>CM062819.1:176527066-177727066 GCA_031772625.1 Pinus tabuliformis | reverse complement strand
GGATTTTAGGGGCGATTGAATGGAATTTCACGTCTAGATTTCACGTCCAATAGTGTATTTTCCAGAAATCTCTGTGTAATGAAATTTTCTCCATCTTCGGGTTTTTGCCTAAGAGAAGGCCCCGAAACCTTTGTAACTACTCCAAATCCTCATGCCACGCTGCAAGTGAGAGTTTTATAGGCGATGATGAATTTTGAAGCCACAGAGCCACAGAGCTAGATGGCCAGTTGAACTGACAAGGAGTGGGGAAGCCGCGGAGGCATAGAGAGATGATGATATGCAAAGAAACAACTGGGGTAGCCAAAATGCTAGAAAAGTACCTGAAAAGAGGCAGATAGCTCAATTGAGAGCAGAGGTAGAAGCAAGAGAGCAGAGAGAGTGAAAAGCTAATGCGCAGAGCAGCTAAGGGAGTCGCTTGGAGGTCAAGCTAACCATTGATGCACACAGAGGTCGAGAAATACCTTAGAGAAGCTAGAGTCGAAGAGCCAGAGCCAGAGCCGAGAGCCAAAGCCAGAGCCGACAGCCGGAGACAGAGCTAGAGCCAGAGCTGAGAACCTGAAAGCCGAGAGCCAAAGCCAGAGCCGAGAGCCGGAGCTAGAGCCAGAGCCAGAGTCGAGAACCTGAAAGCCGAGAGCTTCAGAGCCAGGGATGAGATGGTGTTCTAAGCCCATTGTTTCTATGTAAAACAGTGGAGTTGAGTGTGGAGCTTGTAAAAGAACTTATACCATAATCCCATATAACCTAGTTGAGTTGACTAGAGCTCAAGGAGACATAGCCCAAGAGTTTTGGGTGAACTCCATATTAATATTGTTGTCTGTGTGTTTTTTCATTGCTGCATTATTTATTATTATATGTATTTACATATCAGCATAAGCAACAGAACTTAAGGCCTCTGGTCAGTTAAAAATAAACATAAGCATACACCTTATTGTCAAGCACATTATTAGTTCCGCATTGGTTAATCATAGTTGTCTTGGGAATATTTAAGCGTTGGAAGTGGGAGAGGTTCTTGTAAGTTTGACAAGAAGCCTTTAGTGCCCCATTTTCAGATGAAGCTTAATCCAGGAGAGGACAAGAAGGAAGAAGGGCTGAAGGCATTCTTCTTATCCCAAAGGACCTCAAGGCAATCCTTGAAGCACAACAGGCTTGTTGCAAAAGGTTGCTGAATAAGTTGTTTATTAATCTTGTTTGAAGTTTTTTTGTTCATTGGCATAATGAAAACTTCTACAAGTGAGTCCTCAAATTCTTCTTTCTTCACAAGAGTATTTTATGAAGACAATAACAAATACTTGTTCATCATGATGGATATGGTGAGAGAAATGTATGAGGATGGAAAGAAGAGCAACATAATTAGAGAGCAGTTGAATTCCATGGAGGAAGAGAAGCAGTTGCTTTTTGACAAATTGCAGGAAATGGAGAGGCAGTTTCATATTGAAAATATGAAACTGAAAAAGGATGCATGATTTGGAGGCATAGCTCTTTGTTGCCAAAGAAGCCTTAGTCAAGTATCATCTTGAAGAAGAGGTAAACAGTTCCTATTTGTCTTCAATTTGCTCTAAGAATGTTTATATTGGTTCTTTTGAAAAACATACCAGAGGCATAGGTTCCAATTTAATGTCCAAGATGGGCTATGAAGGGAAAGGGTCAGGCAAACATGCACAGGGTATTGTTGATCCAATAATAGTTGAGGAAAGGCCTAAGTATTTGGGTCTTGGCTATGGACAGTCTTATGGAGAAAGTTCCAAAGCTTCCATGAAGGCCATTGAAACAGTTCCAAGAAGGAGTTTCATTTCAGGTCTTCTACCTCAAGAGTGTGAAGATTGTATTCGTGGAGAATGCAATAGCTTGAAACATCATTTGCAGGATGCAAGTGTTCATCAACATACAATTGAACCAGAGAGTTGTGGAAACTCTGAAAGCCTTGAAGAGATTGATGGTGTTCCAAGGGGAGCCACTTCTTCATTCAATTCACCTCCCCATGAAGGCAATAAAGGTGAAATAGAAAGGTATAAATATGCTTCTAACCATATTCCTTTTGATTATGATAAGCATGATATATTTCCATGTAAGCATTGGAAAAGAGTTGCATGTTCCTTTTGTGGTTTGGATAACCATAGTGTTTCTAGATGTTGGAAGAAAATGGCCACATACAGGAATATTTTGAAGGAAAGGAAGCAAGAAGCCAAAGGTCCATTGGACAAGGCAAATCATTTTGTCAAGCGGATGCACATGTGTTTCACTTACTGCCATAAGCAAGGACACATTGCTGAAAAGTGTTGGACTTTGAATCCAACAATGCTTCCACGAAACTTAAAGAAGGTGGAAAGAGAGAATGGTAGAAATGGAAAGGAAGTTTCCATGAATGGTGTGTTTCAAGACGATTCACATGTTGATGCTGATGTGCCAACAACGGTAGCACTTTTGATATGGATTGGTAAGAAATGGTTAGAGTTCTTATCTAATTAAAGATTTCTTGTATTTTGATTTGATGCATCTATTTGAATTTCTTTGTTAATGGAATGCAAGTTGCAAGATTTTTCCAAGAAGTTGAATGGAAAAGTTGAGTAGGAGACTCACTTTATTGTTGCAACATTATGTTCCTTTCATCTTCGAAAGTACAGTGTGCTTATGTGAAATTTGAAAGATGAAATGCATGCATAAGCATGATATGCATGAACACAAGCATGTTGATGTTTCCTTGTATTTGAACATGTATGTGTAATAAAGTTGAAGGGTTGATTGCTTTTTTTTAAACATGCATGTAATATTTACTTGAGAAAAGTTGATTTGGTCTCCAAGATGGAGATAATGATGAAGTGTTTATTGTTTTGAAAAGAACCCTTTAGATCTTTTCTACATGCTTGACTTGAAGGGTCATTTGTTTTAAAGGCATGCTTTGTGGGCTTGGTATCTCGTCCATCATTTGTATACAGATGTAAGACATGGAGGTAATTCACAAGATGTGAAAATCTGTTTCTTTTGTTGAAGCAGGAGTTTAGTCCATCCAGTTGTTGTCTGTATTTCTGTTGTTGTTAACAGTTGTTGTTGACAGCATGTCAAACAAGTAAAAATGTAAATTTTTGTGAAGCAAATGTAACTTCACATTTGTTTGAGCCACCTTGGATCAATGATCAAGGGAGAAGTTCAAACTACCTTTTGTAACCTTCTCAGCAGGAGTTCTGCATGAAGTCAAGGAGGAAAACAGTTCTTCCCAAGAGGACCAGCACATCCAGGAAGGAAAGTGGTCAAAGGCTTCGGTTCAGAGGCACTATGCAAGGCAAGTGTATGGAGGCTGAAAGAAGAGGGAATTGTTACTCTCATTTACTATTTAGATCAATATGTCAGTCTTTTGGAGACCAAAAGTTCTTTTAGTGGGAAGGCGTGATCCAAAATGGATCTAACATAGACTTCTAATTCTATGAATTTTCCTCACAGAGGAAAAATGAAACTCAAAGTATTCTCCTAGAAATAGTCTCATTGCAGAGATATCTTCATTCTAAAACTAATGCAAGTTTAATGGGCGAAAATGAACTTCGGATGAAGAAGTTACTGTAAAAAGAAATTGCCCATTGTCCTTTGAAAAGGAGGCATTTTCTTATTAAATGGGACTTAGGAGAAATAAAGACTTTCTATATAAATATCGTAGAAGAAAGGTGCCAAGGGAGGACATAGACCCAAGGCCGGATAGACCCCCGATTAGCAATCTCCGACTTATTGCACCGGAGGTAGGCTGCATGTGATATCGGGACCCAGGCGGAGCCGATTGCGATATGCAATGATCGGATCAGCGTTGGTGTGTTCCATGGTATATGGAAAGAACCCCCAGGCTGTAGCGATAGTGATTACGATGAGTGATTGCGATTGCAATCGGCCGATCGACAATCGGCACAGTCAAAGTGAAGAACCTCGGGGCCATTGCGACAACGATATGTCGATATAGTGATGGGGCTGATAGCGATACCCTGATATCAGCGATAGAAAATCGACGATCGATGATCCCCGATACAAAGGGTCGATGCACATACGCGACATACAATTGCGATATGCGATTAGAGGCACGGACCCGATGGGATTATGACAGCGATTTCATAATATTTGAAAGCCGGGTTATGCCGATTTTCAATGTATTCCTCTGTAATTGGGTTTTTGGCCATTTTACCATGCAACTTGTGATTTGCGATAGAATGGCGTAACCGATGTGTTTATAGATGAAAATGCATAAATTTTGAGTTCCGGCTCATGGCTAATGAACGTGTTTTCATGTGTTTGCCTGTGTATTTTCTGTTATATTACATTTTTGTGACTTCTATATAGAAAGGCCAAAACGACCGAGTTTCCTATGCCTGCCAGTTCGTTTCCATTTGGAAACAACCATCATCCCTTGAGCCATGTTGCAGGCAGGCGTTTCTATAATAGGGATGTGTTTTGAAGCACAAAGAGGTAGAGCTAGGAAAAGGAATGATTCCTCATGATCAAAAGGATAGAGGAATGACTATGGAAGCTGCAGAGTCAAAGAATGCCTCACAAAAGGAATGATTCCTCATGATCAAAAGGATAGAGGAATGACTACGGAAGCTGCAGAGTCAAAGAATGCCTCACAAAAGCCAGAAAGCATGATTGAGAGGCAACGCATAGAGTTTTAGAGGTTGTTAGAAGGTTGTCGAGAGTTGCTTGGAGGTCGAGAAAGCTATAGAGGCACGCAAAGGCCGAGAGAATCTCAGACAGAGCCAGAGCCAAAGAGCCAGAGCCAGAGCAAAGAGCCAAATCCAGAGTGAGAGCTAAGAGCGAGAGCCAAAGCCAAAGCTAGAGCCAGAGAGCTCACAATAGACTTCTAAGAGCCATGGATCTGTAATGAAGTTGCAGAACAACAAAGAGATCAAATGATCCAGCTATTGCTGGTGTTCAAAGTGTGCTGAAGATAGAAGAAGGCATTCTAGAGATAGTGAGAGAATTCTGAGGGAGTTGGTGCAAGCTAGAGCTCAAGATAGCTCAGAGCGTTGATTGAAGGAGTCTGGTCTAGAGAAACCTATATCTGTCTGCAGAGTGAGGATAACCAACGGGATGAGATGGTATTCTAAACCCATAGGTTTAGTTGTAAATTAATGGAGTTGAGCGTGGAGCTTCTAAAAGAAAGATTACCATAATCCCAAAGAGCCTAGTCGAGTTGACTAGAGCCCAAGGAGACGTAGCCCAAGATATCAAGGTGAACTCCATATTATATTACTGTTATGTGTGATTTATTATTGTTGCATTGTGTTTGCTGCTTTATTTACTATTATATGAATTTCATATCAGTTTAAGAAAATGAACATAAGCACTTAACAGTTAAAGGAAAACAAAGAGACACACCTCTTTCAAGAACTTTTAATTCCGCAATTGGTTAATCATAAGATCTAGGAAATATATAAGCTTTGGAAGTGGGAGAGGTTCCTGTAAGCTAACAGGAAGCCTTTAGTGCCCCATTTTCATATCAACTACCACCCATAAGGAGTATCAACCATCATATCAATCTGATACCAGGAGCAAGTTTACCCAATAAATCTTCTTATCGCATGACACCTAAGGAGAATGAGGAAGTCAGGAAGAAAGTGTAGGAGTTGTAGACAAAGGATTGGTATGAGAAAGTCTTAATCCATGCATAATGCCTATAGTGTTGAGTCTAAAGAAGGATGGTGTATGGTGCATATGTAGAGACTCCAAAGCCTTAAATAATCACAACCAGGTATCATTTTCCCTTGCCACACATTGATGATTTTCTATATTGTTTAAGTGGTGCCAATTGGTTTTCAAAAATTGATTTGAAAAGTGGGTATTATTAAATAAGAATTAGAAATGGGGATGAGTGTAAAATTTCCCTTATAACCAGTGAAGGATTGTTTAAATGGATGGTTATGCCATTTGGATTCTCTCATGCAGCTAGTACATTCATGAAGCTGATGAATGAGGTACTAAAAGAGTTCATATGGAAGTTTATAATTGTTTACATGGATGACATACTAGTTTATAGTGAGTCAAAGGAGGAACATCTGTAACACTTAAGGTATGTGTTGGAGAGAATACAACATGAAAAATTACTTATAAATTTGAAGAAATGTTCCCTTTTCAAGTAAGATTTTGTATATTTATGATTTTTCATTTCTACAGATGGGTTGAAGATGGATCTAGGAAGTTAAACGTTGTTGTTGAATGGTCCTCTCCCAGAATTATTTTTGAAGTCATAAGTTTTCATGGCTTGGCGAGATTTTATACGAAATTCATCAAGAACACAAGAAAAATGAGCAGATCAATTATGGAGACAATTAAGAATAATCAACAACCATTTCAGTGGATTGTTGAAGCTAAGAAGGGGTTTTAGATGCTAAAATAGAAGATTGCAAAACAATCGGTCCTTGCAGATTTTAATAATCCTTTCCAAGTGAAAACTGATGTCAACAATGGAACGATTGGAGTGGTACATAGTCAGGAGGGTATACTCATTGCTTATTAGAGTGAGAAATATTTAAATGAGGCCAGAAGGAAATATATAACCTATAATAAGGAATTCTACAGAGTAGTTCAAGCTCTTAAAAAATAGAGGCATTATTTATTGTCTAGGGAATTTGATTTATATACTAATAATCATGCCCTCCAATATATTATGCAACAACATAAATTGAACCATAAACATATTAAGTGGGTCAAATACTTGCAGATTTTTATATTTGTTTTAAATCACATCACTGGAAAATCTAATAAAATTGTAGATGCTTTGAGAAGGAGGAAATTATTGTTGCAGTAAAGTCAAATTAAAGTGTTAGGATTTGATTTTATGAAGGAATTGTATGAGAAGGATGTAGATTTCAAAGAATATTTTGAATCTTGTAAGGAGCCATCTTCTCATAATCGAAGCCCATGGCTTGACTATATGACCCAATATGGGCTGCTCTTTAAGAAAAACTAGTTGTATATTCCCAATTGTTCCATAAGGGAGAATTTAATTAAGGAAAAACATAGTGGAGGCCTTGGACGACATTTTGGACAAGAAAAGACATATGATCTATTGAAAATAAATTATTACTAGAAAAAGTTAAGTATTATTGTGAAAAAGTTTGTAAACCAATGTAGAGCTTGTCAATCTTCCATATGAAGATGCCAAAACATGGGTGTGTATACGCCATTTCTGATTTTGGAGAGGCCTTTGGATTTGGTAAGTATGGATTTTGTTTTAGGACTACCAAGAACTCATAAAGTTAATTGTTCTATATTTGTGCTTGTAGATATATTTTTAAAAATGGTTTATTTTATTCCTTTTGCTAAGACTAGTTATGCTAGTCATGTTGCTAATTTGTTGTTTAAAGAGGTGGTAAGATTGCATGGAATTCCCAAGAATATTGTTTCTGACCAAGATACTATATTCTTGGGACATTTTTGGAGGACAATGTGGAGGAAGTTTGGCATAGAACTGAATTTCATCTCAACATATCACCCACAAAATCATGGTCAAACTGAGGTAGTGAAGAGAATTTTGGGAAATATTTTACACAGTTTGATTGGAAATCACCTGAAACAATGGGACAAAATATAAAACAAGTTGGATATTCATAAAATAAATAAAACCCTTCCCATATTATTTATGTATTTGTTCGACCATACTTTCATAGAGAAGAAGTAAATAAAACATTTTCCATATTATGTATGGAATGAACCTAAGAGAAGTTCATGAGCTCAAAAATCTAGGAAGAACAAACCAGAGAAGTGCAACAGGAGAAGAGTTTGCTACAACTATATGAGAAATACATGACTAGGTAAAGCAGAAACTACATGACAACAGTCTTAAATATAAGAGTAGAGCATATCTCAATAGAAAGGAGTAGAATTTGGAAGTAGGAGATTTGTTACTTGCATATTTGTGAAAGGAAATATTTAGAAAGGGCGAGTACAATAAATTAAAATTTAAGAAGGTAGCACCTTGTAGGATCTTGAAGAATTCTCTACTAATTCTTCTGAACATGAATTTCCACTTGGAGTTGGAATTTAACCAATATTTAATGTACCATGTTTATACAAGCATGAGAATAAAATAGAATAGCCAACAAGTGTTGATCAAAATCAACAACCAATAGAGTAGGAAAAGTTGTTTCCAACAACTGAACCTTTGCAGCCTGAAACGATTTTGGACAATATATTAATTAAAAAACGAGGGACAAAGTGTATTTTGAATACTTGGTAAAGTGGAAAAACTTTCTATTTTAAAATGAGACTTGAATGGTTGCCACACTTACACAGGAAAGTGGCAAATTGGTCGAAGAACTCATGCGCAGGAGTCCATGAAATCTTTTCTCCCTGGGAGTATGATGCAGGGGCATCCATAATTGTCATTTTTTTTGCTAATGCAAGAGTCATGCCTTCAATTCATTAATAAAGTACAAAATATACAACAAAACACAGGGAGTTGTGGACCAAGGAGGAGACCCCTAAACCTTCAGTAACCGAGCCAAGACCAAATCCCCCACCTGGAAAAGCCTACATCTAAAAAAAATTTAAAATTCAAAAAAAGAAGAAGAAGCCTGCAACAAAGCCAAAATAACAAGCCTTCTGCCTGAGACCAAAACCTCCCGATAAGAAGAGGAGCATTAACTCTAACCGCTAACTCCCAAACATGCCGCCTTAAAATTCATTATTGTAGAAGAACTCGCCGACCCAATCTGACGGCAGAGGACTAACTCGCGCAATAGAAAAGTGGAAACATACCCACCAATCTGTCCAACTTTCACGATCAATCGGAGCCGTCAATCTACCTCTCTTGATCCAATGGTAGAGGTTCATATCGTGACAGCCAAAATGCTAAACTTTAGCTCGCGATGAGGGCAGCATTTTTGCCAACCACATCACCACGTGTAACCTACTTTATGGGATTGCTTCCAAAATGGAAATACCACTTACCACTGGCGAGGCTTGCGATCGCAGGAAAATAGCCCATGACTCGATATAACATTCACGGGCGGATAACCTATGGTAATACAGCTGCCAACTGCTCCAGTGGACCCACCAACTAGCCTGATCCATACGCACGATTGATCCTCTACATGAAATCCTACGGTTGAGGAACATATCGCTCTGATCAACATCGTCGAACATTAGCGTGCGATCAGAGCGGTATTTCCTCTGGACCCTTTGCCACATGGTGTTCATTGAATGGGATCGTTGCAAAATAGGGAAAACTGTATCCTGCTCACGAGGCTTGTGATCATCCCCAAACCGCCCAGGCCGTGGTATTCTGAACAAAGGTGAGAGAGTCAGGGTTTTGGGGACGCCACGGGATCTCTGCATCCAATCGCCCGTGCTATCTGCTTTACCTGTGCTACTATGAGGGGAGACATCTGCCAGCCTGCCTGAAACCCAGAGAAATAAAAGTCCCACTTTACCACCAATAATGATCTATTTGATCGAATTTCTCCAAACAGCAAAGGTCCTCCGATCTACATCATGCATAAGCATAACCCTCGTTGGATAATCAAACATGTACACTCCGCTGATCATGACGTTTCTAAGTCATCTATGTTCTCCTCCTTGGCCCTACTTTGAGACACCAACCAATCTTCCTTAGCCTGATCGTGGCACTTCGCTTTTAACCTATTCGGAGGTATATCTTGCCATTTCATTGCAAACCTATTTTCTGTGTAGTTCACTCCTTGATTGGCCAGAAGATCTACTAGTTTATTGGCCGATCTACATACATGTTTAAAATTAACTGTACGGAGGCTCAAAAGGTGGTTCTGGATCCGTTGAAAGATCTGAATTAGCCTCCAGTTCCTTGAGGCCTTTTCCGGTGTCTTACCACAACTAATTTTCTTGAACAAGTTAATGATTAACTCGGAATCAACTTCCACAATCACATTGTGTCGATTATCCTAAATCATGAATTCTAAACGAGGCTCCATAGCCATAACTTCTGCCATGTTATTGGTGGCTCTCCCAAGGTGACCGTGGAAAATTAATAGAATATCACCTCTTTCATCTCTTAAAACCCCTCCATGACCAGAAGTACCCGGGTTCCCCTTTGAGGCGCCATCAATATTAAATTTTACAAAACCCTTGTGGGGTGGGCGCCAAAAATCAAGTTCGGAGTCTCTAATGAGAGTCTTCCTTTCCAAGCCCTGAGGAACGAGGCCCTACAACCCTAGCTACTGGAGAATCCTCAAATCTAGAGCCGAAGGAGGATTCTTAAGGACATTTCGGACTATAGTACCCACTATCTCCTAAAGTTGTTTTAAGATCTGATCCAAAAGGTGAAGGGCTGGTTTTTTTACTTCCTTGAAGGTTCTATTTTTCCTTTATTTCCAAATATTCCAGACAATGAAGCTTGGCGTAAGAGCCGAAGCTGAATCTAGGACTTCATTATTCGAAAAATTACTTCTCCACTTGTTAAGGGTATTGATGATGCTTTCTTTATCTCTATCAGACTATTGGAAAATGGAGGTAAAAGAATCCCACAACCTGGAGGTAAAGGTGTAGTTGTTGAGGAGGTGCTCCATAGTTTCTTCTTGAGCTTCACAAAGCTGGTATCTAGAGGACCCCAAAACTCCCCTCTTCCAGATGTTGTCCCAAGTCAAAATCTTCGTATGTTGGACTAGCCACATGAAAAGTTTAATTTTCATCCAACTTTGATGCCTCCAAAGTCTTTGCCACGCTGCATTCTAAGCCTGGGAGGCCAAGCCAAGGAGAATAAGTTTAGCTTCCTTGGGATTAAAGGTACCCTCATTGTTGTTTCCCCATCTCAGCTGGTCATTCCCTTCTGACACTAAAATTTTCCTTCCATCTAACTCTTGCACTAGCATCTCAGCTTTATCTTTTAAGGGGTTGTCATTCCTAAAATCAAATTTGCTCCATTTTCTCCATTTTCTTGTACTGTTGTTTTGATCCCAGAAATCCTTAACCTTGTATACTCCTTTAGTGTCCATCTCTGCCATAAGATCCTTCAATTCCTCTCTCAAAAGAATGGGTTCTTGTTGCCATCTATCTTCCCAGAACAAAGCTAAGTTTCCCTCTCTTATTTCCCAGAAGCCATTATCCTGGACCAGTCTTCTATTATCCCAGGCCTTGTTCCAAATGTGAGATCCCTTAATATTTCCATCCATTATAATATGGTCATTACTATGCCATGAGTTAGAATATTTTTCTTTCCAAATTATAGTCCACTAAGCCTTTGGTTGTTTTATCCAGTGCCACCATAATTTAGCCCCTAAAGCTTTGGTTAAAATTTCAAGATCATCGAAGCCAAGAGCCCCTTGTATTTTGGGTTTGCATAATTTTTCCCAAGATACCAAGGCCCATTTCTTCTTTTCTTCCCCCTTTCCCCAGAGAAAATATCTCTGTATGGTTCTGAATATTTGCGAGACTCCTTTAGGCACCAGGAGAGCAGAAAGCATGAAAACTAGGATTGATTATAGAACAGCCTTCGTGAGCACAAACCTGCCAGCCAAGTTTAAGGTCCTCATAGTCCATTTCCTAATTTTGTCTTGTAAGTTATTAATAGCCAGCTCCCAGATGATTTTGTGTAATGGCTTAGCAGTAAGAGGAACCCCCAAATATTTTGAGGGGAGAGAGTCCCTTCGAAAGCCCAGAATTTTAGCAATGTTTCTCTGAATGGAAATATTAGTATTGAAGAAAAAAATCTTAGATTTGGATAGATTAAATTCCATACCTGATGCCTTGGCAAAGTCATTTAGAATTTTTTTTTATGCGAGAGCTCCTTTGACTGTGGGTATTCCTTGCAGCATGGTTTCATCCACAAACTATTGATGAGTCCAAGCTTGTCCCCTATCAGAAATTTTGAGACCTTTGATCTTACCAACTTCTTTAGCATGCTTGATAGACTTGCCCAATCCTTCCATCATGAGGATGAAGAGAAAGGGAGAGAGCGGGTCCCCCTATCTGAGGCCTTTAAAAGGAAGAAAAGATTGAGATGGAGAGCCATTGACCAGAATTGAGAAGCTAGAGGAAGTGACCAGGGCCAAGACCCATCTCACCCAGTTGTGATCAAACCAAAAAGCAATAAGAACTTTCCTGATATAATTCCAATTCAACTTATCATAGGTCTTGGCTATGTCTAATTGCATGATCATACCAGCCTTTCCGTTGCTAGTCAGAGAGTGAACCACCTAATGAGCTTGAATAATATTATTAAGAATTTGCCTTCCTTCCACATACCCAGATAGTTCCATAGAAACTAGGGTAGGAAGGAGAGGCTTGAGTCTTTTGGCCACCACTTTTGAGATAATCTTGTAAGCCACATTGCATAAAGCTATTGGTCTAAACTTGTCAAGAGTTTGGGTTGCCCCCTGTTTAGGAATCAGGGCGATGAAGGAGGTAGTCAAAGCTTTAAAAATAGTTTTGTTCATTCTAGAATCTTCTACAACTTGCAGAATATCATGTTTTACAAAATTCCAGCAAGCCTTAAAGAAATCAACATTGAACCCATCTAGGCCAGGTGCCTTATCATTTTTCATTTCCTTGAGAACTTCACTAACCTCTTCTTTGGTTACTGGATTGTTAAAGTTAAAATTGTCTTCTCTAGACACCAGCCTACGAATATGCTTGGTGAAGTCCCTGATGGATTTTTCTTTGTCATGACAGGTTTCCTTGGCTATATCACGAAAGTGCTTAACAAGAACGGCTTCTATCTTTCCGTGAGAGTTGTGTTGATTACCTTCCTCATCCTTGATCAGTGAAATTTTGTTGTACACTCTATTAGCCATAGTGGATCTGTGGAAAATCTGGTATTGCGTTCTCCTTCTTTGAGCCATTGAACCCTCGATTTTTGCCTCCAAAATATTTCCTCCTGTTTGCATAAATTCTCCCATTTGTGATTATATTTGGTTGCCTGATCATTTCTGGCTTCATCGAAGTCATCTGTGATAAGGGCTTGATTGAGATCCTGCATTTTTCCCTCCACAACATTTTTAGCCTCAAAAATATTGCCAAATTCATTCTTATTCCAATATTTGAGCCGGAGCTTGATATGTTTTAGTATTTTTTGAAGAAGGAACATCCTTGTGCCCTGGATGTTCAAATTCTCTGACCACCACTTGGCTATGTTGTTGATGAAATCTGGATGGGAAAACCAGATGTTTTCAAATCTAAAAGGTCTGTTCCGGGGAGTACCAATACTATGCACCTCCAGATGAGCCGGCCAGTGATCAGAGCCTCCAAAGGGGAGAATTATTGCTGATATTTCTTTCTCATTGAGCATAAGGTCTTCTGAAATCACGAATCTTTCTAATTCTGAAGCCACCTGAGACTCTGCTCCTCTTTTTTTGTTCCAGATAAATATGCCATTACCCGTTACAATATCCAATAACCTCATAGTATCTATAAAAGTCTAAGACTTCAGAGAGTCTTTGTTTAGAACTCTGGTTCCACCCTTTTTCTCTGAAAGTGATTTGATCATGTTGAAATCACCTCCAAAAATCCAAGGAACATCTGAATGTCTATCTCTGAGGCTCTCCAGAGAATCTAGAAATTTGAGTTTTCCCTCCAGTCTTTGGGGACCGTAAACATTTGTAACCAAGTAGGTTTCCTTATCTCCTACAAGCTGTATGACCACTGAAAAATATTCTCTAGATGCCTCAGCATCTAATATGTCTATTGTTTTTGGATTCCAAAGGGTAATTATATGAATTGCTGTATTTTTTGCTTTGATTTCCAGAAACTCATAACGGTTGAGCCATTTGCTATGAATTTCTTTTATTTTTGTATGGAACATTTACTTTCCTGGATGAAGATCACATCCGGTGTTGTTTGCTTCATTCTATGACTAATCAATCTCTGTTTTCTTTTACTGCCTAGTCCTCTAATATTCCAAGAAGTAAACTTCATTATTAAAGATTGGTAAAAGAGTAGCTAGTTAGGTATTTCATCTTACCTGAGTCTATAATTAGCTTTCCACATTCCATCAATAGCTCGTTCTACCTTTTCCTGCCTCTTTTCTTTCCTGGGTTTCTGGGTGCTAATTCTGGTTTCGTTTTCACCATTTTAACCCCTTCGCGATTTTGCCTTTCCTTGCTTCTTTGCCTCTCCGGCCCTTTGTTTTGGGTTCTCCATAGAAATAACTGTTGGACACTGTTGAAATCTTCTGGAGGTAATGATTCTATCCCTTCTTTGGTTCCTTGAATCAAAAAATCCTCCAGATCTAGATTTTCTTTTTCAAGAATCTCCTGGAGTTCTTGGTCCACTATTTCATTCTCACTTTGGGTCATCTCATGATCCATTTCTGTTTCTGCATCACTAACCATCTATTATGTCTGATGATTTTTTTCTGGTGTTTGTTCCCTGTCCTCTTCTTTCCCTTCCTCCATTAAACCTTCTCCCTTCATCTGGTCTGCCGTAGTAATACCTTCCTCCTCTTCCAGGACTTGAAACCTGTTTTGACTCACTTGTTGTCCATTAGATTTTTTTATCTTTGACCCCCTCTTGCCTCCTTTTCCTTTGCTTGCCACTTTGTGAAAGCTTTCAGAGTCCTTCATTGCAGTAGCTTTACTCTTATTCTCTATTTTAGTGAGAGGGCAGTCCCTGAATAGGTGCCCATGCTCATGGCATTTGCGACATCTGAATGGAAATTGTTCATAGTCCACAGTTTGCACCCATTCTTCATCAAAAACTTCTAAGATTACCTCATCTGGTAGAGCTCTAGAGAGATCCATCTCCACACATATTCTAGCAAAGTAGGTGTACTTTCCCCTCCTAGTGGCTTCAGAAGCTTTGAAAAAACGTCCTAACTTGTTTCCTATGGCCGATAAGGACTCTGTTTGCCAATAATTGAGAGGAAGAGAATAGAGTCTTACCCAAACTGGGACCGAAGTAAAGGCCTCACGTTCTGTAACAAAATTCATGATCCAAGGTTTCATATAGAGACCCGCTGCAGCATAAAAGTAGGGCCCACCTTCAAAGATTCTATCCTTGTCTTCGATGTTTGCAAATACCACTGTGAAGAAACCCTTTGACTCAAGGTGTAGTTCAATGCTTCCTTTTGGTTTCCAATGATATTTTATCCACATTTGTAAGGCTTTTTCAATGGGCCATAAACCCATGAATTTACAAATGATAGCATAAGTTTTCATATGGTCCCTATGTGCCTGCAGAGCAGGCTCATTTAAAAAAACTCTGGGAGTAACAACAACTTTGGGTTTACATGGATCCATGTGTGCTTTTTCCTTTGTTCCTTGTTCCTTGTCTTCTTCCTCATTTTCTTTAGTGATGATGTTCTCCTATGACTTCTGTCCATCTTGTTCCTCTTCACTTTTCCTGTTCCTTCCCTTTGCAGCACCTCTGTCATATTCCATTGGTTTGTTTCCCTTGCTGGTCATAGCTTGATTGAAGGAAGGAGTGGAGCTCCCTCCTTTTCGCCCTTCCACGGATAATCGCCCCTGCAACAGCCTTGAAACCCTAGTTTACTCTACCTTCGTCGTCCGCCGCTCCAAATCCGAGATCACATCCATAATTATCATTAACTGAGAGGTAACAAGCATTTAATAGAGGAGTTGGTTAATCATTGAGTGGTTTGTTAGGAGAGAATTTATCTAGAATTTCCATGTAATTCTTTAAATTAGGAAATTTGTTGCAATGGTTGTATTTTTTGTTATTTCCCCTAAAATGGTCTTTTGATACTACATTCATGGATCTAGAAGTGACCATGATGTAATCTATATATTATTTTTATTTTAATCAGAGAGCATGAGTGAATGTGGTGTGCGAGAGTTTCCATGATAACCAGTCCTTCTACAATCTTAATGGTCGACACACAATCCCATTTGTAATATCACTGTATTTTATTGATGGGATCGAGAGGCTTTATATGTATATATATAATTTGTCAGAGTGATTATACGAGGAGTGAAAATGGTTGTGAGAGAAGGAAGGAGGAGGAGTTTCCAAGAGGAGCAGGCTTAAAGGCAGAAGAGAGCCAAGAGGGAACCCACATATATATAAGATAAATTGAGAGCGCCAACAGTTAAGTGATTCTTTTGTTTCCGACAAAGTTCGTCAATTAACGAAACCCAATACCATCAATCTATAGAATCATGTAACAAAATTTCTTGGAGGTCAAAGTAGCGAAGCAAAGCCCAGAAGCCAGGAAGGCCCAAAAGCCTGTAAGGTTTTAAAATTGTAATTTTAAAAAGCATTGGGCACCAGGGATCATCTATTGACGAAGATGCAGAACACAAGTAGTTTTAATTACCCAAGACAGTCAAGCCCAGAGGAAATTCTAATTGAGAATTAGAAACCTTAGTGGAGTTTGCAACAGTGGGTGGTTGGTAGATTTTTCCTTTATATGTGACCGATGATGGAAAAGTGGACCAATACAGAGCATAGAAGTGGAGGAGTTCATTATAGTGGTGAAAATGGACAGTGAGTCAGCCCGTGAGGTTGTAAACCTGCAAAAATTTTAAATTTCAATTTTAATAAAGTGTCAATCTCCATGGTCATGAGCATATGTATATAAATACAGAGTGTGGGTTGGCCATCCTTCCGACTCCTCCCGCTTGGTAATAGACCTACTCACTGTGATTTTTAATAGGATTGTATCCCAATGGGTTGAGGGAAGAGTGATTCTAGGAAATGGCTTTGTATTAGGACCAACGCCTAACACAGTTGAGTTAGATTTTCATCAAAGGGACCAAGTAGTGCCAAAGTTCAGAAATATATTTCATACTTTAAACACCAAGCTAGGTATTAAAGACTTTGAATGACGTTTGGTACTTAAGTGCCCTGGTTATTTACATAGTTACATCTAGACATAAATTGAGCTCTTGGGTGTCAATTTTAAATTGTAAGTTGAATATTTATGTTTGTGCTCTTTTAATTTTCGAGACCCATAGGGAAAAAATATTCCTTCTTGCAGTAGGACTCCTTCAATCCCTTCCTTACTAGCATCTATGAAAACCATAAATTCCTTCTCTCGAACTTCCATCCTTAAAATGAGAGTTATGGTAAGTAAATATTTCAGTTTTCAAAACTGCTTTGACATTCAGTTGTCCCTCAAAAATCTTTCCCTTTTTCTTTAAATAAGTAAAGGGGTAAGAGACCCTTGAAAATCCTTCTGTAAAATGTTGATAATACCAATCTAACCCCATGAAAGATCTAATATCAGTTATGTTATTGCGAACATACCACTCCATTATAGTCTTGATATTTTTTGGATTTATTGCTATCCCTTCCTGAGTTATGAGGTGTCCCAAGTATTGAATTTAGTCTTTGTAAAATTCACACTTACTAAACTTTTTATATAGTTTATTTTCCCCTAATAGCTGCAAAAATATTTATAAATTCCTCTTATGCTCTTCTGAATTTTTCGAGTAGTTAAGAAAATCATCAATGAAAATTAATACAAATTTATCAAGGTGTTGGTGAAATATACTACTCATAAGGCACATAAATGTTGTTGGGGCATTAGTGAGTCTAAAGGGTAAAACTACAAACTCTTAATGCCCATAGAAAGTTCTGAAAGTTGTCTTATATATATACTCTTCCTTTATTTGGATTTGATGATATCCAGAGCATACGTGAATTTTCGAGAATACATTAACACCCTTTACTTGATCAAATAGATCATCAATTCTAGGAAGTGAGTATTTATTCTTAACAATTATTTTATTTAACTATCTACAACAAATGAACAGTCGTAAGGTACCATCCTTCTTTATAATGGAAAGTACATGGTCTGCCCAATGCGACACACTTGGGTGGATATATGTTTTTCCTGTCAGATTCTGTAATTGCATTTTTAACTCAGTTAAATCTAGGATACTCATGCGATACGACGCCCTCGATAACTGAGTGACTCTTGGAATTAATTCAATAGTAAAATCTATGTGCCACATAAGAGGAAATCAAGGGTTTTCTTCAGGAAAAACATCAGTAAAGTCTTGAAGAATAGGTAAAGTTTCTGGTGTTATTGTCTTTTCCTTATAATTAGTGTACCCCACCTAGACAAAATAGATTTGACATCCATTTCTAAGGAACTTTCTTAATTGTGAGGTTGTAATGGGCCTTAATTTTAAAGGTCATTTAATTCTCTGAGCATCTTGTTTAACTCCTCTTTTACCAAGGAAACTAATTATTTTACCTCTACAATTTATGAGAGACCATTGTTTCTCCAGTCATTCCATGCCAATTGAAATATCATATGACCCTAAGGGTAACACATTCAAATTTATTGTTATTAGAATATCAACAATACCATAGGGAATTTATCCACTTTAGTTGTCACCCTCCTCTTGGCCCTTATGGCTAACTGCACCAGCCATGGGTTTTTGAAGTTTGTTACTTGTAAATGACACTCACTTATATTATTTTAGGACTTACATAACTCAAACTAGTTCTAGGGTCAATTAAAATAGACACATCTTAGCTAAAGACCTTACCTTCAAACTCCACCATAGTTGGTTGATATTCTTCCTAGTGATCTTCTAATGCAGCGTTGATCTTCTTCAAACTCCTCACTACCTCCCCCACTGTGGATGCCTCTTGAATGTGTGCTACCTAGTTTGTTCACTTTCCAGAAGGAATTTTTTTTACATAGTGAGGTCCTCCACATCCCCAAAACTGTAGCGGGGGTTTTGCTACTTGGTCAAATTCAACTTTATGAGTTGTTCAGTAGGATTTGATTCACTTTGTAGCTTATGTTTTTGTTGCAATCTCCCTAAATTTTTATTTTCCTGGTTTTTGTATGCACCCTTAAATTTGTAGATTTTATACCCTTATTATCCTGTGAGTGTCTTTTTTTTCCTTTCTTATCTATCCACCTTTTTTTATTATCCCCCTTTTGCTTAATATGTTGGTATCATATTTAAGCCTTTCGAACAACTTCATCCATAGTTTTTGGGTTGTCAAATTCTATCGGTTCCTTCATGAGTATAGGTAGACTGTTGATAAATCATTTTGCTTTTGATTTTTCCTTTCGTATGTAAGGAAAGTATCCTAGTAAAGATTTAAACTTTATTATAAATTCATCCATGGAAAGTTGTCCTAGCTTAAGATTGTGGTACTCCATTTCATTTTCATCATAAAATCGTTATGTTAAGTATTTTTCTCTGAAAGGCCCTTCGAAGTTTTCCCACATTACCTCCTATTAATTAATACCTAATATTGTTTTAAACTCTTTCCACCATAAGGAGACTTTGCCTTGTAACTGATAAATCACCAACCGAGCTTTCAAGGTGTTATAATACTTGTAAATCTAAAATTATCTGTTCATACTAATCAACCAGTCTACAATGGCTTCTTCTACCTAACCATCAAATGTAGGGGGTTTCATTTTCTCACTGTAATTCGGAATTTTCTCTTAGGTTCTTTGTGAGCAGACACATTTCTAGATTCCACCTTGTTATATTCTTGGTCACCTTCAAATTTTGGGTTGTCATCTCTTCGCTTATGTATCCCAACTCTGCTTCCCTGATCAGGGCTTGGGATGGGATGTCTATGGTTTTCTCGATCTGAAATAATTTTCATAATCCTTTATTTTTCTTGCATGAAACTTTGATTATCAACCCTCAATCTTACCATCTCATTTTTTAATCATTGAATTCTTTCCATGGGCGTCGCTACGTGCCATCCTACTGAGTCCTTCCCCTCTTAGCGCACTTTGCTTTCTTGGTCGTGCCCATAGTTTTTTGATGTCGCGGGGCCTACGGCTACCCTACTTTTTCTTGGCTTCCTTCTGCCTTCTATTACTGGCACATCGAACCCGTGATATCTACAACTTCCCATTCGGTTGCTTTATCGGGCGACCACTGCGCAGCTTCCGCTTGGTTCCCTGCTAACCTTGTCACCGGTCGCTGGCGAACTGGTTTGCTGTGGCGACTTTGGGCTGCTAATTCTAAGCTGGTTGGGTGTCTGTACAACATACACCTACAGCCTATGCTGGCGATGGATGCTTCCCTCGTTTTTCCTTCCAACCTGTGTGCGTGCTTGCCTTCGACCTCCGTGCCACTTCCTTCACATCTTTAGGAATGCACCCTTTCCTGAAGCAATGGTTGTGCGTGGTGCCTTTGTGGATACTTCCAATGGATTTGGTCTCAACTTCTTCGATTCACACTGATCGACTGGTTATTTCCTTTCTTGGCAACCTCACCAGCTGGCTCCTCCTTTTCCCATATTGTTACCATCCTGTTATAATTTAGTGTGGTCACTTCATGCAGTCAGTTCTACCATCGTTCAATCCCTTCATCTGAGTCTGACATGCAAGAACTATCACGGTCCCATGAGAGTCTTTCACCTGTTGTTGGATTTACGCAGTCTTGATCTCACGTTGTGATTTGGTAGATATAGTCCAATTCACCATCACTGTCTTCGTTGCGCACTAGCTTAGTATAGTGCACCCCTTCAGCTAGGTCTAGCGGAACCACTACGCGGAGAGATTCCTTTTCAAATATCATTTTCCGTTTCTTTAAGTTGATGACTCCATTCATATTCGTTGCCCAATCTATCCCTAACAATGCAGGGTATGGGTTAATATCATCCACAATTTTATGACCTCAAAATTAGTTTGTGTGTTGGCACTATCAATGTATACTATAACTCTTTGCAATGTTCCCATGGGCAGGATCTTTTTCTAGTTAGCCATCCACAATTGGATTGGGGACCATTGTAGTGTGGACCTGCCCATGTGCTCCCAGGTCTATTTAGGTAGGACATTTGCATCAGACCCCAAATCCAGAACGACTTGATCCATCTCATAGTCCCCAATCTAGACAGTCAGTCGCATTTTCCGCCTGGTGTGCAAAGCATGTTTGCCTAAATTCTCGATCATTCGAGTTTCATCCACTACTGTGCATCTAGTTATCAATTCTTGCAGTTCCTTCACCGCTTTAGCATCCTTAAGTAACTTCATGCATGTCTCTAAGAAGGTGGTTAGCATAGAATTATCCTTCTTTGGTCCCGGTTGATCCTTGCTGCCTAAAGCAGAAGCTTCCGCGAAGTTCTTCTTAGCTTCCATAAAGGTTTCCCTCACACGCTCCAAAACAAATTCCGGTTGTTTTGAGGGAGCCTTACGGACCCATGTATCCTCTTCTGGCTTCTTCCCCTTATCTTCCCCCATAGTTGTGCCACTCCTGAGCATCATATTCACATTAGGGTCTTCTGCGCGTGGTTCAGCCTTCATCATTTGGATGTTCTAAGTGGGGTTAGCCAAAATCACCCCTTTTTCCCGCATTTGAGCGATTAGCGTGGGGAAATCGATTGCTTCGTGATCAAATTGGTAACTATATGGGTAGTAAGATTTAGTCGGGTTCGTGCAATAACGCGCGTAATTCCCCGATGCTCCATAATTATAGCAGATTAATTGTCATCGTCCTTGTGTAGGTCCCTTTGCCCCATAGCCCCGTCTACATCCTTGGAATCCTCCTTGTGCGATTGCTGCGGTGGGATCCTGCCCACGTGCCTCCATCTGCATCCTATAAGCAGGTGTTTGATCCATCAACATCTCGTAACTACTGCATTTCTTTCATCGTGCATCGTTGTAGCCTAGTTGGTTAGGACACTTAGCTCTCACCCGAGAGACTGAGGTTCAAGTCCTAGCAACGGAACCATTTGCTGGCTTATATGGGCCTGACCTAGGTTCGGAAAAGTTATTTAGCCAAAAAAATCCCGCAACTATCGGCCCTTTCAGCAATAGCCCGCGGAGCGCAGACTGAGGTCTCACCTGAGGTAGCAAGGGAGGGTGTTGGAACCAGGTTTCTGCACCCTTGGGATGTCTTGATGTGGTCCGGAGGGCTCGCGCTGCTCTGCTTTCGCACAGATCCAAAACAGGGCTATTCCTCAATACTAATTACTTAATGAGTTACTATAGATCAGATCTACTTGTGACAGTCTTTAAGCAAACATTTAATTAGGATAACCAGTGTGCTTATTCAAAAGAGATATAGATTTTCATTAACCCATAACATAAGCATACACATATAGATTCAATAGAAATATCAACCGTAAATTAATCAAATCCATAATAGTTCAGATTTAACACGGTATTTCGGAACCAACTTATCTTTATTCAACTTCTTTCGTCAATACAACCAAATCTACACTGCGAACTCAGCTGCAGGGGTCTGAGCACACAGCTGCGGACTCTACCAAGCCTCTGCGCACACAACTGCAGAGCCTCTATCTACCCACCAATACCCTCGACTTGGACTTACAGACGTACATATAATCTTCATAGACCCATAGCACTACCATTAATTCCAACTCAAAAAAATGCCTTCTATCCTTAGAGCCTCGCTCTATTTATACATTCCCATGGTCTGCGGACCATGGGTAGGCCGACTTACTCCCTATCATTCTATATTATTTATTGGGCGGACAACCCTTTGACTCGCCCTTTTACATTTCGCGCTCCACATATTTCGGAGTTTTACAATATTTTTATCCTAACTTATAGGCTCTCAGCCCCAAACTGTTACGCAGGACCTCCACTAACAAACACTAGCATTTGTATTCATGGATTCCTCCCCTAGTTGAACCCACATCTCTAGGTTAGCTTTAGTGAATGGCACTGGCCTGCTCCTATCAACGGTCTAACATTTTGTGTATTTCCAAATCCTCTCCTCATCATGCTTCCTCTCTGTAAAAATGAAAGAAAAAATATATTCTCTTGGTTTCCCAATTAGGCCACAACATTGGAACTTAGCTCTGATATCACATACCACCAAAATAATTTATTTTTTTTATGACATAACATGAATTTGATTTTGTATACTTTAGAGAAGGTTGGTTTATGGTCTTATCACAATTAAGGTTCATTGTTCGTAATTGATATTTATTATTATTGTTTTATCCTTTCATATAGAAGCTATCCTACCTAATTAGAATATTAAGGACGGTGTAGAACATTTGATATTGTGCCCAACCATCATATTCATTCAATGGGTTTATGTCTTGGTTGACTATGGTATTTTTTTATTAAATAAGTTCATCCACCTTAAATTTTACCCTAACCATTATACTTTGGTTATCATATATCAACGGAGGCAAACTTTCGACAGATCGTGTGGATCTAAGCCACGTGGCGACTTGATCCTCAGCTAGGTATACAAAATGAGATCCATGGCTAATGAATGTCAGGGTTTATCAGATGAGCAATGGAAATGTGATAGTTATAGAGTAGCTAGCTACCCCCTCTTGGCCTTTTTTCTCTCATTCCTCCATTATCCTCCTACACACCCGACTCTGCAATCTTTTAATAATTCCATCAACAACAACAACCCCTTTCGATGGCTCTGCATCTCCTACTAAGTATGGTTATATTGTCTTGTCTTTGCTTCATGGCCCAAACACAGCTCTTGTACTTTTGTGCGTTGTTTGGATTGTTAATTGCTATATTGCTTCTACCATTTTTTTCAGAATAGGTTAAGGTTGTACCAAACTTACGGAGGTTTGGATCCTTTGCTCACATGAAACCCGAGGCATTTGGAAAGGTAGACAATTTCCATTGTTTCATGTTAACAAGGTTTTCATTATCTTATTTCTTTTTCTTTTTCGGTACTTGACTCACAGGGTTCTAACCCCTGTAGGTTAATGGGAGCAAAATATGGATAGAAGAAGGGGGTTACCCAGGTAGATATCTTTTTTTTTCATTTTGTTCCCAAGGAATTGTCTTTTTCCTTTTATTGAGGAGATTATTTTAAAGCTTAGATTCCATTATTACCCTTGCAGGTACTCTCTCAGAGTCGACTCCTATCATTCATTCTCTCTTTGTTAGTTCAGCTCCAAGTTTTTCATTTAATTATATACTTCCATGTTGATTTCCAAGTGCCATAATCTCTTTTCCCCGATGAGGGTTTATAATGTTTTCCCCAAAATGAGGGGTTTTCCAGCTTGCATGTTATAGTGTGGATGTTATTTGTAGTTAAATTGTGGCTACATACCCTTAGTTTAGTATGCATTCCTCTGGTCTCCCATCCAAAGTGTTTGTTCTCTTTTCCTAGTTCAAACAATGTTATAGTACAGTGAAATACTTTTTTTTTGTAACCCTTGATGGTTTGTTGAGGCTTTCTTGTCTCAGAAACAAATTACACTAAGTCATATTTTTCTTGGTTCAAACATTTAGATTGTTTACGCCAAATTTGAGTTCTTAGAGTACATTCATTTAATTTTGCCAAGGACTAATTTAAAACATCAATCATAATGTTTTCTTGATTACTATGTACAATCATTATAGTATGTGTGCACATTTCTTCCTAGATACATTATTGTTGTTGGACATATGGTCAAATGTTAATACTTCAATATGTTTATCATTGGCCAGGACCCTCTCATTTTGATGATCATTTCCGATGCTTTTTGAAATGTGTTTCTGTGGTAATAGAATCCTTTTTTTATTTAAGGTTTTCTTCAATATGTTGAACTACATTTAATATATTACTTGCTGACCTACTCCACTTATTTTACTCTATATGTTTCGAAAGAAAAACTTATCACACAATAGTTAAGTACTTTTATTTTTATAACTATTTTAGTATATTCTCATTCGGACTAGGGATTTTTTTTTTTGGATTTATATTCAGCTAATTTGACCCAGGTACCAAACCTTTACAAGATTCATAGTTGTCTATAATTGGTTCTGATCACACAATTATTTTCTTAAATTCCATAGATTATAACTTGTTCTTGTTTAGTTTATCAGGAAATAGGGATTGTACCCATGATGTTGACTCACTTGACTTGGCTTGCAAACTAACCCTAGGCCCTTGCTAAAAAGAAAATAAGGAAACAAGCCGTTTAATTTATTTACCACCAATGTTATATAAAGTCAATCACAATCATTGCATTCTCCCTTTTTTAATAAGGAAAAACAAACAATATTAGTCTCTTTACCAAAGACTATCACCAATGCTCATTAATTAACTACAGACCTATTGAGCAATCAATACAAGAAGTGTAATTAAACAATACTTATATGGTTTCTCTGTTTGTGTTCAATTATTTGGAAAACCTAAAATCACTACGAATGTAATTCTCCTAGAAACCAACAGACCACTCTTATCACTGCATCTCCCCCTGAGCCCGCTTCACACCTAGAATAGTGATAAATTCAAACAGATCTTTCAATGACCATCTGATCCCAACCAGACTTGGTCAAAATTTCATAATCTAATTACTCAAGCCTGCGATGGATTCCAGTGGCCAACCAAATCTAGAATCCTTTAGTAACAATAATATTTAATACGTCCACAATATTCATTCCTCCCTTCATGCCTCAGGTTCATCATTACCCTCTTGGTTCTCTTTTTGGAATTTTTATTTCCAAGGAGGAACTTGGATAGGTAACCACCTTTCGCATAACTGTTCAACTACCTATGTGTGAGCCTCTCTAGTATTGTTTCCCATTTATGATTTCATGCTAATCACATAAACATTATGAAATTAGTAAATAAAAATATATGTCTATGTAAAATATTATTTTGGAATTCCCTATGGCCAACAAAGTAAAACAATGTCTTTTAACTACAGTAAAAAATAATTATAGACTTACTAGGGAGAATTACATCTCCCCCTACCCATTGAGTCAAGCACCATCCCATTGTTTTCCAAGCTCTTAGAGAAGGCTCGGATGAGTTTCCTTCATAAATTTTATGTCCTCCGAAGTGACCTCCTTTGGGCTAAAGTGCCTCCACTGAACTTTAACCTGGGTGATAACTCGCTTCCGTGGAATTACTTCTCTCTAATTTAGTAAATGTAGGGGATGAATGAGGAAATTTGTCATCTGGCTTGACCTAAAATTACAACAATGGAGTTACCATTAGTTTTTATACACGAACAAATTTATAACATATACATACAATTTTCCCATGAATTGTTCTACCTGTATATCCCACCAATCAATAATATGTATAGGTCATACATCTAACTTTTCAATAATGGAACATGAAGGACATTATGTACACATATGTGGTTGGCCAAAGCTAGTTGATACGCCACCGACCCAATTTAGGCGAGAATCTAGAATGGGTAACAAAATCGGGGAGCCAACTTGGCACAACACCCCCAACATAAAGTCCTTATTTTAGGCTTTACTTGCACATACATGTGAATTCCAACTTGAAATTATCGATAACTTTAATTTTTATCTGTGTAAGCCTTTTGTCTGTCATGTGTGGCCTTCATATTCATCCTTATATTTTTCATAGTACCCTCTTTCCATTTCAGCATATCCGACCCCAACATCAATTTATCTTTGGGGTTATTCTAGTTAATGTGTGTTGACACTTACATCCATATAATACCTCAAATGGACTCATTTCTAAAGAGGTATGATAACTATTATTGTTGGAAAACTCCACCTATTTAAGGCAATCTTGTCATTTATTCGGTTGTTTCATCACATAAATTCTTAACATATCCTCCAAAACATGGTTCACTCATTCAGTACGTCCATTCATTTGAGGATGACAAGCATTAACAAAGTGAAATATAAAACAAGAACTCTACCCAAAAAATCCCCCAAAAACATGAAAAATCAACTTGAGAATGAAAAGTGTTGACGCATGAATAACACTTTTTTTTGTAGGGTAAATTTTCAACATGTTTTAAAAATGGTAAAGAAAGCAATTTTTTTGTGCAACAATTGTCCAAAAATCACCCTCAAAAAGAAAAATGTTGATGTTGAAATAACGTCTCCTTTTTTTTTTTAGGATAAATTTTCAACATTTTGAAATAATGGCGTAAAAAGATTTTATCATGACTCCGAAAAACATTAAAATTTCAAAACAATAATGAAAACATAAATTCAAAAGTAAGAACATAAATTAAAACAATGAAAAAAGTTAAACAAAAATAAAAACTAAATAAAAATATATATTTAAAAAAACATAAAATAACAAAAAAAGAAATCAAATATATGAAAAAAGAAATAAATAAATGAAACATTAAAAAAAAAAAACAAAACAAAACAAAACAAAACAAAATTAACTAAAAGGGCAAAACAAAATCAATCATAAAAATGTTAAAAAAAGAAAAACAAAATTAAAGTAGATAAAAATAAAAGTAAAAAAATATAAAGAAATAAATAATAACAAAAACATATTTTAAAAAAACATGATGAAAGGGAAAAAAATGATAATGAAAGAAACAAAATAAAAAATGCATCATTCGAAAATTAAAGAAAAAGAACAAACCAAAAAAACATAGGAAAATAGATTAAAAACACACATTTAAAAAAAAAAAATATACAAACAAAATTAAAATAACAAAAAATTTATTAAAAAATTAAGGAAAAAACCATAAATAAAATAAATGATAATTACTATAAAAGAGTAAAAAATTTGAAAAAAAAAAAAAATTATCCTCCGCGAGCGCATGGGCGGACTCAATCCAATTCCAAGAATCAGATTGAGGCCCCCCAAGGGGCCTAGGTGGCCATGACCCTAAGAGGGTAGAGCTGCACATAGCTTCGCTTGCCGAGAGCCACGCCCCCAAGCCCTTGTGTGGGTCTTCTTTCCGATTGCCAGAATCAAACGAAGGCCGCAGCCTTGGGCAGGCAGAGTTGCATCCAGCTCTGCCCACCTAGGGTTGTGGCCCCCTAGGCCCCTGGACGGGGCTCAATCTGATCCCCAGGATTAGACGAAGACTCGCCCAGGGGGGGCGACCCTTGGTGGGCGGAGCTGCACGCAGCTGCCGAGGCGATGCCCCCCTGGGCCCCTGGGCAGACTCAATCCGATTTTGAGAATCGGATGAGCCCCTCACCCAATTCTCATACTCAAGTTGAGCCCACCAAGAAGCCAATTTTCTTATTGTTTTTATATAGATATATTTACAATGTTTATATTTTTAAAATTTTTTATATGTAATTTAATCTTTTTCACATTTAGATGGTATCTTTTTATTTTTTTTTCCAAGGAAAAAAACGGTAACTTTTTATTAAACAAGATAATGAAAAGTTACACTAGCAGATGCAATGAAGCATTCCGGGAGTTGCCACAAGGGCTCGAATGCTTTCGCACCCCACGTAACGTTAGAGGACTAACGTGCACAAAGAACTCATGCTTCAAGTTTTTCTCCCCTTTTTCTTTTCGACCTTACGCCACTCTCCTGGAGTGGGCTCGATCAAAGCAATGACTAATTGTGTTTCTGTTGTCTGTGGGTCAGTTTCTTTGTCTGAATCTGAAGTATCTGAGTGATGGTGCCGTTTGATGCCTCCCGTGCTCAAATCCATGCTTGGCTTCTCTGTCTTGTTGTCTGATGGGATTTCCTTCTGATTCTCCATTTCTTGAGGTACCTCGGTCTTTTCTGCTGGGGTCTCTTCCTCTGATGCTTCTGATTCTTCGTCCTCTGAATCTGAGTGTGAAAATTTCCATCCTTTTTTCTGCTTCCCTTTCTGCTTCTTTTTATTCTTAACTTCTGGGCATGATCTTTGTAAGTGTCCTGTCTGCCTACAGAGCCTACATCTGAAAGCAGTGTTTTCATAGTCTAGTACCTGTAACCAGTTCTGTTGTTTGTAGATCAGCCTTATATTGTCCGGCAGCCCTTTACTTAAATCTACTTCCACACAGATACGTGCGAAAGTGTAGATCCTTTCATCGATCCTTGTAGATCTGTTTTGATAAATTTCCCTATGCTGTTCCCAATGCCTTCCAACACTCGTTCATTCCAAAAGTGCAATGGAAGATTGTATAGTCTAACCCACACTGGCATTTTGTTATAGTCGTTTTATTTGGATCAAAATCTGGAAACCATGGGGTCATGAACAGCCCCGATGTTCCCCAGAACCATGGCCCAGCACTGATAATTGAATCTCTGACTTCCTTGGATGTAAATCTTACTATGAAGAAACCCTTTGAGCAGAGGTGAATATCACATTCCATGGTGCAGCTGGTGAAGATCCAGTGGAATAAATCCATGGGTTTAGGCCAGAAACTGTTGAAACGGAAAATTAATGCTTTTGTTTCATAGGACTTTACAAAGTCATCGATCCCTGACGAATCTAAGTTTAAAGCTGGAGTTTGCTCTGACTGGTCTACTATGTATGGCCTGGGCATGTGTCCACCTTGGTCTGGAGTGGGCACTGAATTCCTGCTGCCCTGCAAGATGTTTTTGTAGGATAACCCTCCCTTGGGTTGGTGCTGGGTTGCTGTTTTTTTCCCCTTATCTGCCCCTGAGGAGCTTGTCTGTCCCTGAGGCAGAGCCCCTCCTCTCAATCTAAAGTTTAACGTAATGGTTGATCCTGGCCCAATCTCATAACTTTCCAGCGATCTATCCTCCTGGAGGGACCGCCTACCACTGACCAGATGTTGGATCTGGACTGGGTAACCCAGTTCAGCCCATATTTTTTGTTTCAACTGCAAAGGGGTGTCTCCTGCATGAACCCAAACTAGGCGAGCTTTGCCCTGAGGGGGGTTAATCAAAATCTGAAAACAAGAGTTTTTTACCTGCTCTAGCTGAGGACAAAATTCCAGATCTGGCTCTGTTTTGATTCGTTTTTCCTTGTGCCTGTCTAGATCTGTCAACAAAATGCTCGATCTATGATTTGTGCCTTCGATCTGCTGCCGTGAGTCAATCTGTGCTCGAATAAAGGCTAGATCGTGTAGATCCGCGCCAAAATTATCAAGGTTGGGTCCATGCGATGAAGGGGAGCGCGGATCTGCAACATGCAGTCCCCTCCTGCCTTTTTCCCATCTGATCTGGGTTTGACGAGCCCTGACCCCTAAACGCCATACAACCCGACACCATTTTGGGCCTTTGATTTCTCGCCAGTGAGCTCCCTCCTCGCGGATCCACGTAGAACGGTGTGTTTCTGTTGGAGCCCTCGCCTCACGGTCCTGATGGAGTCTTGTATTTCGCTCCCGATCCGATATCTTTAGTTTCCCTTTGAACGAAAAACCTGCAGGTACGCGGCCGCATTGGACTGGGCATATCTGAGGCAAGGTTAACCGTTTCTCTGAGGGCGCAGACGGCTTCTCGGCAAAGATTACTGTTGATCCATACCCTGGACCGTTTCCAGCTTCTGATCCTGGTTTGGGGGCCGATGCGGCTGCAGAACGAGCCCTGCCTGCGCAAACCCTAGCCGTCACCATCGCCATTCTCCTTCCAATCGTTCCCGCTTACATGAAATCGTAATCTCAGAGATATCAAAAAAGGAGGATTTCTTGCGGAAGTGACTAACTCTTTCTAGATGGTTTCTTTTTATTATAAATGTTTTTTTCTTTATATTTTTTTTCTTTCAAATATTGTATATTTATATAACTTTTTTTTCTTGTTTTTTATTTTAAATTTTTTTTTTTGCAATTTTTTTTCCAATGGTCTTTTATAACTTAATTGTATTTTTTTGTGTAATATTTTTATTGTTTTTTTAAATTCTATGTTAAATTTTTATTTTTATTTTTTCTTTTACTTAAAATACATCTTTTTTTGAATTTTTAATTCTCAAATGTCATCATTTTTTATATAAAATTCATAAAATTTGTTATTTCTCTTATTTTTTTATTCAAATTTTCCATAATTGTTTTAAATTAATGTGGTTTTTTAACAAAAATGTCCTAAAATGCATATTTTTTTAATTATCTATATGCAAAATGTATATTTACTCTCAAGTTTTTAAATTATTTCTTTTTAGTGACAATTTTTTTGTGTGTATTGAAATATTAGTTAACGATTTATAAATATAAAAAAAATCATAATCTCAAAATACTATTTTTATTATTTTTTTAAACTTTGCAAAAAATTAAAATTTTCATTATAAAAAAACAGTGCAAAGGAAAACAAAAAACAAAAAATCGAAGACCCTTAAAAACCAACTATCTAATGATGAAAAACATGAAGAGGAATAAGAGAATTTGAAAAATGGTTAAATAATCAACATTAAAAAAAAAGTCCACACTTAATACATTAGAAAATTTAAAGTGTAAAAAATAAGTCATCTAAAGAAAGGGATTGATGCCATATCAACACTTTTCAAAATTAACATGAAAATCATTGACATTTGAAAACAAATGTTCACACTTAATACATAAGAAAATTTAACATGTCAAAATCTTCTTTTATATATATATATATATATATATATATATATATATATATATATATATATATATATATATATATATATCTGCATCAATACTTTTCAAAATCGGTTGATTTTTTTACTACCTCAAAAAAACAGATAATCTTATCAGTTCCCGTTTCAAAGATTACGTTGTTCATTATTGAATTGTATCTGTGTACCCAATCTAGTGAAGAGTATTTTCCAAAAGGAAGATGTGAATTTCAGATCCCTATCTAATATTACCACTTTAGGCATACCGTGCAATTTAAAAATTTATGTCATAAAAATGTCAACAATTTGAACTATTTTATAGGTAGATTTCACTGGTATAAAATGTGCAACCTTACTTAATTTATCTATTACCACCATTATGGAATCGTTCTACCCCTTAGATTTAAGTAAACCAATAATAAAATAAAGTGTAATAATCTCCCATTTCCATTCAGGAATGGGCAATGGATGATCCAAGTCAGCTTGGTGCTGGTGTTCAACCTTTACCAGTTAATATTCCAAGCACTTGGTCAAATATTCCGCTACTTTTTTCATGCTGGGCCAAAAATAAAATCCGTCGTTGTTATGTAATTTTTCTTTTTGTCAAAGAAATTAGTACTCTGGGTCCCTCAGGCCAACATCTATGATTTTTTCTATAAAATCAATTTTAACTTTGTTGAATGAGATTTCATACAAAAAATTTCATTTCCTGCTCAAGGCATTTGCTACTCAATTTTCTTTTCCCTTTATATGTTTAATGTCGAAGTCAAATAGACTCAAAAAGTCAGGCCAACATGCTTGTTGTTTATTCAATGTGGGTTGTTCAAAATAGCCAGTAAACTGTTGTGATCCGTCATTAATATAAATTTATCTCCGAGTAAATAGTGTCGCCATACTTTCAAAGCATGAACCACCGTTGTCAGTTCCAAATCGTAAGCTGAATATTTTTGTTCATGTTCATTTAATTTTTAATACTTATAGCAAAAAAATATACCTTCTTGCATTATTATTCCTCCAACCCTTCTTTACTAGCATTTGTGTAAACCATAAATTCCTTCTCTAGATCCACAATTCTTAAAATGGGAGTTGTGGTAGGTAAATGTTTCGGCTGGTAAAAACTACTTTGAGATTTAGTTTTCCAATGAAATTTTTTCCCTTATTCTATAAATAAGTAATGGGTTAAGACACCCTTGAAAATCCTTCTATAAAATGTTGATAATACCGAACTAACCCCATGAAAGTTATAATATCAGCTATGCTCTTGGGAACAAGCAACTCCATTATTTTCTTGGTCTTTTATGGATCAACCGCTATCCCTTCTTGAGTTATGATATGTCTCAAGTATTGAATTTGGTCTTTGTAAAATTCACACTTATTATACTTTGCATATAGTTGATGTTCCCTTAAAATCTACAAAACTATCTGTAAATGCCTCTTATGCTCTTCTAAATTTTTCGAGTAGATAAGAATATCATCAATGAAAATCGATACAAATTTATCAAGGTATTAGTGAAATATACTATTCATAAGGCACATAAACATTGTTTCGGTGTTAGTGATTCTGAAAGGTAAAACTATGAACTCATAATGGTCTTAGTGAGTTCTAAAAGTTGTCTTACATATACCGTCCTCCTTTATTCAAATTTGATGATATCTAAATCATAGGCTAATTTTCAAGAATAAATTATCACCCTTTACTTACTCATATAGTTTTTTATTTTATGGGGCCTTCCCCATGTGCAAAGTGGGTTGCACACCGAAAAACCCCTCAACCACTCGCCCTTTCGGCAATGACCTGAAAGCAGGTCATAGTCTCACCTGAAGCAATTATGGGAGGTTCCAAAACCAGGTTTCTGCAACTAAAGGGATATTCACAAAGTGATGTCGAGTAATTACTTCTAATGCATATCAATCTTATAAATTCACATCCATAAGAAGTTTGTGCAAATGATTAGTTTATATAAATGCATAAACTCTAATAGATAACAATATATATTACAATTCTTCACATAATTCAATGCAAATCACACATAATTACATACATAACATTAGACAATTAACCTATACAGAGATATGACACTTCCTCAAAACTTCTTATTTATTAAAGAGATCTTGAATTACATTGACTTCTTTAAAGTGCACACCTAGCTACAGGTGGGTTGCACACTCAGTTGCAGACTCTTCAAGATCTCCACCACTCACTTGCATAGCCTTCTCCAACACTACAGACTACAAACACAAATACAGAGATTCAATTCCCTTATGACATCTCATTACTTTCTTCCTTAACAAATTATTGCATATCCTTTTATACAATTCATCGATACAAAAACCATGGTCCACATACCATGGATCCATAAAGAATGCCTACTACCTAATACTCATTACAAAATACGAGCTTTATCCCATCCAAAAAGGCCTAAAAGTTTGCGCGATGAATATATCTTTGCCATCTTCACGCATTCCGCTCCTTCTTTCATGGATTTTTACCCAACACTTGTACAAAGTTGGGCCATTCCCAACAGGCTCCCAACACTCACGCATGACGTGTCCCGAGTCAGTCAGCTTCGACACCCTTGATATTTGTTGCAATCCCATTGTATACTGCATTGTAATGCTGGAGTGTTTTTGCCATCAAATTTTCTTCCTATTGCGCCTCCTTCAGCAAAGGTTTTGTATTAGGGCCAATAGTCTTCTATCTTAGCTCCACTTCCCTTTTCTTCAATTCCTTCAGCCTTTCATCTACTACCTGTGAAAATTCAGGGCTTCGTCCTGCCACGACTGAGTCCTCTCCTACAATATCTATGCTTTCGTCTACAAATCATCTGTTTGCGTCTGGAGGTTCTTTCCTTTGGAAATGTTAGCAAGCCTCTCCAAGGCTGCTCAGGTCTTCATAGATGCCAAGATCTCATCATGTCGCTTCTGCCCGGCCTATAGTTCTTCCTCACTCTTCAATATGTTTGAATCCTCCTGCACCGAGGTCCAAATCTACATCATGTCATCGAGAAACTTCCCATAGTCTACCATCCTATCAGATATCCATTTCAATGTCGCGCTGAGGTCCCTTTGTCTATGCACCTGAACCTTTGGTGGAATACTTAGATGCAACCTTATTTCTAGTTATGATATATTCACTTTGTAATCAAATTTTAACTTGGCTTCATAAATTATTTTCTCCTGCGCCCTTCAATGGTAATTTATTTTTAATGGTTCCCTTTTTCCTTCTGATGGTTATATTTTGGCTAACTTTGTCTGAATTACCTTTTGATGCAATCACTTATTCTTCATCGTAGTTTCTATGGACTTCGTTGTACTCCTCGATACCACGCGACAATCGTCCTTCAATGAAGTCCTTTCATGTAGAGCAGCTTATAGTCTCGTGCCCACTTTCAACTACAGGCGGCACTAAGACTCCTTTGCTTCATTCTTCAGTGTGATGGTTCAGGGACATAATCGTCCCTATATGTTTTCAGTCTAGTACCATTCACTCAACCTGGAATTATCTAACCATTTAACTTCACTGGTTGAAAAAAACTTCCATATGTAATGTTCTTGACGATATATGGTCCCAACCAATGCATTTTAAACTTTCCCGGGAAATTTGAAAACCTATTTTCATATAATAATACAAGACCGCCTTCCATAATTATCTTCTTCTTGATGTACCTATCATGCCAGGATTTCTCCCTTTCTGCCTGCACCTGCTGATGAAATCCTACTATGAATCTGTCTTCTTCTAAAGCTAGCATTTGCGACATTCTCTCATTCATCATGTTGGGATATTCTATATCTGTGACCGCTGCAATTCTCAGACTTGGCACAATGTATTCCATTGGCATAACTTCTTCTTATCCATATACTAACTTGAAAGGTGTCTTCCCAGTCAATTACTTGCATGTCATTCTGTATCACCTCAATGCCACTGGAATCCTCAAGTCCCAGTCATCTCTGTTTATGTTTCACACCTTGGTCAATGCATTCTCTAGAATCTTATTGAAATATTACACAGTCCCATTTGCCTAAGGATGATAGGGAGTGCACTTCTAATGGTAAACTTGGAATTCCTAAGTTAGTGCTTCAATCATCCTATTCAAAAAATGTGTCCCTTCGTCTCTCATTCATATCTTCGGACAACCAAATCTAGCCAATATATACTCGAAAATGAACTTTGCAGTAGTTTCATTGCTTCAATCCTTTACCAATTTTTCCTTGGCCCATCTTCTCAAATAATCTTTCGTGGTGATGATATATCTTGCACCAGTATTTTTCCTCAGTGGACTGAAAAGTCCAACAAAATCAATTTCCCATTTATCAAAATCTTGTAAATTCACCTGGGGTACTAGTGGCATTTCATCTCTTCTAGATGGGTTTCCTGTCCTTTAACATACATCACATGCTTGACAAAAGTCTTTGGCTTCCTTATACACTGGAGGCCACCATAACCCAACTCTAAAAATATTTTGTGCAGTGGCTTTTCTTACATAATGCCCACCCGCGACTCCTCCATGAGCTTCCGTCATAATGTTCTGTCTTTCATGCTTAGGGACATATTTACGCAATACTTCATCTTGTCCCATTTTGTACAAGTGTCCCACAATCTGCGAGAAATGAGTTGCCCGAACCATCAATTCTTTCTTTTCCTTTGTAGCGTACTCCACAGGCACCATTACCGTGGACAAAAATTGAATAATATCTGCGAAGTTATCATCTACGACTCTAATTGCAAACAATTGTGCATGGGGTAGGTTATCTTGAAGACTTGTAGGTTCTTCTCTCGTCTCTATCCTAGATACATGATCTAGCCTAACATTCAATCTTCCAAGCTTCACTATAACTTCGAAGTCATATTCTTGAAATAATAACAACCATCGACGGATCTTTCCTCCTAAGATAGACTTATTTACCAAATATTTATGTGTGGATTTCTTTGTGAACATTTTTAAGTGTCCTCCCAAAAAGTAATGTATGAACTTCTATAGTGCATACACCTTAGCTAACCCCTCCCTTTTTGTCGTGTTTTAATTATTTTATTCCTTAGACAACTTCCTGCTTGAAAATGCAATGGGATGATGAATATCCCCTGATCCCGGTTATGATAGTACTACTCACAAAACTATGCAAGATGCATCAACATGCACATTGAATTCTTTCTTCCTGTCCAAAAAGACTAGAATTGGCGTAGTTATCAATTTTTTTATCATATCCAAGATCTTCTAGCATTCTTCATCCCACTAGAAGGTCACATCCTTCTTCAACAAATTTTCCATCAGAGCAGTTATATGTGCATATCCTTTTATAAATTTCATGTAGTAACCAGTGTGTCTTAGTGTAGTACGCAATTGTCTTATTGTTTTTTGTGATGGCATGTTCACAATGACTGTGATCTTCGTTGGATCTACGATCAATCCTTGTTTACAAACCACATCTCCCAACAATATTCCAAATGGCTCAAAAAAGGTGCACTTCTTCTTGTTCAATGATATCTGATATTGCATACATGTATCCAACATCAACCTCAAGCTCACCACATGCTTCTTTAATAGCCCAAATATTGTCCAATCGTCAAAGTAAACTTCCAAAACTTTGTGTATGTACTCTTTGAAAGTTGCAATTACAACTCTGGAAAAAATGGCAGGTGCATTCCTCAACCCAAAAGGCATCAGTGTGTACTAATAGGACCCCCATTCTATGGAAAATGTTATCTTATGTTTGTCTTCCAGTGCATTTATGATCTGGTGATACCCTGAGAAGCCATGTGTAAAAGAGTAAACCTCTTGTCCTCCTACATTATCCAACACTTCGTCTATAAAAGGGTCGGAAAAGGGTCATGCAGGCATGCATCATTTAACTTCCTCAAGTCCACATAGAATCTAATTTCCCCTTTCACCTTCTTCTCCTGAAATACCATGGGAATTACCCATTCAGACTCTTCGACAGGTTCAATTATCCCCATGGCTAACATTTTGTCCAATTCTTCTTTTATTTTTTCCTAATATTTTGGGTTCAGCCTATAAGACCTTTTCTTATCAGGCTTCGTATCAAGCTTCAAAATATTCCTCATAACTCCCAAATCCCCTAGTTTTACTTTCATATCTAAAAATTTAGAGGGAAACAACTCCTAATATTCATGCGACAAATTTGTTATCTTGATGACAGTGTCATTGTCCCAGTAATCTCTTATGTTCATATACTTCGGTTCATCTTCTGCCCCTATATTTACTTTCTTCATTTTTAGTGGCTGCATTATATCTAGCATCTCTATCTCAGCTCCATTAAATTCGAGATGTCCTTCTGACTCTTTGATATCAATGTTGTGAGGATCTTCATCTTCTTCTATAGTGAGGTTATAACATTCCATCACATTTCGGATATGCGTAACCCAATCAGGTTGCCAGATAACTGAAACTTCATTTTTAAAAATCTTCTTCTTAACTATATTCAGCGCTGCATCTATATCTGGATAGTCATCTTCAAGCTACCATTCAGAGCTGTAAATGGTCTATAGGATAATTATGGCCATCATACTTGTCTGTGAGCTCTCTTTCTACTTTTCCAAATCTTACCCACATCAACCTTCTACATTTCTACCAATCTCCTATACTCCTCTTATGCATACCCCACCATTGAGAAGGCGTAGCCCTCAGTGCTCGATGCATTATTAAGAGTCTCTGACATTCTGGTACCTGCATTTCATAATCTTTAAAGAAAGTATTTACATCACCCAAACAATCATATAAAGGTAAATCACATGCCTCAGTTGTCATGCAGGGCACTACTTTGGTGATCCTTGCACATCGCCTTGTAGAAACTTTATGCAATCTGTTCTGCCAATTCTCCAATTCTTCTTTTGAATCCGAGGTATATGAACTATATTTCTCCCAAGTCATCTTTCAATCTGAAGTGGGATTGATCCATTCTTCTTCCTCCACTATGATCTGGTAGATATTATCAACATCATCCATGTTATATTCCTCTCTGACACGCTATGTTTACCTCTCTGATGGATCCAATGGAACAATAACCCTCATATTACTGCTTTCGAATATCATTTTCCTTTTTTTCAAATTAGTTATAGCCATTTTGCCAAATTCCCAATACAATACAACCAACACACGGTAAGGATTACTATCATTTTCTATCTCAATCACTCCGAAGTCAGTGGTAATGTGCACTCCATCAATTTCCAATGTGACATTAGAAAACCTTCCTAAGGGTAAGATTTTATGTTGATTTGTCATCTTCAGCTGAATAGTAGACCATTGCAGCTTTGGCTTACCCATAAATTCCCAAGTCTGACTTGGAAAGACATTAACATCAGATCCCAAGTCCAAGATAACCTGATCCATGTCATACTCTCCAATATTCATTGTAAGCCTCATTTTTTTCCATGTTCTCTTCTTGTGTCTATGCAGATTATTTACTGCATGCATCTTGCTCTATGGTATCAGCCTAGAAGTACAAGAGTCTATAAGCTCCTATAATCCCTACACAACCTTCTGAGTCATCAACAACTTCCTACAGGTCTATAGAAAATACTTCAAAACATTTGGATCCACCTCTTGTGTCGCAATTGATACTATTTCATGATTATCCTTCTAAGTTGGCTGCGCAGTGGAGGTCAAGGCACCATCATCCATAAAGCTTCACTTCACCTCCATGAATGCTTTATTTTATTTCAAGATATCAAATACAAGAGCCTTTTCGGTGGTTTTCCTTATCCACGTGGCTTCATCTTCCTTTTTTCCATCGGCCTTATCATTCCTAGTTTTGGTTCCACTTCTTGTTACAATGTCGATGCACGATTGATTTTCTCTTGGCTCAGTGGTCATCATTTGGAAATTTTTTGTAGGCTTTTGGTTTATTTTATCCTACATTTTCACAGTGAGGATGGGGCATTCTTCTATGACATGATCAAAAGCCTTACAATAATTGTTCATTGTCATTGGGTTCTAACAGTCTCTCGCGAAGTGTCCTACCTGTCCACAATTATAGCAGATAATCTGGCATCGTCCTCATCCTCGTCCTCATCCTTGAAATCCTCCTCACCCACCATGGTGGCCTTGCTCTTCACGTGTCTGTCCTTCGCCTCGCAGTCTATAACTATCAACAGTGTGCTCCATCATTAAGTCACAACTTCGGCAATTTTTATCATCATGGCCTACTGATCTACAAAAGTTACAAAATAGTTTTCTTGGGGTTAGTATATATTTTTGTAATAGATAGAAGTATTCAAAGATATGTTGACCTTGCATCCAACAAATTTTTCACCACATACATGAATTTAAAGGATTAGGTGCTCCACTTGCAATATAATATCTCAATACTAGGCATTGATCCTTATAATTACCTTATGTTATGGATTTCGTACACCACACTTCTGATATTTTTGGTTTGAGTTCTTTACCTTTATTTAGATCCTGTAATTCCAGGGTCAACATAGCTAGATGATTATGTATCTATTGTACTCTTGCCTTGGTATCTCCAACCGGTAAGGCTTCCAACTTCATCGCAATCTCTAATGCTTTAGCTTGCACCCCGATCTTCTGTTGTTTCAATGGTAACCTAATGTGTGGCAGTAGCATGGGTATGAACCATTCCTTATTGTTTTGTGGGGGTATCTCAAAGCTCACATGACACATCAATACCTTGAATCATTGATCTAATTCCCACACATACTCTCTCTATGCTTTCTTGATCTCTTTCATCTCTATGAAACATTGCACTTATGATTTTTTCTTCTTCAACTCTTCTACCAAGGCCTTCTTAATTTTAGCAAACGTAGCATTTGTCTTAATCGTGAAGTATTTCATATACCATGTCAGCTCCCTCTTCCTCAATGACATGACAAGGTACATCATCTTTACATCATCATTATTAATCTCTCTTTCCATCCATACTACATCAGTTACGACCAAAACTGGTTAGCGTCCTCTATTCCGAGTGCTCTAGAGACAAGTAGCTTGATGTCATCAATCATTCTTCTTTTTGGGGGGCTAGGTGGAGAGGAAGGTGGACTTGTAGGTGTAGGTGAAGTATGGGTAGGGGGATGGGGTGTGAGGTGGGTGGATGGATGGGGAATCCTAACTACGCGCTGATTCGTTTCAGCACCTGACTTTGACACACCTTCGGCATGGGTGGGTAAATATCGCAGGGTTGTAGGGTTACATATTTCTTCTTCGTTCTTAGATCCCAAAAGAGGGCTATAGTTAGCCTCAATAAAATTCTTCAGATCTATTCTATATCATTTTCCACTTCATGTAACTCCTAGTTCCAACTTATTTCATCTTTTACCAAACATTACTCTAACTTCATTCACAAAATCCCCTTCTCACACATTAACATTTTCATCAAGAGATTCAGATAATTTAAAAACTTACCTCGTGGTCCTCTGAAGAATCTTTGCTCAGCTTCTCTATAGTACACGATTTTGTCTATCGTGAACGCAGTGATAAATCCTCCCAAAATTCTATCGATCCATAAATCAACAACACTTGAGATATTGTTATTGATTCCCTTGAGTCGTTATATCAAATCAGGGTTCCACTTCTTAGGTTCGTCACCTTTGAAACAGTTCTTATGCTCAAATAACTTAGGTATCCACTCAAGCAATTCAATTTGGAAGGAACCAAAGAAAATCTCATATTGATTTTTAAAGATATATCTCTACAACCAAGCTTCAGTAGATAAACACAAGTTTCTTTTCTTTTTTCTCTACAGTTTCTCTTTCTTTTTGTTCAACCCATTCTTACAGTTCTTTCTTCAATGAACACGGAATCATATCCCTTTAAGAAGATCCTAGTCCCAGTAATGAAATCATTTGTTCATTTAAGGGGGCTTGACCCAGGTTCAGAGTGTGTTGCGCACCAACAAAGCCATCGACTACTGGCCCTTTCAGCGACGACCTGCAAGCAAGTCGCAGTCTCACCCGAAGAGGTTATGGGAGGTTGCATAACCAGGTTTCCGCATCAAAGGGATATCCACAAAGTGGTTCTATGTATTTATTTACTTCTACTGTGTATCAGTATTAAACTTCGCATCCACAAGAACTTCACACAAATGATTAGTTTACAGAAATGCATAAACTCTAACACAATAAAATATATCTTACAAGTCTCACATATATTAGTGAAAACCACACATAATCATATACATAACCATAAACAATTAACCTATACAGAGATATGATACTTCATGAAAAATTCTTCTTTATTAAATAGATCTTCAGATACATTCATTTCTCTGACCTACTAACCCAGCTATAGGTGGTTTGTGCAGTCAACTACAGAGACTTCTCCAACATTACATACTATAGACGCGAATACAAAGATTCAATTCCCTTATGATATCTCATTACTTTCTTCCTTAACAAAGTATTACATATCCTTTTATACAATTCATCTATATGAAAACCATTGTCCACAGACCATGGATCCATAAATAAGGACTACTACCTGACACTCATTACAATATAAGGGCTTTATCCCATCCCAAAAGCCCTAAAAGTCCGCCCGATGAATATACCTTCGTGAGCTCTGTGCAGTCTAATCCTTCTTTCCTGGGGTGTTTTACCCTAAACTTGGACCATGTTGGGCCATGCCTAGTAGACCCCAAACACTAACCTACGACTCGTCCGGAGTCACTCAGCTTTTTGTTGGTTTGAGGGGATTGGACCCAGGTTCAGAGTGTGTCTCGCACCAACAAAACTCTCAACTACTGGCCCTTTCGACAATGACCTGCAAGAAGGTCGTAGTCTCACCCGAAGTAGTTATGGGAGGTTTCAGAATTAGGCTTCTGCAACCGAAGGGATATCCGTGAAGTGGAGCCGTCTATTCTATCGCATATCAATCTTATAACTTCGCATGCATAAGAACTTCGTGCAAATGATTAGTTTATAGAAACACATAAACTCTAACACATAATAGTATATCTTACAAGTCTTCAGATAATTCATTGAAAATCATACATAATTAGATACATAAAAATAGACAATTAACCTATACAGAGATACGATACTTCATCAAAATGTCTTCTTTATTAAACAAATCTTCAATTACATTCACTTCTCTGACCTACTCACTGTTAGGTCCCTATAATACTAGTGTATTCCCTTATTATTATTTTCATTGTAGCCCCTTATTTTTATTCTTGTTCCCATGTTGTCCCCATATTGTTATTATTGTGCCCAATAGAAGCCCACTATTGTTATTGCTATGCCCTTACATTATTATTGTTATGTCAGCTCTGATTATATTGTGACCCCTTAGACTCCTATATATAGAAAGGAGGTCTTGCCATTTATAACATCAAAGAATTGTTCATTTGTGTAAGGTAAGGAGGTTTCCCCCTCGAAGAGACTACTTTTGAAGTCGTTGATCTATCTCATTCTTCTATTTTGTGATTTGGTTGCATAAAAATTGGTATTAGAGCTTTGGATTCTAGGGTTTCACTGCTTCAAACTGGTCATCGTGGAATTTTCACTATAACATTTTTTATATGGTACTCCAAAAGCTGAACTTAAAACCCATCTGAACCCAAATCTTGATGAACCTTGGAACCCAACTTTAGATAATTTTGCGCTATATTTTTGGAGATATGAACTGAGGAAAGTAGGGTTTGTACAGGCCCCCGAATTGGATCTCAAACAGGTCACCTTGGGAAAATTGTTATAATATATTCTCTGAGCATTTGATTGAAATTTCGTAAATAGTTACAGAAATAAAACTGATTTTAGTTTACTTTGAATTAGTTTTAATTCTTAAGGTCGAAACAATGACACGTGGCAGTTCGTATAAGTTCGCTCTGTTGAACCAGTCTATAATGAGGTCATCATGGGAGATTTGAACTAACTGTTTCTTGGAGAATCCAATATGGATCAGACTTATGGGTTTGGAAATAGGACACAGAGGGCTATCACGGGATGGAATTTCAGACCTTGGAGATCCTAAATTATAGATATACAACATATTCAATATCGAGCTCCTACAAAGAGAAAAAAGGTGTGTAATCTTTTTTAAAAAATTGCATAAGTTTGGTTTCAAAATCTTTTTTGAAGTGATTCAAAGGGAACAATGAATCATATTTATAATTAATTGATGCCTCGAAGAAAGAAAATGGAAACACCTAGTAAGTAGCCTAAAAGATCTAGCATGACTCGTGAAGAAGAGGAACAAATGCAACATGATATATCAAAATTATGCGACCAGGTGCAACAAATTTCACTCTCACAAAAACTAACAAAAGCTAAGATGGATGGTTTAAAGAAAGGCGTGGAAGCTAATATGGATGATGTGGAAGCTAATATGGATGGTTTGGAAGTAAACATTGAAGATTTTAAGAAAGACATGGAAGGTTTGAAAGGATGTTTTGCAAAGTTGCTAAAAGAAATGCTTCCTAATGGCGAAAAGGTAGTAGAGGAAACTCATGATGAGAACAAAATAAATGTTAGCCATGATTTCATAGACTCTATCATTGGATTGAAGACCCAACATGTTCCAAATATCGATATGAGGACGTTTGATGACAAGGATATCGTAACATGGATACTACAAATGGAGCAATATTTCGATGTCCATAATGTGTAAAACACACAAGAGGTACGCATTGCAACTTTATATTTGGAACTCAATTAGTTTGTATGGTATCAATGGCTTTACTCTCATAAATAAATAGTCACTTGGTAATTTTTATGGAAGAAATGATAGCACATTGTGAGGATACAAAAACCAACACCATTTTTAGCCAATTGATAAATCTCAAACAAAAGGGTTCAATGGTGGAGCACATTGAGAACTTCCAAAAATTGAATATAGGGGTAAAAGATATTCCATATGAGCATAAGATTGATGTATTCATAGGGACTTTAAAGGATAACATCCAACATGAGGTTCGCCTTTGGGAGCCTGATCCATTGGAGAAGGCATTCAAGTTGGCAAGAAAAATTAAAAGCAAAATTATGGCAACAAGGAAGCCTACCAATCACAACTATAAAGATGGAAGTGTTGTTGCCCCTAGCCTTCCACAACCTACAATTTTGACACCATAAGAATTGGAAGAAAAAAGAGAAAAAGGGATTTGTTACAGTTGTGACAGAAATACACTAAAGGTCATAAATGTGCTAAGAAGAAGTTATTTTACATAGATTTTGAAGAGGAAGAAGAAAAGGAACAAGAAGCATCAAAAAAGAGGATACACACCAGGAAGAAACCCTAGAGATAGGAGAATTAAATCTGAACATATCTTGTAATGCATTGGCCAGAATTACCACTCCTGAAACTATCGAGATAGAAGGACATATCAAGAAGAAAAAGGTAATAGTGTTGATTGATTTGGGAGTACCCATAATTTTATTCATTGTAAGACAACGAAGGAATTGAATTGCTTCCTATATCGAGTGCCAAAGTGTCAACTGATGGTTGCAAATGGAGGAACCATAAATTTTTCTAGAAAGTGCCATAATATCAAGCTATCCATTGGAGAATATGAGTAGAATAGTCCAATGCTTTCCATTCAAATGGGTGGTGTTGATGTTGTACTAGGATTCCAATGGTTACAATCTTTGGGTATGATAGGTTTTAATTTTCAAGAACTTTTCTTCAAAAAAAAAAATTCAGAAGGAAAGGAAGTTGAATTAAGGGGCATTATAGGGAAACTGGGAAAGATAATGAGCTCTAGAAGCCCGACAAATCTTCTAAAGAAAGAACAACATTGTGTAATTGTAGAATTATGTTCGCTAGAGGTTCCCACATGGAAATCATCTATTTCTCCATATCTCCAAAAAGTATTGGACAATCATTCCAAGGTATTTGAGACTCCAAAAGGCCTCCCATCTATTCATGCTCATGATCATGCTATTCATTTGATTCCACAAAGTGTTCCTCCAAAATCAGGCCTTACAAATATCCCTATGCCCAAAAGAGTGAAATTGAACATCTGGCTGTAGAAATGCTAGAGGCTAGTATAATTCAACTTAGTCAAAGTTTTTTCTTTGCTCCAGTAGTAATGGTGCACAATAAGGATGGATCATGGTGCATGTGTCCAAATTATAGGGAGCTCAACAAGCTCACTATTAAAGATAAATTTCCCATTGATGTCATTGATGAATTATTGGATGAATTTCATGGAGAAATTTACTTCACCAAGTTGGACCTTCGTTCAGGATATCATCAAATCAGAATGAAGATGGAAGACATTTTGGAAACAAAATTTAGAAATCATGAGGGTCATTATGATTTTTTTGTCATGACTTTTGGCCTTACCAATGCACCTTCTACATTTCAAGGTTTGATGAATTCCATTTTCAAATGCTTCCTTAGAAAATTTGTTTTAGTATTTTTTTATGATATACTAATATACAAGTCTTGAAAGGATCATGTTCAACATGTTGATAGACTGCTCAAACTATTGAAGGAGAAACAATTATACGCAAAAACCTCCAAATATTTCTTTGGAGAACAAGAGGTGGAATATTTGGGTCGTATTGTATCTCATGAAGGTGTTAAGGTAGACCCTAGAAAAATTAAAGCCATTAAGGAATGGAAAATCCCCACTTCCCTAAAGCATATTCAAGGATCTCACGGGTTGACAAGGTATTATCGCATGTTTGTTAAGAATTATGGAAGAATAACAACACCTTTAACAACATTATTGAAGAAAGATGAATTTCCTTGGACTCTAGAAGAAACGAAAGCCTTTGAACATATTAAAGAGGAAATATGCCAAGCACTAGTCTTAGCTACGCCAGACTTCATAAAAGCCTTTATTTTGGAATGTGATGCCTCAAGAAATGGAATTGGTGTTGTTTCAAGGCAAGAAAAAATACCCATTCCTTTTGAAATGCATCCAATCAAAGGAAAGTATTTACACAAATCTATTTATGAGAAGGAAATGTTGGAAATACTAGATGCACTTAAGAAATGGCAACCTTACCTAATAGGAAGACACTTCAGGATAAAAACGGATCATGATAGTCTTAAATACTTTTTAGAACAAATATTATCTTCAGAAGAGCAACACAATTGGGTCACAAAGATGTTGGGTTATGACTTTGAAATCATCTACAAAAAGGGAAGCAAAATGTTGTTGCAGATGCACTCTCAAGAAAGGGTGACGATGTGGAAGCATTACTTTGTGTGATTTATATTATCCAACTAGATTGGATAAACAAAGCAAGGGATGAATGGAAGAATGACGAAGAAGTGTGGGAACTCATTCAAAAGTCGCAACAATATCCCAATATATATGATACATTTAGATGGAAAAATGATTCGTTATGGTACAAAGATCGCTTATACCTCTGTAAGAATTCCCAACTCAAACAAAATATTCTTATAGAATTGCACACCTATCCCTTAGAAGGGCATTAAGGATTTTTAAGAACTTACCACAGGGTTAAGAAGGAATTATTTTGGGATGGCCTTAAATGTGATATTCAAAATTTTGTGGTGGAATGTTTGGTTTTCCAATAAAACAAATTTGAGACAATTAATACCCAAGGTATATTAAAACCTTTATCCATTCCATGTCAACGCTGGGAGGAGGTTTCAATGGATTTTATCACAGGTTTATCCAATTCTGAAGGAAAGAGTGTCATCATGGTGGTAGTTTATAAACTTACCAAGTATGCACACTTTTGTGCATTATATCATCCATTTAAAGTCAGTACAATTGCTACTGCATTTATGCAAACAATTCAAAAGATACATGGAAACCCAAAGATTATTGTAAGTGACAGAGATCCTATTTTCAATGGAAATTTTTGGACAGAATTAATTTCTTGTTTGGGTACTCAGTTACCTTATAGCTCATCTTCTCATCCTCAATCTGATGGGCAAACTGAGATAGTGAAAAAATGTTTAGAAGGATATCTTCGTTGCTTTGTATCTAATAAATAGACACAATGGGTCAAATGGTTGCCTCTACCTGAATGTTGGTATAACATTTCCTTCCATACTACAACAAAAATCACCCCATTTATGGAACTTTATGGATGTCATCCACTGTCCATCACATCATATTTAAGAGAAAATTCTAGGGTTCAAGAAGTGGAAGATCACATCGAGCATCAACAAAATGTTCTCGAACTCTTAAAGGATAACCTAAATTTGACGCAAAATAGAATGAAACAAGGGGCATATCAAAATCGCAGCAAAAGAAGTTTTGATGTAGGTGACAGGATATTTCTACAACTACAACCATACAAACAAATGTCCCTCAAGCAAGCCAAGAAGGATAATAAATTATCACGAAAGTATTATGGTCTGTAAAAGGTGTTGCAAAACATTAGTAGTATGGCATAAAAATTGGAAGTTCCTTCATCTTCCCAAGTGTGCCCAATTTTCCATATTTCATGCTTAAATAAGGTTCTAGGTGACAAGCTCCCAGTTCAAACAATATTTCCAGAACCTAACGAGGAAGGAAAAATCATATTGGAACCTGAATCAGTCAATGAAAAAAGAACTCAACAACTATGGAATCGATCAATTTTATAGTATCTCATCAAGTGGAAGAACTTACCCACTAAAGATTCCACATGGGAGCATGAGAATTTTATACAGAAGAATCCAGAACTACTCAAGCATTGGGGAAAACACTTTTTTTGAAGGAGAGGGTCATGTTAGGTCCCTATAATACTAGTGTATTCCCTTATTATTATTTTCATTGTAACCCTTTATTGTTATTGTTATGCCCATGTTGTCCCCATATTGTTATTATTTTTCCCCATAGAAGCCCACTATTATTATTGTTGTTCCCTTACATTATTATTGTTATTTCAAATCTGATTATATTGTGAACCTTTAGACTCCTATATACAGAAAGGAGGTCTTTCCATTTGTATCATATAAGAAATGTTAATTTGTGTAAAGTAAAGGAGATTTCCCCCTAGAGATGACTACTTTTAAAGTCGTTGATCTATCTCATTCTTCTATTTTGTGAGCTGGTTGCATAACACACACCCAACTGCAAGCGATCTGCACACTTAGTTGTAGAATCTTCAAGGTATCTGTACACTCAACTGCAGAGCCTTTTCCAAAACTACAGACTATAGTTGCAAGTACAGAGATTCAATTCCCTTATGATATATCAATACTTTCTTCCTTAACAAAGTAGTATATATCCTTTTATACAATTCATCTATACAAAAACTATGGTCCACATACCATGGATCCATAAACAAGGAATACTACCTGATACTCATCACAAAATAAGGGCTTTATTGCATCCCAAAAGCCCTAAAAGTCTGCGTGATGAATATATCTTTTACAGCTTTGCGCGGTCTGCTCCTTTCACAGAGTATTTACCCAAAAATTAGACCACGTTGGGTCATGCCCAACAAATAGATCATCAATTATGGGCATTGGGTAGTTATTCTTACCAATTAGTTTATTTAAATATCTATAATCAATGCACAACTGTAAGGTACCATCCTTCTTTATAACGAAAAGTACAAGGGCTCCCCAAGGTGGCACACTTGGCCGAATATATTCTTTATCTAGCAGTTCATGTGATTACTTTTTTAATTTAGTTAACTTTTGGATACTAATGTGATGGTGCCCTGGATACTGGAGAAACTCTTTGAATAAATTGAATAGTGAAATATATGTCTTGCTTAGGAGGCAATCCATGGATTTATTTAAGAAAAACATCATCAAAGTCTTGCACAATAGGTAAGTTTTCTCGTGTTGTTGTCCTTTCCTTAGAATTAGTGTACCCCACCTAGATGACATAGATTTGACATCCCTTTCTAGGACACTATGCCAATTGTGAGGCTGTAATTGGCCTTAATTTTAAAGGTATCTTAATTCCTTGAGCTTCATGTTTAACTCCTTCTTTATCAAGGAAACTAATAGTTTTATCTCTACATTTTATGAGAGACCAATGTTTCTCTAGCCAATTTATCTGAACATAAAGAGGAATGAAAAATATTATAGATATAACCACAAGCATATATATGAAACATAAATAACGCTTCATTTCTTTAATATCAAATATTGAAATATGCTTACAAAAATAATGGAAATAAAACTAGCTCAGGTGATGGTAGCTTATCTCTGAGAAGATATGTGGTGGCTACATGACTCTGAAATGTGTTACAATGAGGCTCAACGGCCTATTTGTTATTAAACAACAAGGGAAAACCATAAACAACCAAAACCCTAACCTAGGAGATGGAAAACAAGAAATTTGTGGGCCCCGTTGGCATTTGTTGGGCAGCGAACTTCCCGGGGTCATAATCTGGTCATATTATCTTCGTTTGGCGTGTATGATACCTTGTTGAAAGGATCTCTCTGAGTACTATAGGATTTTTAGAAGGCAGGTACACATGAGCACAAGCCTACTACGGACCTCAAAAAAATGTTATTTGGGGGGTTAAAACTGCTCCAGAAGTTCACAGCCCAAAAAACTTCTAAAAATAGTAAATGTTGCAATAAACAAGGAAACAGATGAAAACAACTAGAGGTCTACGTGTAATAGGCAGGTGGCCACCAATATCCACCTAAAAAATTCCTCCCTCCTTAGTCAGAAATGGTCCCCATTACGTATTGACAACTTGATATAGCTATATCCTCTATTGACGAGTTTTCTTGATCTATGTGTCCATGATTTTATGAGTTGTGGCATGTTCCATGCAATCTGGGTTTATCTCTGTTGTTGTGTGTTATTCTGCAATGTCGGATGTGTCTAACGATGGTGGAAAGTATGGCCAAACGTGGTCTACATTGAACACTAGGTGCAGGCCAAGGACAGGTGGAATGTTGAGCTCGAAGAAATTTTCCCCAACAACCTTGGTGATTATGTATGGGCCATATTAGAGTGGGTGAAGCTTGTGGGGGGGGTCCAGTGAGGCACTCCTTCTACAAATGTAGCCAAGCTTTGTCCCCCACCTTGAACTTGTGTAGCACCCGATGTTGATCATGGCATTGCTTGTATTTAGCATTGGCTTTGTCCAATAGATCATGGAACTGCTGGAGGATGTGTTGAATCCACTCAATGAAGTTGTTATTCCTATTATCTCCAGACTGGACATGAGTCGAATCTACCTGAGTGGCTACAAATGGTATGGCCACGTCAATGGGACATAATGGTTGAAATCCAAACCTTACCTAAAAGGGGTTGTGGCGTGTCGAGCTCTGGAGAGCTATGTTGTAGTTTTGCTGGACAAAGGGGAGCATTTCATCCCATGTGCATGGATTCTTCAAGTTGTACATGCATTAAATGCGTACAATCATCCTGTTGATGACCTTTGTTTGAACATTAGTTTGGGGGTGGAAAATCACGGACTTAGTAAGTTTGGTATCCAACATCAACCAGAGACTTGATGAAAATTCACTTAGGAATATGTTGTCTAGATCTAATATAATGGCCTATGGGATCCCAAAGTGTGCCCACACTCGCTCATATAAGAGCCTAGTAGTGGCCTCTGTTATGATACTCATCTTGCAAGCCGCCATAATGGCTATTTTAGATAATCTTTCGATGACCATGAAAACGCAATTGTTTCCGTGCTTAGTATAAGGAAGGTCGGACATGTAATCCATGGGGATGGATTCCCAAGGTCGATTAGGAGTAGGTAAAGGATTATATAGGCCATTCTTCTTTATCATTAGTTTGGCAATGGCACAGGAAGTCCACGATTAAATGTACATCCCAACATCCTGACAAAGGTTTGACCAATAAAAATACTTTTGCAGTAGTGCCACTATTTTATCTACTCTGAAATATCCAGTGTCCCAAATGTAGCACGCCTCGCAAATAATCTTGGCGTGGTAAGTTGCAGGAACATAGATGTGTCCCAGATGGCATAACAATGCATCTTGGAGGTGAAAAATTGGAACTTGCTTACCTTCCAGGAGTGTTTGGTATGTGTTGTTGAATTATGTATCACTCTTATAAATATGCAACCACCCTAAAGTCTCCTGCCTATAGGAGTCATTCACAATGATCAGCGCCATGACTGGTGGTCTTCTGAGGCAGTCTGCAACATTATTGGTGCTCCCCTTCTTGTACTTAATGTTCAAATGGAACTGTTGCAGGTATGTGGACCATTTATGATGGAAATTGTTCTGCAACTTCCATTGTGTCTGTATGAACTGCAAGGGTCAATGGTCGGTGTGGATGATCATTTCCTTCCTGAGAATGTAATGCTTCCATTGACGGCAGGCCTTCACAATGGAATACATTTCTTTTTCATAGGTTGGATAATTTCAGATTGTGTTTGAAAGTGTCTCACTATGATAAGCCACTAGATGCCCCTGTTGAGTAATAATTGCCCCAATAACATATTCGAAGGCATCTGTCTCAATCTCAAATGGATCCTACAGGTTTGTTAATGTGATAATTGGTGCAGTGGAGAGGCAATGCTTCAACTTGTCAAACACCTTCTATTGGGTTTCAGACCAAAAAAAAAAAATCACTCCACCCTTGGTTGCATGACTTAAAGGCCAAGTGATATGAGAAAACCCCAACATGAACCTACGGTAGAAATCAACAAGACCCAAAAAACTACATAGCCATGTTAGAGTGGCTGGGGCTGGCCAATCCCGAATGAATTGTATCTCGCTTGGTCCACATGTGCACCCTTTTCATCAATGATTTACCCCAAATATTGAACCTTAGTCATGCCAAAATTGCATTTCTCCAAATTGGCACATAGCTTGTGTTATCACAGGGTTTGGAGGACCTGTCAAATATGGTGGAGTTTCTCTTCCCAACTCTCGATCAAGATAAATATTTCATCTAAATACACCACTATGATTGCATTGGTGAAGGGTCACAAGATGTCATCCATAAATCTCATGAATGTTGCGGGGGCATTCGTCAACTAGAAAGGCATGACCGACCATTCAAAAATTCCCTCCTTGGATTTCAAGGCAGTCCTCTAAACATCAGAATGTTTGATAGGCACGTGGTGATAACCAGATTTCAAATCAATCTTGTTGAAATATTTGGCCCCCTTGAGATCATCCAGAAGGTCATCAATCTATGGGATTGGGTAGCTATTCCATAAAAGGATCTTGTTCAGCTCTCGATAGTCAATACAAAGTCTCTAGGTCCCATCCTTCTTTTGTACTAATACAATCACGCTCTTATAGGGTGATGAGCTTGGCCTGATGTTCCCTTTCTACAAAAACTCCTAAATATGCCTGTTGATATCATCGTAATCTAGAATAGAGCATTGATATATCATTCCATTGGATAGTGACACACACAGGGTCATATTGATGGAGTGCCTAACTTGACAGTGCAGAGGCACCCCCATAGGTCAGGATAAAATGTCTTTGTACTTCTCCACTACATTTTCCATCTGTTGTTGTTCTATGAAGGAACCTTGTCTAGAAGTCGTGGCGACAATTGTCTTCATGCCCTAAAGGTGAATCATTAGGAAAACAAATTTCCTCGTATGTGAAATGATCTTAGTGCATTTCTTTGTAGTGATCAATGAGATGGTGGTAGCCGGGGCTACCTCTGGTATCCTCTACAACTTATTGCCCAAAGTAATAATCATAGAGTGAGGTCTAGACTCATATACAACATTCCTCTTCCACAAGTATGATTTCCCTAATAATACGTCATATAATTCAAGAGGCGCACATCACATAGTACTTCATCTATGAATGGCTTGATGCTGTAGGGAAGGTGACATTGCTGGCTGATGTGAAGATCTCATCCTTGGGAAAGAATCCCAATGGTTTACAGTTGTGGATGTGTAGAAGTTAGTAGGCTTATCCACTTCATGACCTTTATTGAAATGAGGTCATTTTGGCTCCCGATGTCAACAATGAATTGTAGCGGAGAACCCTTCACCCACATATGTGAGTGGAAGAGGCGTTCCCCCTCCTCTAGATCTGAAGGCTCACTCTTATGGATCTTGGTGGTGGCCATGGCTACACTGGGCTCCGCATCAATGATGTTCTTCCCTTTCTCATTCCCCTTGTTGGGTTCTGTCTCAGAGTCGGAACATGTGTCTAATTCGGGAGCCTTCATCTCGGCTACCAGTGAATACTTGCCTCGACACTCACTTGTGTTTTGAGTGGAGCTCTTATGGAACTCACCATTTTCCCATGTACTTCTTTGGCCTCATGGTGTTATTCTTTTCTTGAGGCTTCCATGGGCTATCGTGGGTCACCCCACCTTAGCTTTGTCCTTCGCTCTGTAGTTTGTGAGCGCCTTTCCCTTACCTCATATTCATAGATCCAAACTCTCTCTTATTCTATTTAAACTTCTACTCAATCTTGACACCGTATCGATACGTCATGCTGAGTGAGGAGATGTCCATGAAATCCATCTCATCCTAGATGTACCTTTGTAGGAAGCCACGGCACTTGAGTACTAAATGTTGCTCATAATCCTTGATACCCAACTTCGTGCGAAAGGTATGAAAAACATTGGTAAACTTTGAGACGTCTTGGTCACTTCCTTGTCGTAGCATGGTCCACTTTATGCATTTGTCCTCATAGCTCTCGAGGGGGTCGTGATACTCCTTGATAATATCTCAGAATGAATTCCAAGTGAGTCTGGCTAAAAATAGTGAGGGTGTACTTTAGTCCTTCATCTCACAGTAGGTTCCCCACCAGTCCTTGACGTGGGAGGCGGTTTTGAGAAATGGAAAAGTAATCTTTTCCTGACTGGAAAAATCATGAACATAAATTTATCCTTCTAGTAGATTTAACCATTTATCTACCATGTCTACATCTATCTAACCTTCAAATATGGGGACGCAAAAGTTTACTTGTACCTTAAAGGGTGTTGCACTTCCAGAGTAGTTGCTAGAAGAAGATGCTTCACCTTTGGGTAGTTGTTGAAGGATCTAAGGAAAGTTGTCCATCATCGCATTCCTCTATCACTCGAGGGCTTCTTCGAGCAAGATTTTAAAAGGATCTCCTCCTCCCTTGCCTTTATTCTCTTCCGCCATGGGAGGACGTCAGGATTTGCAAGTCCAGCCTTGCAAAGTTTCAACCAATTCAAGCCATAGCTCCTTATATCCCAACCTCGTTGGGGACATGCAAAGACAGACAGTGAAAGAGAATATCACTCTGATACCACTGATTTGAACTCAAATAGGAACGAAAAAAAATTACATATATAACCATAAACATAGATATGCAGCAGAAATAACACTTCATTTCATTAATATCAAAAACTGAAATATGCTTACAAACAGAATGGAAGTAAAACTAGTTGAAGCGATGGTAGCTTATCTCTGAGAAGCAATGTAGCATCTACATGCCTCTGAATTGTGTTACAATGATGCTCATGGGCCTATTTATTATTTAACAATAAGGGAAAACCATAAACAACCAAAACCCTAACCCAAGAGATGAAATGTGAAGATTTTGTGGGCCCCATTGGGGTTAGTTGGGCAACCAACTTCCTTGGGTCATGATTTGATCATATTATCTATGTTTTATGTGTACAATACCTTGTTGGAAAGATCTCTCTGAGTACTATAGAATTTACGATAGGCCCTTACCTATGGTTATGGACTTGCTACGGACCTCAAAAAGATGTCGTTTAGGGGGTCAAAACTGCTCCAGAATTTTAGGACCTGAAAAACTACTACCAATAGTAAATGCTACAATAAACAAGGAAACAAATGAAACTGTCCAGAGGTCTAGGTGGAATAGGCAGGTGACCACCAATATCTAATTGGATTACTAGTTCATCCCAATTGAAATATCATATGACCCTAAGGGAAACACATTCAAATTTGTTGCTACCGGATCATTTGCCAATACAACAGGATAGTTATCCACTTTAGTTGTCACCCCCCTTTTTGCCCATATGGCCAATTGCACCAACCATGGGTCTTTGAATCTGGTTACTTGTAAATGAAACCTTTCTATTATTTTAGGATTTACATAACTCAGGTTGGCTTTGGTTTCAATTAAAATAGACACAACTTATTTAAAGACATTACCTTCAAACTCCATCATAGTTGGGTTTTATTATTCTTGGTGAGATTATAATGTCATGTTGATCTTCAAAAAAATCCTTGCTACCTCCGCCACTATGGATGCCTCTTGAATGTGTGCTACCTGGTATGTTCCCTTTTGATAAGGAGATTTTTTGACATAGTTAGGTCCTCCACATCCCCAACACTGTAGTGTGGGTTTTTATACTTGGTCAAATTCAGGGTTATTGAGTTGTTTTGTAGGCTTTGATTCACTTTGTAGCTTAGGATTTTGCTACAATCTCCCTCAATTTTTATTCTGTTTGTTTCTGTATGGACCACTGAAATGTGTAGACTTTATATCCTTAGTATTTTATGAGTTTTTCTTCCATTTCTTATTTTCCACCTTCTATTATTATCTCCCTTCTACATCATCTATTTGTAGCATATTTGCGCATTTTAAATAGATTCATCTATAGTTTTATGGTTGTCCAATTATATCAATTACTTCATGAATACAAGAAAGTTGTTGATAAGTCGTTGTACTTTAATTTTTTCTCTCGTATGTAAGGAATGTGTCTAAGTAAAGAAGTAATTTTTTATATAAATTCATTAATAAAAGGTTGTCCTAGCTTAAGATTGTGGAACTCCTTTTCTTTTTTGTCCTAAAATCATTTTATTAGGTATTTGTCTTTGAAATTACCCTCGAAGTTTTCCCACATTACCTCTTGTTCATTAATACCTCGTATTGTTTTAACCTCTTCCCACCATAAGGTGCAATTTCCTTGTAACTGATAAATTGCCAACCGAGCATTCAAGTTGTTATCATACTCATAAATCTGAACATATTTGTTCATATTAATCAACTAGGCTTCAGCGGCCTCTTCTACCTCGCCACCAAACATAGTGGGTTTAATTTTCTTCCAATAATTCAATTCTTTGCCTCTTAGGTCCTGTGTTGGTAGACACATTTCCAGATTCCACCTCGTTATCTTCTTGGTCATCTTCATATTCTGGGTTGTCATCTCTTGGCCTGTGTACCCTAGCCTTGTTCCCATGATCAAGGCTTGGGATGGAAGGTCCATGGTTTTCTTCATATGAAATATTTTTCATCTTCCTTTCTTGTTCTTGCATCAAACTTTCATTATCATCCCTCAATATTTCCATCTCATTTTTTAACTGTTGAATTGTTTCACATAATGCAACATTTGTATTTCTGGATTCCTGCCCTAGTTTAACGCACATCTCAAGTTAGCTTCATTGAATGGCACTAGCCATGCTCCTATCGATGGTCTGACGATTGTTGTATTTATAACTTCTCTCCTCATCAGAATTCCTCCCTGTAAACATGAAAAAATTATGTTATTCTCCTCATTTCCAAATCAGCCCACAACATTGGAACTTGGCTTTGATACCACCTGTAACAACCGTAGTACTTTAACACACCACCAAACAATTTTATTTATTTATTTATTTATTTATTTATGGTATAATTTAGAGAGGGTTGGTTTATGTTTTTGTCATAATTAAGGCTCATTATTAGTTATTGATATTTATTATTACTCTTTTATCATTTCGTGTCAGAATAAGAGTTAGCCTACCTAATTAAAACATTAAGGATTATGTAGAACATTTGATATCGTAACCACCCATCAGATTCATTCAAAGGGTTTATGTCTCGGCTAGCTATGTTATTTGTTTATTAAATAAGTTGTTCCACCTTAAAATTTATCCTAGCCATTATACTTTTGTTATTGGATATCAATGGAGGCGAAAATTCGAGAGACTTTGTGGATATATGCCACCTGGTCACTTGATCCTCACCTATGGATGTAGAATGAGATCCATGGGTAAGGAATGTTAGAGTTTATCAGATGGTGAAGGAAAGACAATAGTTATAGAGTAACTACCCACTACTTCTTGTTGTTATTCCGCTCATTCCTCCACCGGCCTCTTGCACACCCGACTCTACAATCTTTGAATAATTCTACCAACAACAACAACCAGTTTGGATGGCTCTACATCTCTTGCCTAGAATGGGTGTATTATCTTGTCTTTGCTTCATGGCCTGGAGTTGGATCTTGTACTTTTGTTGTTTGGATTTTTAATTTTTATCTTGTCACTGGAAAAAAAAAATTAGAACAGGTTGGAGCTCTACCACCCTTATGGGAGTCTGGATCATTTTCTCATATGCAAACTAAGGTGTCTGGAAATGTAGGAAATTTCTAGAGTTATTTGTTAACAGGGTTTTCATTCTTTGGTTTATTTTTATTTTTGGGTACTTAACTCACAGGGTTATAACCCCTGTAGGTTAACAGGTCAATAATATGGATAAAATCTGATGATTCCCCAAGTAGATATATATTTTTTTCATTATGTTCCCAAGGTTTTTTTCCCCTTTTGTGGAGGAAATTATTCTAAATATTCTACTAAATTGTGACCCTTATAGGTACTCGCTTGGCATCGTCTCCAATCATTCCTTCTCTCTTTGCTAGTTTGCCTCAAGGTTCTTCTTTTAACTATATACTTCCATGTTGCTTTGCAGGTTCCAGAAGATCTTTTTCCTGGTGAGGTTTTATAATGTTTTCCTTTGCATGAGGGCGTTTTCCAAATTGCATGTCATAGAGTGGATGATATTTATAGTTAAATTGTGGCTTCGTACCCTTAGTTTAGTAGGAATTAATCTGGTCTCCCATCCAGAGTGTCAATTATGTTTTACTAGTTTGGACAATGTTACAATACTGTGAAATACATTATTTTTGTAACCTTGATGGTTTGTTGAGGATTTCTTGTTTCAAAAAGAAATTACACTAAGTACTATTTTTCTTGGTTCAAATGTTTAGTTTCTTTATCTTGAATTTGATTTCTTAGAGTACATTTATTTAATTTTTCCAAGGACTAATTTACAACGTAAATTATAACATTTTCTTGATTACAGTGTACAATCATTACAATATGTGTGCACATTTCTTTTTGGTTACATTATTGTTGTTGGTTATATGGTGAAATGTTAATACTTCAATATGTTTATCATTTTCCAAATCCATCTCGTTTTTATCATCACCATCGAGGATTTTCGAAAGGTGTTCTTGTAGTAATAAACCTTTTTTTAAGGGATTTTTGTATTATGTTTAATTGTATTTAATACTATATTTTCATATATTACTTGCTAACATATTCAATTTGTTGTATTAGGTATGTTTGGAAAGAAAAATTGTCACACAATAGTTAAGTAATTTTATATTTATAACTATTTTAGTTTATTATCATTGGACTAGGGATTGTTTTTTTATATTTATATAAGTTAAGTTGACCCACGTACTAACCCTCTACAAGATTCATAGTCATCTATAATTTGTTTTGAGCACACAATTTTTGTTTTAAACTCCACAAATTATAACTTATTATTATTTACTTTCTAAGGAAATAGGGATTGTACTCTAGTTTTCAAATCAATTGACCTGACCTGGGAACTAACCCTAGGCCCTTGCTAAAGAGAAAATAATGAAACAAACCCTTTACTTTAATTTACACCAATGTTATATAAATTCATTCATAATCATTGCATTCTCTTTTTTTTAACAAGGAAAAACAAATAGTATTAGTTTGTGTATTGAAGACTATCACCAATGCTCATTAATTAACTACAGATCTATTGAGAAATCAATAGAATAGGTCGAATTAAACAATAATTATCCATTTTTTATGTTCATGTTTGATTATTTGGTGAACCATGAAATCACTAGGAGTGCAATGCTCCTCCCAACCAATGAGACCAGTCTTATCACTGCGTCTCCCCCAAAGCTTGCTTCGCACCTAGAATAGTTCCAGAATAGTGATTAGTTCAAATTGATCTTTCAATGACCATTTGATCCCAACCAAGGTCCAAACTTGGTCAAAATTTTAGAATCTGAGCATTCGGCCCTTAGTTGGACAGCACTGGCTAACCAGTTCTCGAATCCTTCAGTAACAATACTATTTCATACTTCCACAATGTTCTTTCCTCCCTTCCCACCTCAGGTTCATAATTATCCTTTTTGCTTTTTTTTTTGGAAGTTTTATTTCCAAGGATGAAATTGGACAAGTAACTGTCTTGCCCATAATTGTTCACTACGTTAGTGTGAGTCTGTCTAGTCTTGTTTCCCGTTGAAGATTTCATGTTCATCACATAAACATTATGAAATTAGGAAATAAAAATATATGTCTATGTCAAATATTATTTTGGCCATTCCCATGGCCCACAAAGTAAAACATTGTATTTTAACTCCAATAATACATTAATTATAGACTTACCGGGGGGAATTACATGTAACACCCTCATCCCACATCTACCCAAGTAACCGACCAACTTGGGTGAACATGTGATGTGAAGTTACTGTGGTATGATTTGAATCCCTATGTGTTATTTAAGGAAGTGTAACTGATGGAACACGTCACACAAACCTTCAACATAAGCAACAAAACTCCTAAGAGTCATCCCAATCACTCAGGTAACCAGCCCCTAAGACAACTGAAGTTTTAGTTCATCATACCCCATAAGTTTCCTTAATATGGACAGGGGTGCATGTAGGAGTCTCCATAAGCTCCTACAACAAGGGAAAGGGAGATTCCAGGGACTTTTTCCCTAGTTTTGTGCCTGCATATCCAGGGTTTATGCCACTTTTTCAGGCCTAGAGCCTAATGCACTACCCAAAATTCATTGACACCTTCATAAATGAATATACATAATAGAGAAATGATAAATTTTCAAAAACATTAACAAGGACTAGACTGGACCCCTACAAGCCATGATACTATGAAATCTATAGGTCTTAACACTAGAGGTGAGCATAATGGTCTCATGCTTATATGAGATTTGCTATGCAACATTGTTTCCTTAACACATTAGCTACAATTTCATCTATTAGTCCATAGATACATTATTCATTCATTTACAAGTAAAAACATGATGAGATCCATACATAACCACTACCATAATACATGCTCATAACCAACATAATAACAACAAAAATACCAAGGAAACAACAACCATATAATCCACATATAAACTAGTACAATACTCATGAATTAACAAGGAGAAATAACCTCATATTAATGATGCAAAGGCCAACTAGGTGTGGGTCTTCCATGAACCACCTGACCATAGACTAGGTTGAACCAAATATTTCTTTCATCCAGTCACCCCTATGCAATATTTAAAGAATGAATGTGGGATCTCATAAAACAGATCAATCAAAACAATCCGGGGCTTCTAGAGGCCAAACCACCTCAACCCTCAATCAGTGATTCCACCTTATAGTCGGACATCACTAACCATCACTAGATTAGTCTCTAAGCAAGCTATCTAAGGCTCTAGAGGGTTTCTTCCAACCAAGGCTTCCAGGACTAGAAACTCAACCCATAGCTGCCATCAAGCTTCCAGAGTCTTTTTCCAACTAAGGCTTCCAAGACTAGTAACTCAACCCGCCAAGGGCTTCCAGAGAATTTTTCCAACCAAGGCTTTAAGGGCTAGTAACTCAACCCAAGTTGTTACAAGCCTTCGAAAGCATTTGTCCAACCAAGGCTTCTAGGAACTAGTAACTCAACCCAAGCTAAAGGAAACTTAAGAAGAAACCATAAAAAAAAAATGAACCCACAACACAATGGTTATCATGGAAATGGCATGGCTAGGAAATACCCTGTCAATCGAGGCAATCCTCCATGCCAATGAAAATTCATGACCAATAAACGACATGCATATGCCATGCATGCCAAAACTAGTGAGGAAAACATACATGCAACTCGGTACTTACGAGAAAACTTTGTTGTAGCTACTAATCCCAATGGCCTCTTATGCTTTCCTTCTCTTCCTTTTCCTTATTTATCTAAGCATCCAAGTATTCCACACTCCTCCAATAATGCTCTGAGAAAACCCTAAGTGTCTATGAGTATGAGAGAGAGAATAAAATGAGAGCTCCAAAACTCAACTAACAAAAATCTACACTGACCAAGCCTTCCCACTGATCCTCAGAAGCATTTTTATCAATGAGGCCTCTATTTTCTTTAATTTCCATTAATTTCATGAATAAATGTGCCAAAATGCCTCTCTCCTTTCTAAAGACTTTTCCATTGTCTTTTCCATTTTCCTTTAGCCATAATAACTTAAATGAACCCCCACTAGGATGTTTTTCCCACCATTCAGCTTAGAATACATGTCCCATGAACAAGGTCTTATATTTTTTACATGAATTTTTAACCAGGGTTATTGCAGTACTGTCCCCCTTGGGGGAACATCATCCTTAGTGTTCAATGACACCTATAAACCAAAAAACTACTAAAAAAACATATTGCCCATGGAACTTTATAACACAACTCATTGCAGTATTTACATTGATCATTACTGAATACATGACAATCATATCGTTTATTAGATATTTGTAACACAACTCATTACAATATTTACAATAACAACAACATATACTTATACAAAATTTCTTCAACCCAAAAATATTCATACTGTCTAAGGAGCTTTATAAATTCAACTCAATACAATATTTACAATAATATACACATATACACATTTTCTACATTATCAAATAAAAGGATACAATGCCTGAATTAGCAAGAAGGGAATTCAGAGGCTTGCACCTCAACCCTCAAAATTAATTCGAGGATTCACTTCCTTCTTAGAAAGTCGAAAATCCATTGCCAAAGTTAAATACACATCGAATGTCCAACGCCACAATCCAATGCCACTTTCCCTCTTGGTGAACAATTACTGACTCATTGTTCCAGGCAGATTCCCAATGTCCATATGATTCCACTTGGAAATGCTAATGAAAAAAAAAATACAGCCCCGACGTTCCCTTCTCTGCTACACAGTCCCTCGGGAAATCTGGTCACCCCTTTCCATGCAGTCACACACCTTGCAAGTTTTGTTGGCACCCGCATCTCGAGAAGCCCATCCCTCAACAAGGTTTCCTCACATCGGAAGGTCTATAAACCAAGGCATATCCCTGCCTCAAATCATCATATCATTCATAGCATGCTCATGTCAATCAATGGACACTATTGGGTACCAGTGTCCCGCAATGGCCCTTCTCGTAAATGCTTTACCAACATACAACTACTTGTTCCAATTTATTTCACTGCTACTACTATTTCTTGCAGTCGGTTTCAACCACCCAACCTAGGAATTTCCCATGATTTCCTATACCAAGCACATAACTTCCATTAGATTCAAAATAAATTGAATTAGCTTCAAATCATGCCCCATTGGTGGCCCGTCAATAAGGTACACTTGAAATTCTATTCACTTCCTATCATAACAAGTCAAACTAGCATCTTTTACCAAATCACCATGTATAATAATATCACATTAGGTTAGCTCAAAACATAGCCACCATAGATCAAAATCATAAATCACATGTAACGATCATAAACAAGAATGATAGATCACATGTAATCACCATAAACCAAAATCATAAATCACATGCATAATAAAACTAACATAAAATATCGATACTTGTCCTTTAATCAATCCTTAGGTTCTACCTTTGTCTTTATTCCATATGCACTTCGGATAAGTTGCCACATCTAACAAACACCTAGTTCCTTCTCCTCAACCATGTGCACATACACATAGTGTGCATCACACACATACAACCACACACGACATACAACACCATGCAATAGATGCACCTACACCTGACATACAACACATACACCTACACCCAATGTACAACACCACACAATACATACATCTACATATGTTGTACATAAACACACAATACATACACCTATACCCTATGTACAACACAATACATTTACGTACACAAAGTACAACACAATAAATACACATGTCATGATACCACAACTACACAATGCACATACGTAGTACCTCATGTACACAACACAATATATATGACATGAACATAGTACCACATCTACACGAGCACCACATGTACAACATGTACACAATACCACCTATACACATCATGACCCACAAAACATGTACACAGTATCACCTATACACATCACCACCCACACAACATGTACAAAACATCACATATACATGACAACACGTGCACAACGTATACATAATGCCACATGTACATCACACCACCTATACAACGTGTACACAACACCACATTCATGACATGTACATGAAACCACATGTACACAATGCCACACACATGACATTCACACAACAATGCCTGCACACACTACCACATGTACAACATGTACACAACACCACTTGTACATTCATGCACACAACACCATATGTACATAGCATTGCATATACAACATGTACATAGCATCATATATATATAAAACCACATATCCAACCTGTTGACAACACCATATGCACATAAGATTTCATATCCAACATGTGCACAATACGATATGTACACAACACCGCATATCCAACATGCGCACAATATGATATCTACACAACACCAAATATCCAACATGCACATAGCACCATCTATACCCAACATTGCATATTTTATATACACATAGAACCATATATACAACAAGCATACAACATCATATGTACACAATACTACATATAAACATTACGCATCACCATATGTACAATCACTGAATATACAACATGCCCAACATATACACAACAATAGCATTACAAATCCAAAATTATACTACCTCTACTAAGCATTAACATAAAACAATCATAATCCCTGATAACCCTGTCAGATAACCACATACATACATAGATGTATACATATAAACATCAACATAAAACAATCATGATCCCTAATGACCCTATGAGATAACAACGTGCATACATACATATATGCGTATAAACATTAACATAAAGTAATCATGATAACAAAATAATTACTAGATATCATAAGGCCAAGGTTGAGAGAACTTCCTTTTTTCATGCACAACATGCACAATATTGAGAACAAGAGATCCCAACATAGCCAAGGCATATTAAACCTCAAATCCATTTACTTTACCCTTTTTGTTACCTTTCTAATTATTGTCCTATCATCGCTATTTGCCTCAATGGACCCAACCAATCCAACTAGTTGTCATACTCTTGCCTTCAACTTCCCTTATACATGCACTAAGATTCATTCAGGCCTTACATCACCTGTTGGGATTCATTCAACTCTTCTCGAGCTCCATTAAATTTCATCCTTTCCCAACCGATTCCCAAGACTCAAAACATAAAAGGTCAGAACAAGAAACAAACAATAATAAAACCATGAAAATCAATAACCATATGACACCACAAACAAAGTGGCAAGGCCTTGCACTAGACATAACAAAGACGCAATCAAGCACAATCAAATCACAAATACCAAAAGCACAAAACTAGAAATGGACACCATGACTCCATCCCCAAGCTTCCCAGTGCCTCCAAGTGAAAGCTCAACCAGAGCCTTCTTTAGGATTTCATGGAATTCTCTTTTTCCATGCAATCCCCTGCATCATATTGCCATAAACACACAACTTTCCATGCATAGATAAACATAACAACATACTACCCTACAACTACTCAGACATGTCTACCACATGTTCCAAATATCAGTACAATCATATCTATCAATTTGAAATCAACCTTTACCAAGACTAACAATCATGTCATAATCCATAATCAACTCATATTCATTAGACATAATCCATAATCATGTCACCTATTACACTCAAGTACATGCCAGCTATCTCAAAACATATCTGTTAGTACAATCATCTTAGAACAAGATAATTTGAACACATACTCATATCATGCGATTACTCAAACATTCAACAACAAATAGATGGCATAATAGACAACAACACGCAAATATGAAATAGGAAACATAAGGTAACTCATATCTTAATGTATCTAAGGGGAGGCTATCTTGTCTGCCCAATCAAGCTATATTAACACAATATAAATTCACAACACATCAACTTAAACATAAATAAGATCATGATACCCATAAAAGTAACTAGCTAAGATTTCCATTCATGCATAACAATCACATATGCACAGTCAATCTAGATTAGTATGACATAATATCACAACTTATTAACTCATACCCGAATTTCATAACACTAACCATTTGCGTAGACCAATCCAAATTAGTATGATACATATAACATCAAGATCTTAATGTAATAACGCTAATCATCAAGTTACTAGCATATAGCAACAAGAAGTTATATATCATGCTCATCAACAACATATAACCTAATCATCAAGTTGACTATCATATAAAAACAAAAAGTTAACCTATAACATACTCATCAACAACATATAACATAATCATCAATTTACCTAACATAAAACAGCAATAGCAATGCATACAATGACATGTTACTATCATTCATGACTATCTAACACATGTGCATATGACTACACTAATCTACCAGCATCTATCATGTATGTAATGATAAAATCAATAGAATGCATACACATATCCATAATGCATATAACAACCCTTAACCTACATACCTGCACACTCAACATACAAACATGTATGATGATGTGCTCTTACCCTGAATTCCATTCTTGCAACTTCACTTTAATGATCTGCACCTCTTGCTCTATCTTAGCCAACACATTATCATCATAACATACAAATATCATCATGATGACCTAATTTCATACAATGACGTTATGAACAATAAAATTCACCATGAAAATGCATGCATAACAACGTATAGACACTGACATGCATAACAAATTCATATACAACCATAGACGCATGACGACATATCCCACAACAACACCATCAACCTTCACATGTTTACATCACTACAACCATGATAAACACCATGAAAATTCAAACAAGAACATGGACTACAAGCATATGGAACACATATGCAACTCACATGAGTACATAACCAAATCCTAGGGGTGAACCATGTTCTAATAACACTCTATGGTATCAGATATATCCCAAAGAGAATGGAAAGCACACATCACCAAAAGAGAACGGAACCTACCATGATACCATTATGTGGTATTAGATACGACACAAAGAGAGTGAAACCCACTTCGATACCACTCTGTAACACCCTCATCCACTACCCAAGTAACCATCCAACCAGGGTAGAATGTCATGAGAAGTTACTATGATATGATTCGACTCCCTATGTGTTAGTTAAAGAAGTGGAACTAGAGGAACACATCACACAAACCTTCCGCATCAGCAACATAACTCCCAGGATCCATTTCAACCACTCAGGTAACCAACCCATGATACCAACTAACGTTTTAGTGCATCAAACCCCTGTACGCTCCCTTGATATGGACAAGGGTGCTTCTGGGATGATCCAGAAGATCAAATATCAAGGGAAATGGATCTTCCAGGGGAATTTCTTCCCTAGTGTTGTGTAAGAGTCTCCAGGATTTATGCCTCTTTCAAGCCTAGATCCCAGATCACTGCCTAGGACTCAATGATACCCTTAGAAATGAATTTGCACAACATAATAATGACACATTTGCAAAAACATCGAGAAGGACTAGACTGGATCGCTACTAGCCATGAAAGACATTTCATCAAACATATCACAAATATGAAATCTATAGGTCTTAACAACAGAGTTGATCATAGGGGTCTCATACTTATATGAGATTTTCTATGAAGCATTGTTTCCTTAACACATTAGCTGCAATTCCATCTATTAGGGCATATATACATTGTTCATTCATTTATAAATAAAAACATGATGAGATCCATACATATCCATTGTCATAATACATGTTCACAACCAGTATAATACTAGTAGAAATACCAAGGAAGCAACAACCATATAATCCACATATAAACCAGTATAATACTCATGAATTAACAAGGAGAAATAACCTCATATTAATGATGTGGAGGAAAAAAAGGTTTGGGACTTTCATGAACCACCCGACCATAGACTAGGTTGAACAAAATATTTCTTTAAGTCAGTCACCCTTATGCCATATTCCAAGCATGAATGTGGGATCTCACAAAAAACATCAATCAAAACCATACAGGGCTTCTAGAGGCCAAACCTCAACCCTCAACCAGTGATTCCACCTCACGATCGAACATCACTAACCATCACCAGATTAGTCTCTACCCAATCTGTCCAGGGCTCCAAAGCATTTTTTCCAACCAAGGCCTTTAGGACTAGTAACTCAACCCACAATTGTCATCAGGCTTCTAGAGCATTTCTCCAACTAAGGCTTCCAAGACTAGTAACATAACCTAAGCTGTTGTAGGGCTTCCAGAGCATTTTTCTAACCAAGGCTTCCAGGAACTAGTAACTCAACTGAAGCTAAAGGAAACATGAGAGCCAACCGGAAAAAGAAAGGAATGGGCACACAACACCATAGCTATCCTAGAAATGGCAAGGCTAGGCAAATCAAATGTTAATCCAAGCAATCATCCATGCCAATGACAGATCATGAACAATAAACCACATTCATATGCCATGCATGCCAAAACTAGTGAGTGAAACATACATGCAACTCGGTACCTGCAAGAAAAACCCATTGTAGCCACTGATCCCAATGTGCTCTTGTGCTTTCCAGCTCTTCCTTTACCTTCTTTCTCCAAGCATCCAAGTATGACACACTCCTCCAAGAGTGCTCCAAGAAAAATCGTGTCCAAGAGTATGAGAGAGAGAGAATAGAACGAGAGCTCCAAAACTGAACTGTAAAAACGCTACACTGACCAAGTCTGCCCAATGATCCTCATAAGCCTTTTTATCAATGAGGCTTCTATTTTCTTAAATTTTCATTATTTTCCTTCATTTTTCTCCATATATTCAACCTATGACCTTTCACCTACCTTTTCTCCTAATTTCCATTATTTTCATAAATAAATGTGCCAAAAGTGTCTCTTACCTTTCGAAAGCCTTTTCCATTCACTTTTTCAATTTCCTTTAGCCATAATAACTAAAATGAACACCCACTAGGATGTTTTTCCCACCATTCACCTTGGAACATGTGTCCCATGACCAAAGTATTATATTTTTTTAGATGAATTTTTAACGAGGGTTGTTACATTACACATAGTCTTTGAGACTTTAGCTCATCCCTCTTTAAAACCTATTTCTATAGAAATTTCTTGGAAAGACAAAGGAAAACAAAAAATAAAGAGACAATGACCCAATCACCTATATATAAAGCCCAAACTTACTAAATATGTAATTGAGCTATTATAAAAAGACAATGACCCAATCACCTGTATATAAAGCCCAAACTTACTAAATATGTAATTGAGCTATTTCTAATTCAGGTGACTCAACTCCCAAACTTACTAAATATGGAATTGAGATATTTCTAATTGAGGTTGCTCAACTCCCATCATAGAAACTCACACTAACTTGGACTTTTCCAAATAAAGAGCGAAATCAAAATAAATCACATTAACTCTCCATGCATTGCATGCATACCAGAGTAATTTCCTATTTACTATTTCCAACATGTACGTACAAAATTGTCTACTCATGTTGACTTTGATGTGCAATTGGCCCTTAGTGCACCGAATTCCCCAACTTATATTTAGTAGCGTCATTTCAGTCACGAGATTTATAGTCACGCAATTTGATATACGACACTTTGATTTATTTTTTCTCATTCTTTTGGTAGGTTTTTTTTTGGAATACCTGAATTCTATAAATTAAATAACTTAAATTCAAGTTTTAAAATTGAATTTTGATTAAAATTAACTCGTGAAAAAAGATCACTTATTATATAAGATAGACTACATTATTTTGATAAATTAAATAACTTAAATTCAAGTTTTAAAATTGAATTTTGATTAAAATTAACTCGTGAAAAAAGATCACTTATTATATAAGATAGACTACATTATTTTGATGATAACTATTATTATGTTATTTTAAAATTAATCAAAACATTAACAGTAACTTTGATTAAAAAAAGTTCTTTTTAAATAATGAAATTCAAATTTATAAGATAATTAAAACTAAAATTACCCAATAAATAAGTTACTTCCAATGTTGCTTATCCGGAGTGATTGATTGAGATGAAAGACTAAGATGATTGGCTAAATTATTTTAATTCTTAATTGTTAAAAGTATGAATATTTTATTGGTAGTTTTATTTTTGAGGTTAAAAATGGAGAAGTTACATAAAGATGTATTGTTTTTGTTTTATAATTCTTTTTAATATGGAATAATGTGATATAATTTTTGTAGATTTAATTTTTTGAAAAATAAATTTACAAGAGGGTTCATTAAGTTGACATGTGTGTTTTTAAAATAAAAATAAATTATACTTTAAATAGAAAAATAATGTCCATTATAATAATAAAAAATGAAGAAATGAAAATGTTGTAAATTAATTATAAGTAAATCTTATCATTTCCAAAAGTATTTCAATAGGAAATTTAAATAAACTATTTGAATATCTATGTTAACTAATTTATGTGGATATCAACTTCATATATATCTATATATAGGAAAAAATTGCTAAAATAAAATATTTTAATGTTGTGTATAAACATATGTTCAATGTGGTTTGTCAATAAAAATATTTTAATACAAATTAATATTGACGTATATTTACAAATATATTAATAATTAAAAAATAATTTTAGTTGTTTGCGGACAGCCCAATTGGTTGGTAATCTGCAACTGTTTCCTTTAGGTTATAAAAAAACACCATTTTAATTTATTATCTAAAATATTTTAATGTCAGTTATATATATATATATATATATATATATATATATATAGATAGATAGATAGATAGATAGATAGATAGATAGTTTTTGGGATTCAACTAAGTAAGTCATTCATCTATGACCGTTTCCATCAGAGGTAATCGTAATTGACTAATTTCCTATGATTTTTTAATAGTCCACTTAGCACTCATTGCATCCGCTCAAGAAGTGGGATTGGAAATAGTGATATATATATATATATGACCATTTCCATGAGACGTAGTCTTAAATTACTAATTTCTCGTGATTTTTGAATAGTCCACTTAGCACTCATTGCATCCAGTGAGGCCCATAGGGGTGAAGAAGTGGGATTGAAAACCGGGCGCACTTAACTGTGGAGTTTTCCTTACAATCAAGCCCACTTACCTTGCTACCCCATTTGCAAAACGTTAGCAAGTATTGTGCCTCGTGAACCATTCAAGGAGAGTTCCCTTCATTCTTGAATTAAGTATGAGTGTTTTCGCAGTGCATTATATTAGATATCAGTTTTATATATATATATATATATATATATATATATATATATATATATATCAAAAATACAATTTATTTTTTTTGTGTAAATCAGTAGATGTATATTATATCACAGAAATTACATAAGATACAAAAGGTTTGTAGAATCAAATAGAGCTACAAGCATCAAGCTTGTTTGACCAAAATAGCTACCTTTAGAGCAAGCAGGACCTGAGCCTGCAACTTCAGAACAAAGCCTATCATTGACGCTAACAAGCTAAACATACTAACCTTCCAAACTTATTTCTACATGTCAAAAGGCTAACCACGCAGGGCTGCCTAACATAGGACGCAAAAACAAAGAGGGTCTGGAAGACCCAAAGACTAAGACATAATCAGACATTAGAAAAGAATCCAGCAAAGGATGGCTTTCGCAGAGAAGAGAGCATTGAAGTAGATACAGCTCCAATTCCACGTAATCCTTGTTGTTATCACTTGGGCCGGCCGCTGCATTATCAGTTTCTGGCTTTGGAATCCTCTGGGGTTTGTGGCACTTTACCATGTGGGTGTTGTTGTCCTTTGCCGGAACATCAAACATAATGTTCATCCCCTGTCGGATGGAGAGCTTAAAGAGCCTGATAAAAGCCCCCAGACTATTAGACAACATCTTTAGTTCCTCTATTAAAGACTTCATTCAGAATTCCATTGAGTCTAACCTTGCAGAGTTCTTGGCAGAGGCAAGCAAAGTGTCATAGTACTCATCCTTCATGGTTGCAACCTACATGCTAAGAGCTTTGGCAAGCATGGTTTTCATGTGCCAAACTTCGCTTTGGGTTCTCACGAACTGAGTGGCTCTAGTAGTCATAGTTCCTGGGTCCGAGATCCAGTCGATCTCCTCCTCCATGGTTTGCATATCTAGCTTCTCCTCTTCCTCAATGACCTCTGCTTCTATTTCCTCAATTTTCATTTTCCCCTTAGCAGAGACCGAAGTTACATATGCCTCTCGGGCTTTTTTCAATTCTCTACTAGTGGATTCATTACAACTACCTTTGTTTGTCATTTTGTTATTGCAGGTATTAGCAGGAGTTGAAAAAACTTCGGGCAACGAGACAGAGCACAAAGTGCATAGAACCGGGCGAGGAGAATGATATTTTTTAGCCCTTTAGTGGATCATCATAATTATAGTTGAAGGTTGAATGTGATGGATCACGATCTTTAGCCCAACGTTCCTAGATATTCAGTTTCTGACATAATTACTCCCTTTTAGATTTCCAGAAGCCTTCCCATGATTTTGATCTGATGCCACTAAGTTGCCACGCTTGTAGCTGCTAGTTGGCTGCCACGTGTCCTCTGTTGTGTCTTGCATACTCTGACATTCATTGTTCTGAGAGATTTCCTTCCCCTTCCGATGTGAGTGATGGTACTTCCCCTTAACATCCCAAATTGGTGCATAATGACCTAGGGAATGAACATTAATAGATGTCCTCATTCATTATGGATGAACGATATTATGGTACTGCTTAACCCCTTCTCCCTGTTCAGAATGTCCTGTCTTGAAACTTGTAAACACTTGGCCCGAAGCTCTTCGCATGTAACATCATGCCAACAGGTGTCCGGGTAGGTATTTTGATGAGTGACCTCGTAGTTCGCAAGACATTCTGCTACAGCATTTAAAATTTGTCTCACTTCCTACACAATGACTCCGTCAAGGATTGAAAGGTGCTCTGCAATGAGCTTAGTAACTTTGGCGAGCCTCCAGTGTTTTGTAGCCTTACCAAGTTTCGATCCGTTTTGTAGTTTCTGTGCTGCATTAATAGCCAGCACTGAATCCCCTTCAACAATAGTAGCCCCTATTCCCAAGCGAATCAATATCTAGATTCCTTGATCTAATGCAGTGAATTCCATTTCGTTGTTGGTCGCCTCTCCCATAAATTGGCTGAAGATATGTAGAATTTCACCTTTGTGGTCACAAAAGACACTTCTTAGGCCTGCTGGGCCAGGGTTGCCCCAAGAGGCCCCATCAAAGTTCAATTTGTGGAAACCTGGTTGAGGCATTTTCCAAGAGGTTATGGAGGGTATTTGTGGAGGCCAAAGCGCAGACGAGATGGAAGTAGTACCTGCAGTTATTGCAAACACCTGCAAAATTTGAATGTCAGTAGTAGATGGTTCAGTGTCCTGTTCGGCTTTACACCTGGTAAGAGCCGTTTCCTTCATGTTATGAAGAATATTAGATTTGATAGTCTTTATGGATCTGACTTCGTTCTGAAACACTCTTCTGTTCCGCTCTTTCCATGCTGACCAAACTAAGAAACCAGGGATTAAATTCCATAAAGTGTTAACTGTTTGAGACTTGGAGTAATTGATTTTTCAATTTACTATGCTTTCCTGTATTGAATTTCGGTTCCTGTCCGTGCTCTTAAAGATTTTCTCCATCCAATTCCACAGTCTTTTGGTCCATTCATAGGTATTAAGCAGGTGATTCATTGGTTCCTCCTCATTTTCACAGAGGGGGCTGCGTGAAGGGCCTATGAATCTGTTTTTCCATAGGTTTTCCCGGGTGAGGGTTCTGCGGTGCATCAGGAGCCACAAAAAGGTTTTTATCTTCGGCCAAAGATCTACATCCCAGACCCTGTGGTGCCAATTGAATCTTTCTTCTTGGTCCCTTTATTATATGTATACTCTTGCCTCTTTTAGTGTGAAAGTTCATCTTTCGAGCTTGCCCCATCGCAGTGGATCTGCATCCTCAGCGCTGCGGATTTTCCTTTTTGCAAGATTTGTTTGCAAAGACATTAGGTTGTTAGCTATTTCTTCTGATTGAAGGGTGTCATTGAATATCCATTGTTTCCATGGCTAGTTCACTGTGTCAAGTCTCCAGTAACGATCCACTGTTATCTTTCCTTGTTCCTGGTGTCTTCTTTGAATTGCTAGATAATTAGGGCATTCAAGTTTGGGTAATTGCTGCCACGCATCCTCCCAAAACAGAGCAGTTTGTCCATTACGGATTTCCCAAAAATTGTGCTCCTGTATTATGCTTTGATTGGCTCTTACTAAGTTCTAGATTGGGCAGCCTTATGGAGGTTCCTAGATTCTAATCAGATTCTGAGGGCTGCAATTGTTCGCATACTTGGCTTTCCAATGCTTGGCCTAGGGGGTGTTCAGTTCTTTCACCCATCACCACCATAACTTGCATCTAAAGGCTCTGTTGATGGTGAAAGGGTCTTGTAGGCCTAATCCCCCTGTAGGTTTTAACCCCATACAGAAATTACCTTCATACGAATTCTAAAACACTGAAAAATAAACAATGCGAGAGCATAACACATAAAACACATATACACAGAGATTTTCCCACTGGATCCCAAAACTGAGACTACCAGCTTGATTTTTAATTATGTTCCTTTCAATGTTACAATAATATTTATACATGCCGAAGCATCCAATACCATGGACCAAAAGCCATCACGTCCAATACCATGGACCAAAAACCATCGCATCCAATATCATGGACCGAAAACTATCGCGTCCAAAACACTTGTGCGAAAATCATGCAGAAAACCATAGGTGGGTCCGCCCAACCTAACATAGGGTCCAAAACCAAAATTTTACGGGGCGCTACCCCGGACCCCATAAAGTGGGGTTACGGGTGCCCTTCAAACCCCCTGTTAACTATGTGGAAAGAATATAACACAACCGAACATTCTCCCACTTGTTGTTTTCTTTCCACAAGGGGGCCACAAGAGAGCTTAGTCATTTTCCCAGCCCTGAAATGCCCATTGTCTGTCTACACCAAGAGAACTTCTTAGAGCTCACAGATTTTGTGAATGCATCTACAGTTTTCTTCAAAGCGTCCACTGTTACCAGAAACACCTTTTTGTCTTCTATCATATCCCTCACAAAGTGATACTGAACATCAATGTGCTTTGTCTTTGAATGATATGCAGGGTTCTTTGCCAAGAAGATTGCACTCTGGCTGTCACAGTCTATCCTTATAGCTTCCTGTACTAACACCATACTTGAACACAATCTATGCAACCAAACTGCTTCCTTGCTTGAATGAGTGGCTACCATGTATTTTGCCTCTGTAGTTGATAGTGCTACTATAGATTGTTTCTTACTCATCCAACTGAATACACCTCCAAATAGGTTAAACACATACCCACTTGTAGATCTTCTCTGATCCAGATCTCTAGCCCAGTCTACATCAACAAATCCATGAATATCCAACACTGTATCCAATCCTAGTCTTCCTTGGTAGCACAGACCGTAATCACTAGTGCCACGCAAATACCTGAAAACCCGCTTCACTGCTATCCAATGCTCCTTTCTTGGTTTTGACATAAACCTACTCAGTCTCCCACTACATGTGCAATGTTTGGTCTTGTATAGACCATTGCATACATCAAGCTATCGACTACACTTGCATATGGAACACGGGACATGTCCTCTTCCTCTTCTTCTGTCCTGGGACATTGTTCAGCAAATAACCTCACACCTAAAGGAATAGGAACCTTCATCAATTTATTATCCTGCATATTAAACCTCTCCAGTATTGTCTCGACATACTTCCTCTGGTTTAACCAAAGCTTCCTCTTTGCCCGATCTCTTTTAATTTCAATGCCAAAATATAGTTTGCAGCACCAAGATCTTTCATGTCGAATTTGGAGGACAATTGGGTCTTCAAATCCTAGATAATTTCTTTGTCATTTCCAACCAACAACATATCATCCACATACAAGACCAGATAAATAACATGGTCATCAATTAATTTAAAATACACATAGTGATCTGTTTTGCTTCTGGTGAAGGCAAGTCCTGTATAAATGTATCAAATTTTTTGATACCACATCCTTGGTGACGGTTTTAACCCATACAAAGACTTCTTTAACTTGCATACCCGTTCTTTCTTACCCTTCGCTGCAAAGCCTTTAGGTTGCTTCATGTAGATTTCCTCTTCTAGATCCCCGTTAAGAAATTTTGTCTTCACATCCATCTGTTCCACCCCAAAATCAAAATCAATGGCATCAGATAAAATTAATCTAATAGAAATTACCTTGGCAGCAGGAGAAAACATATCACCAAAATCAATTCCCAACACCTGGGAATAACCTTTTTCTACCAATCGAGCTTTGTATTTCTCCACTTTTCCTTTTTCATTTGTCTTCTTTTTGAACACCCATTTGCTGCCAATGGGTTTCCTTCCAGCCAGCAACTCCACTAGATCCCAAGCCTCATTTTTGTGCAAATATGCCATTTCATCAACCATGGCCTCTTTCTAGAGTTTTCCATCGTCTGAATCTACTGGTTCTTTCGCTGTTCTCGGATCGCCGTGAGTAATAGATAAAGAAAAATTTGAACAGAAAGCAGATGGACTATACCTTTCAAGTTGTCGTCTTTCTCGAACTAATCATGTCATAGCGAGAGTTTGTGGCTCTTCATCTTCTGATTCCTCCTCTGCTGTAGAGTCTGATTCTTCCTCCTTTAGCTCAAACTATATCTTCTCAGGATCCTTTCGTTGGACTTCATGTTTAATAACATCTTTCACCTCTCTGAACACCACATCTTGGTTGTACACAACATTCCGTGTGACTGGGTTCCAAAGCTTATAACCCTTTAAACCATCCTTATACCCAATAAAGATGCACTTTTCAGATTTACTATCCAACTTGGTTCATTTCTCCTTTGGAACATGTACATATGCATCACATTCAAATACCCTCAGATGTGAAAGAGAGGGTTTCTTACCAATCCATACCTCTTGTGGAGTCTTATCCTCCAACGATGATGAAGGTGACCTGTTGACCAGGTAACATGCAGTATCCACTACTTTTGCCCAAAATTCCTATCCTAACTTGGCACCACTGACCATGCTTCTTTCCCTTTCCATCAATGTCTTATTCATTCTTTCTACAACTCCATTTTGCTGAGGTGTATATGGAGTAGTCGTCTACCATGCTATACCACACTTCTTACAAAATTCTTCAAATTCCTTATTGCAAAACTCTCCACCATTATCTGTCCTTAGCACCTTTATCGTCTTCTCTGTCTGATTTTCCACGAGAGCCTTAAATTCTTTATACTTGTCAAAGACTTCAGATTTCTTCTTAAGGAAATATATCCATGTATTCCTTGAGAAGTCATTATAAATGATACATAGTACACAGACTTACCCAGCGATGGAACCTTCAGAGGTCCAAACACATCACTGTGCACAAGCTCTAATATCTATTTCGCCCTCTTACTACCATAGAGAAAATTGACCCGATTCTACTTCCCATATACACAATTTTCACAAAAATCAAAATCCAGAGAGCTATTACTCATACCTTCTGCCATACCTTTACCATGAAGTATTCGAAGGCCCTTCTCTCCAATATGTCCAAGCCTTTGATGCCACAACATGGTCTTCTCTCTAGATATCGCTAGATTTTCTACTCCACTTTCAGGAACCAGAGAACTATTAAACCCATTAATAATAGTGCTACCTTGCAGCTTGTACAGAGTTCCTATCCGAAGTCCCCGCATCAATACCAGTGCTCCCTGAACCATCTTGCAGGTATCCTTCTCGAACACTATTTTTACACCTGCATCATCTAGTTTGCTAACAGAAATCAGATTTCTGGCTAATGCAGGAATATGTAGAACACATGGAAGCATTCTAACCCTTCCACCTTGAAATTTCAACTTTAATTTTCTTCTACCAACAATTCTAGCCTTCCTGTCATCCCCCAAGAAGACATCACCACCATCATATTTCTCATACTCACAGAACCACTCTCTATGGGGAGTGAAGTGAAAGGATGCACCTGAGTCAATCAACCATGCCTCGTGATCTACATGTGTACTTGAAGAAGCCAAGTACACATCCCCACCTTCATCTGAGGTGGTTTTCACCTTTGCAGAAGGAGCCTCATCAGATCCCTTTCCTTTGTCAGGGGATTTAGATTTACAGTCCCTTTTGTAGTGCCCTTCCTTTCCACATTTCCAGCACACCACCTTTACAGGTTTTCCTGGAGATTTAGATCTCCCTCTAGATTTAGATCTCCGACTTGATGACTTATTTTTGTTTCTATTCTGGGACCGTCCTCGTACAGACAAGGCATCGCCATTCTGGCTATCCATATTTTTCACCCTCATCTCCTCCGTCAGCAAGGATGATACTATTTCATCAAAATGCAAGGCAGTTGCATTGCTACCTATTGCAATAACCAAACTATCCCACGAATCTGGTAGAGAACAAAACAAATTGATGCACTTATCTTCATCTAAAATTTTAATATCAACAGATGCTAACTAACTTACCACAGTATTAAACGCATTCAAATGCTCTGTCATTGAGTCTCCATCTTTCATCCTCAAGCTATACAACTTTTTCCACAATAATAGTTTATTCACCAGAGACTTAGATTGGTACAAAGTCCCTAACTTGTCCCGCCATAGCTTCCCCTGATATATTCAACAATACTGAATTTGAGACACACAACCGTATTGTGCTCTTTGCCTTCCGATCCAACTTCTTCCATTCTTCATCGGACACTCCTGTTGGTTTATTACTCGGATCTACCGTGATCCACTGATCTTTATCCACCAACAGATCCTCCATCTTGAGTTTCCACAACTCAAAACTCTGACCATTAAATTTCTCGATCTCCATCTTTCCACCACTCGCCATCTTCTTTCACCACCAGAATCAATCTTGCAGATCTCCCACTGAACAGGGTCTACCACAGGCCCGAGCGAAACCACTCAGCAACAAAGGTGTCCTCTTGAAGCCAAAAACAACTCTGATACCAAATGTAGGTTTTAACCCCGTACAGAAATTACCTGCATACAAATTCTAAAACACAGAAAAATAAACAATGCGAGAGCATAACACAAAACACATATACACAGAGATTTTCCCACTGGATCCCAAAACCGGGACTACTAGCTTGATTTCTCATTATGTTTCTTTCAATGTTACAATACATATTTATACATGCCGAAGCATCCAATACCATGGACCGAAAACCATCACGTCCAATACCATGGACCGAAAACCATCGTGTCCAATACCATGGACTGAAAACTATCGCGTCCAAAAAACATGTGCAAAAATCATGCACAAAACCATAGGTGGGTCCGCCCAACCTAACATAGGGTCCAAAACCAAAATTTTCCGAGGCGGTTCCCTAGACCCCATAAAGTGGGGTTACGGGTGCCCTTCAAACCCTCTGTTAACTACGTGGAAAGAATATAACACAACCCAACACCACCTATGAGCTTGGGTTTGCATATTTTCTCCCAAGCTACTAAGGACCATTTCTGCTTGTTAGAGTTTCCCGACCAAAGGAAGGCTTTTTGGATGAGTCTTATTTTCTGAAGAACTCCTTTAGGGGTCGGGAGAGTGGAAAGCATCTACTGAGTGATTGCCTGGAGGACAACTTTAGTGAGGACGCGACCTGCAAATTTAAGGGCTCTATGAGTCCAATGCTTGTTGCGTTTCTCCAAATTGGATAGCATTTTCTCCCAATGACTTTTTTGCCAAGGTTTTTCAGTAAGAGGAACTCCTAAGTATCTGGAGGGAAGGTTACACCTCTTGAACCCAAGGATTTTGGAGAGATTTTTTTGGACTGCAAGGTGAGTGTTGAAAAAGAAAATAGAGGATTTAGTGAGATTTAGATCCATACTTGAGGCTTTGCTGAAGCACTTGAGAATGGCTTTGAAGCCTTGACCCTCTCGAATTGTGGGGGTGCCATGAAGCAAGTGTCATCAACAAACTGCTAGTGGGTGATAGCAAGGTAGGAGGGCAAGGGTTGAAGGCCTTGAATTAAGTTGTCCTCTTTTTCACTTTTGATAATTCGTCTTAGACCTTCCTTTAATATAAAAAACAAGAAGGGGGATAAGGGATCCCCTTGACCAATACCTCTAGTTTGTGTGAACGGGGTTGTGGGAGCTCCGTTTAGCAAGATGGAGAATCTGGTAGACTTGATCAGGGCTAGAATCCATTTTATCCATCACTTAGCAAAACCAAGGCCTCTAGTATGGCCTCCAAGTAGCTCCAGCTAACTTTATCATAGGCTTTAGAAAGGTTCAGCTGCATGAGCATGCTAGTTGTTTTCTGAGATTGAAGAGTATGAATCATCTCTTGAGCTAGCAATATATTATCCATTATTTATCATCCCTCCACATAGCCCGATTGTTCTTACGATATTATTCCAGGAAGAGTTGGCTTTAGCCTGTTGGCTATGACTTTGGAGATAATCTTGCAAAGAACATTGCATAAAGCAATTGGGCGAAACTTCGAGGGAGTGTTTGCTTCCTCATCTTTTGGTATAAGGGTTATGAAGGTTGAGTTGAGGGATTTGAGGATGGATGAGGATTACCGGGAATCCTCCACCACCTCCCAAACTTCAACCTTGACTATCTCCCTATAGGCTTTATAAAAATCGATGGTAAAGCCATCTGGTCCTACAGCCTTACCATTGGGCATGTCTCGCACTGCTTCTTCCACTTCTTCCATGGTAATCTGGCGATTCAAATATTTGTTTTACTCTTGTGATATTATTTTGGGAATGCAGGTCATTATATCTCTTATATCTTCATCTTTGTTGATGTCCAGATCTAAAGCAATCTGGTTGAAATGATTAATGAGAAGGGCTAAGATGTCCTAATGGGTTTGCACAGAGGTACCCTCTTCATTTTTCATCTTGATGATTTTATTTGCACATTTGTGATCAATGTCCGAGCGATGGAAGAATTTTTTATTCTTCTCTCCTTCTTTGAGCCACTGGATTTGGGGTTTTTGCTTCCACAAGGTTTCCTCCTGGTGACATCTAGCCTGCCACTTCTGCATGAGTATCTGCTTTGTGTTTATTACTTCCTGGTTGATATTTCCCTGGAGCCACTCCTTACAAATCTATTCTAGCTGATTCTCCAGTAGCTTCTTATCTTTGAATATGTTGCCGAAGACCTCCTAGTTCTAGGAATTTAATCTAGATTTGATATGTTTGAGTCTGGCTTGGAGTTTGTACATCTTGGTTCCTCTTGTTTCTAGTAGCTCATTCCATCATTGTTTTATTTTGGGATGAACTCCGGATGGCTGAGCCAAAAATTTTCAAATCCGAATGGTTTGTTCCTTGGAGTGCCGAGGATGGCCGCGTTCATAGATATAGGCCAATGGTCCGAACCTCTGCTTGGTAGAATAGACGAATCCACTGTAATCCCTTCAAGAAGAATGCTTTCTGTTACTAAGAATCTGTCAAGTCTAGAGGCAATTTGCCTTTCACCGCCCCTTTTGTTATTCCAAGTATAAGCTCCGCTCCTGGGGATAATGTCGACAAGCTTCACTGTTTTTATAAAACTATTGAAAGCTTCTGCATCCCGATTAAGCATCCTGATGCCTCCTTTCTTTTCTGTGAGCGAAGTGATCATATTAAAATCTCCTCCATAAATTGTTTTTGCTAGTGGATATCTTTGAGTCTGGCTTGGAGTATGTACATCTTGGTTCCTCTTATTTCTAGCGGCTCATTCCATCATTGTTTTATTTTTGGGATGAACTCTGGATGGCTGAGCCAAAACTTTTCAAATCTAAATGGTTTGTTCCTCAGGGTGCTGAGGATGGCCGTGTTCATAGATATAGGCCAATGGTCTGAACCTCCACTTGGTAGAATATTGGAATCCACTATAATCCCTTCAAGAAGAATGTTTTCTATTACTAAGAATCTATCAAGTCTAGAGGCGATTTGCCTTTCACCGCCACTTTTTTTATTCCAAGTATAAGCTCCGCTCCTGGGGATAATGTCGACAAGCTTCACTGTTTTGATAAAATTATTGAAAGCATGTCCATCCCGATTGAGCATCATGATGCCTCCTTTATTTTCTGTGAGCGAAGTGATCATATTAAAATCTCCCCCATAAATTGTTTTTGCTAGTGGATATCTTTGCTGCAAGTTGGAGAGACTTCTAAGCATTATCATTTTTTCCCCTAGTTTCTAAGGGCTATACACATTGGTACAAAGATAAGTGTCTAAGTTCCCAATGATTTGGATTTCTATGGAAATGGATGATCTAGATGCCTCTGCAGAAATAAGATGTATAACCCGAGGGTTCCAGAGAGTAGCTAAGCCACCCTCCATTCCAATCCTTTCTACCTCTATGCATTCCATTCTTTTGCCAGTTTTTTTACTTATTACTTTCATTGTCTAATTAGAACATTTTGTTTCTTTCAAAAAGATCATATCAGGTTATTCATTTATGACTTTTTTCCTTAATAGACACTATATCTTTTGGCTGTTTAGCCCTCTAGCATTCCATGAAAGTATTTTCATAATTGACAGATTTTTAGGAACTAAGTGTGAAAGCCTCAAGGGCTTTCATCTTACCTGAGTTAAGAAGCATTTGAACGAGCTCTTGGAGGGCCTCATTGTTTGTTCTTCTGCCTCGTTTTTCCTTGTGCTTGGGATTGTTGGTGGTTTGATGCAATCCTTGAGCTTTCACCCCCAGTCCTTTTGTAACTCCGAAGCTTCTTTTTTGCATATCCAGTTCTGCTTTTTGTCTTGCAAGGAATAATGAGTTTACTCTGTTCACCTCCTCCTCAGGTATGTGTTCTACGCCTTTCTTCTTCCATTGTTCTACCATGTTCAGTAGATCCATACCTTCTTGTTCTAGGATGTCATTGAGATCCATGTCCTCTATACCCACTTCGCTGGTTATCATTTCTGAGTCTTCTTCCAGTTCTTCTGTTAGTATTGGAAAGTGAGGGATGTTATTTGAAGGGATGGGATTAGGATCTTGTGTCCTCAATGTTGTATTGGTCTGGCTAACCTGCAATGGATTTTGCTCTTGATTTGCCTTCTCTGCTTCTGTTTCTGATTCCAACACCTCAAAGGTGTTGTTGTGCTTTTAATGGATGTGTTTTCTTTGTGTTGTTGTCTCTTGTTGGCTCTCTGTCTACCATGAGGTCAGGTGAAAGATTCCTTATTTTTCCCTCTGTTATCCTTGGGATTTTCCATTGCTTTGTTCATTGGGCATTCCCTAAATAAGTGTCCATGTTCATGTCATTATCTACAACGAAATGGGATTTGCTCATAGTCTATAGTTTGAAAGTAAACTTCATCCCTATATTCCAACTAGAGACCTTCATGCAGAGCCCCTGAAACATCCATCTCGACACAGATTCTAGCACATGAGGTATACCTCTTTTGTATTGTTGCCTCTGAAGCTTTAATGAAGGTACCTAACTTATTACCTATCCGTTCTAGCACCGCATGTCTCCAATAGTCGATTGGGTGAGAGAACAGGCGTATCCAGATAGGTACCTATTTGAAACTTTCCTGTTCGGGTGCAAAGTTGGGTTTCCATGGTCTCATGTATACTCCGGCTGAGGCGAAAAAATATGGTCCTATGTCGAAGATGTGATCCTTGTCATCCAAAGTTGTGAAAACCACCATGAAGAAGCCTTTGGCCCCCACGTGAAGCCTTACATCCCCTTTTGGCTTCCATTGTTGCTTGATCCATAAGCATATGGCTCGTTCTGTTGGCCAAAAACCCATAAACATGCAGATCACTGTGTGTACTGCCATATGATCTTTGTAAGCCTGTAGTTCCAAATCGAAGATTATTACCCGCAGGTTTTCTGTGTTTTTAGGCTTGCAATGCCCTTGGTTCTCCTGCTTTCTGGCTCCCATGTCTGTTCCTTCCTGATCTATTTTAGACTGGTGCAGAGCTTTAGTATTTCCTGTTATCTTGTCCTCAGACTCCTTTTCTTGTGGTCCCGGTTCAGGAACAAGGTTTTCCTTTTCTCTGCCTATTGTACAGTTGCTGTTACTTTTTTCCTTTCGCCTCTAAGTAGTCCTGGGTTCCTCACTTAGTTTCCCTTTTTTGCTTGGTTCCTCCTTTCCCGTCTTCTTAGATGCAAAGATCTACACCCCATCCAGTGGGGTTTTTCCTTTTTGCATCATTGCCTGTTTGTACGATGGGGTCCCAATGGACCCCGTGTTTTTCATTTGTTGGGTCAGAACCTACCCTCTTCTGCGAAGTTCTGCACCCCTAGCGTTGTCCTCCTCCAAAGCTTGATACTATGATCATAGATTGCCCAGATTTCTAGCAAACCCTACAAAACCATTCAAAAATACTTTAACAACAATAATTTTTAAAATGTTATTTAGATAAAATAGACTTATTCAAAAATACAATTTAAATAATGAAATATTACACATTTTATTCTTGCACTATAAAAAAATGTACATCTAAAAAACTTTGATCCCTCCTATCTAAATTTCTATTACCATGAATTAAAAATCTAATTTAAAAAACAAAATATATCCCATTATAAAAAAATGTTTCTATAATATTTAAAAACCATAAATTATGTAGCTAAATTCAAACCACAGCCAATATGTCAACTCAGACTGGGCTCACTACCCATACAATACGAAATAATAATAATAATAATTTCCGCTTTTTCTCCACTAATAAGGGCGCAGTGCAGGCCATTTTAAAAGGTTACGCAAAACTTTCTACTATCATAAGATAGCGTTATCCTGACATATCGTAAGATAGCATTATCGTGGTGTCTCGTGCTCACATATACGACTGCCCATAACGGAGAATGAAGTTTTAAATTAGGAAACAGATTAATAATTCTCGTAGATTTTTATTTAGGAGAAAAATATATATATTTAATGTGTAACAACACGGCACTGAGAGAAATAATTATTTATGTTTAGACAGTGTTGGTTTAATCACGAATGACTTATTACTTTATAAAGGACCAGTACTGGATAGCTTTATAAAATATTATTATTACAAATTTTATTGTTAAAATAAAATTTTAAGAATTTGATTATTAATTTGTAAAATTAAGAAATAAATAAATTTAAATAAGTGAAAAATGACTTCTTGTTGTTAGAGGCTTTTGTAACTAAATCCAATATAAATAATGAGAAATTGTAATTAATAAAGTAATTTAATTTGATGAAACAATTTTTTATATTTTTTGAAATTAATTTTATATTTGAAAAATTGTTTCATCAAATTTAATTTAATGGTGAAAAGATGAAGTTTTTTCATTATGGTTTACTATTGAATTTTCTAAATTATTTACTTAAACCAGTATAAAGATATAAACATTATAGAACTATTTTTATCTTAATCACATACTTAATTTGAGCTATTTTATGAGAGCATATTAAACTAATTTTTTTGTTATTAATATAATATTAATTCGAAAATATGAACCAGGAGGTGCTGCATAGGAAGACAAAGAGAGACAGGAAGAATGGCATATACTTTACGGTCTTCGTCTTAATCACCATCATCTGCACACCATCGAAATCACGCTTCGGGGCTTCAATTATTCTTATCCAGGAAACCATGCATTCGAAGGAGGACTCCTTGCTGTATTTCAGGAAAATGATGCCTACATGGCACATTGCTGCTACAGAAGCAAATGGTCTATCAGGCGGCATGATTACCTTATGGAACCCCACCATGGTCAAAGCCAAGGCATACAAGTGTTTTGCAGGAATTCTAATTTCGGCTTCTGTCAGAGGAGTGGCTGGCCTGATCAACATCCTCAACCTCTACGCTCCATATAAAGCTCGAACCCCTTTCTGGACCAAGCTTTTCGCTTCTGAGCTCTTCAACATGAACAATCTTCTCATTGCAGGTGACTCCAACGTAGCATTGTACTCCAATGAGGTCTGGGGTCAAGGGAAGATGGATAATTTTTTGGCGGACCTCATCAACTCTGAGATGTTAAAAAAGAACATGGTCGACATTATTCCAGCCAAAAGAAAGCCGACCTGGTCAAACAGCAGGATTGGGAAAGCCTATATTGCCAAAAGGCTTGACAGAATGTTTATTCATCTTAGTCTTGTTGACAAAATGGGTATGCCAAAACTGTCGGTGGAAAATGTCACGATATCGGACCATCTTCCTATCCTTATTTCCTGGCCGGCAAAAATCTTCAGGAAAGGCTATTCCTTTAAGTTCGACAACAGTCTCCTCCTTGACTCCGCTTTCAACACTTTCATTCAGAATGCATGGCAAGAAATCAAAGGCCGAGACAAACAATTTATCTTTTCAACCTTCAGGGAAAAATTGGTCGAGATCAGGGATTTGGTTAAAAAATGGCAGTTTCGTAAGCATCAGCAGGATAAAGAAAATCTTCTTCGGGTTCAATGGGAATTGGACCAGCTGATGGACTCGACTGATTTCACCACGTGCTCCTTTGAAACAAAATGCCGAATCAGAGAGTTGGAAAACAAGAGGTTCTGTTTACTGAAACAAGAAGAATCGAAATGGAGGCTCAAAAGCCATGCCATATGGTTGCATGAGGGTGATAAAAATACAAAATTATTCCATAATTTCGCCAACGCAAGGAGGGAAAGAAATTTCATATGGAGAATCAAGGATGATCATGGTGATTATGCAATCTCCCAGGAAGACATCTCGGAGCTGGCTGTTAGATTTTTCAAAAAACAGTACAGTAGATCCAATGAAAGCAGTTTCAGCGATATTCGATGGGGAATCGACCTCATGCCAGTAATGTTCGACCAAGAAAAATATGAGGACCTTTTCCGCCCCGTCGATGAAAAGGAGCTTCTCTCGGCCATGAAATCCTTCAAAAAGGACAAGGCCCCGGGGCCCGATGGATGGTCGATAGATTTTCTTATTCATTTCTTCGACCTCTTCAAAGACGACTTGCTGGGTATGGTGGAAGGCTCCAGACTTTCGAGCAACATTCACAACCACCTTTCGTCCACTTTGATCGCCCTTATCCCCAAGCAGGACGAGCCTGAATCCTTCCAGGATTTCCGCCCGATCTCCCTCTGCAACATCTCCTTCAAGATCATCACTAAAATCATCGCGGCTAGGATTAAAAGCACTCTCGCTATTCACTTCTCTTCAAATCAACACGCCTTTTTAAAAGGCCGAAATATCCACGATGCAGTAGCCTGTGCGCAAGAATGTCTGCATTCAATGTCTATGCACAATTCCAGGGCGGCCATTCTGAAAATCGACCTGCAGAGGGCCTTTGACGTCTTAGACTGGGGATACCTACGCTGCCTACTAGCTAAAATCGGGATGAATCCAGCTGCCATCCGATGGATTATGGGCTGTGTAGAAACAGTTAACTACGCCATTTTGATCAACGGCCAGCCTTCTCAGTTGTTTCAGGCCGAAAGGGGCCTCCGGCAGGGCTGCCCGTTGTCGCCCCTCCTTTTCATATTGGCCATCGATGCTTTTAGTCTTCATATCAACCATGTTGTGGAGGTTAAAGACTTTTCTCCGGTCAAGGTATGCAAACACATCCATATCTCCCATAATCTCTTTGTAGACGACATCCTCTTATTCTCTATGCTGTCCAGGACTACATGGCTGTGCATTAAGTCAATCTTGGATCGTTTTCAAAAATCCTCTGGTCTGGCCATCAATAAAGCAAAAACTTTTCTCTTCCATAACGGCCTCGATGACGCACTAGTATCCTGGATTGCACAGCTCCTTGGAATTGCATCCAGACTTCTGTCTGATGGTTTCAAATACCTTGGTTTTCGCCTCAAAGCAAAGGCCTACAGGACTTCTGACTGGCGTTGGCTTATAGACCGTTTTTTCGGCAAGATTTCACTGTGGGAATTCAGAACACTTTCTCCGGGTGGCAGGGTTGTGCTGATTAAATCGGTGTTATCTCAGCTTTCGGTTTTCTGGGGTCACCTCTATCTCCTTCCGGCCCGCATCATCCAATCCATAAATAGTATCACAACAAACTTCATATGGGGAGCAAGTGCAGAAAGGCGTAAAATGCATCTCGTCAGGCTGGATCTCTTAACTCAGCCAAAAAATCAAGGCAGTTGGGGCCTGTTAGGTATAAAACTCTTTGGGGCTACTCTTCTTTGCAAAACCCTCCGGCGAGGCATCTTCGACACCTCCCCCTGGAGCGATATCATGCGCCAGAAATATCAACTTGGTCGCAGAATTGAGTTCTGGTTCAGGCTTCACTCAATTGGACTGCAGCACGGGTCTGCCATATGGCTTAGTTTCAAAAAGGTCCAGCTTTACTTCCTCAGCAACCTCAAATGGCAAATCCACTCTGGCCGAAAAATTCTGTTGGGCATTGATTCTTTTGCAGGTTTCAGGGGTTGTTCATCTGTTCCTTCTTCTATCCTTTTCCATCTTCATATGGCTGGCCTGTTTTCATGGGACCGAGTTATCAAAGACTGGAATGGCTCCTCTCTAGTGCTCATGGATGCTCCGGATGTTGGTATTCCTCTAGATCTATACCCACATTGGGACTTTCTCAAAACCAGTGCTCATGGATGCTCCGGATGTTGGTATTCCTCTGGATCTATACCCACATTGGGACTTTCTCAAAACCTCTCTCCTCAGAGGCGGTTTTGCGCGTTCAGCAGATGATGACCATTTGGTCTGGTCATTATCTCCTTCCTCCACTCATGCAATAGTCAAGGATATTTACATGGATCTTATAGCACTCTCAAACAGAATGATCAACAAGCGTTTTCCAGCACTCTGGTGGAATCTAGGTTGCCCTCTCAAAGTGACCTTATTCACGTGGTTGGTGTTCTCAAACAAAAATCTGACTTGGGAGTCCTTGCGAAAGCGCTCTTGGCATGGGCCTCGTAGATGCGCCCTCTACAAGTTGGACGAGGAAACCAATTTTCACCTGTTTTTCAAATGTCCCGTTTCTCAAAGAATCTGGTCCGATCTTGCTCACCTCTTCTCTTTCCCGCACCTTTGTTTCATTTCAGTTGAGGCAGCTTTTGCATGGTGGGGAAGACAGATTGCCTCCCTCCGTCCTATCCTTCCCATCGCTCTATGGAGCCTCTAGAAATGGAGGAATAATTTTTTTTTTTGAAGACTCATCCCTCTCCTCCATATATGTCCTGTCTCTTTTCTCCGCTCTCTTTTCTCCATGACCGCTGATGCTGATCCGTTGTGGAATTTTTGTCCATATCATGGCTGCCTATGCTTGCATCCCTTTTGGTTCTCTCTCTTCATCCTCAGATGCTATATATTTTGATTATCCGCTCTCTCTGAGGCGATCCATGCTACAATCCATCAGATCAACAGATCTTCTATTTCTGCCTCTCTTTTCAGATGATCATCCATCAATCTTTTCAGATCTATCATGTCCATTTTGTATATATTCCCACAATATAATATAAAGCTTTTTCTTCTGAAAAATAATATTAATTCGTATTAAAATATTTCATTCATAACTTACATTGGATACTTTATTCTAGACAACATTAAAATATTTTCTTTTAATATTTTTTTCTATATATAGATATATATAAAGTTCATAAAATATTTTTGAAAAGTATAAAGTCTAAACATTTTATTGACATATTGTTTAAGAACAGAAGGTCCACGTGTTTAGAACCTACATCTAGGTTCATCATCACATATTTTTTTTTTTTATTCCAATTACTTTACATGAAATTATAGTAGTTCATAGGAATAACTAATTAAATATGCATAGCATTTTTTTTCTTTTTATTTAGGTAATATATATTTTTTAAAATTTTAAGAGAGATAGACATACTTACACATCCCCATGAAATTATATTATTTCATAAGAACAACAAATTAAATATGTATAGCATTTTTTTTCATTTTTTTTAAAATAGTATTTTTTATTTTTATCTTAAGAGAGAGATATACTTACACATCCCCTTCACACTGGGTTGTACAATAAGCCTCTTTGTTCAATTAAAAATAGTTAGAAAGAAACATCACTTTAAATATTTGGGTAACCTAAATTTGATAGGATCCTAAAACCTTGCAAAAAAAAAATCAACTTAAATAATATTATTAAATAAATATATAAAAATAAAAAATAATTTTATTATATTATTAAAAGTAAAAGTCATCAAAAATATAAAATTTATCTATTTATTTATTAATATTATAAAATAAAGCTTTATAATTTTTTTCTAAAATTAGTATTTTAAAAAATATGTGACATAGAAAAGCTAAAAAAAAATTAATAAATGTTTATTTTTTAACATTACGCCTCATAAATTATAAATTAGATTTTTGATAGAAAAATATTTACAAATGTGACAGATTACTTCATCAACAAAATAAAAATATTAATATTAGTGATATATAGATTACCACAAAATTTCTATGATCAAATAATTTCTTCAATTTTAGGAGGTTGGAAAATTTTGGTTTGTATATTTTTAAAATTTTAAATTAGCATCATCATTAATTGTTTTTTCAAATTTAATTATTTTTTAATTTAAAAATATAAGCTAATTATTTATTTATATATTTTCAAAAATGTTTTTATTTAAATTTTTTTATATATATAGATAACCATTATAGATTTTAATATTCAACCATTATAGATATTGAAATTTTCTATAATATAATTGTATTCATTTAATTTAATTTCATTGAAACATTTATATTTCTCTGCTTTATAATATTTGTGACCTTGTCATTAAACACTAAAAATATATGAATAATCTTTAATATTATCCCGATTCCATATCCACCTTTCAATCTAAACATTTTTTTAATAATTTCATAAATTTGTTTTTTATATCCATTGTTTATAACCTATTGCGATATTACAATTCTCGTTCAAGACCACTCTTATTCGAGACTTTTATTTCTTATTAGTCTATACAAGGTAGGTTAAAACATCATCTTGGTCCTGCTTAGCGAGTACATAGCAAAAAGGCAATTTTCATCCTCTGATCTTTTCAGAGTGGTTGTTACGATGCCATTGGTTGTCACTGTGATTTATAATGCCTAGCTGTTTATTTCAACATAACTTATTCATTGCCTACCTGTCTATTTCAACATAACTTATTTACATATGTGGATAACCTTTCGTAAAAATTAAAATTATTATAAACGTTATTTTATTTTATTTTTAAAACTTTCTTACGCTGTGCATGTGCAATTACCCGCCGACATCATTCGAATAGCCAATAATAGCGAAAAATAAATATATAGTGTCTTGGCGCGGTAATGCGTCGCAGATGGAAACGCGGAAAAACTCTGAAAAGGACTGTCGCTGAAAATAAACTCACGTGAAACAAGTAACCACTTGTACACTGATTTCAGAATTCCAGAAAATGTTATGGAAATTTACCAACTTTACTTTGAAATTCATTTAAATAAGAAAACAATGTCAAAGGAATGTCATATGACAGCTAACCCGCTCTACAAGATTTTTAAATACCACATTGCATCCGGAAACTTCTCACCGAATATCTCCATGTCCTAAAACGCTCTCGATTGCTATAAATATCAATCATCTGTGACAATCTTATACGACCCAGTTCGGCTTTTCGATATCTTTACCGCCGAAAAAAGGATGGGTATTCTTGCAGGGATGTCTTTCATCTCCAAGTTATTGGTTGTCTTGATTGCTGGCAGCATTTGTGCTGCAAACCCATCAGCTGCTTCATACTATAAATCCCCACCTCCGAAGCCATACCTTTACAAATCTCCTCCTCCTCCATCTCACATTCCATCTCCAGTCCACTATAAGCCGCCCCCTGCTCCCACACCCGAGCCCCCAGTAGTGGAGAAACCACCGCCCGTGTATAGCAAACCTCCTCCTAAGGCGGTGCCAGTTTCTTCTCCTCCTCCTCCATCTCACATTCCATCTCCAGTCCACTATAAGCCGCCCCCTGCTCCCACACCCGAGCCCCCAGTAGTGGAGAAACCACCGCCCGTGTATAGCAAACCTCCTCCTAAGGCGGTGCCAGTTTCTCCTCCATACAAGTACAAATCTCCACCTCCTCCCAAACCAATTCCTGCTCCATATGCCAAGCCTCCACCAGTGGAGAAGCCCCTTCCTCCTCCTTCACCACCAAAATCATGGCCAACTCCTGTCCCTCCCCACCATGAACACCACAAGCACCATAAACCTTCTCCAGTGACGAAACCACCGAAAGCTGCACCATCCCCACAAGAAAAACCATACGGATACAAATCTCCACCTCCCCCAGCCTACGTAGTAGGCCCTACTCCTCCCAAAGCAGTACCTACATTTCCTCCCACGCATCCCAAACCACCAGTCTACCCCTCACCACCTGCACATCACTACTCGTACAAGTCGCCTCCTCCGCCGCCATATTAGAATCTGCAAAGAGTACTGAGAAGGTATGTTATTGTTGTTTATAAGTATTATCTGATTGATCTCTTCAATATTTTTTCCTTGATATATGGTTTCATGCCATTCTGTGGAATGTTTGTGTCCGTCAGGGTTGATTGATTATTCCAAACAAGTTTCTAGGGTTTACTGCTGCTAGTAGAGATTGTTGTTTGCGTTATATTTATATGTTTCTTGGTGTATGGGTTAACTGCATTGCAGTCGTGTATTTACTTGCAGGTGAATAGAGATTTAGAGGGACACCATGAAGAAGATGGATCTATCATGTTTTTACCAGTATCAACTGTTCTGCAGCTGAGAGTGCTGACCTGGATCTCCACCTGAACATTGCCTTGTTCTAAAAAAATGATGTCATTTTGCTATTTCTGTAATAAAATTGTTTGACGGTGTGAGAGTATTATAAAATCTTGTGACGGTGTGAGGAAATATATATTGTTCATTTCAGCAGCCAAAGAGTTTCGTACTTTATTAATTTAAGTAAAAAGGGTTTACGCTATGGAGATCTCAAGGAAAAAGATCAAAAGGGTTTAGCGTATGGAAATCTGAAGGAAAAAAATCACTAAAATAATACAGAGTGATGTATACTTGATTCAAAGCAAAGGTTTGCAAATATTCTCCAACAGGCACTGATTTCAATTTTCAATCGCACGCTAATATTTACTTATAATAGTGGTTGTTAACTCAAAATATAAATCAGGAAAATAATTACGCTTAATTTTTACGTCAAATCAACATCACATAATTAGCTGAGTGACGGAGGTGGAGGATCTAAGTTTCAGTGACTACACCATGCATCACATTACTATTAAAGAATAACAGTCAAACAGTTATGCAATATGGCAGTGTAAACCTAAAAACAATTTAATATGAGTGAGTGCAGACTGAAAGTAAATTTGAAATTGTAAAGCGTATTGTCCCACGACTCGCAATGCCACGTGATGTTATTGAAAAGCCAAATGCATCCTTCACGTATGCCAAATGCATGCGCTTTAACACATTTGCAGTTTTATCAACATGACCATAACAAAAAGGACAGGTAGAAAGTTAGCGTTAAAATATCTTTATGTTATTTTTATTTTTTAAAATTAAATATAAAGTTTAATTTGATTCCAAATAAGTGGTCGTTGTGGAAGTTGAGGGACAATTTTCCATAATGGTATTTGTTCATTAGTGCATCTATTTGAAACAATATATAATTTTAACCTTTTCGAAATAAAGATATTAGTATCATATTTGCAAAAAGATATTAGTATGATATTTGCATTCAATATTTGAATTTAAATTTCTGATCTATATCATGATCCATATCATAATGTATAAAAAAAAATTCGAAAAATTCATATTGAAGATTTTGATCAAGGCTTTATTAATATTATATTTGGATTCAATATTCGAATTCAAATTTCTGTGATCCATATCATAATGTATAAAATATTTTTGGGAAAAGTCACATTGAAGATTTTGGTCGAGGCTTTTCGAACCAGCAAGTGTGGTTCATCTTCAAGACATGAAGATGAACCACACTTGTTGATTCTAAACAGTCGACCAAAATCTTCAATGTGACTTTTTCAAAAAATATTTTATACCTTATTTTGATTCAATTTTAATATATTTAATCTAAAAATGTAATTGTTTGAGGTTAGAGTTTTTGTTTTGAAGTAACTTTCATTAATTTAGTAACTATGTTATGAACATATTTTTTATACATAAATTAAAATATGTTTTAGTATGTTTCTATATATTACATCTAAGATGTATGGAAGATTTGAGTTGCATTATCAAAACATATATTACAAGACTTAATATGTGTAAGACACTAGATGTACATGAGAAGAAGACAAAATTGAAACCTTCAGAGACAAAATCATTACCACTCTAAAAGGATTGAAAGTCTTTGAACTTAAATGCCCATGAAGGGAATTATAATATCCCTAGTGAATGCCAATCAAGCTAAGAACTTGATTAGATAAATTATGAAGTACGATATGCTTTTGAGATAAAATGAATTATAAAATGAATTGGCATGAGTAAATATATCTCTAGAAGAAAAAAAATATTTTTTAAGCATGCAAAGAAATGTTTTAAGAACCTCAAGTTTAAGACATAAGAGGGATATGGAGCATGAGATACAATTGTTTTATAGCTCTCTATTCCAAAACACAAGATTGTTCAATAATCAATATTACAAGAAGATTAAGTATAGATATACTTGTATTTTTTGTTGGGATAGGGAGTAGTTTAACAAAAAATATCACCCTATTACTCATGTATTGTCATAGTGCCCCAAAAAGATGGCATATGGGGAATGTGCATTAATCACAAGTTATTATGAAGATCACCCACAAGAATCAATTCATTTTCTCTTTAGTTTCCCCCTAGTAGCAAAGGGGCCTAGCACATGTCTAACTAGCTAAATTGGTTTCAATGAAAGTTAATACACTATTGTTGATGACTTACTAGATTATTTATAGCTTTGATAAATACTTCATCAAAATCTATTTGAAACAAGGATACCAAAAGTAAGAGACTTGGAAAACTTGAGACATAGGTTATATGAGTGGTTGAAAATGGTTCTTAGTGTATGTAGTGCAACAACTAGGTTTGTATGCATAATGAATAATTGATTTATATTTTTTTATAGATAAATTTACTATATTTTAGTTGGATTGTGTATTAATCCTTAGCCTTATATAGAAAGATCATATCTCACTATTGATGAAGCTACTAGAGACTTTGAGAATGCACTTAACCTATTAGAAAAATAAGTTATGAAATATGAACCTTTGTGACAATCCATGATGTTTGTGATTGATGAAATAGAACTTAATATAAACCCTAAAATGATGTTATCAAATAACAAAATCCTACTAATGATGTTAACACAGTTAAAGAGATTTGTGAGAATGACACATTACTTTCAAATGTTTATAGCATCCTTTTTTTTTCCTATATTTACACCACTACAAAATTAACGGAAAAATATTCTCACATTTTTCAATTTTACAATAATCAAATCTCTAAATTTTCAAAAGAAAAATTCTTTATAGTAAATATAAAAATAAATGAGTGATTTATCAAATTAGTATTAATAAAAAAGAGAAATTTAGTTCCTATCATTGTGAATCGTTCCATGAATTAGTTGTGAATTGTTTCATGGATTAGTTTTGCACTGCCCTACGTTTGATGAGAAACTCCATGTTCTATGATAATAAGCATCAAAGGAATAAGATTCTAATGGAATAATATTTCAGTAATTCCCTTTTAAGAATCATCATTTTGTATGTTTTTCACATTTACATTTTAGTTTGATACATAGATTAAATAGGGAAACGAAAAAGAATTCCAGGGAAAAAGTAGCCAGAAAGAATGAGAAAATCATTGAAAAAGGTGAGCAAACTCATTTGCAATTTTAATGTGACACTCATTAAATGATATATATTTGAAAAAACGCTCTTTAAATTCTTTATATAGAGGATTGGTTAAACATTTGCTTTAGATAAATAATGGATTTATCTTTGAGGTTAGTGGTTATCTTGTTTCCTTCCAACAGGGGTGAAATTTGATGAGAGAATTTTCTAGTAAGCCAAAAACTTTGCCCCATCTGAGTGTGTATTTAAATAATCATTAGAGTTGTAGAATCTATCAACCATCTGAGTGTGTATTTAAATAATAATTGAAGTTGTAAAATCTATCAAATTTAATGGGGTGATTTGAAATTCCTACGCCTAACCTGCTTCCCACCACAGATTACGTAAAAGCCGCCGACGCCCATTTGGCTCTGCAGAGCACCTTCTTTCTATTTTGCAATGAAATATCAACAGAACAGCTCAAACAACTCCCGATAACGATGAGGCCGCATGTAGGAAAACGCGTGTGTGCAGAATCGACAACATGTGTTGACTTTGGGGAGAAGTTACATAGGCTTTTGGGTTTTGGGAAATTAAGTAATACGATTGTGTTTTTTGAAAAATAAATTTATAAAATATTTTGATAGTGTAGATTATATAATTCAAATATGTCATTTTATAAATATAATGACAAGTAATATTTTAATGAAAGCATTTAATTAACTTTTTTAAATAGTTTTTTAATATTTTTGTGAGAAAGCATTGATAGTGTAGATTATATAATTCAAATATGTCATTTTATAAATATAGAAGTAATATTTTAATGAAAGCATTTAATTAACTTTTTTAAATAGATTTTGTAATATTTTTGTGAGAAACCCAATAACAAAATGAGAAAAATATATACAATCAAAATGTCTTAAATATTACATAATTATTTATAAATTCAAATTCCAAAACCAAAATATTTAACTCATTAAAAGATTCGATAAAAATACAATAAATAAATAAATTATTATTATTTTCACTTTATATAAATAATAATAATATTCAAACCGCAATGCAGGCCATTTTAAAAGGTCACGCAAAAGTTTCAGTTTCGGCAATGTCGCGACACATATCATAAGATAACATTACCATGGTGTCTCACGTGCTGACATATACGACTGCCCATACCGGAGAATGAAGTTTTAATTTACAAGACAGATTAACAATTCTCATGGATTTCTATTTACAAGAAAATCAAATATATTTAATGTATAATAACAAGGTACGGAGAAAAATACTTTATAGCACTATATGGTTAAATAAAAATTTAAATGATTTGATAACTAACGTGTAAATTAAAAATATATATATATATTTAGTAAATCAGTAAACAACATTTTTTAATTAATATAAATTTTATTAAAAATTATATTTTTATTTAATTAGAAAAATCAAATTAGGTTTTGAAAACCAATACAATAAAGCTAATCACTACTAATCATTATAGTTTTTTGTTTTTTTCACTAATTAATTGATTAAGGGTATGTTTTTTTTTGTGAGAAGTCTATATTTTATCGTGTAAAAAGTTTACATTTTATCATTATTCGAAAATACTTGCATATTTGCAATCTATCATTATTTCCCCGTCAGCACCTCCATACCCTACACAATCAAATCTACCTGCCTATACATTTCTTCCGCATATCCCTCTTTATATAAAGTTCGTGTTTTGTCATTATTTAAGAACACTACATTTTTACAACCCAAGCGTCTGTATTTTGTCATTATTTAAAAACACTACATTTTTGCAAACCACAGTCTATTACACTTTACACTCCACAATGTTGAGATTTTCTGTTTGTAATGAAATAGGAAAAATCTCAGCTGATGACAACAATAGAAATTCAGTTCCTAGATTAGCTCCAGGTTGTTGGGAGATGATTAATGCCTCCTATATTTGATGTGAGTGAGTTAATGAGGTTGTTAGATTCTCTATGCTATATAACAGGCAACCATTCGGATGTTTGCTATGAGGGTGAGAGTTTTGTGAGGATTTCTTTGATGTAATCTCCTGTTTTGAATAATAAATTGCCGATGCCTATGTTGTGTGGACGTAGCCCAGATTGGTTGGGTGAACCACGTTAAAAGCTGTGTCTTTATGTGCTTGATTACTCTGCTGTGTTTATTTGTTTAATTGAGTTGTGCATCTGCTTTCCAACAAGTGGTATCAGAGCGTGTTGGAGTGCTGGAGGTGCTGAGACTGCATGCTGGAGGTGCGTATGACTGAGTGTGGAGGGTGTATATCACTGTTGCGCGGAAGACAGACAGACCAGTGCTGGGGCGTGGAGTTTATTGCTGCGTGGATCGTTTGCGGGCGTGGAGTTACTGGTGCGCTGGTTAAAGATCTGATCAGCGCGGAGTGCTGGGTGCAGCCTGCGTATGACCAAACCTGGTATGCAACCTACGAAATACCCAACATATAAATTCAATACATGGAATTCACTTAACTCACGCTAGCATGCTATAAGTAATTTGACGGACCCGTGGCTAAGAGCGTAACTGTGGCTGAGACTCGCTGCTGCCAACACAAGATTATTGTAGTGTTGATCTATTTATACACGTCCATACATCAAATTTCACTGTGTATGTTTCCTTGGGAGTACGCACATAACTGGAATGATGCTTGTATGGTTCGGTTGATTTCTTGAAGGAACCGTAGTCACTTTTATGAATATATATATTCTTCTACTCTTGGAACAGGGCAAAAGACTATTACAGTTATCTAATACGCAAAACTAAAGCTTGGATATAGTTCAGAAAATAGTAATTTAATACTTGAGATAATACACGAATCATCACGGTGATAGATCGAGAGTTTCTTTTAATAATTGCTGGTACTCGTGAAATCCGAACAACATTAAAAGTCAAGGGCGCATTGTTGTTATCGGATTTTGAAAGGGCTGCTGGATTTGCTGCAAATTGGGTTCTTTTTTGAATTTCTTTCATATAATTGGTATATCAACCAACATCCCCAAAGAAAAACAAATAGTAGAAATCAATTCATAGGACTGAGCTGTGAAAATTAATGGTTGGTGTGTGGGTTGATTGTTGGCGCATGGTTGATACTCATTTTAAACTGTAATTTTGCACAGAAATAAGTTAGTTTTTTTTTTGTGTGTAAAAGCAAAGGCAGAAAGGCATAGGCAGTTGTTTTTTAATTGCTGGTTAGTTTTGGAGATTATTGTGTTTCTTTGCTGATACAAAATGGCAAAAACTCAAAGTGCCCGGTTTGAAATTGAGAAATTTAATGGCAAGAATAATTTCGAGATTTGGAAGGTGAAAATGTACGATTTGCTTGTCCAACATGGTGTGGCAAAGGCGTTGTTGGGCAAGTCCAAACAGCCTTACAACATCACAGATAATGAGTGGGCCGAGATGGATGAAAGAGCGATAAGTGCTATTCGACTGTGTCTAGCTGATGATGTCCTGTTTAATATCGTGTCGGAGACAACAGCGGCTGGTTTGTGGATGAAACTGGAGAAACTGTACATGACCAAATCCTTAACCAATAGGATTCTCCTGAAGCGACAACTGTACAGTTTGCGAATGAAGGAAGGTACATCGATTGCTGATCATTTAAATGCTTTTAATACTCTTCTTGTGCAATTACAAAGTATAGAAGTAAAAATTCAATCCGAGGATAAAGCTATTACTTTATTGTGCTCGTTGCCCGAATCATGGGATCATTTTGTTACTTCTATAAGTCTTAGTTCATCAGAAACTATTGAGTTTGATGATGTAGTTGCATCCTTATTATCGGAAGAAACAAGGAGGAAGTCGCATTCCGAAACCTCTACATCAGAAGATATGATGGTTAGAGGTCGTTCGAAAGAAAGACACCCCAGGAAGCCGAGTGACTCACGCTCAAAGTCGAAAGGGAAGAAGAGTAAGCTAAAATGTTGGTTTTGTGGCAAATCAGGGCATTTAAAGAAGGACTGCTGGAAGCGACAGCAGCAAACTTCAAAAGCAGAGTCTACGACAGAGAAGAGGGAGGCAAATACGACAGATACAGGTTCGACATCTGGTTCAGGTATGAGTGATGAAGTATTATCAGTTAATGTGTCAAATCATGGTCAACATTGGTTGTTAGATTCCGGTGCATCAAACCACATGTGTATCCATAAAGAATGGTTTAAAACATATAAATCAATTGATGATGGTGTTGTGTACATGGGTAATGATGTAACATGTAATATTGTGGGAATTGGGAGCATACAACTGCAAATGTTTGATGGGACAACAAAAATATTAACTGATGTGAGGCATGTACCAGATTTAAGGAAAAATTTGATTTCATTAGGAGCACTTGATTCAAATGGATATAAAACTGTAATTCAAGGTGGAGTAATGAAAATTTACAAAGGCATCTTACTAGTTATGAAAGCTAAGAAAGTAGGAAATCTATTTCAGTTAGATGGAGGTACAGGGTCAGATTTTGTGTCTACTGTGTCTGAACATGACAGTAGTTCCATTCACTTATGGCATCAAAGATTGGGGCATATGAGTGAAAGAGGATTAAAAATTTTGGCTGATCGCAAGTTACTTCCAAATCTAAAGTCTGGAAAGTTAGATTTCTGTAAGCATTGTTTGTTTGGAAAACAAGGTAAACAAAAGTTTAAAACAGGGAAACATACTAGTAAAGACATACTTGATTATATCCATTCAGATGTTTGGGGACCAGCCCTTACAACCTCATATGGTGGTTCGTCTTATTTTGTATCATTCATTGATGACTTTTCAAGGAAGGTCTGGGTCTACATGTTGAAGAGAAAGTCTGATGTTTTTTTCAGTTTTCAAGCAGTTTAGAGCATTGGTAGAAAACAACACTGGTAGAACAATAAAGTTTTTAAGAACTGACAATGGTGGTGAGTTTACTTCAAAGGAGTTTGACAGCTATTGCAAGGATGCAGGGATCGAGAGGCATAAGACCACGGTTTATACTCCTCAGCAAAATGGAGTTGTTGAACGCATGAACAGAACTCTTCTAGAGAGAGCAAGGAGTATGCTGAGTAACGCCGGGTTGCCGAAGGAGTTGTGGACGGAAGCGGTGGCAACAACTTGTTATGTGATAAACCGATCTCCATCAACGGCCATAGACTGCAAGATTCCGCAAGAGGTATGGAAAGGACACCCTTGTGACTATTCTAAACTCAGAGTGTTTGGTTGTGATGCATATGCTCTAGTGCCTAAACATCAGCGAACTAAGTTAGATCCAAAGTCTAAAAGGTATATCTTTGTTGGGTATGGTGTTGGAACAAAGGGATATAGATTGTGGGATCCTACTACCCGCAAAATCATCATCAACAGAGATGTAAAGTTTAATGAATCCTCTCTTGTACAGTTAGATGTAGATAGTAGATTGAAACAGGATGATGTATCTGACTTTCAGCACATTCAGTTTGATAGCATTTCTAACGATAGTCATGATGACCGTAGTTCAGATACTAGTCATGAACAGGTTTCAGAATCAGAACATGAACAGGGTTCAGGTTTAGATCATGAACAGGTCTCAGATACTGATCGGCAAGAAGTTCCTACAAAGGGTAGTCAGCCAATCGTGGAAGCGCCAGAAACATCCTTAAGGAGGTCGCCAAGAATCAAACGGCCACCGAGAAGGTATGATGATTATGTCACTTCTGTTGCATTTACTGCTAATGACGATGAACCTTTGTGCTATCAAGAAGCAATAGAAGGTTCGAAAAGTGACAAGTGGAAAGCAGCCATGAAGGACGAAATGATGGCCTTGAGTAAGAACAACACATGGGATCTGGTTGAGCTTCCGAAAGGCAGGAAAACTGTGGGGTGTAAATGGGTTTTCAAGCTGAAACGGGGTGTGAATGATACGGAAGACAGGTACAAAGCGCGACTGGTTGCAAAACGGTTTTCTCAGAAAGCCGGTATTGACTTTCATGAGATTTTTTCGCGAGTGGTTAAAATTGTTTCAATTAGAATTGTGTTAGCATTAGTGGCTTTGCTTGATTTAGAGTTGCAGCAGTTAGATGTTAAGACTGCATTTCTACATGGTGATTTAGATGAGGAAATATATATGGAACAACCGGAAGGGTTTGTTCAGCATCGCAATGAGAAATTTGTCTGAAGGCTCAAGAAGTCATTATATGGCCTGAAGCAGTCGCCTCGGCAGTGGTATAAGAAGTTTGATTCTTTCATGTTGAGTCAGAAATATGTTAGAAGTGAATATGATCATTGTGTTTATTTTAAACAGTTGAATAATGGCATATTCATTATCTTGGTATTGTATGTTGACGATATGCTTTTAGCAAGCAAAAGCATAGAAGAAATCAACAGGTTGAAGGCTCAGATGGCAAGGACATTTGATATGAAAGATCGAGGAGCAGCAAGACAGATTTTGGGCATGGAGATTTTTAGAGACAGGAGCAATGGTAAGCTATGGCTATCACAACAAAAGTATATTGAGAAAATACTTTTGAGGTTTGGTATGAATAACGTGAAGCCTGTATCAGTCCCTTTAGCTTCCCATTTTAAACTTTCTTCGAGTTTATGTCCTAATACAGATGAAGAAAAGGATTATATGTCTCGAATTCCATATGCCAATGTAGTAGGGTGTTTAATGTATGCGATGGTTTGTACTCGACCAGATATTTCACATGCAGTTGGGGTTGTCAGCAGGTACATGGCAAATCCGGGTAAAGAACACTGGTCAGCAGTGAAATGGGTGCTTCGGTACTTGAGAGGCACAAGTAGTTATTGTATTTCTTACAATAAGAGTAGTGAATTTGTTTGCGGATATGTTGATTCCGATTTTGCAGGTGATTTGGATAAGAGAAGGTCAACTTCAGGGTACGTCTTTACTCTTGCAGGTGGAGCTATCAGCTGGATGTCAAAGCTACAGAATATTGTTGCTTTGTCCACTACTGAAGCAGAATACATTGCTGCTTCTCATGCTTGCAAAGAGGCGGTTTGGTTGAAAGGTTTGCTTGGTGAATTTGGTAGGTTACAGGACAACATCAGGTTACTTTGTGATAGTCAAAGTGCAATACATTTGGCTAAGAATCCGGCCTATCATAGTAAATCAAAGCATATTCCAATTAAGTACCATTTTGTAAGACAAGTTATCACTGAAAGGGGAGTCTCTCTTGAAAAGGTGCATACAAAGGAAAACTGTGCAGACATGTTCACGAAACCAGTTTTGTTGGAGAAGCTACGCTGGTGTTTGGCTTCTCTTGGCTTGCAGAAAAGATAAAATAATAATAACAGGGCATCAGGGGAATTGTTGTCAAGGTGGAGATTGTTGAGATTTTCTGTTTGTAATGAAATAGGAAAAATCTCAGCTGATGACAACAATAGAAATTCAGTTCCTAGATTAGCTGCAGGTTGTTGGGAGATGATTAATGCTTCCTATATTTGATGTGAGTGAGTTAATGAGGTTGTTAGATTCTCTATGCTATATAACAGACAACCATTCGGATGTTTGCTATGAGGGTGAGAGTTTTGTGAGGATTTCTTTGATGTAATCTCCTGTTTTGAATAATAAATTGCCGATGCCTATGTTGTGTAGACGTAGCCCAGATTGGTTGGGTGAACCACGTTAAAAGCTGTGTCTTTATGTACTTGATTACTCTGTTGTGTTTATTTGTTTAATTGAGTTGTGCATCTGCTTTCCAACACACAAATTGCACTCCACAAACACTGTGGAAGTGCCCCCGAAATATGATTAACAATATTAACACACTTTGCATTGTATAAACCAAATGCCTTACCTTCACACTCTGCATTGCATAAACAAAAGACAACCCAAACTGCCACATGAATCCATCAACCATTATTTTAACATTAATATTACTTAGCAAACCTATATTCGGCTTCGTGGGAAAGAAGGGTGCATAGAATCTATATAGAATTATTTCATTTTTCCTTGGGCTGGACATCACATTCCGCTTTGTAGTAAAACGAGAGTATGATGAGGATTCATGTAAAATTTAAAGAAAATTGCGTTCATTTTCTTGAGATGAATAGTTTGTAAATAAAACAAGTTACCCTGGAATTCCTCCCTGGAATGCTAACATCGTTGCTTTTGATGTCCTTGGAGATTTAACCGTGACTTTGACAGAAGCAACACCAAAAAAAGAGGAAAAACCTTTCTTATTCGAGGAGAATGCATGTTAGGAGCCATAACTATTGTAAGCGTTTTGCATTTCCGTAAAATTTGGGTCATCGTAGTACTGGAGTCGTATGATGGTCTTGGAACTATTTCAGAGTTTTTTTTTGGCTTAATTGTTGCATGACGTTCCTTGAGCTCTTCCACCACCATAGCTCCGTAATGGGTGAAGAGGGTGAAGAAAAATATTAACCAAAAAAATATATCTAATTTAAATAATTAAATTTATTTAAATTTAAATTTGACATTGATTACTGCAAAATGAAATATAGAGTAATATAGATTTTTTCACCATGTTGTGAAAAACAAAATATATATATATATATATATATATATAAAAGATGAGAGACCTGAAAGGTAAACGTATAGATCTTAGTACACTTACCTTTATGAGAATTGTTTAAGGTAAACTTGAAAGAAAGGTAGAAGGTAGACTTATAGATTTTGGTATAGTTATGGAGTTCGGAAGAAGCATAATGAAAGTTTTCTTGACATTTATACACTTCACAAATGAGAATGAAATTTATTAATAAATAAATTTGATTTGGCCATAAAGTTAAATTTAAATTTGATTTATTCATAGACAATGTTTCATTATCAAAAGCTTTCACTACGCAGAAGGAGGAAGTTCCTCCCTACAATGAAATATATGCATAATGAAACATTAGTCCATACAACTTTGGCTTCACTCCATGCATTAATTAAATGATTACGATCACAAAAACAATGTGTATGCAGCTTGACAAGTTAAATATTTAATTATACAATAAATATTTAGAACTTTGATAGCATTGTATATATGTGCACAGAGAGAGACTCTAGCATGATTTCTTTAAATTCTTATTTTCTTTAACAAATTGATTTTTCACAATGCTTTGAAAAATAAAACCCATAATTTAATATTTATGAGATTATGCTTTCAACTTTAGTAAACAAAAAAATTGTATCATAAGTCTATGTTTTTGTTAGAAATTAATAAAAGTTATTCTTAAATAAATTAATTTGGTCATAATCAATGTTTCATTGTGAGAAACTTTCGCGTATATCCAGGAATTTTTTTCTTTGTAAACTATAGACAATGAAACATTTCTGGCTCCAACTATGGCTTCCTTGCATTCTTGCATGCATTCATAAATGAGAATGAATGTGTTTTCATAATAATATTAATTATTTTTATCAATTGATAAAATTTATTATTAAATCAATTTAATTCAATCTTAAAGTTAAATTGATTTAATTTATACTTATAATTTTTAGGTTTATAGTTTTTTAAGCTAAAGATTCCTTGTGCATAGCTTTCATTGTGTATAAAAAACTTCTTTTGCACAATGAAAACTTTCATTGTGCTTTGCAAAATGAAACATTGATCCCTACAACTATGGTTTCCCTACATGTATTCATAAATAACATTGTATTTACTTTCATAATAATATTAATTGCTTTTTGCAATTTATAAATTTTATTGTTAAATAAATTTGATTTGGTCATAAAGTTAAATTAATTTAATTTATATTTATTTTTTTTAAGAAGCAAGCTCTACATAATGAAACATTTATGCCTGCAACTCTCACTTCCCTCTAACATCCCTCAATACATTCATTAAATGATTATGATCAAACACAAAAAAAATGTATTCTCTATAGGCACTTTGACATGTTAAATATTTAATTATTAAATAAATATTTAAAACTGGGATATAATTTTATAAATATGCAAAGGGAATATGTATATATAAACTCTAGCATGAGTTCATTAAATTCTTATTTTCTTTAAGTAATGAAAATGTACCGTGTATAACCAAATTAATTACAAAGACTAATTTTGCATTGACTATTGCAAAATGAAATATGGAGTTTTAAAAAAAAAAAATTGAAAAATAAAACTCATAGCTTAATGTATTATGAGATTATGCTTTTGACATCACAAAATAATTTATTGTATCATAAGTCCTTGCTATTTTTATAAATAGATAAAATTTCTTATTAAATAAATTTGATGTGGTCATAGTCAATGTTTCATTGTACGAAGACTTCTTTGTGTGGAGCTTTCACTATGCCGAGGAAACTTCCTCTACTCAATAAAATCATTCATTATAAGCTCCATAGAAGGAAGATTTGCACAATGAAACTTTGATCAATGCAATTTAAATGCAATTCATACTTTCGTGCCTGCATTCATAAATGACATTGAATATGGTTTCATAATAATATTAATTGTTTGTAGCCATTGATAAAATTGATTAAATAATAAAAATGATTTGTTCATAAACTTGATTTGTTCATAAACTTAAATTAATTTAATTTATATTTGTGATATTTAGATTTGTAACTTTTTAATGGAATCTTTCTTTATGCAGAGGACAAAATTTATTATTAAATAAATTTGATTATGTAATAAAGTTAAATTAATTTATTTTGTATTTATGATTTTTAGGTTTATATTTTTTTAATCAAAGCTTTCCTCGTGCTGGTGAAGTTTCCTATGCACAATGAAATCTTTCATTATAAGATCTGCACATTGGAACACTGAGATAAAAATCAGACTTGAATTCAAAAAGAAGGAGTTATAGCTCACAGGTGAGTACTGCACTCAAACAAAGAGAACTCTCTCCGTACACTCTACTATTCATCAAATGAGCAATTACATCATTAAGTACATTACTAGAACTCAGGAAGTTGCAACCAAACTCCTAAACTCTAGGAACAAATCCTAAACTAAGGAGATACATCACAACTTGTGTAACCATTTCTCCATTAATACAAAATAATATTAATTATTTTCAACTCCCCCCCTTAATGGAGAAAGGATTATCCTGAACTCCTAGCATCCCTCTAAACAATTCAAACTTTAAACACCCAAGAGGCTTAGTAAAAATATCAGCCATGTTATCACAAGTTTTACAGTATTCAACACATATCTCTTTTGACTATTGTTTCTCTCGAACAAAATAAATTTGAGTATCGATATGCTTGGTATTTTTATGAAAAACTGGATTGTATGCAAGCTTGATGGTACTCTGGTTGTCGGTTTTGATAATAGTTGATTCTTTCTGCTCTTCTCCTGCATCGGAATCCTTGTCATCTCTTCAAATGAAGGGACTTTCTCCCTTGCTGACAACCCTGTGATAAACGTCTGGTAATCATCAGTCATTCCGTTCAACATGATCGTGACCAGATCCGAATCGGAAACTTTCTCTCCGATATCTCCCAGTATGTCCTTTAGGTCTTTGACTCTAGCAATGAATCCAGCAACAGATTCATTCTCCTCCATCTTCAATGCAAACAGCTTGCCTTTGAGTGACAAGACACGGTTTGTATTCTGCGTCTGGTATAGGTTTTTGATCGTGGTCCAAATGTCAGTGGCCGGTTTACAGTCTCTAATGTGTGGGATAACATTGTCCTTGACGAACATCTTTAATATGACCTTCGCTTTTGTCTCCCTTTTATCCCAATCTTGTTCTTGTGTGGCTAATCCTGATCTCAGGTCATTTCTTGTAATGATCGACCACGCATTTGCACTTTCAAGTAAAGTCTGCATCTTGAATTTCCAGTTGGTGAAATTCGATCCATCGAGTTTGCCAGACTCGTGGAGATACGATTCTATTCTGTTATTCATATTGGATTGATAAAATTCTGATCCTCTGATGAATATTTCTATCCAACTGTACACTTTCAGGATACACTAAAAAAAATCACCACATACCAGATTCGAACCTCTGTTTTTCTGAAAAAAAAATTGTATCTTCAATGTGCCACCACCAGGCAAGTCCGATCTACTGCCACCAAACAAATCCGGAACTCCAATGCGCCACCAGCAGGCAAGTCCGATCTGCTGCCACCAAACAGATCCGGAACTCCAATGCACCACCACTGGGAAAGTCTGATCTGCTACCACCAAGTAGATCCGGAACTCCAATGTGCCACCACCGAGCAAGTCCGATCTGCTACCACCAAGTAGATCAGGAACTCTAATGCGCCACCACTGGGCAAGTCCGATCTGCTACCTCCGAGTATATCTGGAACTCTAATGCGCCACCACCGGGCAAGTCCAATCTGCTACCACCGAGTGGATCAGGAACTCTAATGCACCACCACCGGGCATGTCCGATCTGTTGCCACCGAGCAGATCCAGAACTTTAATGCGCCACCACCGGGCAACTCCGATCTGCTGCCACGGAGCAGATCCGAAATTTCAAAGTGCCACCACCAGGCAAGGTCGATCTGCAAAAATTGCAGATTTTCCAAAGAGAAAGAGGTTGGTGCTTCTCGATAGCGAAATACCCACGCTGAAAACAAAATCGACGCGTCTTACAAAATTGGCGCGATTAAGGCTTGATTTTCCGCGCCAATATCACTTTTTGGCGCACTAGCGCGACTATACCTCTCAAAACCATGCCAAAGGGTGCGATTGTTACTTAATAAACCGCGCGAGCTCCTGCTTCTGCTCAAAAATGGCACGATTGTTCGCGATGAAACCGCGCCAACCCTTTCTTCCGCACAGAGATGATCAGTCATCTGAGACCTGTCTTCAAGTGTTACTGCAGTCCACCTGATTCTACGAATGCTTCTGTACACTCCACCGCCACTACAGTTATGTAATCAATGATGCATCCTAAAAAAAAATTAAGGCTATCCCTACTCTGTGCTCTGATACCAAGATAAAAATCGGACTTGAATTGAAAAGGAAGGAGTTACAACTCACATGTGAGTACTGCACCTGGAGACTGCACTCAAACAAAGAGAAATCTCTCCGTACACTCTACTATTCATCAAATGAGCAATTACATCATTAAGTACATTACTAGAACTCAGGAAGTTGCAACCAAACTCCTAAACTCTAGGAACATATCCTAAACTAAGGAGATACGTTACAACTTGTGTAACTATTTCTCCATTAATACAAAATAATATTAATTATTTTCAACTCACTATACAATGAATCCACAATGAAAGCTTTCATTATAAGATCTGTACAATGAATCTGCACAATGAAACACTATACAATGAATCTACAGAATGAAACATTGATCCCTGCAACTTTGGTTTCCTTGCATGCATTCATAAATGATACTAAATTTCTTTTCATAATAATATTAATTTTTTTTGTCAATTGAAAAAAGTTATTGTTAAATAACATTGACTTAATCACAAAGTTAAATTAATTTAATTTATATTTATGATTTTTAGGTTTATAGTTTTGAATAAAAACTTTCATTGTGCAGAGGAAGCCTCCTCTACATCTGAAAAAATAAATATCAGTGCAATGAACTTCTTCAAATTAAAACAAAAATAACCTTCCTTCAAAAAATGAAAGATTGATCCTTGCAATTCTAGCTTTGTTGATTTTGAAACCCTTAACTTGATCAAACTCCACCTCTCATCAACCATCTTTTTTCTTATAGAGGAACCATTTATGAAAAAATTGAAGGTACAACAATGGGTTCATGTCTTTCTCTAGTTGTGGCTAACATATTTATGAAATAGGTTGAGGATAAAGTTTTCATCTCTTGGCATCTAAAGCCTAAATGTTATTTCACGCTTTTCGAAAATACCTTTGTCATTTGGAAACATGGTATATCTACCCTTCCCATTTCAACATCTTTTCCCGTCATATCCAATTCACTTTGGAAAATACCGTTGTCATTTGGAAACATGGTAGACCTGACCTTCCCATCTCAATAACATTTCCCCTCATATCCAATTCACTTTGGAAAAGAAATCTAATAACTCTCTTTCGTTCCTAGATGTACCTTTTACCCAGCTTCTTAATGACTCCCTAACCCATCAATTTTACAGAAAATCTAGCATTCTTAATGCCCTCATCTCCAAAGCCCTTAAAATTTTCGCACCCCAATTCCTTCCCTCCAAAAAATCCCACCCTTTCCAAGATTTCATATCCAATTATTATTTCTCTTTTCAAATCCATAAAGAATTCAAGAACATCTATAATCCTAGATCCATTAACTCTCCTTCCTCTACTCAATACCAAGTTTCTCTACCTTACATAAAAGGGACCACTGACCTCATAACAAAAATCCTCTTTAAAAAAAAAAGGTTAAAACTGTTTATAAACTCCACAAAAAATTGAAGAAAAACATTGAAGAAAATGTATTATTCATCGAAAGCTAAGTCAAACTCCATTTTGAATTCCAAATCCTCTGTTCATGTGGAAAATCATGCATTGGCCAGACTCATGTCGCTTCAAAGTTGGCATTAAAAAACATTGAAGAAAATGTATTGTTCATCAAAAGATAAGTCAAACCCCATTTTGAATTCGGGGATTTACCAAATCCTCTATTCATGTGGAAAATAATCATGCTTTAGCCAAACTCGATGTTCCTTCAAAGTTGGCATTAAAGAGCACATTGTACATCTAATTTACTTTGATCAAACCAAAATCATCGCCTTTGTTCCTTTTTACAATTCCATAATCATTAGAGAGGTCCTTGAAATAGAGAAATACCCGGAAAACTTTAATCAAGAGGATGACTAGAATTTAGGCATGTTCCTTTTTACAATTCCATAATCACTACTTGAAATAGAGAAATAACCCGTAAAACTTTAATCAAGAGGATGACTATAATTTAGGCCATTCTTGGCATTGTTTGACTCAGTAGCTAACTTTTCTTGCATCCTTGTATTTAATAATGGAGTAGTCTTTAAGAGTGACTTTTTGGAGTTTCCAAATGATTCCCTCTCAGAATCCAACAAAATAAATTGTGGTTAAATCTTGATTTCTATTGTTTAAACTAGTTTTCTGACTGCACATATCGATTCAACATCATAAAAGTTGTGAAGAGTTCACCTATCAAACATGTGATCTGAAAATAAACTGGAAAATGCTTTAGAAATCTGCACTTAAAGACTACTCTTTTAATAATCTCTTTTATATTGAGTTCTTTTAATTAAGAAAATAATAATAACATATTGTTTCCTAATCCAGTGAAATTTCCAAATTATTTATCCTTTCAATTTTATTGACATTTTCTACTTTTATTCTTCTTATCATTATTTTTAGTGAATTAATTAATAATGTACTTCTATCCTTTCTATTATCTCCTGTAGTTTTCTCTTAATCCCCCATCCCATTTATCTATTTTAATTCCTTTTTAATTCAATTTAATTATTTATTGATTTACTTAAATATTTTAAATCTTTTGGTTTAGCCCTGCCTCTTAACTATTATTTTCCTATTTTATTTAATTTTATTTACCCTATTAACTTTACCATTTCTATTGATATCTAATTATATAATTTAATACTATTATTATTCTTTAATGATTACTTTCATTATTTTAATATTATTCTTTAATGACTACTTTCATTATTTTAATATTATTTTTAATGACTACTTTCATTATTTTAATATTATTATTTAATGACTATTTTAATTATTTTAATATCATTCTTTAGTAGCTAATTTTAGATCCTTCCTTGTATTTGAATTAAATGATTCACAACTCTTGTTTGTAATCATTCAATTCTCCAAGTCTATAACCATGGGTGGAGTGTCCATCCGAAATGTTGGTCAGAATTATACATCTTCCACAAAATTTTGTCTCTAAATTTCTCTCAATAAATAATTTTGTTTTGGTTATAAAGTTAAATTAATTTAATTTATGTTTATGAATTTTAGGTTTATAGTTTTTAATGAAAGCTTTCATTGTGCAAAGAATAAAATTTATTATTAAATGAATTTGGCTTGGTTATAAAGTTAAATAAATTTAATTTATATTTGAAATTTTTAGGTTTATAGATTTTTTTTAATGAAAGTTATCATTTTGCCAAACATAAAATTAAAATTTATTACTAAATGAATTTGGTTTCCTTATGAAGTTAAATTAAATTAGTTTATATTTTGTCAAATATTTCTAGAATTGCACTTTGTAATATGGTTGATCTGTCCTAACGGAAAATTTATATTTATTATTTTTAGGTTTATAACATTTTTAAGGAAAGTTATTATTTGGCAAAGCCTAAAATTTACTATTGAATGAATTTAATTTGGTCATAATTTATTTTTTTTATTTATATTTATGATTTATAGTTTTTTAGTTTTGTAAGTGGAGCTTTCTTTATGATCATTTATATTTATGATTTATAGTTTTATAGTTTTTTAAGTGGAGCTTTCTTTATGTGGGGAAGCTTCCTCTGCACAATGAAAGCTTTGCAAAATGTAATGAAACATTGATCCCTACAATTGTTGCTTCTGTGCATGCATTCATAAATGACATTGAATTTACTCTCATAATAATATTAATTGTTTTTAGAAATTGGTAAAATGATTCTATTAAACTAAGCTAAATTAATTTAATTTATATTTATGATTTTTTGATTTATAGTTTTTTAAGCAAATATTTCTTTGTGTAGAGTTTTCACTGTTCAATAAATTTTATTTTCTCATGAAGCTAAAATAATTTAATTTATATTGATGATTTTTAGGTTTATAATTTTTTAATTAGCTCTTTATTTTGCGGAGGAAGCTTCTTCTGGACAATGAAAGGTTTCATTGAAAGTTCCATGCAAGGAAATCTATGCATAATAAAAACAACGATAAGCTTCCCCCACACAATGAAAGCTTAGCACAAAGAAAGCTCTGCACAAGGAAAACTCTACACAATGAAATAGACTGCTACAATTATGGTTCTCAGTTTCCTAAGTGAAAACTTAGAAAACTTCTTCTTTCTCTACACTTGCATAAGGAAAACTCTACACAATGAAATAGACTACTACAATTATGGTTTTCAGTTTTCTAAGTGAAAACTTCTTCTTTCTCCACACCTACACACTCCACAGAATGTATCAACTTTATGAAGAATTGTTCAGCACCCCGGCCTAAACGACCTGAAACTACTAACATCATTGGGCGCAAGAATAACATAACATTGTTAATGTCAGTATCATAGAGCTCACACATCATTGGGCACAAGAATAACATAACATTGTCAATATCAATATCATAGCATTCACAGATTGAATAACTACTCACAAAATTAGCTATTTTTTATTTTAAAATGAATTATAAAACATTCACTTTATTTATATATAATTGTTTAATTGAATTATATAATAATATTTCTAAATAATTTTAGAAAAAAATTAATTTAAATAATCAAAACTAAAAAAATCATATATATATATATAATCATGGAAAATATAAAATTTATTCACCTATCATAAAATAAAGCTTTCAATTTTTTTTTTCAAGATTATTACACATTTTCAATAAACTAAGTTTATAAAAATTGAAATCAAAATAATTTTACAATCGAAAGAGGTTCACAAAGCTAAGAAATTACATTATCAATAGAATAAATGATAACAAAATTAATGATATATGGATTGCCAAAAATTTTCTATGGGTGAAAAATATAAAATTTATTCACCTAACAAAAATAAAATAAAGTTTTCTAAATTTTTTTTCAAGATTATTACACATTTTCAATAAACTAAGTTTATAAAAATTTGAAATCAAAATAATTTTACAATAGAAAGAGGTTAACAAAGCTAAGAAATTACATTATCAATAGAATAAATGATAACAAAATTAATGATATATATGGATTACCAAGAATTTTCTATGCTCAAATAGGTGGTTCAATTTTAAGAATATAAACAATTTGGTTATAGCTTTTAAAATTTTAAATATTTTTGATCATTAATATGCGGGGTCAATTTTGAAATTTTTTAATGTTTTTTAATTTTTTAAAAAGATATACGAGTTACTTATATATATTTTGCATGAATGTTTTTTTAGTTTTAAGAGTATTATAACGTAATTCGTTAAGATTATGCAATAATGCTAAACAATTATGGATTTTTTAATTTTTCTATAATTTAGGTCTATATTGTATTCTTTTAGCTTAATTTTGATTAAGTTGGATGATTTTTTAATTTTTCTATAATTTAGGTTTATATTGTATTCTTTTAGCTTAATTCTGATTAAGTTGGATGAAACATTTATATTCTTCCCCTTTGTGATTGTTCTGATCTGGTCATAAAATCATAAATATATGACTAATATTTTTGCGATCTTCTGGTAAAATCATAGATATATGAATAATCTTTATTATTATTCGTTTTTAATTTTTATTTTTTTAATAATTTCATAAATTTATTTATTTTTATTCATGCTTTACACGATTATTATGATATTTCAAGCTTTTTTATAAATCATTTTTATTAAACACTTTTATTTCTTATTAATCTTTATTTGTTATTGAGAGTAGCATTTAGAGTAGCTCAACAACTGTAGTGATCACTTGGTTGTTGAATCCACATTAATTTGCATTCATATTATTTTTATTAAAATTTGGTGACAATTTCGCTTCACCAAAATTTAACCAAAGCTTTGGATTGGACCTTTTTATTAAAAACGTCGCCTTTCTCGTGGATAAATGACAATGGATATCTAATGTTTATATTCGATAAAAGTAAAGTAATACATATAAAATAAACATTAAATATTCATAAATGTTGTTTTTATAAGTGACATTTTTTTTGTATATACAAAATTATCCCAATTAATTTCCAAGTGGTTGTCAGGTGTAGCCACCTGCGTCACCGCCTGTGGCGTCAACACTTGCCTTGGCTCGTCATATTATCTCATTGCACTCTCGTGAGAGGTTCCATCATATTGACACCTACTTTACCCCAAATCATGCCAGTCTTGTCATTTGTACCTTGTATTTGAATATATGGAACATAATTTCTGGAACTAATTTCATTATGGAAGGTCTTGCAGCCTGTCTTGGAATTGATTTCACTGAACCATAGGCATCTCGTACTCCCAAAAACTTTTTCTAACGTTGTTTTCCTTTTATCGCTAGACTGTTTTATTTTATAGTTGCTTTTGAACTATATTGTCACCCTACATGAAGGTCTTCACAACATGAAGTAAACTGTATTGTAGTGTTTTTGTAACGAAATTGCCTCTCACCGGTAAGAGGACCTGCGTAAAAGGAAACACAATTATTGAGTATTACATCAATAATTTTAATATTTGGCAATCCCCAAATTCCTTTAGGCACCACAATATTCAAATTATTGGTTTTAACTCTAAAGCACACTCGTGTTTTTCAACCTCCATAGGTGTTAGGTAGCTCTTATGTGAAAGAGTTATGATAACAAACAAATATTGCAGATTTCCTCCTCTACACATGTCCTAGTAGTGCGCCATTAAATTGGTTTTTAGAGACTTCTGTTGAGATTTTCTGTTTGTAGCAAAATAGGAAAAATATAGGAATTCAGTTCCTAGATTAGCTCCAGGTTGTTGGGAGGGAGTTAATGCCTCCTATATTTGATGTGAGTGAGTTAATGAGGCTGTTAGATTCTCTGTGCTATATAACAGGCAACCATTCAGATGTTTGCTAAGAGTCTGAGAGTTTTGTGAAGCTTTCATGATGTAATCTCCTGATTTATTAATAAATTCCTGATGCCTATGTTTGGTGGACATAGCCCAGATTGGTTAGGTGAACCACGTTAAATACTGTGTCATATGTGCTTAATATTCTGCTGTGTGTTTTAATTGATTTGTTGTGCCTCTGAATTCCAACAATTGGTATCAGAGCATGTTGGAGGCGCTGCCTGGAGAAGCTGACTGGAGGCACTGCGTGCGTGACTGCTGATGCTGGCGGACTGTGCCTGGTGCGCGTTACCTGCTGAGAGTGATTGCTGTGCGTGGAGGCTTATGTTGCCGGAGCGCTGGCGGACTGTGCTGGTGGTTTGCTGCTGTGCGGTGCGCTGAGTAAAGTGCGTAGCAGAAGACTCCAGTTTGTTGGGCAGCCTTGGCATGGTGCGGAGCAGCCGCTGATCCTGAAATTTTTTTGAAATCGCTGGTGCGTTTGCTGTGAACGGTATGTTTGTTTTTTATCTGCTGGTGCGCTATCTGATTGCGCTGTAATCTCTGTTGCGTGGAAACTAAACCGCTGTTGCATATTTAAACTTCGTGGAAATTAAACCGCTGTTAAATCTCAATCGCTGGTGTCATATTACAGTATTGCTGGTGCGTATTACAGTATTGCTGTTATGTGGTGCGTATTACAGTATTGCGTATTTGAATTGAGGTGAACGCATTTGAATTGAATTGAGTGGTGCTGCAGCGTGGATTTATTATATGTGTATTAAAACAGCGTGGACATATATATGTTTAAAAAGAAAAAAAGGTTGAAACGCATGTGATATATACCATATGGAAAGTGTAAATGGTGGATTAATTTAAAGTGGGTGAACGCATGTTAAATGGTGGATTAATATTAATGGTGGGGTGTTAAAATATATTGAGGTATATATATTTTGGGAACCAGGTTTTCAATACCATACTCCCACGACATTTCCAGGACATCCATCAAAATACTTGAAACAAAAGTTAATAAAACAAAATTTTTGTTTTTTGGCGGAGGTTTTTATATACTGTAATAAGGCAGTTTTTTTTGTTGTGTCAAAACAAAGGCATAGGCAGAAATTTTTTGTGTGAAGTGCAAACGGAAGATATTTTTTTGAGGCATAGGCAGTTTGGTTTTTTAAATTGCTGGTATTTAAACGTTGGTTTTGGAGATTATTGTGTTTTTTGATACAAATGGCGAAAACTCAAAGTGCCCGGTTTGAAATTGAGAAATTTAATGGCAAGAATAATTTTGAGATTTGGAAGGTGAAGATGCACGATCTGCTGGTTCAACAAGGTGTGGCGAAGGCATTGTTGGGGAAAAACAAAAGACCTCTTTCCATGATGGAGGATGATTGGGATGAGATGGACGATAGAGCTCTGAGCGCAATTCGGTTATGTCTGGCGGACGATGTTCTGTTCAACATTGTGTCAGAGAAAACCGCCGCAGGCCTGTGGACGAAGCTTGAGAAGCTCTATATGACGAAATCTTTGACAAATCGGATTCTCCTGAAGCGGCAACTTTATGGTTTGCGGATGAAAGAAGGTACCTCAATTGCTGATCACCTGAATGTTTTTAATACCTTATTGGTGCAATTAGACAGTCTAGATGTGAAATTTGTTTCAGAGGATAAGGCAATAACTCTATTATGTTCATTGCCTGAATCTTGGGATCACTTTGTTACTTCCATAAGCTTTAGTACATCAGATATCCTTGAGTTTGACGATATTGTTGGAGCCTTGTTGGCTGAGGAGACGAGGAAGAGGTCGAATGCAGACACCTCTACATCAGAGGTAATGATGGCCAGAGGTCGCTCACGAGAGAGACACTCCGGAGGAAAGCATAGCGACTCTCGCTCAAAGTCCAAAGGAAAAAAGCCAAAGGTGAAGTGCTGGCATTGTGGCAAGGCTGGACATCTGAAAAAGGATTGCTGGAAGCGAAAGTAGGCTGCTAAAGAAGGCTCTTCGACAGAAAAGAAGGAAGCCAACACCACAGATACAAGTTCAGTATCAGGTTCAGGTATGAGTGATGAGGTATTGTCTGTTAATGTTTCAAAACATGATCAACATTGGTTGTTAGATTCCGGGGCATCTAACCACATGTGTATTCATAAAGATTGGTTTAAAACATATAAATCAATTGATGATGGTGTTGTGTACATGGGTAATGATGTAACATGTAATATTGTGGGAATTGGGAGCATACAACTGCAAATGTTTGATGGGACAACAAAAATATTAACTGATGTGAGGCATGTACCAGATTTAAGGAAAATTTTGATTTCATTAGGAGCACTTGATTCAAATGGATATAAAACTGTAATTCAAGGTGGAGTAATGAAAATTTACAAAGGCATCTTACTAGTTATGAAAGCTAAGAAAGTAGGAAATCTATTTCAGTTAGAAGGTAGAACTGGGTCAGATCATGTGTCTGTGTCTGAACATGACAATAGTTCCATTCACTTATGGCATAAAAGATTGGGGCATATGAGTGAAAGAGGATTGAAAATTTTGGCTGACTGAAAGTTACTTCCTAATCTAAGATCTGGAAAATTGGATTTCTGTAAACATTGTCTGTTTGGTAAACAAAGTAAACAAAAGTTTAAAACAGGCAAACATACTAGTAAAGGCATACTTGATTATATCCATTCAGATGTTTGGGGTCCAACCCCTACAGCGTCATATGGTGGCTCGTCATATTTTGTATCATTCATTGATGACTTTTCTAGAAAGGTCTGGGTCTACATGTTGAAGGGAAAGTCTGATGTTTTTTCAGTTTTCAAGCAGTTTAGAGCATTGGTAGAAAACAACACTGGTAGAACAATGAAGTGTTTAAGAACTGAAAATGGTGGTGAGTTTACTTCCAAGGAGTTTGACAGCTATTGCAAGGATGCAGGGATCGAGAGGCATAAGACCACGGTTTATACTCCTCAGTAAAATGGAGTTGCTGAACGCATGAACATGACTCTTCTAGAGAGAGCAAGGTGTATGCTGAGTAACGGCGGGTTGCCGAAGGAGTTGTGGACGGAAGCGGTGGCAACAGCTTGTTATGTGATAAACCGATCTCCATCAACGACGATAGGCTGCAAGGTTCCGCAAGAGGTATGGAAAGGACACCCTTGTGATTATTCTAAACTCAGAGTGTTTGGTTGTGATGCATATGCTCTAGTTCCTAAACATCAGCGAACTAAATTAGATCCGAAATCGAAAAGGTATGTCTTTGTTGGGTATGGTGATGGAACAAAGGGATATAGATTGTGGGATCCTACTACCCGCAAAACCATCATCAACAGAGATGTAAAGTTTGATGAATCCTCTCTTGTACAGTTAGATGTAAATAGTAGATTGAAACAGGATGATGTATCTGATTTCCAGCATATTCAGTTTGATAGCATTTCTAACGATAGTCATGATGACCGTAGTTCAGATACTAGTCATGAACAAGTTTCAGATTCAGATTATGAGCAGGGTTCAGATGGAGGTCATGAACAGGTCTCAGATGGCGATCATGAACAAGTTCCTTCAGTTGATAGACAGCCAGTTGTGGAAGCACCAGAAACATTCTTAAGGAGGTCTACAAGGATCAAACGCCCTCCGAGAAGGTATGATGATCATGTTACTTCAGTTGCTTTGATCGCTAATGATGATGAACCTTTGTGTTATCAGGAAGCTGTAGAAGGTTCAAATAGTGACAAATGGAAAGCAGCCATGAAGGAAGAAATGATGGCCTTAGGTAAGAATGGCACGTGGGATCTGGTTGAACTTCCCAAAGGCAGGAAAACTGTGGGATGCAAGTGGGTGTTCAAGCTGAAACGGGGTGTAAATGATATGGAAGACAGGTACAAAGCAAGGCTGGTTGCAAAAGGGTTTTCTCAGAAAGCTGGCATAGACTTTCATGAGATATTTTCACCAGTGGTTAAAATTGTTTCAATTAGAATTGTGTTAGCATTAGTGGCTTTGTTTGATTTGGAGTTGCAGCAGTTAGATGTTAAGACTGCATTTCTACATGGTGATTTAGATGAGGAAATATATATGGAACAACCGGAAGGGTTTGTTCAACATCGCAATGAGAAATTTGTCTGCAGGCTCAAGAAGTCATTATATGGCCTGAAGCAGTCGCCTCGGCAGTGGTATAAGAAGTTTGATTCTTTCATGTTGAGTCAGAAATATGTAAGAAGTGAATATGATCATTGTGTTTACTTTAAGTAGTTAAATAATGGCATGTTCATTATCTTAGTGTTGTATGTTGATGATATGCTTTTAGCAAGCAAAAGCATTGAAGAAATCAACAGGTTGAAGACTTAGATGGCAAGGACGTTTGATATGAAAGATCTAGGAGCGGCAAGACAGATTTTGGGCATGGAGATTTTCAGAGATAGGGGCAATGGTAAGCTGTGGCTATCACAACAGAAGTATGTTGAGAAAATACTTTTGAGGTTTGGTATGAACAATGTGAAGCCTGTGTCAATCCCTTTAGCTTCCCATTTTAAGCTTTCTTCGAGTTTATGTCCTAATACAGATGAAGAAAAGGATTATATGTCTCGAATTCCATATGCCAATATAGTAGGATGTTTGATGTATGCGATGGTGTGTACGCGACCAGATATTTCTCATACAGTTGGGGTTGTCAGCAGGTACATGGAAAATCCGGGTAAAGAACACTGGTCAGCAGTAAAATGGGTGCTTCGGTATATGAGAGGCACAAGTAGTTATTGTATTTCTTACAATAAGAGTAGTGAATTTGTTTGCGGATATGTTGATTCTGATTTTGCAGGTGATTTGGATAAGAGAAGATCAACTTCAGGGTATGACTTTACTCTTGCAGGTGGAGCTATAAGCTGGATGTCAAAGCTACAGAACATTGTTGCTTTATCCACTACTGAAGCAGAATACATTGCTGCTTCGCATGCTTGCAAAGAGGCGGTTTGGTTGAAAGCTTTGCTTCGTGAGTTTGGTAGGTTACTGGTGAGCTCCAGTATTGTAGCAATAATGCTACAACTCCTGGGGCTTCCTGTCTCTCATTTTATCAACCCGGTAGTTCGTACAAACTTGGAAGCGACGGTGCTATATGCACAAGTACTAGCTCTTGTCGCAGCTGTCACTTGGTCAGCTGGCACAAGTCTGCTAGGGCTCAAGGCAACTTCTATAGGCTCTCAGAATAAGCTTGCTAATTGATGGACGAAAGCTAATCTCAAAGGAAAGCTACTTTACTTGACAAAGATGAACTTAAAGCAAATCAAAGCATGTAAACCTAGGAAACCCTAATTTAACTAGTCTGACCTCTATAATGCAAGGAATGTAAATGCAACTTCTACCAATGCTGTCACTACCTCTAATAACTGAAAATGCATGGATCTAAACTACTTGCATCATGAAAGTTATGTTTTTGTATTTTTCTTTTAAGTGTGTGGAGTGATGGTGATCTTGTGCTAACTAGGGTTTGGTTGTGCAGATGGGATGGAGAAGGAAGGAAAGCGTGGGATAGGTTGGGGAGGCTAGGAGAGGTCCCTAGGGATCCTTAGCATCCATCCACAGAGGTTCCTCGCATTCAGATGCTCAGCAACCGAGAGAGTGGCCTCCTACAGGATGGCTGTGGAGGATCCTATAGGATACTCTGTTTTCTACAGGATGTCTACAAATGGCTACAGGATGACCTACCGTGAGTGTTTGGAGTGATGGAGGGATGATGAAATGGTAGAGGGAGATGTGTAAGGTAGGAATGAGGCTGGTGATGGCTTTAGAAGTGGAAGAATAGGATGGGAAGTGAGTGTAGGGAGTAGGTTGAAAGGTAAAGAGCTATGTCAACGAAAGGCTAGAGAATGGAAGGACGTGAGGAGTGAAAGACTTTGTGAGGTAACAGAGCGGAGCAGGGGTCAAAGAGATGTCTGCATGCGTGATCAAGATGGAGGGCAAAGTGATGGAACGAGAGAGAGCAGTGTAAGTGAAACAAATGCTTATGACTGTCACTCAACCAAAAATGCATCAACCTAAACTACCTATGCTTGTAAATTCAATGAGCAGCGATCTAAACGTGAAGGAGAATGTGCATGAAGTTGTGGTAAGTGAGTGTGGTGCAGGTGTGAATCATGTGGAAGCATCTAACATAACGTGACTGTGTTTGCAGCAACCATGGAATAAAGAAATGTGTATTTTTGGTGGTTAATCATGGACTTCACTCCAATCCCAGATGAGACGGCCGTGAGCCTTAACAACCTTTTTGTTGGAGCTCCAATCGATTATATCTATCCTCTGCTACACTAAGCAAGTGGAAACAAATTCACCATAAGCAATCTCCTATCTAACTCATGAAAAAGACCAACTCAACAATCTGTAATTCGAATTGCATGTGTAAATGAAAAGCTCAAAGTGCTGAAATGAAATGGAAACAACACTACAGCAGAGGGGATCTATGGCTCTCAGGTTGGGCCCTAACCTGAGAGCTATAGTCTCCTTAAGAAAAACTCAGAACTAGATCAGAATCTGCCTTCTTTATTCATAATCTGATATCATGCCAAATTGGCTTACAAAAAGGAACGAAAACTGAGCTGTGCTCCAAAATTACAATAGCAATACGAGAGTTTCAACAACCTATCTAAGGCTAAAGCCTCCATACTTATACAAAAACGATGATCCAACAAGTGTCCTTCATTTTAGGAGCTCGGCTGTCCAACTAGAGTTTAACTGCTGATCCTGTAGGATGGTCATAATTGCTGTTCCTGTAGAGCAGTTTATAACTGTTGTTCCTGTAGAACAGCTGGCTGCTTTTTAAGCTCGGAGGGGAGATGGATTAGAGCTCGGAGTTCTTGATGGGAATCACGAGGGATGTCCCTAGAACCGTGGACATCCTCTCCCAAAACCCACAGTGCCACCTCGTTGTCTCCTTATCTCCTTTTTCGTTGTCTTTTGCTCCCTTTTAATGCCAAAACCTGGAATCATAATGCATTAGTCACGTAGAGAGAGTGCCTACCCTTCTTCCTACAAACAACATGAATAAACTAAGAAATGCATGCATAAGCAATAAAAAATGAATGGTTTGAGCAAGTAGAATAGGCCAAAATGAGCCCAAATTGTACCAAAATTGGGGCTCATCATCACCCCCCAGCTGAACCATTTGCTCATCCTTGAGCAACCTTGCTCCTGCTCCTTGTCCTTGGCCGAGGACTCGGGACCGGAACAGGCTCTTTCTTTTCTGCTTTTGATGGCCCTGACTTCTCTGCCCCTGGTGGTGATGAGGGGGATGCTTCCTTCCCCTTTTCTATTTCCTTGAGTCGGGCTTCGGAAGGCGACTGGCCTATCTTTCGTGTCCAGGAAGTTATTTTTGGGCTCCCCTTTTTTGGGGTGGCTAATGTTTTAGAGGGGGTCCTTGCACTGGGTGAAGTAGGGACATCCCCTGAAGTGGTTTGGCTGCTGGGTGGAGGCTGTGGCTTGCCCGTGGTCATCCTCTTGCTTCTCCTGACTTCAGGTGGTAGAGGGGTCTCCCTCTCCCTTTTCTCTTTCGGTTTTGGAGGTGTGCTGAGGGCAGCCAGTGCCACTGCTGCCTCCTTCTCAAGAATGCCAGCCTTCTCTTTCTTGCGATTTGCTCTCTCGGAGCTCCTTGTAGAGGGCCTCTCCTTTTTAGATTTCAGGCTTCCTGTGGAAGACCCTGCTTTGCCCGCTTCCGGGCTTCCTGTAGAAGATTCTTTCTTTGTCTTCGGACTCTCTATAGGAGGCTGTTTCTCAATGACCTTCGGGCCTCTTGTAGAAGCCCCTCTTTCCAATCTCGGGCTTCTTGTAGAAGCCCTTGTCTCTGTCTTCGGGCTTCCTATAGAAGCCTGTGGTTGCACTTTCGGGCTTCCTGTAGAAGCCTCTTTCTCCGTTTTTGGGCCTCCTGTAGAAGCCTGTCCTCCAATGATTTTCGGGCTTCCTGTAGAAGCCTTGGTTGTTGCTCTTGGGCTTCCTGTAGAAGCCTGCTCCTTACTGATCTTCGGGCTTCCTGTAGAAGCCTGTTTTTGTGTTTGCGGGCTTCCTGTAGAAGCCTGTGCTTGCGTTCCTGTAGATGCAACTTCCGCCACCTTTTCTTTCTTGGCTGCATGGATTTTGCTTTTGGCTTTGCCTGCAGGAGCTGACGAGGTGCTTGGGCTGACAGGGACCACCTTAGTTTTGACTGCCCTGCTTTTCAACCTCCGTTCCCTTGCTGACAGGATGGGGGTGTCTTCTTTTGCTCTGTCATCCTTTCCCTCCTCCTTCTCCTTTCGTTCTTTCTTCTGTGTTGGAGTCGAGGCCTTTTTGCTTTTCCCTTTCTTACTCTTGGCTACGGGCTCTTCCTCTTCACCGCTAGAGGACTCCGTTTCTTCAAGCAACATTTTTATGTCCCCTTCCCTTGTTAAGTTCCTAAATGATTCAAATGCGAGGGGGACTTTATATGAGTGGAGAGCATCCTCCACAAGCAATTTTATCAGCCCATGATGGGCTATTTGATCAGGGATTCCGTCCTTGAGCTTTGTAGAGCACTCCATCAAGGACTGCAGTAAAAAGTAAGGAATGCTCAGCCTCTGTGCTGCAGGGAGGTCAATCTGGTGTCTTAGTTCATTGATCAGCCTGAAGTGATATGCATATATGATGCTGTAACGACCCTCACAGGTGATATATTTCATAATTTGCAAACTGACTTCGTTCCACAGTGGCAACAGGCTTGTCCTTTTCACCCCATTTTTGTCCTCTGTGAATGATTCTTCAGGTGGGAAGAACTCCTTCTTTGCTTGCTGGCTCTGCTTCCACTCTTCTTTATCCCACGGCAGACCCATGGGCAGTTCTGTGATTCGACTTATATGCTCTGGGGTGAGTTGGAGGCTGAGACCTCTGAAGCTTACCGTGGCCAGTGTCAGGGATTTAGGCTTCAAGGCCTGCAAGAATTCCTCGGCTACTTCATCATCGTAGCCTTGTAGCTTATCACAAAAAGGCATCCATTGTGCCCTGGTAAAGAGATCTACCACTGCTGGATTTCTCCTTAATTTGGCGGAATCTGTGGGTTCTCGCCTGATAAATCCACCCGGCATGATGCACAATTTTTCTTAACCGGAGGTGGTGATGGTGGAAGAGAGTTTGGTTTCTGTGATAGAGTGCAGAACAATGCGTATAACCCACAAAAATTTTACAACACAGTCTAACCACGCAACAATCCTGTAGAATTGCAGTATGGGAACACAGACAGCAATTGATCTACTTTCTCCTTTACCCTGACAGTAACTGACAATCCTACCACCTTAAATGAGCAATTGCATGAGAGGTCCAGTGTTACCTCGTTACTCGACCACCTTTTTTCGTGAACACCCGCATTCCTGTAGAAGACTGCGTCCTGTAGGACTGCGTTCCTGTAGAAACTGTTCCTGTAGGAACTGTTCCTGTAGGAGTAGTGTGCAAACTTCGGGGAGGACTGCAATTGGACTGCGGTTGAGGTGCGCTTCGCTGGTGTTCAGTCGGCTGAAAGCTTGGCGTATTAACATGCAGAGGTATTCAGAAGAGTTACTCACGTTCTGAAGTGGAGGTGGATGGATATACGCGCACAATCTAGCCGATTAGATTTTGAATCGGCGCAGCTCGTGGCGCGGAGGGTGAGCTGTCCCCGCCGGACCGTTGGGTGACGTCGCCCATCATTAGCCTGCACATTCCCTTGCTGCCGCATTCATTCCCACAGATCTGCCGCCGCCCTTTTCGGTTAAACTCGTTTTTTGGTTGACGGGACTGATCTTCACGTGCGTGCTGCGTGTGTCCTTTGTCGTGGCTGCCACCTCATCATCTTACTACCCCTTCACTAGCCAACGTGGCCAGTCAACTGGCCTTACGGCCGCTCAACCATTCATTTCTACGCCATGCAAACAAATCAAAGCAATACTCATGCGATTTGATGGAAGGAAGGATTAGAACACTTACCTGCGCGCGTCTGCATATGATTTTCAGGTTTTTGGACGACGGATCTACCTGCTGCATGTGGCTTACACAGTCCCGGAGGCTCGTGGTTACAGGATGCTGGCGCTGTGGTGGACGTTCTGGTTGCATGCGCCCGCGTTTTGCTTGCAGATGGCTGGGCGATGAATGGCATCCACTCCTGCAGGTTTGACTGCTACAGGATTCCCGCGGGAGCCTTGCAACAGTCTCACCTCCTTGGGTGCATGCTACTTGATAATGGAGATGACCTGCTAATCGCGCTCCCGAAGCTTCTGATGCTCGTCATGGACATGGTATGAGCTCTCGGTGTTCATTTTTCTCTGACAACTGATTTTTCCACGAGAACTCATTGATCTGGTTTGCTGGTGCAGGGATCTCTGTTGCATGGTGACGAGGATGGTGGAGCAAGATATCAGCGTCGTGCATGGGCCCAAAAGAGGCTTGCATGCATCCACACCAACCCGCAGTCATCAGATCTGCTCGTGCAACGCATTCTGGCTCGTTCTGAGCTTCTACAGGAAGTTTCCTGTAGAAGTGCAGAGCTTCCTGTAGACAGGCAGCTCTTCCTGTAGAAATTTTCACTTTCCTGTAGAAAATCGCACCTTCCTGTAGAAAATCTGTGTCTTCCTGTAGAAGACTCAGTTTATAATAGAAGTGCTCATACCTTGGAGAACGTAGGCATTCTTGGAGGAGGTGCTGGTGAGGTGTCCTGGCTGCATGATAAGGACTTATGGCTTTGAATTGAGAGGCTTCCTCTCCGCCTTAGAACACCTGCAATCTGCATGCAAATTTCACATGATGACTTATTGATTTTTTCTTTTTTCCTTTTTGTTTTTTTTCTTTTCTTTTTTGAAAGATAGTAGGGGCGCCTCAATGAGGTTTTCACCCCTACCACCTGCCTTAAGCGCCTCAGAGAGGTTTTCACTCAAGGATCTTCATCTCTTTTTCTTTTTTTTCTTTTTTCTCTTTTTTCTCTTTTTTTTTTTTTTGAAAGATAGCAGGGGCGCCTCAATGAGGTTTTCACCCCTACCACCTGCCTTGGGCGCCTCAGAGAGGTTTTCACCCAAGGATCTTTATTATTTATTTTTCTCTCTTTTTTTTTTTTTTTTTAGATGCTTCAGGGTGTGCCCAAAGCAGGGGCAGGACCCTTCTCTATGACCAATACTGCCTTCTCCATTGTTTTGATGAACTCTTGTCTTGAGGGAGGCTTCCTGTAGATCTTCAATCGATGCCCATTGACAAGCATGGGAATGGCTTCCTCATCAATGGTTCGAATGAGGACAGATCCATTGTCATGACACTTTTCCACTGAATATGGTCCTAGCCATCTGGTTCTCAACTTCCCCTTGAAATATTTGTATCTGGAATCATACAACAAAGCCCAATCTCCCGACTGAAATTGCTTGTCATGGAGATGTTGGTCATGCCACACCTTCCTCTGAAGTTGAACCACTTCTGAGTGAAGGAGGGCCTGCATGCGGTGCTCATCCAGTCCATTCAGCTGCAATAACCTTTCTTGCTGTGCATGGCTGAGATCTAGGTCCAGCTGAGCTGCCATCCTCAAAGTGTTATACTCAAACTCAATGGACAACAAATCTTTCTTCCCATAGACCAGCTCATAAGGTGTGAAGCCGGTGGTGGTCTTCCAAGTGGTGTTGTAAGCCCATGTGGCTTCAACCAGGCGATCTGCCCAGTCCTTTCTGCTGCTGCTCACCACTTTAGTCAAGATCCCTTCTAGTGCTCTATTGGTGACCTCCACCTGCCCATTTGCTTGAGGATGATAGGGAGTGGAGGTTCTATGCTTGATCTTGTGATGAGCTAGGAGATCTTCAACCAAGTGGGAAGTGAACTGGCTCCCTTGATCGGTGACCAGCTCTCTTGGATAGCCAAACTTATAGAAGATGTTCTCTCTCAATAACTCGGCCACTTTTTCTTCTGTTGCTGCTTTGATGGCTTTGGTCTCTGCCCACTTCGTCAGGTAGTCAGTGCACACAATGATGTAGGATCTTTGCCTCGAAGAGGGATTGATTGGACCCACAAAGTCCATGCCCCACTTCTCAAATGGCTCAAGAGTCACTTGAGGTTGGAGAGGCATCTCATCCCTTTGGGTCGGTTTCCCCATTCTTTGGCATTGGTCACACTGGCTGACATATCTTCTGACATCCTGATGCAGTGTGGGCCAGTAGTAGCCTGCCTGCAGGATCTTGTAGGCAGTTCTCTTTGCTGCAAAATGTCCTCCACAAGGCCCATCATGACAGGTGAGGAGGATGTCAAAGACTTCCTCTTCCCTTACACAACGCCTTAAGATCTGATCGGGGCCAAGCTTGAACAGATTGCCCCCAATCCATGTAAATGAGGCACTCTTTCTGATGATTTTGCTCTTCTCTTTTGAAGAGAGGTGCGGAGGGAACTGAGCTGAAACAAGGTAGTTTGCTATATCAGCAAACCATGGAGAGAGTACTGATATAGCAAACAGATGCTCATCAGGCATCTGGTCATCCACCGTCCCATCTTCACCTGCAGACAAATCCAATCTAGACAAGAAGTCAGCAACAACATTTTCTCTCCCTGGTTTATCAACAATGGTTAGATCAAACTGCTGCAATAAAAGTAACCATCTAATAATACGAGCATTCACATCTGGTTTATTCATCAAATATCTAATAGCAGCATGGTCAGTATGTACAAAAGTATGGTAACCGGTAATATAATGTCAGAACTTGTTCAGTGCATGGACAACAGCTAAGAATTCCTTCTCGGTTACAGTGTAATTCAGCTCTGCTTTGGACAAGTTTTTGCTAACGAAGTAAATGGCATATGGAAGTTTTTGCTCAACTTGTCCTAAGGCTGCACCTATGGCTTTGTTTGAGGCATCAGTGTGGATGTGGAAAGGTAGGGCCCAGTTTGGACCTCTCAAGATTGGTGCCGACACCAACTTGTCCTTTAACTCATTCAAACTCTTCTGACAATCGTCAGTCCACTTAAACTCCACATCTTTTGCCAACAGACCAAACAATGGTGAGGCTAACTTGCTGAAGTCCTTAATGAATCTCCGATAGTATCCTGCTAATCCCAAGAAACTCCGGACATCCCTTACTTTTTGAGGAGGTGGAACCCTCTTGATGAGAGCAATTTTGTTAGGATCCACCTGCAATCCTTGGGAAGAAATAGTATGGCCTAGCACGGTCCCCTCAGTCATTAGGAATTCACATTTTTCAGGACTAAGGGACAAGTTCATCTCGGTGCACTTGGTTAGGACCTTTCCCAAGTTGGTCAATGCTTCCTGGAAGTTGGCCCCATAAGGAATAAAGTCATCCATGTATATTTCCACTGCATCATGGACCAACTCTGAGAAGATGGTCAAGACAGCTCTCTGAAAAGTAGCAGGAGCATTGCATAACCCAAAGGGAAGGACTCTGTAGGAAAATGTACGCCAAGGACAAGTGAAGGTGGTCTTATCTTGGTCTTCCGGGCTGATTTGGATTTGATTGTACCCGCTAAACCCATCCAGGAAAGAGAAGAACTTCTTTCCTGCCAGTCCATCCAACACTTGATCTATGAAGGGTAGGGGGAAATGGTCTTTCTTGGTAGCTTTGTTCAGCTCACGGTAATCTACACAGATCCTCCACTTCCCATTCTTCTTGGGAACCAACACTAGAGGGGACACCCATTCACTATCTGAGATGGGGTAGATGAATCCGGCATCCAACAGTTTTTGCAACTCTTCCTTGACAATGTCCTTAAGGGCTGGATTCATTCTCCTCTGGGGTTGCCTAACTGGTTTACAATCCTCTTTGATGTATATATGATGGGTAGAGACTGAGGGATGGACTCCTTTCATCTCCTTATAGCTCCAAGCAAAGGCATCTAAGTGGCTGGCCAATAGGCTACACAACTCCTTCTCCTGGGAAGGAGATAGGGAGGAGCTGATCTTTAATGCTCTCTCAGGGCCGAACTCCACACTTTTGACTCTGGGAGTGACAGGGCCGGTTGTACAAAGGTCCACTGAGGTGTTAGCTTGGGCATCCTCCACCAACTTCTCTAAAGATAGTGCACTAGAAGGTGGATTCTGGATCAGGGTCTCAATCAAATCATCCTCGGTAGGAGGGTCTCTTCTAGTGGTGTCTAGGGTGCACAGAGGTGCAGAGTACACCTCGTCTTCCTCTCCTTCCTCCAACCAGAGTTGTAAATCATGCTCTAAAGAAGGTTGGGCAGGAGGGTATAGGACTAGCTGCTTGGACATGGGACCATTTTTGATGGTCATGTTTCCTGCTCGACAACTTATGTAAGCATCTGCAGTAGCTAACCAAGGCCTTCCCAAGATGAGAGGATATCCAGTAAGCTTGGCCTTTGGTTGCAGAACCAGGAAGTCTGCAGGGTATTCCCAAGAATCAATAGAGACCAAGACATCCTCCACAATCCCTTCGGGAGTCACGGTGGAGCGATCTGCTAATTGCAGTACTGTCGAGGTCTTCCTCAAGGAACCCTGAAGATTGAGTTTAAGCATGGTATCCCTGGTCATCACATTGATGGCTGCCCCCAGATCAATCAAGGTGTGGGGGATAATGGTGCCATTGATGTGAACATCTACTACAGGACTTCCAGGATCTAGGTACTTTGGGCAGATGACTTGTCCTAGCATAAGGTCAGACAGCTGTCCTATGACATTGATAGTTGAGGCATCCTTCTTCCGTCTGCCTGGGTGTTTGAAACACTTCTCCTTAACCAGCTTGTTATATATAGGCACATCCTTGATGGCTTGGAGAAGTGGGATTTTTACACACAACTGCTTGAGCTCACCCAAAAGCTCATCTTCTTCTGGGTTAGGTTGTGTGGTGGCTGTTAGTCTCTCAGGAAAGGGTGGAATAGGCTTTGGTTCACTCTCCTGATGGTTTTCCTCATCCTCTGGGGGAGGAGGTTGGCGATCTGGAAGAGTCTTTCCAGATCTAAGATTGATCTCCTGGATCTCCACAGCATAGGTAGGGCATGAGGTCTCCCCAGTATATACCTGCTGAGCCTGTCTATTGTTGGGGTTCGGGTTCGGTTGAGCAGGCATCTGAGGTTGCCTTGGAGGAGCAGGAGGTAAAGGCTGAGGTTGAACTGGTGGTGGAGGCAAAATGGCAGGAGGAGTGTTGTATTGGGGCCTCCACCCCGACTGAGGAGCACTCCATTGAGGCTGCGACGGGTATGTGAGTGATATGGATGAGAAGGAGGTTGAGTAGGATACTGAGGTGGATAAGACCATGGAGGAGGCATGGACCATGAAGGATGAGCAGGGGGACCCCAGGAAGGCATAGGAGTTGACTGGTTGGGGTTATAATAAGCTTGAGATGCCCCTTGCATCCCCTGCTGATAAGGTCTAGATCCTTGAGGCCTCCGTTGGTTGATGAAGTAGAGAGGTTCAGTGGGGGCTTCGGTTCCTTGGTACATGGCTTTAAACCCAGGTAAGGTTGGACATTGATTTGTTGGGTGGTCCTCCTCACAAACAAAACACACTTCAACCGAATGTAATGGACATTCGTTCTTAGGGTGTCTTCTGGTGCACCTAGGACAGAAGACAGCCAAGGCTCTCTCAGCTTCTTCTTTCTTCTGCTGGATCCTGAATGTGTCCAGCTGCATGGCAATGGTCTGTCTCACCTCACTCTTAAGATCTTCTAATTGGTTTGTAAAATCATGTTTGGAGAAAGGGACACGAGTGGAGAGGAGATTTCCTCTACCTCGTTTTCTAGCTGCCCTGGAATGATTTCGAAACACGATCCTGATGTCCTCATAAGGCAGTTGGTAAATGTCGCCCCCAGCTAACATGTGAAGGGTGTCTAAGAGATCTTCAGGGACTCCTCGGAGTAGAACCAACTTGAGGGATTCAGGGTCAAGTGTGCACCTGGCCCGTTTATAGCTAAGTTGGAACCTCTCCTCGTAATCCTCTAAAGACTCATCATTCCCCATGGTCATTCGAAAGATCTCTCCCTTAGTTTCCTTGGACCTACAATAATCCCTATACTTGGTATTGAAGGCTTGCTGCATCTGAGCCCAAGTAGCTATGCTATTCCCAGGTAATCCCATGAACCAGCGTAGGGCTGCATCCTTAAGAGTAGAAGGGAAAAGCTTCAGCTTTTGCTCATCTTCAGTATAGTCATAGGTTCTACAAAGGACAGCAAACTCAAACAAGAAGGTATCAGGATCCTCAGTGGTCAGTCCATGGAAGTGAGGCAAGGCGGAGGGGCTAATTTTTTTCATTTTCATATCTCCATTGGTCTCTCGGATGGGGAAAGCTCCTTCTATTCTCTCATCTTCTCTCCTATTATCAGCCATGGCTACAGATGGAGTGGTCTCTAACTCTTCTTCTTCTATAGGGTCTTGGTATATCTCCGGATGTTCACCTATAGGTTCCTCTGGGTCACTGTCACCAAAGAAGAGAGAAGGGTGACTCAGTGATGTGGTGGGGGTGTTTGGTAGGAATTTTCCTGATCTATCTCGGTTCCTACGAGGCATGAAATGGAAAGGACTTTTCTTTCTTTTGTTTTGAGTGCTTTTGCTTTTTCTTTGGTACCTGCAAAACTGAAACAAAGTGATCTACAACTAACTATATTGCTCAAATGAAATTGCAAAATTGGAAAGCTAAGATAGGAAAGCAAGAAAAATTACTCTAGGAAAGCAAGAAATATTAATCTAGGAAAGCAGGAAATGCTAATCTAGGAAAGCAGGAAATGCTAAGCTACTTTTGCAAAATGGAAATGAAATAACTGCTGATGAGAAGTAAGAGTATGGAAGTAGAAGAAAAGCAACAATTACTAATACTCTGACGCTTCCCCGGGAACGGCGCCAAAAAGATGGTGAGCTCCAGTATTGTAGCAATAATGCTACAACTCCTGGGGCTTCCTGTCTCTCATTTTATCAACCCGGTAGTTCGTACAAACTTGGAAGCGACGGTGCTATATGCACAAGTACTAGCTCTTGTCGCAGCTGTCACTTGGTCAGCTAGCACAAGTCCGCTAGGGCTCAAGGCAACTTCTATAGGCTCTCAGAAGAAGCTTGCTAATTGATGGACGAAAGCTAATCTCAAAGGAAAGCTACTTTACTTGACAAAGATGAACTGAAAGCAAATCAAAGCATGTAAACCTAGGAAACCCTAATTTAACTAGTCTAACCTCTACAATGCAAGGAATGTAAATGCAACTTCTACCAATGCTGTCACTACCTCTAATAACTGAAAATGCATGGATCTAAACTACTTGCATCATGAAAGTTATGTTTTTGTATTTTTCTTTTAAGTGTGTGGAGTGATGGTGATCTTGTGCTAACTAGGGTTTGGTTGTGCAGATGGGATGGAGAAGGAAGGAAAGCGTGGGATAGGTTGGGGAGGCTAGGAGAGGTCCCTAGGGATCCTTAGCATCCATCCACAGAGGTTCCTCGCATTCAGATGCTCAGCAACCGAGAGAGTGGCCTCCTACAGGATGGCTGTGGAGGATCCTACAGGATACTCTGTTTTCTACAGGATGTCTACAAATGGCTACAGGATGACCTACCGTGAGTGTTTGGAGTGATGGAGGGATGATGAAATGGTAGAGGGAGATGTGTAAGGTAGGAATGAGGCTGGTGATGGCTTTAGAAGTGGAAGAATAGGATGGGAAGTGAGTGTAGGGAGTAGGTTGAAAGGTAAAGGGCTATGTCAACGAAAGGCTAGAGAATGGAAGTACGTGAGGAGTGAAAGACTTTGTGAGGTAACAGAGCGGAGCAGGGGTCAAAGAGATGTCTGCATGCGTGATCAAGATGGAGGGCAAAGTGATGGAACGAGAGAGAGCAGTGTAAGTGAAACAAATGCTTATGACTGTCACTCAACCAAAAATGCATCAACCTAAACTACCTATGCTTGTAAATTCAATGAGCAGCAATCTAAACGTGAAGGAGAATGTGCATGAAGCTGTGGTAAGGGAGTGTGGTGCAGGTGTGAATCATGTGGAAGCATCTAACATAACGTGACTGTGTTTGCAGCAACCATGGAATAAAGAAATGCGTATTTTTGGTGGTTAATCATGGACTTCACTCCAATCCCAGATGAGACGGCCGTGAGCCTTAACAACCTTTTTGTTGGAGCTCCAATCGATTATATCTATCCTCTGCTACACTAAGCAAGTGGAAACAAATACACCATAAGCAATCTCCTATCTAACTCATGAAAAAGACCAACTCAACAATCTGTAATTCGAATTGCATGTGTAAATGAAAAGCTCAAAGTGCTGAAATGAAATGGAAACAACACTACAGCAGAGGGGATCTATGGCTCTCAGGTTGGGCCCTAACCTGAGAGCTATAGTCTCCTTAAGAAAAACTCAGAACTAGATCAGAATCTGCCTTCTTTATTCATAATCTGATATCATGCCAAATTGGCTTACAAAAAGGAACGAAAACTGAGCTGTGCTCCAAAATTACAATAGTAATACGAGAGTTTCAACAACCTATCTAAGGCTAAAGCCTCCATACTTATACAAAAATGATGATCCAACAAGTGTCCTTCATTTTAGGAGCTCGGCTGTCCAACTAGAGTTTAACTGCTGATCCTATAGGATGGTCATAATTGCTGTTCCTATAGAGCAGTTTATAGCTGCTGTTCCTGTAGAACAGCTGGCTGCTTTTTAAGCTCGAAGGGGAGATGGATTAGAGCTCGGAGTTCTTGATGGGAATCACGAGGGATGTCCCTAGAACCGTGGACATCCTCTCCCAAAACCCGCAGTGCCACCTCGTTGTCTCCTTATCTCCTTTTTCGTTGTCTTTTGCTCCCTTTTAATGCCAAAACCTGGAATCATAATGCATTAGTCACGTAGAGAGAGTGCCTACCCTTCTTCCTACAAACAACATGAATAAACTAAGAAATGCATGCATAAGCAATAAAAAATGAATGGTTTGAGCAAGTAGAATAGGCCAAAATGAGCCCAAATTGTACCAAAATTGGGGCTCATCAGTTACAGGACAACATCAGGTTACTTTGTGATAGTCAAAGTGCAATACATTTGGCTAAGAATCCGGCCTATCATAGTAAATCAAAGCATATTCCAATCAAATATCATTTTGTAAGACAGGTTATCACTGAAAGGGGAGTTTCTCTTGAAAAGGTGCATACAAAGGAGAACTGTGCAGACATGTTCACGAAACCAGTTTTGTTGGAGAAGCTACGCTGGTGTTTGGCTTCTCTTGGCTTGCAGAAAATATAAAATAATAATAACAGGGCATCAGGCGAATTGTTGTCAAGGTGGAGATTGTTGAGATTTTCTGTTTGTAGGAAAATAGGAAAAATCTCAGCTGATGACAACAATAGGAATTCAGTTCCTAGATTAGCTCCAGGTTGTTGGGAGGGAGTTAATGCCTCCTATATTTGATGTGAGTGAGCTAATGAGGCTGTTAGATTCTCTGTGCTATATAACAGGCAACCATTCAGATGTTTGCTAAGAGTGTGAGAGTTTTGTGAAGCTTTCATGATGTAATCTCCTGATTTATTAATAAATTCATGATGCCTATGTTTGGTGGACGTAGCCCAGATTGGTTGGGTGAACCACATTAAATACTGTGTCATATGTGCTTGATATTCTGCTGTGTGTTTTAATTGATTTGCTGTGCCTCTGAATTCCAACAACTTCAAGAAAATTAAGCTTCTAAAGTCTGCAAAGTTTCTATTATAATATTTTACGTGAATTTTTTTTTATACAGTGATAGATAAGGTGTGGTAACTTCGGGATGCTTTCAAAAATATGGTTTTTCAATTTTTTCATTTGAAGCTCAAAGGAAATGAAGCTTCTCAATTTATCATTTTCCTCTAGAATGCTTCCACTAAGTGTGTTATTTGATGCATAATATTTCAAAAATGTAAGATTACCTTGCTCTCGAGGTATGAATCCATTGAAATTGTTCTTGAACAACTCCAATAGGGAGAGGTTTATGAGTTTGGAAATTCCATTTGGAATAAGATATATTCGGGTCATTGGTAGAAAGATCTAAAAGGCCCAGATCTGTAAAGTTCAAAATAAAACTCATAATCTCTTCCACCATATTGCAGGAATCTACGTAGATATTATTGAGTTTTTTCAAATTAGAATAAACTCTTGAGATAATTTTCTTAGGCCAAATGGAGTATTTTCTAGGCTTAGAGAGGTCAGTTGTAGTAAATTTCCTACAGAAGAAAGGAATGCACTTGTGAAGTTGTTGGTTGTCAAATTTAGAATTTGCAAGGATTTCAATGGAGAGAAGTCTAGTAAAGTACCAGATAGAGAATTATTGGAAAGATTCAAGTATTCTAGTTTGTTTCAATTCATGAGGGTTTGTGGAATATTCTCCTAAAGGTAATTTATATCCAGTTAAATTTCCTTTAAATTTCTCAAACTACAAATAGTAGAGAGAAAACAAGTACTCAAAAATTTAGCTTCAAGTACAATTTGAGTCACCATACCTAGAGAATTTTCATAGGTAATTCCATCCCAAGTGCAAGGTGCATGACTAGAGTCCACCCAAATTTTCATGGAGTAAAGAGGATCTTCCAAGCTAGCTTTCGTTAGTAGAAAAAATTTGAGCTTCTTAAGGAAAAAATTACTCTCTTTTCATCCTTTGCAAACAACATGAAAGAAAAACCAACAATACACTCTAAAAAAAAATCTTATCCTCCATCATGTCTTATGTATCTCACAAGCCTATATTTCAAGTTCAATCTATTGGGCATTTTTAAAGGATAGTTACAGTTATGGCCATGGTAATTTTAGGGAAAGTTACTTATAAGATATCTAACTAATGGCATGGTGTGTAGTACGTAAAGTAATTGCAACTTGTGGAAAACTTAGTTGGAGGAAATAACAATCATTTGCAATTATCACTCTCCTGAGGTATGAACAACCTTACCCTTCCATAAATATTCATTCCTTACTTTGTGTAACTTCAAAATAACGAATTATGAATTTGGGAAGCCATGCGTGGATAGTTGAAGGGATTTCCTCGGAGGAAATATTTTCCTTGCCTTAGAATTTGATTTGATGGTGGGGTTATGTCGATTATATCTTAAATATCAAGGTGCAAGAATCAAATGAAATAATTTCTGTTTGGCGCATTTCTAGTTACCTGGACCTGCATGTGCTAGGTGCCTTTCTAGCTATCTAGATCTACATGAAACAAGGTTGTGAAGCAAATATTTTTTCATGTAAAAAGTTTAAATTTATTACCATTTTTTAGGCTCGTTTGCTCGCATTTCAAGCTTACATATTGATTACCTTACTAATCTCCTCCTAGATTACCTAGAATAAGAAAGTTGAAACACCTAGGGTTGAATGCACTCCCCCACATGCTTTTTGGAGAATGTTTTTAATTATATATATATATATATATATCACTAATTCTTAAAAACAAACACGTGAAATTTCTTAAGATGCATGATTTACAGGTATACTTCATTGTTTGTCCAAATACGACTATTCCACCTTGAACCTTACTCCTATTTGAGTGCTACACTTTGGGCTAGCTATTGCCTCAGTTCACCAGATGAGGTAGCTGATCGTGAAATTTTCTCTAAGTAACCTAGGTTCACTTTTGCCTCCTTGTATGAGAAATTAAGACTACTAATATCTCCAAAAAATGGAGGCAACAGTCTCACTCAAAATCATAGTGCACATAAGAAATGTGGAACAAGTGATCTAGCCATAGAGTTGAATTTGCCTCAGATTGCATATCTTTCCCCAACATTTGCACCCTTCAATTGTAAACCGATGTGGGAGTGTAGTCCAGGTTAGTGGTATTAACTTGTTTGACTATTATTAGCTTGTATCTTCATAGACTTATTAGTTTGTTGTCAACTTTTTTAAGAAACAATTTTAATTTGTTTTCACGTTTTGGGATATTAATTGTTTGAGGTAAAATTTTGAAAAACTATATTGTGATATTGCTAGAGGAAAAAATGATTTCGATCTTTTGTTCTTTTTAATATCAGGTGTAGTAACATAAATACCTTATATAGGTAAGCCAAATGGAAGATGGAAGGATTACCTTCAAACCTTGCATGCCCCATTGTGTTCCTTTTTTCCCATTTGTGTAGAAATCCAAAGTATCTTGTGCAATATAGTATGATGTGATTGTTTGGCTAGGTATCCCTTCCTTTATTACTAACTGCTCCTATTTTATAGAGATAAAAGAAATTGCCTACTGTATCAAGAAATAAATAGAGATTTAAACATATACACAATAAAAACAATATTACATCTCATAGCGACTATAATTTCACTCAATATTTTATGTTGATTACCATCAAAACAAATAAGAAAAACCTACAATATAGATACTCATGGGGAGAGAAAGCTACTAGGGGATGAAAAAATACTAGCACTAAAAAAGTATTATATTTTTATAAAAAAAAACAATACATTACAAGCTCTTTGTTCTCATATTCACAAAGAACACACTCTCTAGAGAACATTCAACTACAACCATAAATGTTTGTGAGCCTCTTACAACCAAGTGTTGTTGTTCTGCTTCTCTTTTTTCTCCCATTGCTTGATGAGGATGTGATGTCTTTTTTCTCCCATTGCTTGATGAGGATGTGATGTCCTTTCTCTCATTAGGGGTTTTCTTATGTTTTTCAGTTATTTACGGAGTGGTTTGGTCTCACATAAGTTTAATTGATTAAGGTTGCAATTGCATTTTAACTTTCACCTTTAGTTGTTACAAACTACTATTTGAAGACTAAGAAATTTTATAAAGGCACAAAAATTTCTTTGAAATTATGTATGTTTTGAAAAATGTACTTGAAAAGAACATTTACGTGAACATGGTCAACACCGTCAAATATTAGGGAAGGCATTACAATAACTATTCCATGCAGTCCCAAAGATAATGAGAATACACAACATGTTTTTAACCAAAGAAAATTGATTTTTAAAATACTTAGCAAACCACATATAAATGCTTCTAAGTAAAAGATGCATGCATCATTGCAACTATGGATATATTTTCAGTTAAAATCTGAAATTGTTTAGGGAGTTGAATGGTCGTGAAGGAAAAAGCCATATCATAACCTCTCATTTTAATTAAATTCTTTTAATTTATTTATCGGTGGAAATGGAATTGACGTCTAATGCATAAACTTCTTCTTAGAATTTTATAATGAATACTTGTCAACACACGATATCACTAACCAAGGAAGTCGCTCCAATGAGTCTTCGCATCTTCAAAAACTAAATTCTCATTCTTCTCTAATCAATAATAAACTGGCTTATATATTGCAAATGTTCGTACACAACAAACCATATTCTCTTTATCTAGAAATAATTAATGAATGGTGAGAATAAATTTTAAATTTATAATTTAAGTGGCGAACATTTTTTGTTCGCATAGTTAAACAAGAGTGCACCATGCATTTACGGTTTTTTTTATTTCACTTCCACATTTAGAATTCAAATTTTAAGAATAGTTAAGAATTTATTTTCACTTCTAAAAATTAACTTTGTTGTAATTTATTAAATTTAAAAATATTGATTTTTCTATTATTCATCACATTCAAAAATATTAACTTTGCTTTTATCCATTAAATTTAAAAATATTTCTCATGTGGTTGTAGCTGCTACAATAACATTTTTTTTAGCTTAACACCTAAATTTTGGGCCCCTTTTACTTTTCAAGGTTTCAATGGTTATGTCTTATGTCTATGTTCAAAAGATGAGAAAAGCACCAAAAACTGCATCATTCCAAAAACTTGAGGAGATGAACCAAAAAATTAAAGCAGAGAATCCTAAACAGAGGAGACTCCAACAAGAAGCAAAGGAGGGGAAACAGAGGTTGCAACATCAATTACAAGCCAAGGAAGAGGCCTTGGAAAAGTTGCAACGTGACAAGCCATCATCACCCACTTTAGATTTAGTACCCAAGGTAAAATGTGATTCTCCAGTTCCATGTTCTCTTTATGATGATGATTTCGCTCCTTTTGAGAAACACAATACAGGAATTGGTTGAAAATTAATGAAGAAAATGGGGTATCAAGGAAGAGGCCTTGGAATTAATGGCCATGACATTGTGAATCCCATCAAAGTGGAGGAATTTCTTGATTACGGAGGACCTAGTTATGTCAGAAAGGAGGTTAGAGAATGTTCCAAGACAACAACTAAACAATCAACGAAAAATGTCGATATCACATCACAACATTCTGATGATACTGAGAATTCCAAAGGAAGAGCTAAGGCAAGATCTCCTCACTAAAGCCACACCAAAGACAATCGTTTTGAGAAGATCAAGAAATTTTGGAGGAGAAATAATTTCCACAAAGGTGGACATCAGAGTGCCACATGGTGGGAGCTCCATCCAGTGTTTTGTCTCAAGAGGGAACATAAAGCATCTGTCAGTGAAGCAATTCAATGAGAAATCCAACTATAGGAAGAGAACCCATCAACCTGGTTGGGTATGAGATGGGTAGCATTTTTAAGTAGTTGAGAATGGCCACATTTTGTGCATAACATGTTGCGACATGTTTGTAAAAGTGATGAAGTGTTTGTCATCACTTATGAATGCAACATGGTGATATTTTTTAGCCCTTTTAGTTGATAGATTGGGATTGGTTTCTGGTATGATTATGATGCATACTTGACCATAAGTGTGTTATAAATTTTTGGCAAGTATGGGGTTTCCTTGGGTCATGATTGGTATTATAAAAGAACATTTATTTTGCAAGTTGTACTACATTTTTCCATAGAATACAAGTCTCAGTTCATTAACTATGGCTCTGAAGTATAAAAGTGAAGGAGAAGGAAGTGTGTCCTATTAGGGAATTTGTGCAGATGAGGGAGTACTACAGATGATATATCATGTTTATGATTTTCGAGGAACAAAAGCTCCTTAGTGGGGAGGAATGATCGTGGACGATCCAAAAAGGAAAAAAAATTGAAGTCCTCAAAACTCAGTACAACCTATCTCAAATCAAAGATCTCATCATTCTGAATCCAACGATGCCAACAAAACCTCAATTTGGCAACATATGTGAAATTTATGGCCTACTAAAGTTTTTGACAAACAATTAAAATTTTTGCAGGTAGGACCCACAGATTGTGACATGGTAGTGGATGTCAGCAATACATATGTTGACATCATCCTTCATGACATTGTAGTACAATCAACAATGATAGGCCAATCAGGGATGACACATGGCAGATGACATCATCTGTATGGATGATGATGTTCTTTGTATGGACGATGACATCAACAACAAAGCATACATCCCATTCATTAGTCTAGAACAATCAGAATGTGTCATGTTGCACCCAAATAGCAACAAAAATTTATACTAATCGAGCAACATTTTGACACTTCACGGTGGACAGAAAGGATGAAATTGTCACTTGTTTAATTTGTCTAGTAACCTCTAAAATATCGGCAACTATTTTGGCGGGTTAAATTTCAAACAATAAAAAAAACAAAACTAGGATGCAGTCAAACCCTGCCACTGACCACACACACACACACATATATATCAATGGCCAAACAACCCACTAATTTTGGCACCGGTGGGAGTCTAACCCGCCCGACTAGTCATAGGCTAGTCTGCCAGCATCACCAACAGGCGCCAAAAAAATACAAACACCAACTCAAAGCACACCACAAACAAGGCTTGAACTGAGCCCTTCGAGCCACCAATAGAATGAACTCCCAACTTAGTTGTCACTTGGATGTTGGAACCAACGTTGCCAAACACCATATAAACCCACCTGATTGCTGAAAAGATTGGAAAGACGTGCGACCGAGTGGGAGAGGGCCGAACCAGGGATACTAGTGTCGTACGACCGTGCGATAGGAACACCTTATGATAGAATCCATAAGGGAATATTTTTTTAAATATTCCTTGGAATATACTACATAGAATCTTACAAGGAGTCTTTTAGATTCCCTAAAGCCTAGAAGTCATAGTGACAAAATTTGGCCAAGTTTATAGTCAAATTTCTTGGTTTTTTACCACAAATACAACCGTGTTGTCTATTTCTTCATCTGAGTAGTGCATTTTCATGCCATCCCTATAATTAGACATGTAAGGTGTAATTTTTTGCATGTATGCATTTCGATTTTGCTGAGATTAATGCAAAAGTCCTCGCCACTTTGAGGAGGGCCCAGAGACATAGTCCACATTGGACGAACTCCATCATTAAGTTATGTGTGCTCTTATTTATTGGTTGCCAATATTTCTCATCTTATTTGATGTGTATGCACTTATGGTTATCATGCCCTTTATTATGCAATTATTAATACATCATTGAAGTAAACCAATCTAGATCATGGCAAATACGTCTTTGTTGATCTCACTGTTTCTTTTTGCATTCATGTTCATAATTTCCAAATTTCTTGCAAAAATAGCATTGGACATTAGATTTCCTCTATGTTTTTGTTCTCCGTGTTTGGTTTTTTGAAGTTCTCGAATGCACTGCAACATGACAATGTTCTGATCTACCTCTGCCTCTTCCTCTACCTCACTTGATGCTTCCTCTATATTCATTGCCTCTGCCTCTGCGAAGAGGGACGTGTGCTTTGAAATCTTGGTCATGGAATCTTCTCCTAGGTTAACCCTTGTTTCGTGTGACATAATTGATCCATTCAACGGTTCTACTAAGAGAGTTATAAGATCTTTGGATTCTAGAGTGGTTGTTAAAACCATGTCATATTTCTTTGGCAAGCTTTGGAGGAATTTTTCATCTATCTTCTAATCTTTAATGGTTTCACCAATAAGTTTAATCTAATAGTCATGAACTAATCAACATTCTTTGTGTCAGTCATCTTCAGGGTTTCGAACTGATCCCGCAATCTTTGCAATTTAAGAGTCTTTATTGTATCATTACCGTGGAACGCAACTTTTAGAATATCTCGAACATTTTTTGCTATTGATGCATTAACTATATTGTCGAATATAGAATCGTGAGCTTAATTCTATATCCAACATTTAGATCCGCACTCTTTCTTTCTGAGTTCAATAGATGGATTCCTCTAATTATTGGTCATGGTTGCCAATGCTTCTTTGGTCGACTCTACATAAGCGTTCAGAAGTGCATCCCAGCATTCTCGAGCTTGCAAAAATGTCTTCATATGTAAAGACCAAAATTAATAATTTGTGCCAAGAAAAATGGGCTTTTGTGAAAAAGAGCTAGAGATTTCTTCGAATGTGGATGTGTGCCCTTTTAATGTGGATGTGTGCCTTTTTTTCTTAAACTCCTTTTGAAAAGAAAAAAATTAAACAAAATTTCTTTTTTTGAAGCCCTTATAATTTTTCATTTAATCTCTTGCAAATAATGTAGCGCCCCCTTTTCCTTATAAAAAATTCAAGTTCAAATAGACGAATGAAAACATTTTTTTTAAACCATTTTCATAATAATCCTTTTCTTATAAATTCATTTTTAAAATAAAAGTGTAAAGCCCCCTTTTAACGATGGAATTTTTCTTTCCTTAAAAAAAATGAATCACCCCCCTATAAAGAATCCTTACAAATACTTTTAAAAGGATTTTGACTTACCTCATTTGTGGGATATTTTGTGGTTCATGATTTACTGATATAGAGTACCGAGACTCATTAGCTTGAAAGGAGAGATGACACAAGTGTATTTTATTTTTGCTTTTTGTGTTTCATGAGTACTTCTTTTTTCTTTTTTTTACTATTGCGTGGTGATTGTAGGAGCATTTTTTTATTGGAGACGAATGCTATGCCCGATCAAGATTGCAAAGGGCCCACAATTATAAGATGAAAATGTCACACCTTTCAATACAGAGGACTCGTGATGATAAGACAGAAAGGTTAGTTTCGTAAGTTTTTCACTTTCATCACACCTTATCCCTGTGATGATCTTGAAAATATTCATCTTTGCTGGTCTCCTTATTAGAGATAAAACTAAAAAATGAAAAGCTTTCGGATTAGATTCCAATAATTGCAATTTATACACTTTATGAGCTAGAGAATCAAGAGTGAGTCCTCCGACTGCCATTCATTTATTACGGACTCTTGCCAACTATTTACAACCAACAGTTCACTCGTGAAATATGAATAGACTTCATTGTCGCATGAACAAGGTCATGATTATTTTTATCACCTCACCTTAATCATGACTTAAATGTTAAATTTCTTGCTAGTCAAGTTTTAGCTAGGCTTACAACATAATTTGGAAAAAGGCACAATTTGCTTCTACAAATTTCAAATTTAACCTTTCCAAGAGGCTTGGTGAATATGTCTACCACATTTTCATCTGTATTCACTACAAAGAAGGGAACTTCTAGTGGAAGTCGTAACGAAGGTTTTTAACATATAAAATGGAAAAAAAATGTCAAAAAACATACGCTAAAACATATGTTTGTGGGAACGAATTTTTTAGGAGAACTTATAACAAAACTTCATCACAACAAAAAAATATGGGCAGTAGCGATTTTAGCGAATATTTTTTATTCGGTGCACTTTATGGAACAAGAAACCATGGTGCGCTACTTATAGAAATGAACCATGCTTCATACACAATTAAAAGTAGTGAGGCGTTTAATTGGAAGAGCACAAGAACTTTAAATGTATACCACACCAATGCTTACCACAAAAAATCCTTGGTGCGTTCAACTCAAAGAGAACAGGACCTTGAAACGTATACCATGCCAGTACTTATATAAAAAAAATCCCCGGTCATTCTTTGATGACGGAACGACTCCGAAGGATGCAAAAAAAATTGCATTTCTGGTGCCTTCTCTTAAACATGGAGCACCGGCACACCTTGTTTACATAAACACATTAGCGCAATTGTTATATAGAGGGTCTGGTGCTATTAATTTTAATAGTGCACTAAGAATGCAAATAATATTTTGTAGAATGGGGGTGTTAGTTATATGAAAGCACGGTGCATTAAGAGTTACAATGCACCGGGACATTAATTAAAAATAATATCGGTGTGTGAATACCTAAAAGACATGGTGTTGTCATTTTCCAAAAATGCACCCAGTTATGCTACACGATGATGTCATGGTGTTTTTATTTAAAGTAAAGCACCGATGCGTTGTTATGTTATGCGCACACCGGTGTTTTTGTACGATATTTTCTCCTTTCTAGAAACATCGACCTGTGACAGTGCAATTATTGTAGTTTTTTAAATATGTTATTCATTGAAAAATCGACATATATATTATAATAATATGCATATAAATTAACTACACCTTGAATTAAATAACAAATTTCCTTTAATTATTTACCCTTCCAACTCTTCGTTCTTCTTCATTTTGGATTCCATCTGGGTACTAATATAGACCATGGCCTATAGTGGTAACAAGATTCTTAACCAGGAAGGGCGAATGGCGTGAAGGCAAAAAACTAGGGTCTCAGATAGTTTCAGAGGTTGATCTTCATGGAGGACCGCAAAGGAGGGAGCTCCACTCCATCCTATAAGGAGGTTGTAGCAAGCAGAGGCAAGAAACCCCTAGAGAAGGCTAGAGGCACTGCTGCAGAAGGGAAAAGAAATATGGAAGAAGAGACAGAAGGAACCAAAAATAAAGAGAATATCAACACTAAAGACAAGGAGAAAGAAGACAAAAAACAGGGATCTCAAGATAAAAAAACAAAAGGGACCCTGCAAACCCAAAGCTGAGATCACACCCAAGGTAGTCTTAAATGATCCTATTCTGCAGGCGCACAAAGATCACATGCGGACTTATGCTATCATCTATAAATTCATAGGAGTAGGGCCCTTTGAAAAAGCATTACAGACATGGATCAAGTACCACTAGAAACCTAAAGGGATAATTGACCTACATCCTTGGTCAAAGGGTTTCTTCACGGTGTTGTTTACAAATATTGAAGACAAAGACAGAGTGTTCGAAGGAAGGCCCTACTTTTATGCAGCAGTAACCCTTTATATGAGGCCATGGATGATGAATTTTGTCCCAGAATGGGAGACTTTCACTTCGGTACCGGTCTGGGTAAGGTTCTACTCTCTACCTCTTGATTATTGGCAATCTGAATCACTAGCTACCATAGGCAATCAATTAGGGCATTTTGTCAAAGCTTTTGAAGCTACCAGAAAGGGAAAATATACTTCCTTTGCTAGGATTTGTGTGGAAATGGACCTATCAGGAGCTCTTCCGGATGAGGTGATCCTAGAAGGTTTTGATGAAGAATGGGTGCAAACAATAGACTATGAGCATATTCAGTTCAAATGCCGCAGATGTCATGAACATGGGCACATATTCAGATACTGCCCTCTTAGTAAAGCAGTAAACAAGAGCAAAGCTAACACAATGAAGGATACTGACAACTTTCACAAAGTGGTTAACAGAGGAAAAAGCAGCAAGACAGGGCCAAAGCCACATCAAAATGAAGGGAAACAAGTCAGTCAGAAAAAATTCCATGTTCTTGAAGAAGAAGAAGAGAGCACAAAAGAAGATCAAGTAATGGAAGGAAGTCATGAGGAAAATAAGGTAGAAGAAAAGGGTGAACAAATGGAGGATATTGATTTCCAGAAAGCGACCATGATAAGTGATACAAAACTGGAGATGGATCAAGAAATGACCCAAAGTGAAATGGAACAGGAGGATCACGAGTTACAGGAGATTCTTGATAAAGAAAACCTTGATCTAAAAGGGTTCTTGGTTCAGGGAACCACGGGAGGGGTAGATTCGTTGCCTCAAGAAGAGCTCAACAGAATACAACAACTGTTCTTATGGAAAACTCAGGCCAAAGGTGTGGAGAAGGGGAAAAACATTGACAAGCAGGACAACAGAGATGTGAAAATGATGAAAACAACTCCTGGATTAGCTACCAGAAACCCAAGAAAGAAAAGAGGTAGGAAAAAGCAGAATGAACTCTTGATGGAGTGTGGAAAGCTAATGATAGATTCAGGTAAGATGAAAGACCCAACCAGCTAATCCTTTACAAAACTTTAATTATGAAGTTCACATCTTGGAATATTAGGGGTCTAGGAAGTAAAGTAAAGCAAAGATTGCTTAGTAATAGAATGATACAAGCAATGCCAGATATTATCTTCATCCAAGAAACGAAATGTTCCATTTAGAAATTAAGACAAATTCAAAGTGAATGGCTCAGTAGATTTGAGTTTTTAGAAGTCAAAGCAGAGAACACAGCGGGGGGCATCCTCACCCTTTGGAATCCCCTCAAAATTGCCACAATAGATGCAGAGGCATCAAGGAATTATTTATCACTAGTTATTCAACCTGTAGGAGAAAGGGATACCTATCTAGTCACGAATGTGTATGGCCCTCAAAGAATAGATGATAAACTCAGATTTCTAGATTCTCTTGTGGACCTCGGGGATAGACACACAGGAATTCCCTGGATCATGGGAGGGGACTTCAACATGATCAAATTGCTTTCGGAGAAAAAAGGGAGAACCAGAGCTCTTTATAAAGACTCTTTAGAGTTTCAAACCTTTATAGATAATATGAAACTAGTTGATACAAATATGAATAAGGGCATCCTCACCTGGGACAGTAAAAGAGGAAGAGAGTCTCACGTAGCCTCCAAGTTAAAGAGATTTATTATCTCTGAGGATCTTATGCTAATAGATAAGGAAGTAATAGCGAGAGTTCTTCCATTTGGAGGCTCAGGTCACTAGCCGGTTCAATTGGAGATTAAGGGCATTCATATTCCTAGGAAAAGACCTTTCAGATTTGAAAACATCTGATTGTCCCACCCAGATTTCATAAGCAATATTGAAAAATGGTGGTGAAAGGATTTGTAGATTCAGGGGACAAGCATGTTCTTACTTCATAAAATACTAAAGCACATCAAGCTCCGGCTCAAAGATAGGAACAAGAAGGATTTTGGCAATATTTTTGAGGAAAAAAATCTGTTGAAAAAAAAAATGCAGGTTCTCAACCAAGCTCTGGTCATGGAAGGCTTTGATAAAGTCAAAAGTGACCAAGTTGATAAGCATCATCAAGAATGGGAAAATCTATGTAAGCAAGAGGAAATTTTTTGGAGACAAAATTCTAGAGTACAATGGCTAAAAGAAGGAGAGCGTAACACTAATTTTTTTCACAGATCTACCATTGCCAACAGAGCTCACAACAGAATCTCTTCGATAAAGAATGAGGAGGGGGAGCTTCAGAGCTCCCATGAAGCCATAGAAGCGGTGTTAGTTCAACACTTCCAAAGTATAACTCAGGAGAACAATTCAGATAGAGAGGATTTCATCAAGGAGGTAACTATTAATATACGAAAGCTGGTTTCCAGAGAGGATAATTTCAACCTTAACAGGCCAGCAACGAAAGAGGAGATGATTGAAGTCCTCGAAGATGTGAAGAATGGAAAAGAACCACGCCTGGATGGTTTCAATGTGGATTTTTAAAAATCTTGCTGGAATATTATTCAACAAGATATTTTGCATCTTGTGGAGGATTCCAAGCGGAACAAAACCATCTTGAGAGCACTCAATACCTCCTTCATCGCTCTGATACCTAAACAGGATAATGCACAAACACCGGAGAAGTATATACCCATAGCTTTATGTAATGTGGTCTACAAGATAATATCCAAGGTAGTGGCAAACAGACTCAAACCTCTACTCCCTGTTCTGGTTTTAGGGCAACAATTAGGTTATGTGGAAGGTAGACAAATTCTTGACAACATCATTCAAGCTCAAGAGGTGGTTCACTGTTTATCTAGCAATAAGCAGGCTGGCATGATTATGCAATTGGATATAGCCAAAGCTTATGATAAGGTGAGCTGGCTCTATATCAAAAGAATTCTTATTGCTTTTGGATTTGATCATAACTAGGTTAGATGGGTAATGGCACTGGTGACTTCTCCTATTTTTTCCAATATTAGTAAATGGCTCTCCCTCTGAGATTTTTAATCCTTCAAGAGGCCTCAGACAGGGAGACCCGCTCTCTCCCTTTATTTTCATCCTCATGATGGAAGGACTGGGACGGTCGATCAAGCATGCTAAAGTAACAGGAAAGATCAAGGGCCTGCAACTAACTGATAATAGTCAGGCCCTGACTCACCAACAATTTATAGATGACACCATGTTATAGGGAATACCTACATAAAAAGTAATTAATTAATTAATTAAACATAAAAGTAACTACATATCCTTTTATATCTTTTTTATATTGAAATTTGTAAAATACATTTTATGAAGAAATTTTATTATAAAATTTTTAATATATTTAAAAATAATTAAAATCATAAAAGAACTAAATAAAAAAATAAAAAAATTTCGTAATCATACGAAATAAAAGATAAAATTAACGAAAAACTTACGTTTATCCACTATTAACTCACTGAACAAAAATACAAAACATTATTAGAAAATTACACATCGCAGACTTGATAAAAGATCTATATATATTTAAAATACAATAATATATAAAGGTTATTGGAGAATTTTCCAATGAAATATGTTGAGATAATTATTAAAAATAATTATTCATATTAGTCTTTAAGAACTTAGATAATTGGTAGGGATGATTTTTAAAATTTTAATACTATTAACTTACTACAAAAATACAAAACATTATTAAAAAATTACACATCCCACAGTTGATAAAGGATACATAGTTAAAATACAATAATATATAAAAGACCGTTAGGGAATTTTCCATTGAAATATGTTGAGATAATTATTAAAAAGAATCATTCATATTAGTCTTTAAGCATTAATGGGTATTTATTATTTTTAAAATTTAAAATTATTATTATTAATGTATTTTTAATTATTTAAATATTTAATAGTTTTTTTATTATTTATTTTAAAGTATTGTGGAATTATATATATGTTATTTTTTTTGAATTTTTTTTCCTTAATTTTAGTTTCATACTATAATATATTTTGTTATGTATTTTTTTATTTTCTTTATAATTTAAAGGGAGCTAAGGTATATATAATTTTATAAATTTTATCAATCATATTTGTTGGTGGAGTTGATGGACTTCTCGTATCACAAATAAAAAATAGGGGGTGTCATAAATGAATTCGGTGTTTGGCTTCACTATTATCTTAAAAATAGATTATTAATACAATTTGAGCGGACTTAATGGTTAATAACATACATGTTCAAATTTAAGAAAGCAAAGGATGATAGAGTAGGTACAACTCTATAAAATTTAGTAATCAAATAATTGCAAAGAAATGAAATAAATGAAAAAATCTCATAAACCAATTTGGTATCTAACTTGGTTACCACTTTAATATAATTAAAATTTTAAAAATATAATCCAAATTATAAAATAAAATTAGTTATTTAGACATTGTATTGGAAAATATTCTTTTACACAATACATAAAGTAAAATGAGATCATTCATGTTCACACCTTCACTTTACCTGCATTGTCATGCCCTAAATCACCTCTCACAAATGCGTTTGTGAGCGAAAACATTATAAAATAAAAAGGTTGCACTGTCATTCCCTAAATCATCTCTCACAAATGCGTTTGTGAGCGAAAACATTATATAATAAAAAGGATTGGCAAACACAATGCACTCCTAAAACTTTTGAACTTTACTGTCACCATATAATCCCTGTGATATCTCCACTCTCTAGGAAGGAGACTCGTTATTCTTTACCCACTCAACCTGCAATCATGGGAGCCACTGACATTTAATTTGTTAAATCTATCAAGAGCATACATATGAAAACATAAACAAAACTAATGAACAAAAATAAAAGAAGTATGATTCTCAATCCATGAGCTGAACTCTCATTGGAATCTCATATCTCCATAGGAGCAATGAATACATTATTATATATCCGACATATTTCTAATTTGATTATCCATTATCTGACTAATCTACTGTCCCTAATAATTTGTTGAATGATAACTGAATACATATATTAATTTGTTGTCCTAATTCTAATAACCGAGAACACAAAGTTGTCCTAATTCTGATAACTAGAACACAAATTTGTTGGCTAATTTGTCAGCAATTACATAACTTGGTTTAAGCATTATCCTCAACAGTCCCCCTTAATGCTTAATGAGGTGATTCGAAGCATATCCCTCATGTATTCGAACTTCCCTTTACGTAGTGCTTTGGTAAATATATCTACAAGCTGTTCATTTGTTGTACAAAACTTTATTTCAATTTCTCCTTTTGCCACATAATATCTCATGAAATGATATTTGATATCAATGTGTTTGGTGCGATTATGAAACACGGGTGGCATATTTTGGTTCTTGTTTTAGATCTAACAATACTTTCTTCAACCAAATTGCTTCACATGTTTTTGTTGTTGTTGCAATATACTCTGCCTCTGTAGAAGACAATGAAATAGTTGGTTTCTTCTTTGAACACCATAATACTGCACCTGATCCGAGGCTGAATATATAACCTGAAGTGCTTTTTCTATCATCAAAAGATCCATCCCAATCATTATCTGTATAACCAACCAACCCAAAATTATTTCATGAAGTATACCAAATTAGACATACCTCAAACTTCTTTTTGCTGCTCCAAAATTAATCTCACTTGGACTTTGCATGAATCTGGAAATCAAACCTACTGCATGCATAATATCAGGCCTACTGTTAGTAAGTTACAAAATTCTTCCTACCAGACTCCTATAGAATTGAGCATCTACCTTTTCAGCTCCATCTTCTACAGAAAATTTTCATTTGTATTCATAGGTGTGCTCATGGGTTTACAATTTCCCATTTTCCATTTCTTAAGAAGATTTCAAACATTTTTTTCTTGTGAAATAAAAATGCCATCATTCATCTGTCTCACTTCTATGCCAAGAAAATAATGGAGCAAACCCAAATTAGTCATTTCAAATTTAGTCATCATAGCCTCCCTGAACTCTTCCACTAACAAACTACTTGAAGATGTGTATATAAAGTCATCTACATATAAGCACACAATTATTAGATTATGACCATTTGACTTGATATATAATGTGCGTTCATTTTCACTTATATTAAACTCCATTTTCAAAAAATAAGTGTTAATTCTACTGTACCATGCTCGTGGAGCTTGTTTAAGCCCATAAAGATCCTTTTTCAATTTCTAGACTTTTTGTCCATTTCCTGCTTCTTCATGTCCTTGGGGTTGGTGAACATATACATATTCTTTCAACTCACCATTTAGAAAGGATGATTTAACATCAAATTGATAAACTAACCATTTATATTGTGCTACCAATGCCAAAACAGTTATGATTGTATCAAATCTTGCAACAGGATCATATGTTTCATTGTAGTCAATACTTGGTTGTTGAGCATATCCCTTTACTAATAACCTTTCTTTGTGCCTTTGTATTGATCCATCAACTACATACTTAGTTTTATACAACCATTTCACCCTAATGACTTCTTTTTCAGTAGGAGGATCCGCAAGCTCCCATGTTTCATTCTTTTTAATAGCTGTCATCTCTTCATCCATTGCTTTGCACCAAACTAACCCTTTTACTACATCATCAAAACATCTTGGCTCTGCATCAATCTGAGACATCAAAGAAAAAATTGTATAACCATTAATTTCATTTAAATATTTTGTCTTTTTTGGAGGACTTGGTCTTGAAACATGACTTGAAGTGGCAGAAGATGATGGAGTGGATGTGGCCTTTGAATTGTTTTGATTACTAGATGGATTTGTAGAAACAAAAAATTCATCTTCTTCTACAACAATGCTTGGATATTTTTGTTGCACATCATGATTCCACAACCATTCTTATTTCTCATCAAATAACACATCAAAACTAATCATTAATTTTTCAGATTTTGGATTGTACAATCTATAACCTTTGGTTTCCTCACAATATCCAATAAAAATGCATTTCACACTTTTATCATCAAGATTTCTTCTCTTTTCAGTAGGAACATGAGCATAAGCAATGCAACCAAAGGCTCTTAAATGAGAAATATTGGGTTTTCTTCCACACCATGCTTCATAAGGGGTAATATTTTTCACACTTCGTGCTGGGCATCTATTAAGAAAATAAACAGATGTAGCTACAACTTCAACCCAAAAAATGTTTGGAAGGATTTTATCTTTCATCATGCTCCTAGCCATCTCAACAATTGTTCAATTCTTACGTTCAACAATGCCATTCTGTTGGGGAGTATAACTAGTCGTCAATTGCCTTTGAATGCCATTCATTTTAAAACAAGAATCAAAATTATTAGAAGTGAATTCCCCCCCTCTATCTGTGTGTAATTTTTTTAGAGAATCACCACTTTTCTTTTCCATGAGAGCTTTAAATTGTTGAAATGTGACAAATTCATGAGATTTTTCTTTAATGAAATATACCCATGTTATTCTACTAGAATCATCCACAAAAATAATGAAATACTTATTTTTGTTGAGAGACAAGGTTTGCATAGGACCACATATATTTGCATGCACTAGTTCTAATGGTTTACTTGCTCTATGTGATTTTCCTACTAGAAATGAATTTCTATGTTGCTTACCAAGAATACACCCTTGACATACTTTATCAGTAGAACCAATAAGTGGTAACCCTTTGACCATTTTCTTGTTATATAACAATTCAAGCCTTTCATATTCAAATGTCTATACCTTATGTGCCATAGCTAGGAACTATCATCATAACCAACATTTAATGTTGTACTTGCTTCACAAGGGAGATTTAAAGCAATTTTTTTTTTTTTTACGGCATATTAGTCTTAGCAATAATTTTATTGTGATCATCTTTATCATAGATTATGCATTGCTTGTCCTTGAAAACAATTAAACATCCCTTTTCAAGGAGTTGTCCCACACTCAAAAAATTATGTGCTAGACCAGGAACATATAAAACATCATTAATGTGCTTTGGTTTTCCTTATTTTGTCTTCACAGCAATTGTTCCCTTACCTTTAGCTTCAACTGGGTTGTCATCTCCCAGTAATACATCATATTTTGTAGATTCATCTATATGTACAAATCCATATTTGATTCCTATCATGTGATTGCTGCAACCGCTATCCATAAGCCAAACCTCTTTGGAAACATTATTAGTTGAATCAGAAGCCAAGAATAAAGTGCCAACCTCTTCTTTTTCTTTAGAAAAATTAGCTTGTTGTTTTTGTTTTTTCCAACAATTTATTTCATAATGGCCAAATCTTTTACAATAAAAACACTGAACTTGGGATTTATTAATTTTTTTACGTCCATCATTGTCATCATTACCTCTTCCTTTGTTGTATGCATAAAAAAATCTTCCTTGACCTCTGCCTCCTTTGTATGTTTGTCTCTTCCTCTTCCTCTTCTAAAAGTGTTTTTGTTTTCATCATGAGAGGAACCACTTTTGTCTTTGAAGAAATTTCCTCTTGATTGAAAAGCTTGCTCAATAGATTTTTCAGAGGATCTCTTGATTATTTGCTCATGAGATTGAAGAGAGCCCATTAGCTCATTCACAGACAACTGAGTTAGATCCCTAGACTCCTCAATAGCAACAACAACCCCATCAAATTTTGCAGGCAAAATTCTTAAAATCTTCTCTCAACAATTTTTTGATCTTTTAAATCTTCTCCATAAGACCTAATTTCATTCACTATACTCATAACTCTAGTGAGAAAATCTTGAATAGATTTAGAGTTTTGCATGAACAAGGTTTCAAATTCTCTTCTTAATGACTGCAACTTAACAATTTTTACCTTATCAGTTCCTTGATATGCTTGCTACAAAACATCCCATGCCTCCTTTGATTTTGTTACTCCAACTAGTCTTGGAAAAATAGAATCATGCACTGCTTGCTAGATTAGGAAGAGAGCCTTTGAATGTTTCTTACAATTTTCCTTTAGCTGCGTTCTTTGGTCTTGAGTCCAACAGGAAAGTGTTTGAGTTCTTTGGTCTTGAGTCCAACAGGAAAGTGTTTGAGCATCTGGTTCTATATAGCCATTCTCTACGAAATCCCACAAATCTTGTGAGAGAAATAATGTTTTCACCTTAATGCTCCAAAAACCAAAGTTCTCACCTTTAAACACTGGTATTTGTGTCTGAGAAATATTCATATTGTTGGCCATTGCTACTAACTGCTAAGCACTCCGACCAATAACTTGAATCTGCACAGGCTTCACAAAATTATGAAAAGTCTTGCTAATGGCTTTCACAAACTTTTGAAACCTCCCGCCAACAACACACACTTTACATATAAATCATCTCTCTTAGCCTAGCTCTGATACCATGTTAAAGCTATCAAGAACATACATATGAAAACATAAACAAAACTAATGAACAAAAATAAGAGAAATCTGATTCTCAATCCATGAATTGAACTCTCATTGAAATCTCATATCTCCATAAGAACAATAAATACATTATTATATAGCCGACATATTTCTAACTTGATTATCCATTATCTAACTAATCTATAGTACCTAATAATTTACTGAATAATAACTAACTGCATCTATTAATTTGCTTTCTAACTCACGTGAAGCAAATAACATCCTGCCTACAACGTTAAGAATAACTGGAAAAGTTATAGACACGAATCATCTCTTATATTTTAAGTTCATTAAAATAGGAAAACAATGTCTACAAATGCTATTCACGTGCGGAACCGCTCGACAAGATTATGAAATACCATGTTGCATCAGGAAACTTCTCACCGGACATCCATACCTAAACTGCTCAGTGTTTTGTTGAGGGTTTGAAAATATCAGGAAAAGGAAAGCCGAATAAAAGAAAGCAAAGTGGCATATACTTTCGTATACAAGGCAATGCTCACATATATTCTCTAATGTGTCCTGTTTTCTATGTTCAATCATATTTTTATGCTTACTGGGTCGATGAGTGAGAATATAAATTTATGAAAACCATGGCACGCAATTTTTAACTGAAAGCATTATGGTTTGCATTACGAAATAGTGACGTTGATCGAGGGTCTGATTCTCATGTCGGGAGCTTTGCAGCAATGAACCCAACTTCTGTGATGTTATTTTCATAGCATCTATAATTATGATGGGAAATAAATCCATATTTTGTATTCTGTTTCACTTAGTTTAAATATATTAATAACAATATCTAAGTGGATTATTTTCAAAATATTTAAGTGGATTATTTTCAAATAGTTGTGTGTAATTTTAGACTATGAAATATAGTTATGTTATGGAATATACAGATTTTTTATAATTTCGTTTTACTTTGCTTCCATAAATATTTATTCTACAATTTTAAATGAGGGTTTGATTTGATATATTTTTTTGTAAATTTCTGTAGTGGGGCACATGTGAGTCCATAAGATAGGAATGGTTCCCCTTAGTTAATCACCATTTTGTTATGTTCCGCAAGTAATACATATGTTTATACACCACAAAGTGTGGACGTTTAATTGACAATTTTTATCTTTCTCATTAGGTTTTACGTATGAGTATGTGTACTTATTTTTATATAATCATTAGGTTGTACTTATGTTTATAGGTGGATTTGTTTTGGTCAAAATATTATCTTTTTATTGTTATTTATTTTACTTTATTTTTTTAATGGAGTACTCTTGAAGATTTGATCTTAAATGATATTTATTTAAATATTAAAAAATATATATTACAAATGTTTTGTAATAGTAAAGATTCTCTTTTTGCTAATAGTTTATTGATGACACTCTGAAATTTGTATTTGGACAACTATGTTATATTCTTTTTCTGAAATTTGTATTTGGACAACTATGCTATATTTTCTTTCCAACCAGACTTTATAGATAGCTATGGGTAATTTATTATGCAGTAGAATTAACCTATATCCATGATAATTCCCCATATATCAAGTGCAAAGGGGACTCATATATTTCCAACAACAAACTTCGAGTGAAAATATTGAGGAAAGAATTACACTTGTAAAGATCTTATTCTTTCTTTTGCTTGATAGATCTCGCTTTAAGATGAATCTTGGCTAGTTTTTACAAAAGATGCATGATAAAGAATGTATGAATGTTTATCAAGAATAAATTAATGTCTATTAAGATTTAAAATTAAAAGTATGTTTTAGAGGTCCCCTTGAGAGCATACTTACATATAACTTCTAACGCCTGCACATCCCCCTTTACTAGGTTGTAGAGTGCCTCTCACCACAATTAATTTGTAATTCCATGGTATGTTTTTAGAGAGAACAATCAAAAGGTTGTAGCTCTACTATGATTTTATTGTGGCATTCATCTATAGTTTAAGGGTTTAATATTGAAATAAATAGAAGTAGCAATTGATTAGTTCTTATTTATGATACATGTTTGTATGTTATATCTTGGTTTGGTAAGAGTTTAAGGGTGAAATTGTTTTGTTGTATTTGTCTATATTTTCAAAAATAGTAAGTTTACTTTCTATCATTTTTAAATAAAAAATTCTTAAAAATGTAGATTTGATGTCCAACATATGCATGTTCCATTATATATCTATATATATATATATATATATATATATATATATATATATATATATATATAGATGATTTCCCACCTTAAATATTTAGGCACAATGTTTTTTCTACAAAATTTTGAAAATGCATTCGAGTGGTCATTCACTGTCATTTGTGTTGCTAAAAAATTGGCATCTTTACTGGCAAGACCCATGGTTGAGCCACTTGTGGAACTTGGAGAATATATCTTACCACTCTGGGATCTTTGTCTTGACAAAGCTGAGGATTGTGTGAATATGATTTGGATTGTCATGTCTTCAACATTTAGTTGTGTTGTATATTTACTTTAGATACTAATCTTGCCATTCTTGATTCTATTCTCCCTTTTATGGAGTCTGGGTATGTTTCTACTCTCTGGAACTGGATATTAGAGTTTATTTTAGTTGCAGTATTCTTTTGACTTTTCTATAAGTGAATATTCGTAATATCTACATCTATAAATTTTCATTGGTATTTCTATCATTTACATTTTAGGAACAAATTTTGGATTGATTATTGATGACTTTTTGTATGGATCATTTTGCAGTAACAACTATTGTATACCCTATAGGTTCTGCCTTCTAGGAGCTTCTTATCACTCCCATACGATTAGTCCTCAAGTTGCTGAATTTTGTAGCTCTGATCTCATCTGAGATTTTTTATTTTGGAAAAAGGACATACCAGTCTGTGAGTGGGACTTTCCAACTGATATCTCTTACTGGGACCACAACCAATACAAATACAGTTCCATTGATATCTCTTATTGGGATGACAACCAATACAAATACAGTTCCAGTATGGTGTGCCCCTGGAATGGTCTTTTCTCTTAGGTTCAATCTCTTCTTTAGTCCTTACTGGTTCATTACTCTTTTAGATTTAGAGATACAAATTAATGAACCTTATTGCAAGAGTTTTATTTGTATGTATATTGAAAGTGACATAAGGGTTGTATTGGATTTGGAACAAAATTACTGTGTTCTGTGTTGTAAGAAGTAGTGTGAATTGTTTCCTTTTCTACAACATCCAATGGACACTATCTAATGTATATGATCATTTTCTTTTCAAAACTAATCGTTATCTACTCTGCAAGATGATATTACGTGGGTTTAGTTGTACTCATAGTATATTTAGTGTTAAAGGAATTAGGGATGTGTTAATAACAATAAAAGAGAAATGATTAAAAAATGACGAGGTTTAAAGATTTTTATGATAAGGATGTTATTTTCCAGAGGACACATGATATCTTTGTCATTCTATGAATCCAAAAGGTAGCATAATAGTAAGCCATGCCTCAGTGCACCCTTAATCAACTATCAGATCTATGGATCAGGATTGCATGAATGGAAGCTCTGATACCATCTTGGAAATCCTATTCTCTAGTGTTTAGGCACTTAAGGTTGTGCTGATACACAAACACCTCAAAATTTTCATGGCTCAGAACTGAACAATGAAAGTATTTCAACTAGTGATCACAACCAAACTCAACTTGGTACCATTGGCAGATATAGTCTATGAATTAGTCACATTTCCATCACCTTGCATGTGTTTCTCTCATGCTCATACATGGAGCCAATAGCGATGTAAAAGGTCTGAGAAATCAAAAGCCTATTCATCTATATGATAAAGAATTCCTTGATGAAGCATGTGATAATATTATAACTTCTCAAAGTTTCATTTGTCTTCAATTAAGAAATCTTTAATGTGGTGGGTTCAAGTATTCACATTACAAGAAATCATGTGGGACTCATTCAATGCTTCCAGGCAGTTTGTCTACTTCCACACAAGTATATTCCTTGCAACCTGTTGCTCATCCTAGAAATCCTCCAATGGCTAAATCTTTCTCACAAATTGTTGTAAAGGCTCCACAAAATTTTGATGTAGAGTCTCCCTCACAATTCCCTTCTTCCAGTGGACAGGAATCTGAGCAAACCAAAAATTTGACTCGAGAAACGGTCCAGAAAAAGTCCCGCAAGCATATAAATAGTTCTAATTCAGATTTGAATGTGAAGGAGATACCTATTACTAAGATAGTTACATTGCCTCTATACAAATTTGTTATTTTCTATTTTTATGGGACTAACAAGAAGTGTGATTGGGGAACTGATTATCACTTTGCTCAGTCAGAACAACAACTTCGGAAGAATCAATAAATATTGGCTCTTTTTGGCCAAAAAGTAGAAACATTTCATGGCAATGTTTGAAATTTGTGAGGTTGTGATGCAAATTTAGATTTGGAAGTACAACCATCATATTGTTCATGAATTAATATTATCTTATTTAGCTTATATGATGTCATCTACTACCTGTATTTTTTCAAAAACTATCAAATATTTTATATTGGAACATGAAAGACCATCTTTGAAGATTAAGAGGCAATCTATGTTGAAAAAGTTATAGAATCTATCAATTTGGTATAATGTAATTAATTTCTCCTTATGTTCTACCTTTGAATGATATTTTGTTTACTAGTTTTCATCTTCAATGATTTTTTGTATGTCATAATACTTCTCCAATTTATGTCTTACGGTGTCTCCTTCGCAATATCTGGTCCAATTGCTAGTTTTTTTATTTTATTTTTATTTAAAGAGAGTTAGAGTATGTACAATTCTATAAACACCATCAATTATCTTTTTTTTGTGGAGGTGGATTTCTTGTATAGGGGTGTCATATACCAATTTGGTGTTTGGCTTGGCTATTACGTTAAAATTAGATTATTAGTACAATTTGAGTGGACCTAATGATTAATAACATGTATTTCTTTGTAAGAGGTCACAAGTTCAAATTCAAGAAGGGAAGGGATGATAGAGTATGTACAACAACTTTCGTAATCAAATAATTGAAAAAAAATAGTGCAAATGAAGAAGTCTCAAAGACCAATTTCATGCCTAATTTGATTACCACCTTAAAATTAAATTTTTATTTTACAGAAAGCATGTCTTTCAGATTAATCACATCAATATTATTTAGTGACGTTTTGAACCAACTAATGTGGTTCATCCTCATGACAAAGGTTTCAAACCAATTTTTATTATTATTTTAATTAATATAATTAAAATTTAAAAATATAATTAAAATTAGCCCATGACACACCAAAATCAAATCCAATATTCATTGTCCATTGGATCTTAGATAATGGTGATTAGATACTTTGTTAACTCACTCCTTAATATTCCTCCCCAGATCCAAATGATATATTAAACATGATAAAAATAGCAAACTTACTTTAAAAAAACCATACCCATTAAAAAAATTCAAATTAATTCTTTAAACATTGAAATATCATTTGAGCCATACCTCAAGTAAAATTCAAATTAAGAAATAAAATTAATTCTTTAAACATTATATTGCAAAATATCATTCGACCCCTACCTAAAGTAAAACGAGATAATTCATGTTCACACCTTCAGTGAGTGGTTATTTGAACTCATAACCCTTTTTTTTTCCATTCCTGACTTTAACTCACTCTGCACTGTCATCCCCTAAATCACCAGTCACAAATAAGTTTGTGTGCGAAAACATTATATAATAAAAAGGATGGGCAAACACAACGCGCTCCTGAAAATTTTGAACTTTAATAAAAGAAGTAATACATTTTCAAAAAGTTGATGGTTGAAAAAGTAGTGACGGATGCTCACCTATGATAAGCTCACTTAACAAAATGTGCCAATTATTAAAATTTTCTGTGCATTTTTTCTCTATTATCACCTAGCTAGAAGTCATATTCTTAAAAATTCATAATCTTAAGACTTCATCCACATTTTTCAATCTGCATATCATATCAAAAGAAATATGTTTAATGAAAAGAAATAGGTTTAAGATCGGTTTCTTAAACCTATCAAGTTGCTCATTATTAAGAGACTCGCAGAATATTTAGACGACCATGTGGAGTAGCTTGTCATTTTTGAAGGATATTTTGACTATCAAGATGAATCAAATGATTCAATCAATGGTTTTTTAATCAAATTATAAAAGAAATTGATATATGAATAATTATTTTTAAATAGGATTTTATATATATATATATATATATATATATATATATAATATTTTCATAAATTCCACATAACTCCAACAACCAAGAATGACCCAATTCTAAGTCCGTTCTAAGTCCGATAACCTAGTACAAACATTGAATCACAATGATCTTAAGTTGTTGAGAAACCTTATATGAGATTTTAGAAACACCAAAATGACCTCATGTTTCTTATTGGCTTCATCATTGGAGACCATTTTATCTTCCCTAGTTAATTAGTGATACTAACTATTCAATATTTTTGCTACACAACTCAAATGTTTGGATATTATTGTTAAATGCGTTTCTACAAAATGCTAATGATAGATTAATAAAGTTTAAAACAAAATTTGATGACATTTTTCTTGACCATATAACTAATTTACACATGCCAATCTATACTAATTCATGGGATAAACAAAGATGTATGGTTTATAACAAACTTCTCTATATTAATAATGTAATTATATTATACATTTAAAATAAATGATGAGTTAAATTTATTTTAAGTATCCATATCAATCACAAATGTAAAAATGAGTTATGATTTACAAAATATTGAAAAGATGCTCAAGAATTAAAAAACAAACTCTTTTCCTAACAAACAGATAAAAATCATACTTGAATTGAAAAAGGAGTTATAGCTCACAGGTGAGTACTGCACCTGGAGAATGTACTCAAACAAAGAGAAATCTCTCCATACACTCTACTACATCAAATGAGCAATTACATCATTAAGTACATTACTAGAACTCAGGAAGTTGCAACCAAACTCCTAAACTCTAGGAACAAATCTTAAACTAAGGAGATACGTTACAACTTGTGTAACCATTTCTCCATTAATACAAAATTATTTTAATTATTTTCAACTCCCCCCGTTAATGGAGAAAGGATTATCCTGAACTCCTAGCATCCCTCTAAACAATTCAAACTTTACACACCCAAGAGGCTTAGTAAAAATATCAGCCATGTTATCACAAGTTTTACAATATTCAACACATATCTCTTTTGACTATTGTTTCTCTTGAACAAAATGAACCTGAGTATCGATATGCTTGGTATTTTTATGAAAGACTGGATTGTATGCAAGCTTGATGGTGCTCTGGTTGTCGGTTTTGATAATAGTTGATTCTTTCTGCTCTTCTCCTGCATCGTTGAGAAGTATTCTCAACCAGATAGCTTCACATGTAGCTGCACACAATGCTTGGTACTCAGCTTCACATGAAGATAGAGCTACAGTGTGTTTTTTTTTGCTGCTCCATGCTATGACCCCGGATCCAATGCTGAATGCATAACCTGTGATAGATCTTCGATCATCCAAGTTACCTGCCCAATCGGAATCTGAAAAACCTGCTAGAATAACATCAGAAGTGTTAGTATACAAAATGCCATAATTACTAGTACCACTAAGATACCTCAACACACTTTTTGCTGTGACGCAGTGACTTTTGAGTGGTTTTGACATGAATTGGCTCAACACACTAACAAAATATGCCAAATTTGGTCTAGTTGTAGTCAGATATATCAAAATGCCAACTAGTTGTATGTACATGGTAGCATCCACCTGTTTGGTACCATCGTCACTGCTCAACTTTAAGTTTTGTTGTAATGGTGTTGCTGCTGATCTGCACTGCTCCATTATGAACCTTTCCAACAAGCTTCTGGCATACTTCCCTTGAGTAATAAAAGTTTGTCCAGAATCTCTCCATAACTCCAATCCCAAACAATAAAGAAGGTTTCCGAGATCTTTCATCTCAAACTCTTGTGACATCTACTGTTTGATTTCTTTGATCAGATTGTTAGCATTCCCTGTTATGATCATATCATCTACATACAAAGAAATCAAAAAAATTTGCCTTTGTTTATTAAACTTGGTATACAGATTTGGATCATTCAAGCTTCTATGAAAGCCATGCTAAACAAAAAATGAGTCAATTTTGTCATACCATGACCTGGGTGCCTGTTTTAAACCATAAAGTGCCTTTTTCAATTTACACACAAGATGTTCCTGTCCCTTTTTCACAAAACCTTCAGGTTGTACTAAATAAATTTCTTCTTTCAAGTCACCATTCAGAAATGCAGACTTGACATCTAGCAGGTGTAGCTGCCATTTGTTTTTTGTTGCTAAGGAAATTAGTATTCTAATGGTGTTTAATTTGGCTACAGGAGCAAAGGTGTCATCGCAATCTATTCCCTCTTTTTGTGAGTAACCCTTTGCTACCAGTCTAGCTTTAAGTTTCTCTATACTCCCATCTACATTTATTTTTGGTTTATACAGCCATTTACATCCTATGGGGGTTTTACCTTCAGGCAATTCAACCAAATCCCAAGTATGGTTTCCATTTATTGAATCTATTTCTTCATACATTGCAGCCCTCCATGCATCAGATTTACTTGCTTCCTCATAATTTGCAGGTTCTACAATGTTTAAAATCTTTGACATTAATGCATAGCCTTTCAATTTAGATGATAATCGAATCTTCCTACTTGATCTCCTTGGTAGGGGACTTACCTCAATTCTATCTATTTCAGCCTTTTTTGGGCTTGCATCTTCATTGATTACATTGTTTGTTACTTCTTCTTCTTGTTTCTCCTCCTACTCTTCATCTTCCTCACTGTTTTCTTCCAATAGCAATGGAATGTGCCAATCACTGTTAGAGTCATTCTTTCCTTCTTCAACCTGTTAATGAAATATGACATCTCTGCTTTCAAAAACCTTGTTAGTCACAGGATTAAATAACTTATATGCCTTGAATTCAGTGCCATATCCAACAAATATACATTTCAGGGCTTTAGGATCTAACTTCTTCCTATCTGCCTTAGGTATATGAGTATAAGCTTTTGACCCAAATATTCTTAAATGACTCACTGCTGGTTTGAATCCAAACAATGCCTCAAAAGGGGTTTTGAAGCCCAAACACCTAGTAGGACTCCTATTCTTTAAATATACAATAGTGTTAATAGCTTCTGCCCAAAGACCATTTGATAGACCCTTACCTTGAAGCATGCTCCTTGCGCACTCCCCAAGAGTTCTGTTCTTTTGTTCTGCCACTCCATTCTGCTATGGAGTGTGAGGCACTGTAAACTGTTTCACAATCCCATGATGCTTGTAGAAATCCATGAACTCTCCCAACCTGTATTCTCCCCCTTGATCTGAGCGGAGAAATTTTATCCTTTCTCCTTTCTGGTTTTCTACCATGGATTTAAACTCTTTAAAATACTGAAAATCTTGACTCTTTTTACTCAGAAAGTATACCCATGAAAATCTAGTGCAATCATCTGTAAATAAGAGAAAGTAATATGCTCCTCCTAATGACCTTGTTTGCATGGGTCCACAAATGTCTTTATGCACCAGTTCTAAAATATCTCTTTCCTTTCTTTTAACATGCAAAGGGAACTCTTCTCTTTGAATTTTCCCTAATGCACATCCACCACAATCCAGCTTAACATTATGGAAAATAGGGAGTCCATCGACCATACCTTTTCTCTGAAGTAGGATGAGGTCTTGCAGATTAAGATGGTCGAATCTCTGATGCCAGAGATTTTCGGTTGTCGATCTAGCTGCAACCATTGCCTGCTGTGGCAGACTCTTCACATCTAGTCTGTACAGGTTCCCCATGCGGACTCCTGTTGCAACTGTTTCCATCTGGCTATCCTTAATGACACAGTTAGCCTTAAAGAATTGCACTTGTATTTCTTGATCAGTAATCATTGAGACAGAGACCAAATTTTTCTTAATTCCTGGAACATACAATACATTTTTAAGGTGTCTAATGTCACCGCTAGGTAATTTTACAGGAATGTCACCATGTCCTTTGATCTCATGTCCACTATCATCTCCTAAATAGATTTTTGACCCACATGAAGTTTCTTCAAGAAATTCAAACCAATCCTTCTTACCAGTCATATGTGAGGATGTGCCCGAGTCAACATACCATATGTCGTCCTCATCTCCTTTTGAAGCTGAAAGGGCACGATCGACTACAAATAGTCAAAGTTCGTGGCTATGATCCTCCTCTTCATTAACGAAGTAACTCTTATGTTTTCTCTGTTTGTTTCTTCCTTCGTTTGCCTACCTCTTATAACAATCTCTAATCTCATGTCCAAGTTTCCCACAGTAAAAACATTTCTTGATGGGAAAATTATTAGCAGACATACCTTTAAACGGTCTCTTCTGAAATGTGTTGGCTCTGATCTGCTGCCACTGAACAGATCCGAAACTCCAATACGCCACCACCGGGCAAGTCTGATCTGCTGCCACCGAACAGATCCGGAACTCCAATGCGCCACCACCAGGAAAATTCGATCCGCTGCCACCGAAAAGATCCAAAACTCCAATACGCCACCACCGGGCAAGTCCGATCCGCTGCCATCGAACAGATTCGAAACTCCAATGTGCCACCACCGGGTAAGTCCGATCTACTACCACCGAGTAGATCAGGGACTCCAATACGCCACCACCGGGCTACTCCGCTGTGCTACCACGGAACAGGGCCGGATATTCAACGTGCCACCACCGGGAAACTCCGATCTGCAAAAATTGCAGAAGTTTCAAAGAGAAAGAGGTTGGCGCTCCTTCGACAGCGAAATGTCCATGCCAGAAACAAAATCGACGCATCTCCCGAAATTGGCATGATTAATCCTTGATTTTCCGCGCCAATTGTACTTTCTGGCGCGCTGGCGCGCTTATCACCCTCAAAACCGTGCCAACTGGCGCGTCTGTTCCTTAAAAAATCATGCCAGCTCTTCCTTCCGCACAAAAATGGTGCGACTGTTCGCGACGAAACCGTGCCAACACTTTCTTGCACTCAGAGATGATCAGTCATCTGAGACCTGTCTTCAGGTGTTACTGCAGTCCACCTGATTCTACAAATGCCGCCACTACAGTTCTGTAATCAATGATGCATCCTAAAAAAAAATTAAGGCTATCCCTACTTTGTGCTTTGATACCAAGATAGAAATCAGACTTGAATTGAAAAAGAAGGAGTTACAGCTCACAAGTGAGTACTGCACTTGAAGACTGTACTCAAACAAAGAGAAATCTTTCCGTACACTCTACTACATCAAATGAGAAATTACATCATTAAATACATTACTAGAACTCAGGAAATCGCAACCAAACTCCTAAACTCTAGGAACAAATCATAAACTAAGGAAATACTTTACAACTTATGTAACCATTTCTCCATTAATACAAAATAATATTAATTATTTTCAACTCGAACATGATAAATATCAAAATACCATAAATATCTGATTACCTATATTTCCTAACAAACATGATAAATATCAAAATATCTGATTACCTATAGAGATATATGTTAAATATAAAGTGTGATAAATTAAGCACTTCGTTACAAAATATTAAATTTTAAGAATTATGACTTGAGAGAGTTGAACCGACGAGAGGACCAGCCGGGATTGTGGACAGACCAGGACTAGAGTTGGAGAAGATTTTGAGTCTCAGAACTACAGGAGTTGGTTGCCACATGCGACGGGAATTTCTTTGCAGATGGAAGGATGCACCGGAGGAAGACAGCTGGGAAACGGAGGATTCACTTTGGAGATGGAAGAACAAGATCGAGAAGTACGACAGGAAATTGAGAAGAAGAGCAGGAATTGTCGGGACGACAATGACTTCTGGTGGGGGAGGATGTAACGCCCTGCGGTTGTGCATGGGCGCGCGCTCCATCTCACCGCGGAAATTCGACTAAGTATGAGTGCGAAGTTTCCGTCATCACATGTACGCGCAAGTGTTGGAAAGATTGCGGTATATATATGATGAGCGGGCAGCATGTATGAACGCACCCACACATAGGGCGAGCTGACGTTGAGGACAAGCATGAGTGGGCGTTCATGTTAATATTTTGGAGGTTGGCCAAGGTTGGACGAGCGACCTCACATGCGTATAAGTAGAATGGACCTGCGGTTCATTTGGACAACAAACCTTCGTCATTCTTCATCACACAGGGTGTGCGCACAAGGAAGAAGGTGCAGTCTACCGCAGCTCGGATATCAGCACGCCAAGCCGGGCGTAGGTATTAAGTGTGCACGGTAGAGTGGAGTGGTGCGCACGGGCGCCCACCGCACGGAAGTCGCATTGGGTTTCGGTTGTTGCTTGGGCAAGGGTCGTGCACGGGTGCCCCCGCCTGCCCAACGCCGAATTGTGTGAACTCGTAATATTGTATCATTGTATTTCTTGGTGGAGTTTTGGCAGACCGCCGTGCGCTCTTGCACGGGCGGGCGCCCTCCCGTTTATTGAACGCCGGTTGAGCGCGGCTCCCGGTCATGTAAAATTCCGCATATATAATAAAAGATCGTTTATTATTATTATTGCCGAGTTGTATTATTATCTTTATATTGTTGATGGTTTCCGCACATTAATAATATGAATTCATGTTTATTATGAATTGTTGAAGGCGTAGTTCGCAAAGTTAATTAACGGTGAACAAGTTATTAACTTAGGCGGTGCCGCACCCGCTCAATTAAACGAAAAAAGAATTGGGGGTGTGACAGTCACACCCCTACACCTGCGGTAGTCTTCCAACCTCTTATAGCGAGGTATGGCACCACCGAACGCTTTCTTTTCACCAATACTCACCTTCGTGGACTACGCCTAATTCACTTGTCCTTACTTAGTTTGTTTTTCGCAACCAAGTAAAATGCAATTATCCTTTATACTTAATGAAGCCCATACTCATTCATTATCATCATGCAATTAACCAAGAACAACAACAATTGCAAACAAGTATAAAGGGGAGGGGTAACTCCCGAACAAGTCTGCCCAACAATATATTATAACCAGTATTTCTTCAATAATACAATCATCAAGTATACTTGGCAAAACTCCAAGTCTATACTTAGAATATTTTACAACCAAGGCATAGAACAGCCTTTACAATACTTGTGCCAACCTTACACGGTAGGAGGGTGCTCACCCGAGTCACCTAGAACTCCACCTTAAGTTCTGCACCAAAACCGCATACTCATCGTCCAACACACGGCACACTCTTCCAACCATCAACCAAGACTTACACCTACGTAATCTCCAAGTCAATGCGCATGAGTTATGTGCATGTCTCAACCCAACTGCGCACTTTTCTCTTGTGTAGATGCTAAGAGCGAATGCCAAGTCGAATGGATTATCTCCAAATGAATTTGAAGCTCCCTTTACTTATACCATCCATGCGTTGATTTACAAGGGGTGTGCAGCCCTTAGGCCGACCCCCAAAAGTCTTCACGCACGCCCATAAGCTCCCTTAACAAGTCGGCTTTACATTCTTTTAACCATCGCATATAAACTCACGCTCAACACTTAGTCGAATTAAGTGTTTCCCATATCGTCGCTTTTATCGTCGCATATTGTCGCACCTCCCGTCGCACATTTTGTCCGCGCGCCCGTGCACCCGCCTGCGTGCCCGCTCTCGTGCACGACTCGCCGGTGCCCGTCGCAACCGCAACTCGAAGGCCTTACATCCTCCTCCACCTGAAATCGTTGTCGTCCTCGACAACATACCATCTCGGTAGCCATCCACCAAGATCATCATCATCCATGATGTCGACTCCTCCACATAAGGCGAGCATCCCTGCAACTTGTGTAGAACTCCATATCCATCATGTCTCACCTTAGTGACTAACCGCCACCAAGATACCCATACCAAGGTATGCACCTCTACGGTATGTTCCCCATTAGGTATCATCTCGATCCATGATCATCAACTCCTTTGTCACAATCTCCACTGCAACATCTCGTATCGACCCCATCATGTGCCATCATGTGAACCTCTGTCATGATACTCCAACAAAATGGCAACATATCTCTGCACACTTCGCGACCCCATGTCTGAACTAGTTGGGTAGCTAATCCAACCATCACACTCAATCCATGAGAGTGAACATCCTCATGCCATCATCAGTTGTTCCTCAAACATCTGCCACATCCTCGACTCATCAAGAATCTACCACCATAATCCATGCTCAGGTCCATGGAAACTCCATCCATCTGCAACATGTCATGATGCTTGATGCCAAGCCATCCCTGCACCATCAATCATACCAGATCCATATGTCTAAGGGACTCACTGCCATGAGCAGCTAACAATGAGCCCCATCTTCTTCATCCATCTAAGAAGATGTAGAGGGAGTAGAGCCTGAAGGCTCTCCCTCACTAATCAACTCAATCCATCTATCAAGATCCTCAACCTCCATCCTTTGTAGATAAGCATCCCGGTCTTCCTTCTAGACATCCGGCCTCACATATACCTCATCTTCATCATCATCATCCTCCACCAACTCCAGCCTTCTTGACAAATCCAAGATGCTATCTAAAATTGATCTAATGACCAATGACTGCTCGGTAAGCTTTGCCTCAATAGTAGACAATCGCTTATACACCTTTTCCTTATCCTCCATTTGCATCACTCCCAATTTACAATCAGGTCTTGTCACACCAATGGTTGGAACACCAATGGGTACATCTTCCCTTCTATCATAAATGTAGAGCTTCCTCAAATGTGGAACAACCATAGCCTCAAATTGTTTCATGAATTCCATCCCCAATACAGCTTCATAGTCATCAATTCGCACTATAGTGAAGTCCACCTTCCCGGTCCATTCACCAAGTGTAGTTTCCACCCTCTCAGCTATACCAAGAATCTCAATAGGAGGAGAATTCACTGTCTTCATTTGTGCCTTTGCCGGTACAAACTTCAGCCCAATTCTTCTCGCCGTATCTTCGCTCATGAAGTTGTGAGAAGCCCCACTATCCACCATAGTGAGTATATCAGCACCTCCAACCTTCATCTGAACATACTCCAATCTGTTCCTCTCAGGATCCCTCCTAGAGACCACCTCTGTAGTAGCAGAAGCACCAAGTATCTGCATCATCCCCACAGAAGCACCTTCATTCTTCGCATCAGATTGTGCAATAGTAGCCACCTTTGGTTTAGAAGGAAAATTCTTCACCGTATGTGGCCCATCACATATCCAACACTTCAAGGCTTTCTTCGTCTTCGAACTATCATTCGATTTCGAAGCATCTTCCTTCTTATTATCTTTCGGTTTATCGGACTTCTTCTTCCTATCATCAGAAGTCTCATCATAATGTTCCACCAACCTGTCAACAGCAGCAAAATCTTCTTCAAGTGTCCTAATCTTCTGCCTCTTCACTTCATTACGTGCCCAAGGCTTCAACCCAATAATGAAGTTGAACACCATGTCCCTCTCCGCCATGTCAGGAAGTTCCAGAGCTGCACTTGCAAACTCCCACTGATATGCTTGTAGGCTTCCGGTCTGCTTTATGTACTTAATCTTTGTTCTTGCTTCCCATGTTTCATCCTGAGGACTAAAATGAGTCTGCAAAGCTTTCTTCATGTCATCCCACGAAGTGATGTCATCAGCACTACCATTCGCAATCTGATCCAACCTGCTTCGCCACCACATCTTAGCATCCTTTGTTAAGAACTGAGCAGCTACCTTGACCTTTGTCTCATCATCATATAGACCCAACCATTCCAAGTATTGCTCCATGTCCCATAGAAAGTTGCCAAGAGTCTTTGCTGTCCTTGTGCCATCATAAGATTCCGGTTCCTTGACTTTCACATGAGGCACTCCTCCACTTGAATTATGCCTCACGGCCTTCTTCAACACCGCTATCTCATCCTTGGCTTCGTGAAGAGTTTTCTTCAAGTTCACGATCTCTGCAAGACCCTGATCCCTTGCTTCTTCAACCTCCTTGACCCTTACTTCAGGTTGTGTACACATAAGATCAGTGTACTCATACTGTGTTCGGAGTTCATCATGTTGTGTTCGGAGTTCATCGAGCTCTTCCCTTGTCTTCAAGTTGGCCTCTTGTTCTTTAGAAAACAAGTCCATCTTCTTATCCCAAGAAGTCTCCATGTCTTCCATCTTTTCCAACACCTTTTCAATGAACCCAATAGTAGTATCCTTCATAACGTGACTAGACCCAGCCTGAGATTCGACTTCCATCTCTAACAGCTTCTTTCTCCTTTGCAATCTAGTTTCGACCATCCAACAGCTTCACCAAGTCACCTTCAATTAGAACCAACCCTTGTTCCACTTGTGTGAAACGGTTTCCTTCACCTGCAAGAACCTATCACGAGAAGCCTTGCTCAACAGCTTCAAACTAAAGTCTTGTTCTCACCTGATAAGTGGTATCAGAGCAAGGTTTATGCCAAGAAGTCCTGCCAATGACTTCTTGCCATATGGGAAGCAAGGAAAAAGATTAAGTACATAAAGCAGACCGGAAGCCTACAAGCATATCAGCAGGAGTTTGCAAGTGAAGCTCTGGAACTTCCTGACATGGCAGAGAGGGACAAGGTGTTCAACTTCATTATTGGGTTGAAGCCTTGGGCACGCAATGAAGTGAAGAGGCAGAAGATTAGGACACTTGAAGAAGCTTTTGCTGCTGTTGACAGGTTGGTGGAACATTATGATGAGACTTCTGATGATAGGAAGAAGAAGTCCGATAAATCGAAAGATAAGAAGAAGGAAGATGCTTCAAAATCGGATGATAGTTCGAAGACGAAGAAAGCCTTGAAGTGTTGGATATGTGCTGGACCACATACGGTGAAGAATTGTCCTTCTAAACCAAAGGTGGCTACTATTGCACAATCTGATGCGAAGAATGAAGGTGCTTCTGTGGGGATGATGCAAATACTTGGTGCTTCTGCTACTACGGAGGTGGCCTCTAGAAGGGATCCTGAAAGGAACATGTTGGAGTATGTTCGAATGAAGGTTGCAGGTGCTGATGTGCTCACTATGGTGGATAGTGGGGCTTCTCACAACTTCATAGGCGAAGATACTGCGAGAAGAATTGGGCTGAAGTTCCGGCAAAGGCACAAATGAAGACAGTGAATTCTCCTCCTATTGAGATTCTTGGTATATATGAGAGGGTGGACACTACACTAGGTGAATGGAGCGGGAAGGTGGACTTCACTATAGTGCGGATCGATGACTATGAAGCTGTATTGGGGATGGAATTCATGAAACAATTTGAGGATGTGGTTGTTCCACATTTGAGGAAGCTCTACATTTATGATGGAAGGGAAGATGTACCCATTGGTGTTCCAACCATTGGTGTGACAAGACCTGATTGTAAATTGGGAGTGATGCAAATGGAGGATAAGGAAAAGGTGAATAAGCAATTTTCTACTATTGAGCCAAAGCTTACCGAGCAGTCGTTGGTCATTAGATCACTTTCAGATAGCATCTTGGATTTGTCAAGAAGGCTAGAGTTGGTGGAGGATGATGATGATGAAGATGAGGTATATGTGAGGCCGGATGTCTAGAAGGAAGACCAGGATGCTTATCTACAAAGGACAGAGATAGAGGATCCTGATAGATGGATTGAGTTGATTAGTTAGGGAGAGCCTTCAGGCTCTACTCCCTCTACATCTTCTTAGATGGATGAAGAAGATGGGGCTCATTGTTAGCTGCTCATGGCAGTGAGTCCCTTAGACATATGGAGCAGGTATGATTGATGGTTTAGGGATGGCTTGGCATCAAGCATCATGACATGTTGCAGATGGATGGAGTTTCCATGGACCTGAGCATGGATTATGGTGGTAGATTCTTGATGAGTTGAGGATCTGGCAGATGTTTGAGGAACAACTGATGATGGCATGAGGATGTTCACTCTCATGGATTGAGCGTGATGGTTGGATTAGCTACCCAACTAGTTCAAACATGGGGTCGCGAAGTGTGCAGAGATAAGTTGGCATTTTGTTGGAGTATCATGACAGAGGTTCACATAATGGCACATGATGGGGTCGACACGAGATGTTGCAGTGGAGATTGTGACAGAGGAGTCGATGATCATGGATCGAGATGATATCTGATGGGGAACATACCGTAGAGGTGCGTACCTTGGTATGGGTATCTTGGTGGAAGTTAGTCACTAAGGTGAGACATGATGGAGATGGAGTTCTACACAAGTTGTAGGGATGTTTGCCTTATGCGGAGGAGTCGACATCATGGATGATGATGATCTTGGTGAATGGCTACCGAGATGGTATGTTGTCGAGGACGACAATGATTTCAGGTGGAGGAGGATGTAAGGCCTTCGAGTTGTGATTACGATGGGCACCGGCGAGTCGTGCACGAGAGCGGGCGCGTGGGCGGGCGCACAGGCGCGCGGACAAAATGTGCGACGGGAGGTGCGACAATATGCGACGATAAAAGTGACGATATGGGAAACACTTAATTTGACTAAGTGTTGAGCGTGAGTTTATATGCGATGGTTAAAAGAATGTAAAGCTGACTTGCTAAGGGAGCTTATGTGCATGCGTCAAGACTTTTGGGGGTCGGCCAAGGGGCTGTACACCCCTTGTAAATCAACGCATGGATGGTATAAGTAAAGGGAACTTCAAACTCATTTGGAGATAATCAATTCGACTTGGCATTCGCTCTTAGCATCTACGCAAGAGAAAAGTGCGCAGTTGGGTTGAGACATGCGCATAACACATGCGCATTGACTTGGAGATTGCGCAGGTGTAAGTCTTGGTTGATGGTTGGAAGAGTGTGTCGTGTGTTGGTCGATGAGTATGCGGTTTTGTGCAGAACTTAAGGTGGAGTTCTAGGTGTCTCGGGTGAGCACCCTCCTACCGTGTAAGGTTGGCACAAGTATTGTAAAGGCTGTTCTATGCCTTGGTTGTAAAATATTCTAAGTATAGACTTGGAGTTTTGCCAAGTATACTTGATGATTGTATTATTGAAGAAATACTGGTTATAATATATTGTTGGGCAGACTTGTTCGGGAGTTGCCCCTCCCCTTTATACTTGTTTGCAATTGTTATTGTTCTTGGTTAATTGCATGATGATAATGAATGAGTATGGGCTTCATTAAGTATAAAGGATAATTGCATTTTACTTGGTTGCGAAAAACAAACTAAGTAAGGACAAGTGAATTAGGCGTAGTCCACGAAGGTGAGTATTGGTGAAAAGAAAGCGTTCGGTGGTGCCGCACCTTGCTATAAGCGGTTGGAAGACTACCGCAGGTGTAGGGGCGTGACAGGATCCTGTCGCGCCCCCAATTCTTTTTTCGTTTAATTGAGCGGGTGTGGCACCGCCTAAGTTAATAACTTGTTCACCGTTAATTAACTTTGCGAACTATGCCTTCAACAATTCATAATAAACATGAATTCATATTATTAATGTGCGGATGCCATCAACAATATAAAGATAATAATACAACTCGGAAATAATAATAATAAATGATCTTTTATTATATATGCGGAATTTTACATGACCGGGAGCCGCGCTCAACCGGCGTTACCTAAACGGCAGGACGCCCGCCCGTGCAAGAGCGCACGGCAGTTTGCCAAAACTCCACCAAGAATACAATGTTACAATATTACGAGTTCACACAATTCGGCGTTGGGCGGGCGGGCGCACCCGTGCACGACCCTTGCCCAAGCCACAACCCAAACCCAATACGATTTCCGTGCGGTGGGCGCCCGCGCGCACCACTCCACTCTACCGTGCACACTTAATACCTACGCCCGGCTCGGCGGGCTCATATCTGAGCTGCGGTAGACTGCGCCTTCTTCCTTGTGCGCACACCTTCTGCGATGAATAATGACGAAGGTTTGTTGTCCAAATGAACCGCAGGTCCATTCTACTTATACGCATGTGAGGCCACTCGTCCAACCATGGCCGACCTCCAAAATATTAACATGAACGCCCACTCATGCTTGCCCTTAACGTCGGCTTGCCCTATGTGTGGGTGCGTTCATACATGCTGCCCGCTCATCATACATATACCGCAATCTTTCCAACACTTGCGCGCACATGTGATGATGGACACTTCGCACTCATACTTAGTCGATTTTCATGAGGAGAGGGAGCGCGCGCCCGGGCATAGCCGCAAGGCGTTACATCCTCCCCCACTGGAAATCATTGTCGCCACAACAATTCCTGCTCTTCTTCTCAACATCCTGTCGTACTTCTCGATCTTGTTCTTCCATCTCCAAATTGAATCCTACGTTTCCCAGCTGACTTCCTCCGGTGCATCCTTCCATCTGCAAAGAAATTCCCGTCGCATGTGGCAAAAAACTCCTGTAGTTCTGAGACTCAAAATCTTCTCCAACTCTAGCCTTGGTCTGTCCATAATCCTGGCTGGTCCTCTCATCGGTTCAACTCTCTCCGGATGGTCCGAATCAAGTCTACATCTCTTCAACTGACTCACATGAAAAACTGGATGCTTCATGTGCATATGGCGTGGAAGCTCCAACTTGTAAGCAACTTCCCCCACTCTCTTCTTCACTTGGAATGGTCCCTCATACTTCCGTGTTAGTTTGCTCGTCATCCCCTTGGCTGGCTGAAACTGCTCCCCGATAATCCTGAGAAACACCATATCTCCCACACTGAAGTGTGCCTCCTGTCTCCCACGATCAGCATACTTTTTCATCCTCCTTGCAGCATCGTGCAAGCGTAACCGTGCTAACTCCAAGGTCTCCTCCCAAGCCTTCATGAACCTCTTCGCATGAGGACTTCTCAAGAAGCCTCCCATTACTACGGTATGTGGTGCAACCGGCATCTGTCCATTCACCAACTCAAATGGACTATACCCCGTGACCCCGTCACAGAACTCTCTTGAATATTGTAGCTAAATTGAGCAATATCCAAGAGTTCAGGCCAATTCTTTTGATTAGCCGTCACATAATGTCGCAAGTAGTCCTCCAGCAATGCGTTGATCCTCTCGGTCTTCCCATTTGTCTGCGGATGGTAACTCGAACTCATCAACAACTCCGTCTTGACGAACTTGAACAATGTGGTCCAAAATCTGCCTGTAAAACGCGGATCTCTATCCGACACAATGCTCAATGGCATCCCCCAATACTTCACTATGTTCTTAAAGAACAACCCCGCAGTCCGCTTGGCTCCACAAGGTACCTTTGTATGAACAAAGAAAGCATACTTGGAAAAACGATCAACCACGACCATTATCCCATTATACCCCTGAACCTGTGGTAACTGAGTGATGAAGTCCATTGAGACACTCGTCCATGGCCTCTCTGGAATCGGTAAAGACTGCAATAGTCCTCCTTGCCTCTGAGTCTCCGATTTGTCCTGCTGACAAATGATGCATGTATGTACATACTCCTCCACATCCTCTCGCATCTTTTCTCAAAAGAATCCTCTCTCCAACAATGCCAAAGAACGACGCTGCCCTGGGTGGCCAGCCCACGGAGAATCGTGGCACTCCTTCAAAAGGTGTCGCCTGAGCCCAGATGACTTTGGAACATAGATTCAGTTTCCAAAGAACAAGAACCCGTCTCGTAGAAAGAACTTTTGTGTCTTCCCCTCTTTTATCTGCTTCACTATATTCTGCGCCAAAGTATCAGTTTCAACACTTTCCTTGATTTTATTCTGCATCTCTTCCGACATCTGAACTCGACTCCTACTTCTAGCTACCCGGTCTTCTCCCTCCAATGCTGCAAGTTGTCCCTTCCTGCTAAGGGCATCTACTACCGCATTGTGCCTTCCCGGTCTATACTCAATAGTCATGTCGAATTATGCCAAGAAGTCCTGCCAACGAGCTTGCTTCGCAGAAAGCTACGGTTGTGATGCAAAATAACTTGCTGTAACGTTGTCAGTCTTGACAACAAACGGCTTCCCAATCAGGTAATGCCTCCACACATGAAGAAAATGGATGATGGCAGTCATCTTCTTCTCATGGACCGGATACCTTCGTTCTCTATCCTACAACTTCCGACTCCCATACGCCACAGGATGCCCATCCTGCATAAGAACTCCTCCTATGGCAAAATCTGAAGCATCTGTGTGTATCTCAAACGGTCTCTCGAAGTCAGGAAACTTTAGTATCGGTGTTGTAATCATCCTCTTCTTCAAGTCATCAAATGCCTCTTGACATTTGTTCGTCCAACTCCACCTCTTGTCTTTCTCCAATAAGTCTGTCAGTGCCGATGTCACCTTGGAGTACCCCACTACAAACTTCCGTTGGTAGTTGGTCATACCCAAAAACACTCTCATCTCATGGACATTCTTCGGTTCAACCCAGTCCTCGATCGCCTTCACTCTGCTCGGCTCCATCCGTATGTACCCTTGACCAACAATATGCCCAAGGAACGGAATCTCGGTCTGAGCGAATACACACTTAGACTTCTTCAAGAACAACTGATTTTCCCTCAGTGCCTCGAACACCATCGCCAAGTGCTTCTTATGATCCTCCATGTTGTCACTGAACACCGCTATATCGTCCAAGTATACTACTACGAAAGAATCCAAGTATGGTCGTAGAACATCGTTCATCAAAGTGAAAAATGTAGCAGGAGAATTCCACAAACTGAATGCCATAACAAGGAACTCAAAGCTACCATACCTTGTTACTATCGCGGTCTTGTTCTCGTCTCCTTCAGCTATCCGCACCTGATAATACCCATGCCTCAAGTCCAGCTTGGAAAACACTCGGGCTTTCGCAAGCTTATCAAAGCAATCAGTCGCCAATGGCAAAGGATACCTGTTCCTTACCGTCTGCTTGTTCAATGCACAGTAATCACAACACATCTGTAGCTCATTCGAATCCTTCTTTCGCTGGAACAATACCGGAGCTCCATAAGGGGACCTCCAATTCAGGCCCTGACAACTGATAAGGTGCTTTAGCCGGGGGTTGCTTTCCTAGCTCAAGATCAATGCTATGGTCCACTACATGCCTTGGTGGAAGTTTCTTCGGAAGCTCATCAGGCATCAAATCCGCATACTTGGTAAGCACATCAGATATCTCAGCTGGAACAGGTGTCCCCACTCCATCACCTTCGACATCCTTGAACATCACTGCATATGTCGCCATATCTGACTCCTTCATAGCCTTCTCCAAACTTAGTGCCGAAACATGCTGCACCTTGACCTCCCTCCTTTGCCTATGAGTGGGCAAAGTCCAAGTTTGTGACTGTCCAACCAGCACCACCTCATCACAGAAGGGGAAACCAATAGCCTTGTTGCCCTTCAAGAAATCTTGTCCGAGTGTTTGGGTATACGACCAAAGTCCCACATTGACTAGAGGTGGGGAGGATCATGGATATATAAGGATGGACAAATATCTCCATTGGTATGAGGCCTTTTGGGGTAAGTCCAAAAGAAAATCCATGAGGGCTTAGGCCCAAAGTGGACAATATCATATCATTGTGGAGATATGTGGTGTCCAGAGTCCTTACAAGTGGTATCAGAGCCATGCCCCGAAGTTAGCCAAGTGGATGAATCCTCGGAATACCGAACGAATGTGGTGGGCCCCGGTAATATCACGATAGGATCCGTGGATGAGCTCGATTAGACAGGCGGTGTGCTCCGGATTCTTCATGGACGTGTCCTGGTCCCAACACTGTGAAGAGGAGTTGACCTGGGATAGAGCAAGCTCTCGAGGCAGGTGGTGCTCCATGTAAGGCGTGTGCTTCCAACGCATTGGAGCGGAGAATCCTAGTTGGTAGAGAGTGGACGGATGGATAATCATTTGAGGGGAGGCTCGATGGTCCTTTGTTCGAGGGGAGGATTGTTGGGTATACGACCAAAGTCCCACATTGACTAGAGGTGGGGAGGATCATGGATATATAAGGATGGACAAATATCTCCATTGGTATGAGGCCTTTTGGGGTAAGTCCAAAAGCAAATCCATGAGGGCTTAGGCCCAAAGTGGACAATATCATACCATTGTGGAGATATGTGGTGTCCAGAGTCCTTACAAGTATCATATCAAAGTCATTCATCTCCATCACCGTGAAGTCCAACTGACCCTTCCAGTCTTTTATCTGCACAGGTATTTCGTGTACCAAACCCGCCACCTTAGCTCTAGAGTTCACTGCCTTGACTTCCATATTTGATGGGAAGATCATCAGTCCAACCTCTTTTGCCAACCGTGTCGTCATGAAGTTATGAGTGGCCCCTATGTCCACCACAGCTTGAATGGTCTTGCCATGAACCATCAAGTCCACGAAACCCAGACTGTTCATCCACGATTTCTCCATAACCTTATCTTCATCAGCTTCACCTGTCATGAGCAACCCTGCTCTATCAGGCTTCACCATTTCACCTTCACTTCGTACGGCAGCTTCAATAACCCGTGAACCTGCTCTGATACCACCTTCACTTCGGTGAAGGTGTGTAGCAGCTTACACCTTCAATACCTGGATCAACTGCTCTGATATCACCTGTCACGCCCCCAATTCTTTTTTCATTTAATTGAGTGGGTGCGGCACCGCCTAAGTTAATAACTTGTTCACCGTTAATTAGCTTTGCGAACTACGCCTTCAAAAATTCATAATAAACATGAATTCATATTATTAATGTGTGGAAACCATCAACAATATAAAGATAATAATACAACTCGGCAATAATAATAATAAACAATCTTTTATTATATATGCGGAATTTTACATGACCGGGAGCCACGCTCAACCGGTGTTCAATAAATGGGAGGGCGCCCGCCCGTGCAAGGGCGCACGACGGTTTGCCAAAACGCCACCAAGAAATACAATGATACAATATTACGAGTTCACACAATTCAGCATTGGGCGGGCGGGCGCACCCGTGCACGACCCTTGCCCAAGCCACAACCCAAACCCAATGCGACGTCTGTGCGGTGGGCGCCCGTGCGCACCACTCCACTCTGCCCTGCACACTTAATACCTACGCCCGCTCGGCGGGCTCATATCCGAGCTGCGGTAGACTGCGCCTTCTTCCTTGTGCGCACACCTTGTAAGATGAAGAATGATGAAGGTTTGTTGTCCAAATGAACCGCAGGTCCATTCTACTTATACGCATGTGAGGCCGGTCGTCCAAACTTGGCCGACCTCCAAAAAATCAACATGAACGCCCACTCATTCTTGCCCTCAACGTTGTCTCGCCCTATGTGTGGGTGGGTTCATACATGCTGCTCGCTCATCATACATATACCGCAATCTTTCCAGCACTTGCACGCACATGTGATGACAGACACTTCGCACTCATACTTAGTCGATTTTCATGAGGAGAGGGAGCGTGTACCCGAGCACAGCTGCAAGGCGTTACATCCTCCCCCAACGGAAATCATTGTCGCCCTGACAATTCCTGCTCTTCTTCTAAACTTCTTGTCGTACTTCTCGATCATGTTCTTCCATCTCCAAAGTGAATCCTCCGTTTCCCAGCTGTCTTCCTCCGGTGCATCCTTCCATCTGCAAATAAATTCCCGTCGCATGTTGCAACCAACTCCTGTAGTTATAAGACTCAAAATCTTCTCCAACTCTAGCCTTGGTCTGTCCACAATCCCGGCTGGTCCTCTCGTCGGTTCAACTCTCTCCGGATGGTCCGAATCAAGTCTACATCTCTTCAACTGACCCACATGAAAAACTGGATGCTTCATGTGCATATGGCGTGGAAGCTCCAACTCGTAAGCAACTTCCCCCACTCTCTTCTTCACTTGGAATGGTCCCTAACTTCCGCATCAGTTTGCTCGTCGTCCCCTTGGCTGGCTGAAACTGCTCCTCGGTAATCCTGAGAAACACCATATCTTCCACACTGATGTGTGCCTCCCGTCTCCCACGATCAGCATACTTTTTCATCCTCCTTGCAGCATCGTGCAAGCATAACCGTGTTAACTCCAAGGTCTCCTCCCAAGCCTTCATGAACCTCTTCACATGAGGACTTCTCAAGAAGCCTTCCGTTACTACGGTATGCGGTGCAACCAGAATCTGTCCATTCACCAACTCAAATGGACTATGCCCCGTCGCAGAACTCTTTTGAATATTGTAGCTAAACTGAGCAATATCCAAGAGTTCGGGCCAATTCTTCTGATCAGCCGTCACATAATGTCGCAAGTAGTCCTCCATCAATGCGTTCATCCTCTCGGTCTGCCCATCTGTCTGTGGATGGTAACTCGAACTCATCAACAACTTTGTCCCGACCAGCTTGAACAATGTGGTCGAAAATCTTCCTGTAAAACGCGGATCTCTATCCGACAAAATGCTTAATGGCATCACCCAATACTTCACTATGTTCTTAAAGAACAACCCCGCAGTCCGCTCGGCTCCACAAGGTACCTTTGTAGGAACAAAGACAGCATACTTGGAAAAACGATCAACCACGACCACAATCCCATTATACCCCTGAACCTGTGGTAACTGAGTGATGAAGTCCATCGAGACACTCATCCATGGTATTTCTGGAATCGATAAAGGCTGCAACAGTCCTCCTTGCCTCTGAGTCTCTGATTTGTCTTGCTAACAAGAGATGCACGTATGTACATGCTCCTCTACATCCTCCCGCATCTTCTCCCAAAAGAATCCTCTCTCCAACAATGCCAAAGAACGACGTTGCCCTGGGTGGCCAGTCCATGGAGAATCGTGGCACTCCTTCAAAAGGTGGTATCAGAGTAGCTGATCCGAGTATTGAAGGTGTAAGCTGCTACACACCTTCACCAAAGTGAAGGTGGTATCAGAGCAGCTGATCCGGGTATTGAAGGTGTAAGCTGATACACACCTTCACCGAAGTGAAGGTGGTATCAGAGCAGGTTCACGGGGTGTTGAAGATGTCGTACGAAGTGAAGGTGAAATGGTGAAGCCTGATAGAGCAGGGTTTCTCATGACAGGTGAAGTTGATGAACAAGGAAAAGTTATGGAGAAATCGTGGATGAACAGTCTGGGTTTCGTGGACTTGATGGTTCATGGCAAGACCATTCAAGCTCTAGTGGACACGGGGGCCACTCATAACTTCATGACGACACGGTTGGCAAAAGAGGTTGGACTAATCATCTTCCCATCGAATATGGAAGTCAAGGAAGTGAACTCTAGAGCTAAAGTGGCAGGGTTGGTACACGAAGTACCTGTGCAGATAAAAGACTGGAAGGGTCAGTTGGACTTCACGGTGATGGAGATGAATGACTTTGATGTGATACTCGGACAGGTTTTCTTGAAGGGCAACAAGGCTATTGTTGTCCCCTTCTATGATGAGGTGGTGCTGGTTGGACAGTCACAAACTTGGACTTTGCCCACTCATAGGCAAAGGAGGGAAGTCAAGGTGCAGCATGTTTCAGCACTAAGTTTGGAGAAGGCTATGAAGGAGTCAGATATGGAGACATATGCGGTGATGTTCAAGGATGTCGAAGGTGATGGAGTGGGGACGCCTGTTCCAGCTGAGATATCTGATGTGCTTACCAAGGATGCGGATTTGATTCCTGATGAGCTTCTGAAGAAACTTCCACCAAGGCGTGCAGTGGACCATAGCATTGAGCTTGAGCCAGGAAAGCAATCCCCGGCTAAAGCACCTTATTGGTTGTCCCGTGACAAGGTGTTCAACTTCCTTACGGGCGCCGGGCAAGGTCGTGCACGCGGGGGCGGGCGGGTGCGCGGGCGCGTTGAACGGCGGAAGTGCGACAATCTTACGACGGGCTGCGACATAAAATGCGACGAAACAAGGAACACTTAATACGACTAAGTGTTGGAATGATTGCATATATACGATGGTTAAAGAAATGTATGAAGCCGACTTATGTAATGAGGACATGTGTGGGCATACGTGTTATAGACATTTTTGTGCCTTACAGCCTCGAGAATGAAATGTCCATAATCTAAGGGATCCAAAGTCCCTAAACATGTTGTTCCTACCCCTAGAGGAACAAGGCCAACTAACCACAGCAATTCACAGAAGTTCTCCACCTGAAAACACTAAAAAACAAGCCAATTCTGGATCATGTCAACTGCTCCACTGAGCATCTGTGCTGAATGTCAACTGCTACACTGGCTACCTGCGTTGAATGTCAACTCCAACACTAGCTACCTGCGTTGAGCGAGTTTGGACATGTGGCAGAGTCATTCCTCAAGGTGTCAATGCCCAGGAAGCTTCCAAAATGACACTTGCATCAAGGAATTCGACTGGTGATGAGTAAGAGGTTCCAAATCTCCAAGTGGAAGCAAGAACCTCCAAGTGGACTCAAGAACTGAGAGAGGGAGAGGAAACTAGTCAGATCTCAAGCTGACTCATCCTCTCTCCAAAGATCTATATATGGATCTCTCCTCCATGGGATCTAAGGGCTGGAATTTTGTGAAAGCAAAGAATTGTTGTTGGTTTGAGACTGGATCATTGGGTGCTTAATGCTTTGAAGGGAGCTGAAGAAGGAATTCCATTCTGCTGGGAAGGAGATGCTGGATTGGAGCCCTATGGGTTGTATCTCTTCCTGAACCCTGTTACTTATCAATAAAGCTATCTTGATTCTTTCCTATATGCTGGTGTATTTTGTATGATTGCATTAGTGTATTTGATTTACTTCTAATCCTGAATCATTTATGAATATGTATATTTGCCTTTGCATTGTGTCCTTCTCTTGTCGCAAGTAGTTGTTCTCTTGTCACAGGTAGTTGTTCTCTTGTGATCTCGTGGGATTCAAGTAGTTGTTCTCTTGAGCAAGCGAGGAGACAAGTAGCTGTGGACACACAAAGAGAAGAGGATCTAGATCGAGGGACAACCGGAAGACAACGGTAAGTCTGCCAATCTCCCCTCTTTCACATTTCATAAAGGAAGAAATCATAATAGCTGTATTCGTTTGTTGCTAAGGCGCTGTCACACCTTAGGTGGATAGGATCATCCTGCATAGGCATTTTTCCCCACAACAAATTGGCGACTCCGCTGGGGAGGAATTTGTTTATTCATTTCATTTGTGTTTCCGTCATTTGTTTACTTCATAGACTTGGCAGTAACTATTGAACTGCATCTTTCCCGGATGCAAAGTAGAAAGTTGCTGTTTTGATCCAGTTGTTGGACTTGTCTATGATATAAACTAGATCCACAAATGATTTGATGATCCTTTGTGATAGTATTTAGTACCCTCTCAAAGCATCCCTCTGTTTATACCTTGCTTGTGTTTCTGATTTGGCCTGAAACAATTGATTTTTGAGAATTTTATGACCCAGAACCCAAGGGAAACGAGAGTTTCTCTTTCAGCGCAACTGCTGTGAAGGCAGTCTGCATTTCAACGCAAGTCCCGAAGGGGCTACCTGCGCTGAATATCAAGTCCTCAGTGTTGAGGTTCCGTTGAACCAGTTTGGCCTTGTGCAGCTGGGGTTCTTTGTCCTCTGTTGCCCTGTTTTGATCTCTGTTTTTGCAGCCTTTAACCAGCATAGGTACCAGTCTGATAAGCCTTTTCTTTGCCTAGATTCCGCCTCTTTTTTGTACAAAAAGACTGTGAATGTTTTTATGTGTTTGTGGCATCATTTACAGTTTTCCTTTGCATGAGTAAAGTAGTCATTTTGTAGCCTTTGATTCAGATCTGATTGATAGTGATCTTAGAAGAGAGTTCATTGGCTGTTTTCAGATTGATTATAGATTTACTTTTTCTTATTGGTTTGAATTTGTCTCTTTCAAAGTGTCAAAACAAGTCTTTATTTCGAAAATCGCAAAGTGATTGTAATCTCTTCTACCCTTGTTGATTTCGAAGAAAGTGAACTTGTTTGTATTGATCATTGTAAAAGCAAATTCAAAGTTGTGCAAAAAGCTTTCTTTGTAGGCATTTATACTAAGAAAGTGGAAAACAAACACCTGCATTGTGCATTTTGCATTTGATAGTTTGCATGTTGGATTTAGGGAAAGTGCATTAGATTGTGTTGATTGCTCTTTGAGAAAAGATAGTGTTATTCTTTTCCCTTAGTAGCTAGGATTTTCAAAGTTGAAAGATAATAAAGCTTGCTTATCAACTTAGACTGCATTTAGGAATTTGTATCATACATCTCGTGGTGAACCTTGAAAGGCAAACTTTAAAAATATCAACCTAAAATAAACTGAATGAACCTAACAACGCTTTGTAACATAACGCACAACATAGAGGTCTAGGCTAGAGACGTGTTCTGGCATCGTTAAGCCTAGTGACTGTCGATCTCGAAGAAGGTGGGTGATTCCTCCTGAGAGACGGTAGTGCTAGTACGGATTTGTGCTCCCACGTACTGTCGCGTATATATTGGGAGACCCCTATAGGCATATATCTTTTATCCTTAGGAAGCCGTGTCGGTCGCCCTACTGATCGCAATTTAGTGAACACAGCATTCACGAAGATCGACCACCCGTACCGTAAAAAGTATTCTGTGGTTTTGCGAAAAGTTTGGCACACCCTCTGCCTAGATCTCCAGAGCAGTTTCTTTTGGCCTTTTTCAGACTCTATAACAGAAAAAGTCCATCCGAGCATTTGTCACTTCGGGCTCGTTAAAACATCGAAGGAGACTAGAGTCATCTTTAGCTTTTTCTCGACTCTTTAAAACTGAAAAAGCAAGTTGTGTCTAAAGCGTCGTTAACAATTTATTTTAAACGAAACAATCACCCTTTAATCCTGCGTTGATCTTTAGGTTGAAAAGATGGAGCACACCAGCCAAGGAGTTCCCTTGGGTGGAAATCCTAGTCCCTTCTCCTCTAGGGGAGATGTTGGTGCACCCCACATGGCCACATTGTCGCTTCCAGGACTGACAATTGGCCTACCAGTTTGGCTCTTTTCAACCAATGTCGTTCAAAATACCACCATTCCTGAACAGTCGAGTCAACAGTTAGATCAGACAAGAGTTTCCTCCCAGCCTTCAACTTCATCTTCCTCCCCTCCTTCCTCTTCGCTTGATGGAACTGGTCGAATTAAAAACCAGGTTCCTAAGGAGAAGAAGGAGAAGAAGAAGAAAGAGAAGAAGAAGAAGAAGAAGAAAGAGAAGAAGAAGAAGGAGCCTAAGGCAACTGGGGGCAAACAAGTGTCATCTGACAAAAATCCACACACCGCACTCGTAAGGCCTAAATCGCCATGCGTCATATGCAGGGGAGACCACTTCCATAGAGATTGTCCCTGTATCCCGCGGATACTAAGAGACTGGTCTCCCCGTTTGCACAATTCGGTAGCGTCGACCTCTGATAGCCATGTCGACTGCTCACCGTAAACTAGTGGGAGTGAAGCTCCAGGACAGAGCGGGAGAGCTAAATTTCCCTGCAGACTGTGTGAAGGCGATCACGCCATCCACCATTGTCCCTTCTTAGACGAGGCAAAAAGAGTTCTGGAAGATCGCCCGATTTTACGAGAGCATCTCCCTCCTGGATATCAAAGACTCCTGCCAAGTCCCTCACTAGTTGAGAATCCGGCTGAGCCACTTAGGTGGTCAGCCGAAGCACCTGTCATTAAAGATGAACCGTCTGGATCCATGCCTGACGAAAGTCAAAAGGTTGATATGGCAGTTGACCCGGTTTTGCCTTCAGAGGCTCCGTCTTCGAATGACACCATCACAGAGGAAAATCAAGACGACACCGTCCAGATTCTCTTCATCATCACTGACTCTGATGATCAAGGGGGCAATGCCACCATTCCTTTATCGCAGGAAGGAAGTTCATCAGAGCGCTATCTGGCCGTATATTCGGTCCCACCACCAAGCAACATGGTTGTGTTCTTTGATTGGAACCAACTAGGCAGACCCCGGTTGCCAGCCAGTATACCATTCAGAATTATTTGTCAAATATACAGAATGGTAATGGTTGGCACTATCATTGATGAGGGGGCATCTGTGAGTATCCTTTCCTCTATTGCTTGGAGAGCGCTTGGTTCGCCAGCGCTCTTACCGGAGATGAGAAATCTATCAGGTTTTGATAAAGGAACCAGTCGACCTTTAGGGATCCTCCCCAATGTGCCTGTAACATTGAAAGGGAAGACCGTTCAAATGAACGTGATGGCCGTTCAAGGACCCTTGGATTATAACCTACTCCTTGGACGAGACTATATATATTGCATGGGAGCTGTAGTCTCCTCACTCTTTAGAGTAATGTGTTTTCCGCATGAAGGAAGAATGGTCAAGCTCGTGGACCAACTTTCGTTTCCCGGATCACACATCGCAAATAGTCATGTGCCACCCCTAAATGGTCTATTCATGCAAGAAGTGTCTCAACCCACTGTCCGTCCTCCTGATGAGCGCGAGTAATCTGAGAGGATATGACCGGAACCCAGGGGGCATGCATCCTGGCCTGCTTCGGCAGGGAAACTTTGGGTATAGGGTAGGTTTCCGCGGGAGAATATGACGAGTCCGTACCCCGTCCGTGGATGGAAGAGGGGTTGTTCTAGAATAAGATTCTTTTGTCAAAGTTACGTGTTTGGCACCAGTCATTCACCCTTGTCTATTTCGGTAGACATTGCTGAGGAAGTGTCTTGTTTGAAAGAGTAACGAGACAATCTTTGGGTAACCTGAAAGAGGTAAGGCTCTCTCGATTAAAACAAATGTTTTGGCAAAGGGTAAGTAGAGGTAATCTTGAAACTCTGTTTTATACCTGGGGGCATGCAAACCTTTTGGAGTGCAAGCAAGGGGCGACTATTTATTTTTTAAATTTTTAGGTCCTCCCTTTAAACCTGTAGGTCTAACCCTTTAAACTCGTAGGATTAGCCGTTTCCGAACTTGCATAAAGAAAGGAGAGGGAGCATAGCTTTGGTAAGGCGCAAGCTCTATAAAAAATGGGATCTTTCATGAGACACTCTTATCTTATGACTGGGTAATCGAGCAGTTTTAGCATAAAGTTCATGCTCGTTAAAAAATAAACGCAAGATCCGAGCAGTTTTAACGCGGTCTTCATGCTCGTTAAAAAATAAATATAAGCAGTGAGCAGAGTTCCCTCTAGTGTTTAAGCTCATTTTTAACTAAAAAATGAACCTATCCCGGTAAATAACCACTGTGAATGAAATTTATCAGCCGTTAAAACCTTGGTCATGTTTGCACCTGCCACCTCGACTTTTCATTTGGCCGATCGTTCACCTCCATATGATTGTTTACCCATTTTGAGGAACAGCTGCGAAGAGTGATTTCACCTAGCCATCCTTGTGACACTGCCGTGATTGGAAAATTCCAACCTGTACCTGGAATCAGTTGCTATCCCTATTTATCACTCGTTCCTCAAAAGACGAGTCTTCTTTAAGCTCTTTTCAATTGACTCGTAAAATATGAAAAGATTGCCGAGTTTTGGCCTTCCAGCTCGTTAAAGGACAGGTAGAGCTATCCCTCCTCTAGATTTTAATCTTTTTGGACCTGAGGGATTATTGCACAAAAAGGTCGAGCGCTTGTTTTATTCGGCTCGTTAAAATTATCGAAAACTCATCCCTTCTGTATTGTTTTATACTTTCTCGGACTTAAGGGATTAGATGACGAAAAAGGAATTTTGGAGTTAACTTTATGTACCTTTTCAGACTCTCTAAAAATGAAAAGGACCGAGTTATCCTTGTCATTAGACTCGTTAAAATTATTAAATAGCGACAAACTTGTCTTTAGACGAGAACGAGTTTCACTATCGCTAAGCTCGTTAAAACATAGCGATGGGCTTGCCCGAAGGGCAGGTTATAGAACAAGCATATGTTATCCTCCTCAAGCTTGACAAAAATAAAGAGGTACTGGTCAGTAATGACTGGGGAAAATTTGGGAAAAATCAAGAAAACTTTGATGGTAGCAGGTCACTCTTGAACATGACACTTTTCCTCCATACCACATTCGGGTTGGGTTGTTTCATTCACCGGTCACATCACCATGGTCTCGCCATACCATCCATATTTGGGGTAATGCTACCAATCCATCGCATCAGTGTCGCCATATGTTCAAGAGAAGTCGTTCAGAAAGAGTCAACCGGGTCCCATCCACTGGCATACATTATCCTTCATCCATTCATGACCGCCACCCTGAATCATATGTCACAGATCGTTTTCACCTCCATTAAAATCATTAGCTCTGTTCCGTGTCACTGATGTGGGATTCGTTAAGGCCCTCCTGTGACAGATCGCTTCTTGTCGACATCAGCTCATTATCCAAGAAGTTGATCTAGGAACAACCCCTTCAGTACTTTGAAGCTTGCATGCCTCAATGGCAAGTTTCTCACTTCCGACGACAGGTATACATCAATGACCTTCGACCAGAAGATTTTGCGTGGTGTTCAACGCCAAGTCCTTTATTCACACCACGTGAATTGTACTGCAGTACCTTGAGGGTCATTATCATTATCGGTGATTCCTCTCGCGCTTGTTAATGGTTTACATCATTGACCGGTAATCAAGCGATGTCTTTCCATGTTCGACTTCAGCGCAATTCTCACATGGATCGACTTGTACTTAGAGTGAAGATCGAACGAGTTTTGAAGACCCCGGATCTAGTTTCATCCATCCGGGCTGCGATATATATTCAGAAAAGATAAAGAAATTTGACATGTACATCATTGCAGCAGATGATCATCCTACTCAAAGGATGATAATTTAGCCAAAATTATCAGTCTACCATCAGACGATCGTCTGTTCTATGTACAAAAATGAATTTATAAAGCTAAGCATGGGAATGCTCGCCTCAGCTAGATCATGAAAGCAGTATGAATCATAATGTATTGTATTGTATTTTATTACAGGTCTCCTCCCAGCAAATGGATGAACTTCGGACCCTCCTGGATAAAGAATTTCACCCGATAAACGGCCTCATATTTTAGGGGGCAACTGTTATAGACATTTTTGTGCCTTACAGCCTCGAGCATGAAATGTCCATAATCTAAGGGATCCAAAGTCCCTAAACATGTTGTTCCTACACCTAGAGGAACAAGGCCAACTAACCACAACAGTTCACAGAAGTTCTCCACCTGAAAACACTCAAAAACAAGCCAATTTTGGATCATGTCAACTACTCCACTGAGCATCTGCGCTGAATGTCAACTGCTACACTGGCTACCTGCATTGAATGTCAACTCCAACACTAGCTACCTGCGCTGAGTGAGTTTGGACATGTGGCAGAGTCATTCCTCAAGGTGTCAATGCCCAGGAAGCTTCCAAAATGACACTTGCATCAAGGAATTCGACTGGTGATGAGTAAGAGGTTCCAAATCTCCAAGTGGAAGCAAGAACCTCCAAGTGGACTCAAGAACTGAGAGAGGGAGAGGACACTAGTCAGATCTCAAGCTGACTCATCCTCTCTCCAAACATCTATATATGGATCTCTCCTCCATGGGATCTAAGGGCTGGAATTTTGTGAATGCAAAGAATTGCTGTTGGTTTGAGACTGGATCATTGGGTGCTTAATGCTTTGAAGGGAGCTGAAGAAGGAATTCCATTCTGCTGGGAAGGAGATGCTGGATTGGAGCCCTATGGGTTGTATCTCTTCCTGAACCCTGTTACTTATCAATAAAGCTATCTTGATTCTTTCCTATATGCTGGTGTATTTTGTATGATTGCATTAGTGTATTTGATTTACTTCTAATCCTGAATCATTTATGAATATGTATATTTGCCTTTGCATTGTGTCCTTCTCTTGTCGCAAGTAGCTGTTCTCTTGTCACAGGTAGCTGTTCTCTTGTGATCTTGTGGGATTCAAGTAGCTGTTCTCTTGAGCAAGCGAGGAGACAAGTAGCTGTGGACACACAAAGAGAAGAGGATCTAGATCGAGGGACAACCAACAGACAACAGTAAGTCTGCCAATCTCCCCTCTTTCACATTTCATAAAGGAAGAAATCATAATAGCTGTATTCGTTTGTTGCTAAGGAACTGTCACACCTTAGGTGGATAGGATCATCCTGCATAGGCATTTTTCCCCACAACAATACGTGAGTACTTGTGGGGTCGGCCATGGGGCTGCACACCCCCTTAAAACATATGCATGGAGGGTATAAGTATGTGAGCTTGGGAGCTCATAACATAAATGAATCACACATCACTTCTAGGCATAGGAGCAGAGGTAAATCTGTGCAAGAGGGGTAAAATACTGCACATATCTTATGCGTAGGTTATCCAAGTGCAGTTTTGATATTCTTGTGCCGGGTGAAGTGAAGGCAAGCGTGTCGGGGTTCAGTTTGGATGCAGATTTGTGCAGGACTTGGTAGAGAGGTATAAGTGGCTCGGGTGAGCACTTCTCTTTGTGCAAGGGTGCACATGATTGTAAAAGGTTGTTCTATGCCTTGGTTGTAAAATATTCTAAGTATAGACTTGGAGTTTTGCCAAGTATAATTGATGATTGTATTATCGAAAAACAGATATAATATATTGTCGGGTAGACTCACATTATGGGGAGTTGCCCCTCCCCTTTATACTTGTTGCAATTGTTGTTCTCGGTTTAATTGCATGATGATAATGAATGAGTATGGGATTCATTAAGTATAAAGGATAATTGCTTTTACTTAGTTGCGAAACACAAGCTAAGTATGTTAATGTGAAAGTAGGCGTAGTCCACGAATGTTAGTATTGGTGAAAAGAACGCGTTCGGTGGTGCCGCACCTTGCTACAAGCGGTTGGAAGACTACCGCAGGTGTAGGGGTGTGACAGGTGGTATCAAAGCTCAGTGAAGAGCTTATCAGAGCTTCGGTTCGGTGAAGCTGTTGGATGGTGGAGACTAGATCGCAAAGGAAGAAGAAGCTGTTAGAGATGGTAGCTGGGTCTCAAGTTGGGTCTAGCCATGAAGCCGGGACTTTATCACTTATGGAAAGAATACTGCAGAGGATGGAAGCCATGGATTCTTCTTGGGAAACGAGGGAGGACTTGCTCACTAAGGAGCAAGAGGCCAGCTCGAAGCTAAGGGAAGAACTTGATGAGCTCCGAACACACCATGAGTACACTGATCTTATGTGTACACAACTCGAGATAAGGGTCAAGGAGGTTGAAGAAGCAAATGATCAGGGTCTTGCAGAGATCGTGAACTTGAAGGAATCTCTTGACAGGGTAAAAAAATCTCTTGATGAAGCCAAAGATGAGATCGCGGTGTTGAAGAAGGCCGTGAGGCATAACTCAGGTGGAGGAGTGCCTCATGTGAAGGTCAAGGAACCAGAATCTTATAATGGCACAAGGAATGCAAAGACTCTTGGCAACTTTCTATGGGACATGGAGCAGTACTTAGAACGGTTGAGTCTTCCTAATGGTGAGTTCTTGACAAAGGATGCTAAGATTTGGTGGTGAAGGAGGGTGGATCAGATTGTCAATGGCAGTGTTGATGACATCACTTCGTGGGATGATATGAAGAAGGCTTTGCAGACCCATTTCAGTCCTCAGGATGAAACGTGGGAAGCAAGGACAAAGATTAAGTAAATCAAGCAAACCGGAAGCCTACAAGCATACTAGCGAGAGTTTGCAAGTGCAGCTCTGGAACTTCCCGACATGGCGGAAAGGGACAAGGTGTTCAACTTCATTATTGGGTTGAAGCCTTGGGCATGCAATGAGGTGAAGAGGCAGAAGATTAGAACACTTGAGGAGGCTTTTGCTGCGGTTGATAGGTTGGTGGATCATTATGATGAGACTTCTGATGAGAAAAAGAAGTCTGACAAGCCGAAAGAAAAGAAGAAGGATGATGCTTCGAAATCGGATGATGGTTCGAAGATGAAGAAACCTTTGAAGTGTTGGATATGTGTAGGACCACACATGGTGAAGAATTGTCCCTCTAAACCGAAGATGGTTAATATTGCACAGTCTGATGGAAAGAATGAGGATGCTTCTGGGGGGATGATGCAGATACTTGGTGCTTCTGCTACTACGGAAGTGGCCTCTAGAAGGGATCTTGAAAGGAACAAGTTGGAGTATGTTCGAATGAAGGTTGGAGGTACTGATCTGCTCACTATGGTGGATAGTGGGGCTTCTCACAACTTCATGGGTGAAGATACTGCGAGAAGAATTGGGTTGAAGTTTGTACCGGCAAAGGCACAAATGAAGACAGTGAATTCTCCTCCTATTGAGATTCTTGGTATAGTTGAGAGGGTGGACACTACACTTGGTGAATGGATCAGGAAGGTGGACTTCACTATAGTGCGGATTGATGACTATGAAGCTGTATTGGGAATGGAGTTCATGAAACAATTTGATGCTATGATCGTTCCAAATTTGAAGAAGCTCTACATTTATGATGGAAGGGAAGATGTACCCATTGGTGTGCCAACCATTGGTGTGACTAGGCCTAATTGTAAATTGCAAGTGATGCAAATAGAGGATAAGGAGAAGATGAACAAGCGGTTGTCTAGTGTTGAGACAAAGCTTGTGGAGCATTCATTGGTCATTAGATCACTTTCAGATAGCATCTTGGATTTGACAAGAAGGCTAGAGTTGGTGGAGGATGATGATGATGATGATGAGGTATATGTGAGGCCGGATGTCCAGAAGGAAGACCGGGTTGCTTATCCACAAAGGATGGAGATTGAGGATCCTGATAGGTGGATCGAATTGATTAGTGAGGGAGAGTCTTCAGGCTCTACTCCCTCTATATCTTCTTAGATGGATGAAGAAGATGGGCTCATTGTTAGCTGCTCATGGCAGTGAGCCCTCAAGCATATGGAGCAGGTATAATGATGCATCAAGCATCATGACATGTTGCAGATGAGATGGATGGAGTTCCATGGACCTGAGCATGGACTATGGAGATAGATTCTTGATGAGTCAAGGATGTGGCAGATGTTTGAGGAACAACTGATGATGACATGAGGATGTTCACTCTTATGGTTTGAGCGTATGGTTGGACTGATCACCCGACTAGTTCAGACATGAGGTCCGGAAGTGTACAGAGATGTGTTGGCATTATGCTGGAGTATCATGACAGAGGTTCACATGATGACATATGGATCGAGATGACATCTTATGGAGAGCATACCGTGGAGGTGCATGCCTTGGTATGGTGAGCTTGGTGGCAGCTGGTCATTGAGCCGGGACATAGTGGAGAAGAGTCTCTACATATGTTGCAAGGGTGTTTGCCTTGCGAAGAGGAGTTCACATCACAGTTGAGTGATGATCTTGGGGGATGGCTACCGGGATGATATGTTGTCGAGGATGACAACGATTTCAGGTGGAGGAGGATGTAAGGCCTTTGAGCCTTACTTAGTTTGTTTTTCGCAACCAAGTAAAATGCAATTATCCTTTATACTTAATGAAGCCCATACTCATTCATTATCATCATGCAATTAACCAAGAACAATAACAATTGCAAACAAGTATAAAGGGGAGGGGCAACTCCCGAACAAGTCTGCCCAACAATATATTATAATCAGTATTTCTTCAATAATACAATCATCAAGTATACTTGGCAAAACTCCAAGTCTATACTTAGAATATTTTACAACCAAGGCATAGAACAACCTTTACAATACTTGTGCCAACCTTACACGGTAGGAGGGTGCTCAGCCGAGTCACCTAGAACTCCACCTTAAGTTCTGCACAAAACCGCATACTCATTGACCAACACATGGCACACTCTTCCAACCATCAACCAAGACTTACACCTGCGCAATCTCCAAGTCAATGTGCATGAGTTATGCACATGTCTCAACCCAACTGCGCACTTTTCTCTTGCGTAGATGCTAAGAGCGAATGCCAAGTCGAATGGATTATCTCCAAATGAGTTTGAAGTTCACTTTACTTATACCATCCATGCATTGATTTACAAGGGGTGTACAGCCCCTAGGCCGACCCCCAAAAGTCTTCACGCACGCCCATAAGCTCCCTTAACAAGTCGGCTTGCTTCCCTTTCAACATCACATATATACCTTGCTTCAACACTTAGTCGAATTAAGTGTTTTCCATATCGTCACTTTTATCGTCGCATATTATCGCACCTCCCGTTGCACATTTTGTCCGCGTGCCCGTGCGCCCGCCCACGCGCCCGCTCTCGTGCACGACTCACCGGTGCCCATCGTTCTCCACCTGAAATCGTTGTTGTCCTCGACAACATACCATCTCGGTAGCCATCCACCAAGATCATCATCATCCATGATGTCGACTCCTCCACATAAGGCAAACATCCCTGCAACATGTGTAGAACTCCATCTCCATCATGTCTCACCTTAGTGACTAACTGCCACCAAGATACCCATACCAAGGTATGCACCTCTACGGTATGTTCCCCATCAGATATCATCTCGATCCATGATCATCGACTCCTCTGTCACAATCTCCACTGCAACATCTCGTGTCGACCCCATCATGTGCCATCATGTGAACCTCTGTCATGATACTCCAACAAAATGCCAACATATCTGTGCACACTTCGCGACCCCATGTCTGAACTAGTTGGGTAGCTAATCCAACCATCACGCTCAATCCATGAGAGTGAACATCCTCATGCCATCATCAATTGTTCCTCAAACATCTGCCACATCCTCGACTCATCAAGAATCAACCACCATAATCCATGCTCAGGTCCATGGAAACTCCATCCATCTGCAACATGTCATGATGCTTGATGCCAAGCCATCCCTGCACCATCAATTATACTAGATCCATATGTCTAAGGGACTCACTGCCATGAGAAGCTAACAATGAGCCCCATCTTCTTCATCCATCTAAGAAGATGTAGAGGGAGTAGAGCCTGAAGGCTCTCCCTCACTAATCAACTCAATCCATCTATCAAGATCCTCAACCTCCATCCTTTGTAGATAAGCATCCCGGTCTTCCTTCTAGACATCCGGCCTCACATATACCTCATCTTCATCATCATCATCCTCCACCAACTCCAGCCTTCTTGACAAATCCAAGATGCTATCTGAAAGTGATCTAATGACCAATGACTGCTCGGTAAGCTTTGCCTCAATAGTAGACAATCGCTTATTCACCTTTTCCTTATCCTCCATTTGCATCACTCCCAATTTACAATCAGGTCTTGTCACACCAATGGGTACATCTTCCCTTCCATCATAAATGTAGAGCTTCCTCAAATGTGGAACAACCATAGCCTCAAATTGTTTCATGAATTCCATCCCCAATACAGCTTCATAGTCATCAATTCGCACTATAGTGAAGTCCACCTTCTCGGTCCATTCACCAAGTGTAGTGTCCACCCTCTCAGCTATACCAAGAATATCAATAGGAGGAGAATTCACTGTCTTCATTTGTGCCTTTGTCGGTACAAATTTCAGCCCAATTCTTCTCGCAGTATCTTAGCTCATGAAGTTGTGATAAGCCCCACTATCCACCATAGTGAGTATATCAGCACCTCCAACCTTCAGCTGAACATACTCCAATCTGTTCCTCTCAGGACCCCTCCTAGAGACCACCTCCGTAGTAGCAGAAGCACCAAGTATATGCATCATCCCCACAGAAGCACTTTCATTCTTCGCATCAGATTGTGCAATAGCAGCCACCTTTGGTTTAGAAGGACAATTTTTCACCGTATGTGGTCCAGCACATTTCCAACACTTCAAGGCTTTCTTCGTCTTCGAACTATCATCCGATTTCGAAGCATCTTCCTTCTTCTTATCTTTCTGTTTATCGGACTTCTTCTTCCTATCATCAGAAGTCTCATCATAATGTTCCACCAACTTGTCAATAGCAGCAAAAGCTTCTTCAAGTGTCCTAATCTTCTGCCTCTTCACTTCATTGCGCGCCCAAGGCTTCAACCCAATAATGAAGTTGAACACCTTGTCCCTCTCCACCATGTCAGGACTTCTTGCCATATGAACGACTTTAAGGTTTATGCCAAGAAGTCCTGCCAACGAGCTTGCTTCGCAGAAAGCTTTGGTTGTGATGCAAAATAACTTGCTGCAACGTTGTCAGTCTTGACAACAAACGGCTTCCCAATAAGGTAATGCCTCCACACATGAAGACAATGGATGATGGCAGTCATCTCCTTCTCATCGACCGGATACCTCCGTTCTCTATCCTGCAACTTCTGACTCTCATACGCCACTGGATGCCCATCCTGCATAAGAACCCCTCCTATGGCAAAATCTGAAGCATCAGTGTGTACCTCAAATGGTCTCTCGAAGTCAGGCAACTTTAGTATTGGTGTTGTAACCATCCTCTTCTTCAAGTCATCAAATGCATCTTAACATTTGTTCGTCCAACTCCACCTCTTGTCTTTCTTCAATAAGTCTGTGAGTGCCGATGTCACCTTGGAGTACCCCTCTAAAAACTTCCGTTGGTAGTTGGTCATGCCGAAAAGCACCCTCATCTCATGGACATTCTTTGGTTCAACCCAGTCCTCAATCGCCTTCACTCTGCTCGGCTCCATCCGTATATACCCTTGACCAACAATATGCCCAAGGAACGGAATCTCGGTCTGAGCGAACACAAACTTAGACTTCTTCAAGAACAACTGATTTTCCCTCAGTGCCTCGAACACCATCGCCAAGTGCTTCTTATGATCCTCCATGTTGTCACTGAACACCACTATATTGTCCAAGTACACTACTACGAACAAATCCAAATATGGTCGTAGAACATCGTTCATCAAAGTGAAAAATGTAGCAGGAGCATTGCACAAACCGAATGGCATAAAAAGGAACTCAAAGCTACCATACCTTGTTACTATCGCGGTATTCTTCTCATCTCCTTCAGCTATCTGCACCTGATAATACCCATGCCTCAAGTCCAACTTGGAAAACACTCAGGATTTCGCAAGGTTGTCAAAGGAATCAACAGCCAATGGTAAAGGATACCTGTTCCTTACCGTCTGCTTGTTCAATGCACGGTAATCACAGCATATCCGTAGCTCATTCGAATCATTCTTTCGCTGGAACAATACCAGAGCTCCATAAGGGGACCTTGAAGGTATAATGAAACCTGCCTCAGTTAACTCCTTTAACACCCCGTTTCAACTACTCCAATTCAGGCCCTGACAACGGATAAGGTGCTTTAGCCGGGGGTTGCTTTCCTGGCTCAAGCTCAATGCTATGGTCCACTGCACGCCTTGGTGGAAGTTTCTTCGGCAGCTCATCAGGCATCAAATCCGCATACTTGGTAAGCACGTCAGATATCTCAACTGGAACAGGCATCCCCACTCCATCACCTTCGACATCCTTGAACATCACCGCATATGTCTCCATATCTGACTCCTTCATAGCCTTCTCCAAACTTAGTGTCGAAACATGCTGCACCTTGACTTCCCTCCTTTGCCTATGGGTGGGCAAAGTCCAAGTTTGTGACTTTCCAACCAGCACCACCTCATCACAGAAGGGGACAAAAATAGCCTTGTTGCCCTTCAAGAAATCCTGTCCGAGTATCATATCAAAGTCGTTCCTCTCCATCACCGTGAAGTCCAACTGACCTTTCAAGTCTTTTATCTGCACAGGTACTTCGTGTACCAACCCTGCCACTTTAGCTCTAGAGTTCACTGCCTTGACTTCCATATTCGATGGGAAGATCACCAGTCCAACCTCTTTTGCCAACCGTGTCATCATGAAGTTATGAGTGGCCCCCGTGTCCACTAGAGCTTGAATTGTCTTGCCATGAACCATCAAGTCCACGAAACCCAGACTGTTCATCCATGATTTCTCCATAACTCTTCCTTGTTCATCAGCTTCACCTGTCATGAGCAACCCTGCTCTATCAGGTTTCACCATTTCACCTTCACTTCGTACAACAGCTTCAACACCCCGTGAACCTGCTCTGATACCACCTTCACTTCGGTGAAGTTGTGTAGCAGCTTCAATACCCGGATCAGCTGCTCTGATACCACCTGTCACGCCCCCAATTCTTTTTTCGTTTAATTGAGCGGGTGCGGCACCACCTAAGTTAATAACTTGTTCACCGTTAATTAACTTTGCGAACTACGCCTCCAACAATTCATAATAAACATGAATTCATATTATTAATGTGCGGAAACCATCAACAATATAAAGATAATAATACAACTCGGCAATAATAATAATAAACGATATTTTATTATATATGCGGAATTTTACATGACCGGGAGCCGCGCTCAACCGGTGTTCAATAAATGGGAGGGCGCCCGCCCGTGCAAGAGCGCACGACGGTCTGCCAAAACTCCACCAAGAAATACAATGATACAATATTACGAGTTCACACAATTCGGCGTTGGGCGGGCGGACGCCCTCCCATTTATTGAACGCCTTGCGGCTGTGCCCGGGCGCGCGCTCCCTCTCCTCATGAAAATCAACTAAGTATGAGTGCGAAGTGTCCGTCATCACATGTGCGCGCAAGTGTTGGAAAAATTGCGATATGTGTATGCTGAGCGGGCAGCATGTATGAACGCACCCACACATAGGGCGAGCCGACGTTGAGGGCAAGCATGAGTGGGCGTTCATGTTAATATTTTGGAGGTCGGCCAAGGTTGGACGAGCGGCCTCACATGCGTATAAGTAGAATGGACCTGCGGTTCATTTGGACAACAAACCTTCATCATTCTTCATCGCACAAGGTGTGCGCACAAGGAAGAAGGCGCAGTCTACCGCAGCTCGGATATGAGCCCGCCGAGCCGGGCGTAGGTATTAAGTGTGCACGGTAGAGTGGAGTGGTGCGCACGGGCGCCCGCCGCATGGAAGTCGCATTGGGTTTGGGTTGTGGCTTGGGCAAGGGTCGTGCACAGGTGCGCCCACCCGCCCAACGCCGAATTGTGTGAACTCGTACGCTCTTGCACGGGCGGGCGCCCTCCCGTTTATTGAACGCCGGTTGAGTGCAGCTCCCGGTCATGTAAAATTCCGCATATATAATAAAAGATCGTTTATTATTATTATTGCTGAGTTGTATTATTATCTTTATATTATTTATGGTTTCCGCACATTAATAATATGAATTCATGTTTATTATTAATTGTTGAAGGCGTAGTTCAAAAAGTTAATTAACGGTGAACAAGTTATTAACTTAGGCGATGTCGCACCCGCTCAATTAAACGAAAAAAGAATTGGGGGCGTGACAGGTGGTATCAGAGCAGCTGATCCGGGTATTGAAGGTGTAAGCTGCTACACACCTTCACCGAAGTGAAGGTGGTATCAGAGCAGCTGATCTGGATATTGAAGGTGTAAGCTGCTACACACCTTCACCGAAGTGAAGGTGGTATCAGAGTCGGTTCACGGGGTGTTGAAGCTACTGTACAAAGTGAAGGTGAAATGGTGAAGCCTGATAGAGCAGGGTTGCTCATGACAGGTGAAGCTGATGAACAAGGAAAAGTTATGGAGAAATCGTGGATGAACAGTCTAGGTTTCGTGGACTTGATGGTTCATGGCAAGACCATTCAAGATCTAGTGGACACGGGGGCCACTCATAACTTCATGACGACACGGTTAGCAAAAGAGGTTGGACTGATGATCTTCCCATCGAATATGGAAGTCAAGGCAGTGAAATCTAGAGCTAAAGTGGCTGGTTTGGTACACGAAGTACCTATGCAGATAAAAGACTGGAAGGGTCAGTTGGACTTCATGGTGATGGAGATGAACGACTTTGATATGATACTTGGATAGGATTTCTTGAAGGGAAACAAGGCTATTGTTGTCCCCTTCTGTGATGAGGTGGTGCTGGCTGGATAGTCACAAACTTGGACTTTGCCCACTCATAGGCAAAGGAGGGAGGTCAAGGTGCAGCATGTTTCGGCACTGAGTTTGGAGAAGGCTATGAAGGAGTCAGATATGGAGACATATGCGGTGATGTTCAAGGATGTCGAAGGTGATGGAGTGGGGACGCCTATTCCAGCTGAGATATCTGATGTGCTTACCAAGTATGCGGATTTGATGCCTGATGAGCTTCCGAAGAAACTTCCACCAAGGCGTGGAGTGGACCATAGCATTGAGCTTGAGCCAGGAAAGCAACCCCGGATAAAGCACCTTATCAGTTGTCAGGGCCTGAATTGGAGGAGTTGAAATGCCAGTTAAAGGAGTTAACTGAGGTAGGTTTCATTAGACCTTCAAGGTCCCCTTATGGAGCTCCAGTATTGTTCCAGCGGAAGAAGGATTCGGATAAGCTACGGATGTGCTGTGATTACCGTGCATTGAACAAGCAGGCTGTAAGAAACAGGTATCCTTTGCCATTGGCTGTTGATTGCTTTGACAAGCTTGCGAAAGCTCGAGTGTTTCCCAAGCTAGACTTGAGGCATGGGTATTATCAGGTGCGGATAGCGGAAGGAGACGAGAAGAAGACCGCGATAGTAACAAGGTATGGTAGCTTTGAGTTCCTTGTTATGCCATTCGGTTTGTGCAATGCTCCTGCTACGTTTTGCACTTTGATGAACGATGTTCTACGACCATACTTGGATTCGTTCGTAGTAGTATACTTGGACGATATAGTGGTGTTCAGTGACAACATGGAGGATCATAAGAAGCACTTGGCGATGGTGTTCGAGGCACTGAAGGCGAATCAGTTGTTCTTGAAGAAGTCTAAGTGTGTGTTCGCTCAGACCGAGATTCTGTTCCTTGGGCATATTGTTGGTCAAGGGTACATACGGATGGAGCCGAGCAGAGTGAAGGCGATCGAGGACTGGGTTGAGCCGAAGAATGTCCATGAGATGAGGGTGTTTTTTGGCATGACCAACTACCAACAGAAGTTTGTAGAGGGGTACTCCAAGGTGACATCGGCACTGACAGATCTATTGAAGAAAGACAAGAGGTGGAGTTGGACGAACAAATGTCAAGAGGCATTTGATGACTTGAAGAAGAGGATGGTTATAACACCGATACTGAAGTTTCCCGACTTCGACAGACCATTTGAGGTACACACTGATGCTTCAGATTTTGCCATAGGAGAAGTTCTTATGTAGGCTGGGCATCCAGTGGCGTATGAGAGTGGGAAGTTGCAGGACAGAGAACGTCGGTATCCGGTTCATGAGAAGGAGATGACTGCCATCATCCATTGTCTTCATGTGTGGAGGCATTACCTGATTGGGAAGCCGTTTGTTGTCAAGACTGACATCGTTGCAGCAAGTTATTTTGCATCACAACCGAAGCTTTCTACGAAGCAAGCTCATTGGCAGGACTTCTTGGCAGAGTTCGACATGACTATCGAGTATAGACTAGGAAGGCACAATGTGGTAGCATATGCCCTTAGCAGGAAGGGACAACTTGTAGCATTAGAAGGAGAAGATCGGGCAGCTAGGAGTAGGAGTCGAGTTCAGATGTCGGAAGAGATGCAGAATAAGATCAAGGGAAGTGTTCAAACCGATACTTTGGCGTAGAATATAGTGAAGCAGATATAGGAGGGGAAGACACGCAAGTTCTTTCTACGAGACGGGTTCTTGTTCTTTGGAAACCGACTCTATGTTCCAAAGTCATCTGGGCTCAGGAGACACCTTTTGAAGGAGTGCCATGATTCTCCATGGGCTGGCCACCCAGGGCAGCTTCATTCTTTGGCATTGTTGGAAAGAGGATTCTTTTGGGAGAAGATGCGGGAGGATGTAGAGGAGTATGTACATACGTGCATCATTTGTCAGCAGGACAAATCAGATACGCAGAGGCAAGGAGGACTGTTGCAGCCTTTACCAATTCTAGAAAGACCATGGATGAGTGTCTCAATGGACTTCATCACTCAATTACCACAGGTTCAGGGGTATAATGGGATTATGGTCATGGTTGATCATTTTTCCAAGTATGATGTCTTTCTTCCTACAAAGGTACCTTGTGGAGCCGAGCGGACTGCGGGTTGTTCTTTAAGAACATAGTGAAGTATTGGGGGATGCCATTGAGCATTGTGTCGGATAGAGATCCGCGTTTTACAGGCAGATTTTGGACCACATTGTTCAAGCTGGTCGGGACAGAGTTGTTGATGAGTTCGAGTTACCATCCGCAGAAAGATGGGCAGACCGAGAGGATCAACGCATTGCTGGAGGACTACTTGCGACATTATGTGACGGCTGATCAGAAGAATTGGCCCGAACTCTTGGATATTGCTCAATTTAGCTACAATATTCAAAAGAGTTCCGCGATAGGGTATAGTCCATTTGAGTTGGTGAATGGACAGATGTTGGTTGCACCACATACCGTAGTGAGGGGAGGCTTCTTGAGAAGTCCTCATGCGAAGAGGTTCATGAAGGCTTGGGAGGAGACTTTGGAGTTAGCACAGTTACGCTTGCACGATGCTGCAAGGAGGATGAAAAAGTATGCTAATCGTGGGAGACGGGAGGCACACTTCAGTGTGGGAGATATGGTGTTTCTCAGGATTACCGGGGAGCAGTTTCAGCCAGCCAAGGGGACGATGAGCAAACTGACACGGAAGTATGAGGGACCATTCCAAGTGAAGAAGAGAGTGGGGGAAGTTGCTTACGAGTTGGAGCTTCCACGCCATATGCACATGAAGCATCCAGTTTTTCATGTGAGTCAGTTGAAGAGATGTAGACTTGATTTAGACCATCCGGAGAGAGTTGAACTGACGAGAGGACCAGCCTTGATTGTGGACAGACCAGGGCTAGATTTGGAGAAGATTTTGAGTCTCAGAACTATAGGAGTTGGTTGCCACATGCGACGGGAATTTCTTTGCAGATGGAAGGATGCACCAGAGGAAGACAGCTGGGAAACGGAGGATTCACTTTGGAGATGGAAGAACAAGATCGAGAAGTACGACAAGAAGTTGAGAAGAAGAGCAGGAATTGTCGGGGTGACAATGATTTCCAGTGGGGGAGGATGTAACGCCTTGCGGCTGTGCCCGGGCGCGCACTCCCTCTCCTCATGAAAATCGACTAAGTATGAGTGCAAAGTGTCCGTCATCACATGTGCGCGCAAGTGTTGGAAAGATTGCGGTATATGTATGATGAGCGGGCAGCATGTATGAACACACCCGCACATAGGGCAAGCCGACGTTGAGGGCAAGCATGAGTGGGCATTCATGTTAATATTTTGGAGGTCGGCAAAGGTTGGACGAGCGGCCTCACATGCGTATAAGTAGAATGGACCTGCGGTTCATTTGGACAACAAACCTTCGTCATTCTTCATCGCACAAGGTGTGCGCACAAGGAAGAAGGCGCAATCTACCACAGCTCGGATATGAGCCCGCCGAGCCGGGCGTAGGTATTAAGTGTGCACGGTAGAGTGGAGTGGTGCGCACGGGTGCCCACCGCATGGAAGTTGCATTGGGTTTGGGTTGTGGCTTGGGCAAGGTTCGTGCACGGGTGCGCCCGCCCGCCCAACGCCGAATTGTGTGAACTCGTAATATTGTATCATTGTATTTCTTGGTGGAGTTTTGGTAGACCGCCGTGCGCTCTTGCATGGGGGTGTGCCCTCCCGTTTATTGAACGCCGGTTGAGCGTGGCTCCCAGTCATGTAAAATTCCGCATATATAATAAAAGATCATTTATTATTATTATTGCCGAGTTGTATTATTATCTTTATATTGTTGATGGTTTCCGCACATTAATAATATGAATTCATGTTTATTATGAATTGTTGAAGGCGTGGTTCGCAAAGTTAATTAACGGTGAACAAGTTATTAACTTAGGCGGTGCCGCACCAGCTCAATTAAACAAAAAAAGAATTGGGGGTGTGACAGGTGGTATGAGAGAAGCTGATCCGGGTATTGAAGGTGTAAGCTGCTACACACCTTCACCGAAGTGAAGGTGGTATCAGAGCAGGTTCACGGGGTGTTGAAGCTACTGTACGAAGTGAAGGTGAAATGGTGAAGCCTAATAGAGCAGGGTTGCTCATGACAGGTGAAGCTGATGAACAAGGAAAAGTTATGGAGAAATCGTGGATGAACAGTCTGGATTTCGTGGACTTGATGGTTCATGGCAAGACCATTCAAGCTCTGGTGGACATAGGGGCCACTCATAACTTCATGACGACACGGTTGGCAAAAGAGGTTGGACTGATGATCTTCCCATCGAATATGGAAGTCAAGGCAGTGAACTCTAGAGCTAAGGTGGCGGGTTTGGTACACGAAGTACCTGTGCAGATAAAAGACTGGAAGGGTCAGTTAGACTTCACGGTGATGGAGATGAATGACTTTGATATGATACTCGGACAAGATTTCTTGAAGGGCAACAAGGCTATTGTTGTCCCCTTCTGTGATGAGGTGGTGCTGGTTGGACAGTCACAAACTTGGACTTTGCCCACTCATAGGCAAAGGAGGGAGGTCAAGGTGCAGCATGTTTCGGCACTCAGTTTGGAGAAGGCTATGAAGGAGTCAGATATGGAGACATATGCGGTGATGTTCAAGGATGTCGAAGGTGATGAAGTGGGGACACCTGTTCCAGCTGAGATATCTGATGTGCTTACCAAGTATGCAGACTTTATGCCTGATGAGCTTCCGAAGAAACTTCCACCAAGGCGTGCAGTGGACCATAGCATTGAGCTTGAGCCAGGAAAGCAACCCCCAGCGAAAGGACCTTATCGGTTGTTAGGGCCTGGATTGGAGGAGTTGAAACGCCAAAAGGAGTTAACTGAGGCAGGTTTCATTAGACCTTCAAGGTCCCCTTATGGAGCTCCAGTATTGTTCCAGCGGAAGAAGGATTCGAATGAGCTATGGATGTGCTGTGATTACCGTGCATTGAACAAGCAGACGGTAAGGAACAGGGATCCTTTGCCATTGGCTGATGATTGCTTTGATAAGCTTGCGAAAGCCCGAGTGTTTTCCAAGCTGGACTTGAGGCATGGGTATTATCAGGTGCGGATAGCTAAAGGAGACGAGAAGAAGACCGCGATAGTAACAAGGTATGGTAGCTTTGAGTTCCTTGTTATGCCATTCAGTTTGTGCAATGCTCCTGGTACGTTTTGCACTTTGATGAACGATGTTCTATGACCATACTTGGATTCGTTCGTAGTAGTATACTTGGACGATATAGTGGTGTTCAGTGACAACATGGAGGATCATAAGAAGCACTTGGTGATGGTGTTCGAGGCACTAAGGGCGAATCGGTTGTTCTTGAAGAAGTCTAAGTGTGTGTTTGCTCAGACCGAGATTCCGTTCCTTGGGCATATTGTTGGTCAAGGGTACATACGGATGGAGCCGAGCAGAGTGAAGGAGATTGAGGACTGGGTTGAACCGAAGAATGTCCATGAGATGAGGGTGTTTTTGGGCATGACCAACTACCAATGGAAGTTTGTAAAGGGGTACTCCAAGGTGACATTAGCATTGACAGACTTATTGAAGAAAGACAAGAGGTGGAGTTGGACGAACAAATGTCAAGAGGCATTTGATGACTTGAAGAAGAGGATGGTTACAACACCGATACTGAAGTTTCCTGACTTCGAGAGACCGTTTGAGGTGCACACTGATGCTTCAGATTTTGCCATAGGAGGGGTTCTTAAGAAGGATGGGCATCCGGTGGCATATGAGAGTCGGAAGTTGCAGGATAGAGAACGAAGGTATCCGGTTCATGAGAAGGAGATGACTGCCATCATCCATTGTCTTCATGTGTGGAGGCATTACCTTATTGGGAAGCTGTTTGTTGTCAAGACTGACAATGTTGCAGCAAGTTATTTTGCATCACAACCGAAGCTTTCTGCAAAGCAAGCTCGTTGGCAGGACTTCTTGGCAAAATTCGACATGACTATCGAGTATAGACCGGGAAGGCACAATGCGGTAGCAGATGCCCTTAGCAGGAGGGGACAACTTGCAGCATTGGAGGGAGAAGACCGGGCAGCTAGAAGTAGGAGTCGAGTTCAGATGTCGGAAGAGATGTAGAATAATATCAAGGGAAGTGTTGAAACCGATACTTTGGCGCAGAATATAGTGAAGCAGATAAAGGAGGGGAAGACACGAAAGTTCTTTCTACGAGACAGGTTCTTGTTCTTTGGAAACCGACTCTATATTCCAAAGTCATCTGGGCTCAGGAGATACCTTTTGAAGGAGTGCCACGATTCTCCGTGGGCTGGCCACCCAGGGCAGCGTCGTTCTTTGGCATTGTTGGAGAAAGGATTCTTTTGGGAAAAGATGCGAGAGGATGTGGAGGAGTATGTATATACGTGCATCATTTGTCATCAGGACAAATCGGAGACTCAGAGGCAAGGAGGACTGTTGCAGCCTTTAACGATTCCAGAGAGGCCATGGATGAGTGTCTCGATGGACTTCATCACTCAATTACCACAGGTTCAGGGGTATAATGGGATAATGGTCGTGGTTGATCGTTTTTCCAAGTATGCTGTCTTTGTTCCTACAAAGGTACCTTGTGGAGCCGAGCGGACTGCGGGGTTGTTCTTTAAGAACATAGTGAAGTATTGGGGGATGCCATTGAGCATTGTGTCGGATAGAGATCCACGTTTTACAGGCAGATTTTGGACCACATTGTTCAAGTTAGTCGGGACGGAGTTGTTGATGAGTTCGAGTTACCATGCGCAGACAGATGAGCAGACTGAGAGGATCAACGCGTTGCTGGAGGACTACTTGCGACATTATGTGATGGCTGATCAGAAGAATTGGCCTAAACTCTTGGATATTGCTCAGTTTAGCTACAATATTCAAAAGAGTTCCGCGACAAGGTATAGTCCATTTGAGTTGGTGAATGGGTAGATGCCGGTTGCACCGCATACCGTAGTAATGGGAGGCTTGTTGAGAAGTCCTCATGCGAAGAGGTTCATGAAGGCTTGGGAGGAGACTTTGGAGTTAGCACGGTTACGCTTGCACGATGCTGCAAGGAGGATGAAAACGTATGCTGATCATGGGAGACGGGAGGCACACTTCAGTGTGGGAGATATGGTGTTTATCAGGATTACCAGGGAGCAGTTTCAGCCAGCCAAGGGGACGACGAGCAAACTGACACGGAAGTATGAGGGACCATTCCAAGTGAAGAAGAGAGTGGGGGAAGTTGCTTACGAGTTGGAGCTTCCACGCCATATGCACATGAAGCATCCAGTTTTTCATGTGAGTCAGTTGAAGAGATGTAGACTTGATTTAGACCATCTGGAGAGAGTTGAACCGATGAGAGGACCAGCCGGGATTGTGGACAGACCAGGGCTAGAGTTGGAGAAGATTTTGAGTCTCAGAACTACAGGAGTTGGTTGCCACATGCGATGGGAATTTCTTTGCAGATGGAAGGATGCACCGGAGGAAGACAGCTGGGAAATGGAGGATTCACTTTGGAGATGGAAGAACAAGATCGAGAAGTACGACAAGAAGTTGAGAAGAAGTGCAGGAATTGTCGGGGCGACAATGATTTCCAGTGGCGGAGGATGTAACGCCTTGCGGCTGTGCCCGGGCGCGCGCTCCCTCTCCTCATGAAAATCGACTAAGTATGAGTGTGAAGTGTCCATCATCACATGTGCGCGCAAGTGTTGGAAAGATTGTGGTATATGTATGATGAGCGGGCAGCATGTATGAACGCACCCACACATAGGGCGAGCTGACGTTGAGGGCAAGCATGAGTGGGCATTCATGTTAATATTTTGGAGGTCGGCCAAAGTTGGACGAGCGGCCTCACATGCGTATAAGTAGAATGGACCTGCAATTCATTTGGACAACAGACCTTCGTCATTCTTCATAGCACAAGGTGTGCGCACAAGGAAGAAGGTGCAGTCTACTGCAGCTCGGATATGAGCCCGCCGAGCCGGGCGTAGGTATTAAGTGTGCACGGTAGAGTGGAGTGGTGCGCACGAGCGCCCACCGCACGGAAGTCGCATTGGGTTTGGGTTGTGGCTTGGGCAAGGGTCGTGCACGGGTGCGCCCGCCCACCCAACGCTGAATTGCGTGAACTCGTAATATTGTATCATTGTATTTCTTGGTGGAGTTTTGGTAGACCGCTGTGCGCTCTTGCACGAGCGGGCGCCCTCCCGTTTATTGAACGTTGGTTGAGCGCGGCTCCCGGTCATGTAAAATTCCACATATATAATAAAAGATCGTTTATTATTATTATTGCCGAGTTGTATTATTATCTTTATATTGTTGATGGTTTCCGCGCATTAATAATATGAATTCATGTTTATTATGAATTGTTGAAGGCGTAGTTCGCAAAGTTAATTAACGGTGAACAAGTTATTAACTTACGCGGTGCCGCACCCGCTCAATTAAACGAAAAAAGAATTGGGGTGTGACAGGACTTAGTCGAATTTCCGCGGTGAGATGGAGCGCGCGCCGGTGCACAACCGCAGGTCGTTACATCCTCCCATATACGTAAAATGAGTGGGAACCCAAATATCATTGCTTTGAGAGGGCTGCTCAATTCGCCTTAAACTTTTCTTAACGTACAACCCCATATCACTTCAAGGTCGCCGACGTGCATATGACACATTCAATGCATTACAAATAAAAAGTAAGTCAAACAACTCTGCATAAAGATTAGGGCGACAAGCCTGTGTTGCAGGTGAGAAAACGCGTATGTGCAGAACCCAAAACATGTGTTGGCGTTGATGACCATTTTGGCGCTGAGTTCACCAACTTCCCGGATTATTCGGTAGCCTGATCCCAGTATATCCGGGAGACGCACAAACACATGAACCTGTAGTGTAACCATTGTGATAAGAGGAGGTTAGTCTTCTCACAAATCTAATTACATGGCACATTCACATTCTAAAGCTATAACAACTGTCAAAATTTATATTAGCTTCTGTTTTTTTTTGCATAGACCTGCAAAAATAAATTTACCCAGGAAGTCAAACATTCGTACAAAAAAAAGTTAAACTTTCCCATTTATATCAATGGCTGAAATATATAAGGTATATTTTGCATAGTCATCGATCTCGTTTATACATTGAATCTTTACGCACCGCCCAAAGTGACATCAGCTTGGGTACCATGCGTACTCAGGGATTCCATCGAAATCCTTGAAAATGGTAATATTGAATCTTTGTGTATCGATCTTATCACATTCCTTTTTCAAACCATATAGACTTTACAGAACCGGGGTTTCCAGGATGGTCTGAAATTTGTCGCACACGATAAAGTGGTGTAGAAGTCATACAAATTTTATATTGCGTGTTATATATTGGAATCGTGTTGGAGAATTTATTTGAATGAGTAAGATTTGCTTTGTCTAATACATTATAGATTAAATGAATGGGATAATATTAAAGTTTTATTAATGGTTTTTGGATTTCTTAGCTCAGTTCCGAAATTTTGAAATTTACAAGGCAAAAGCCTATATTACCTCTTTAGTTTATCAAAACAGGTTAGGAAACATGGTTTTGAATTGTGCATACGTTTGATCGCTGGTTCTCAAGCAGATCGACATCAGTCCATTTGATTTACCATGACAAGAGTATGAACCATTTCATTGACAACATCGGGCAAACACTATCCACATTCCGAATCATATTAACGTAGTTCTTCAATTTCATGTAATTATTTGAAATTTTCTGTAATACGAGTGTCTAATTAATTTCTTTTATTATAACACCATCGAATCTAACTGGATGTTCGATACAAGCACTATAGGTTTGAAGATTCTCACTTAACCGAACAGAGATCTGTCTGAAAATTCCCATCTCCTATTTGGATCTAAAATCAATTAAATGTGAAGAGGGCATGGCTTATGGATGAAGGGGTAGGTCCGTGCTTATTTCAAGCATAGTAATATAGAATTATGGTATATTAACTTAATCAATCATTAAAGATGTTTTTTTAACAAAAAGTTTGGTATATTGTAATGAATGTAATAAAATATTCTAAAAGCATTAATTCAACCCATTTGATTATAAATTAATTTAAGATGTTTTTGTTGATTATGTGTTAGGAAGAGTTTTAATTAAATAAAAATTATCTCTACCATTTATAATATTTGCTTCGAGTAGTTTACCCATTTTTTTAGTAATATTAAAACCAATAAATTATTCTAAAGTCTTTTTTGTTATTTGTTATAATTCACTAAAATAAAAAATAAAAAATAATGAAATTAAAGAAAGTTTAATAATTTTAATATCAAATTTATAATATAAGCATATAGACTTATATCAATTACATTTATTAATATAAGAAATCTAAATCTATTTATTTATTAACTCATTTGATAAATGTAAATTAAAAAAAAAAAAAAAATCATCAATAAAAACTTACATATCCAAAAAAGCCTTCCCAATTGAATAAAACTATTATTATACCATTATAACTAAACGCAACACACATATTATTAAATTTATTTATTTTTTAAACCTTTAAGAATATCACTAAAATGTTACCTAGGCATGTTGACATAAAATTTTTAAAAACATTTGTAAATAAGTCATTCATATATATGAAGATAATTATTAAAAATAGATATTGGATTTCAAAAAATTAGATAATTAATTTTTACAGTTTTTTAAAAAATTATACTATTATGATATATAATGTTTATGATTTTCTTTCAAACGTGCATATTTTGTTTTCAAATTACCTTTTCAATTAGTTTATATATATAATTTTTTCTTATTTAAAAAATAAATATAAATATTTAAAAATAATTATTAAAGTTTTTAAAATATATTTGTTTCCACTTTTTTTTCATTTTAAATTTCAAAACGTTGTCTTAATTCTATTTCCCTACATTGTGTAATAGTAGATATTTTGTTCTACGATTTTTTTAATTTAGTTTTGATTAAATGATCACCTTCTTTTTTTTAAGTCAGCTTGTTATATTAAAAAAGAGGAAAATATAGTACAAAAAGTCTACACTTGCAGACAGAGGGCCGCCAGACTGTAGGCCTACTTTCAAAATTGACCAAAAGGGATAACCATACTAACATAAGCACACCACGCAGGGTGGCATTGTCATAGAGCTTAACAAAAAGACAAACAACTAAACATCTGCCTAAATGAGGCAGCAGACAGACAACAGAAGCAACAGACCAACTAACCAGCATAACAAAAGGGAACATAGAGGACCAGCTGAAAGAACATAGATACCAGTCGCGGTAGAAACAGCCCCTTTACATCTTGAGCACAACATAATTCTTGGATGTCTCTGGAGCTGGTTCAGACATTGAGATGCCTGCCTGCGTAGGCTTGGGATGATTGCCTTGATGATCTCCCGCCGGTTCATCCTTCTGATTTTCGGCTTGCCTTGTATCTTGTCCAATAGTATGCCTTAAGAGTTTGATCAGCACTGTGAGCTTCTTGGTAATGCTATCGACCTGTTGTTCCAGCGCACTAACCTTGAACTCCAGGCTCTCTAAGATCGCAATGTGTTCCTCCGTCTTGGCCTCTGAGATGTGCTGGACTTTTCGCAATTGCTCCGCGTAATTTCCCTGCATGCTCAAGGCTTGAGCAAGTAGTGTTTTCATTCGCCAGCTTTCTGCTTGAGTCCTGACGAACTGGGTGGCCCGCGTGGTAACAGTTCCGGGGTCCTGAAGCCAATCCACTTCCTTTTCTATTTCCTGCTCCGACAACTTCTTTTCTTCCTCATGGACCATGGCTTCCAGGTCAATGATCTTTCGCTTGTTCTTTTGTGAAGTACGTGTTTCATACATTTCTCTAGCGACCTTGAGATCTTTGTTAGCAGAAGCGTTGCGACTTCCTTCCCCTGCCATTATCGTGCCTACACTCACGGTATAGTTCTGGGTGCTTTCTGCAGAATAGGTGGGCTCTGGCCTACTACACGATAAAACAGTGCTTTTTCCCTTGCCTTTGGTGGATGTTAAATAGAGGTTGCCTGGGATGTTACCGGTTGAAGACCGCCTGTCTCTTTGCAACTTGCATGTCATATCATAATAACTTCTGCGTGATGGCGAATTGTTTGGGTAGTGGCTCATATTCTTTCCCTTACGGTCACCTTTTCTCTCCTGCTTCAGTTCCTGCCAAGTGTCCCCCTCCTTGACCTGGCCTCGGCGGCACATATCCTTATTTATCATATCTGATACTATATCCTCTTTCTCCTGCTCGCGCCATAATTGCGCCGAACTCGCGTGTCCTTCTTTCCCCTGCCAATCTTTAATGGTGTCTGCAGTGCCAGCATGTCTCATCATAGTATGACATTGTTATATTCTTCCTCCCAATCAATCTCAATTGTCGTCACCCAGATCTTGCCTGGAGAGCTGGGTGCACTTTTCTTTTAATTCCGGGCAGTCTACATTCTGCCAACAGCTGTCCCACGTGGTGTTTGGGTGCTCGATTCCATAGTTCACCAGGTGGTCCGCAACCATATTAGCTTTCCGTCGCACCGCCTGAAAAATAAGACCTTTCATTTCTCCCAGCATTCCTGCGATGTTGTCTGTAACCTTGGCAAGTCTCCAATGTTTAGTAACCTTACTTTCTTTCGCTCCCCCGTAGAGATTCCTTGCCGCTGTTATTGCCAACCCTGAGTCTTCCTCAACCACAGCGGTGCCAACCTGTTCATCTATGATAATTCTGAGTCCTTGTTCCATGGCAGCAAACTCCATCTCGTTATTAGTTCCTTCCCCCAAGGCTTTACTGTAGATGTGAAGAATTTCCCCTGCATAGTTCCTTATGATGCCTCCGATGCCCGCCAAGCCTGGATTGCCTCTGGAGGCTCCGTCGAAATTCAGCTTAAGAAAGCCTGCAGGAGGACGCCTCCAGCCAATTGACGCGGTACTTGGTTTTTGCTGGCAGTTCGTGGTGCCCATACTTCGGCCGTTATCCAATTTGAAGGCTTTTAAAATGTGTAAGTCTCTAACTGAAGCTTGGTTATCTGGTTCTACTCTGCACTTAACCAGGATTAATTGTCTTATATTTTGGGTTATAGTGTCTAGCGAATGCTCTATGTCTCTGTATTCATTCTGAAAGATTCTTCTATTCCGTTCCTTCCATATGGTCCAAGTTATAAATCCTGGCAAGGTTTTCCATATGCTGTTAATTCTTATATTATTTGAATACCCACTCTGCCAATTCATGATGGTGTCCTGGATAGAGTCCCTGGTTCTATCTGTCTTTTGCATAATGTTTTCCACCCATTTCCATAGGTGACAAGCCCAGTCGCAAGTGTTGAAGAGATGGTTCATTGTTTCTTCAGCCAAATTGCACATGGGGCATCTAGATGGGCCATTAAACCCTTTTTTGCGAAGATTCTCCCAAGTGAGAGTTTTCCTTCGCATCAGGAGCCATAGGAAGGTTTTAATCTTAGGCCAAAACAGAGTATCCCAGACCTTATTACTCCATTGAATCACCTCCATTTGCTCTGTATTTTCGAGATGCTCCCTGGCTTCCTTGAGTGTAAAATTACCACTCCCTTGTTAGGATATTCCGACACATAGGATATAGTTAAGTTCAACTTGGTTTAGTATAGAGTTAGGTTAGAGTTAGGTAAAGTGTGTTTCTTTACCGTTGTACATTTTGTAACTTACAATCCGACGGTCACGATATGTAGTGATCCGACGGTTCACTCTCACCTCGGTATTACCGACACTTGATCCGTGGCTTGACACCCGATTGGTCCATGAGTTCTATTTAAAGCGCATGGAGGGTCATTGTTCGAGTAATCCGTGCATGAGAGAAGCTTATGTAAATTTTCATTCTTTGATTAATAAATTGCCTGTAGTACCCACGTTGGGACAGGCCGTGGACTGTTTCCCTCCTTGCACTCTGAGGGTTTTAACCACGTCAAAAATACTGGTGTATTGATTTGAGATCTGGTTGTGAGCGGTGTCCTTTTGGTGTTCTTTCTGAGGAACTTACCCTATAAATTCCTACATCCCTTTCATGCCCCATCTTAGCTGGTCTTTTTCTTCAGCTTTCCTTATCTTCCTTTTGTTTAGTTGGTTGAGGAGATCTCTTATATTGTTGTTTTCCTCATTTGAGCTTTCTGTGTCGTTGATCAACCAATCTCTCCATTCCTGGTCCCTGCTGCTGTGATTCCAGTATTGATGGACAGTGTATCTTCCCCTGTCCTGGCACTGTCTCTGAAGGCCTGCTAACTCTGGTCTTTCAAGCTTCGGGAGTTGCTGCCAAGCATCTTCCCAAAATAAAGTTGTTTCCCCATTTCGGATTTCCCAAAAGCTGTGATCCTGCACAATGTCGCGATTCCTTCTTGCTAAATTCCATATAGGAGACCCTTCAAGAACCTCCTGCAGCCTTATTAATTCCTGAATGTTGCACTCTGGGGTATATTTTTCTTTCCAGTGTCTAGCCCATGGAAGATTGGATTCCTTCAACCATCTCCACCAGAGCTTGGCTCCACAGGTCATGTTGATAGTGGAGGGATCCACAAGATTTAAGCCCCCTAATTCTTTCGATTTGCAAAGTTTGTTCCAGGCAACAAGCGCCCATTTTTTTTTCTCTGCATTGCCATTCCAGACAAAGGATCTCTGGATTTCCCTAATCTGTTGTAGGATTCCTTTAGGGGCAGGGATAATAGAGAGCAGGTACTGTGGAATGGCTTGCAATACTGCTTTGGTGAGGACTAATCTTCCAGCGAAATTGAGGGCCCTGTGGGTCCAGTGCTGACATCTCTTCTCCATTTTAGCCAGGATTTTCTCCCAATGTATCTTTTGCCAGGGTTTGTCCGTCAGAGGGGCCCCCAGATACTTAGAGGGTAGGCTACCTCTTCGAAAGCCTAGAATACTAGATAGATTCTTCTGAATCGCTAAATGAGTATTGAAGAAAAAATAGTGGATTTTGAAAGATTAATTTCCATACCAGACGCCTTACTGAAGAGATTTAGTATTTTTTTGAATGCCATGGCTTCTTTCACAGTTGGCATCCCATGCAGCATTGTGTCATCCACAAATTGCTGGTGAGTTGTCGCTGGTATGGAATGAAGGGGTTGTAGTCCTTTGATTTTTCCCTCATTCTTTGCTTTGCGGATGAGTCTGCTCAGACCTTCCATAAGGATTACAAAAAGGAAAGGAGACAGAGGGTCTCCTTGCCTGATGCCTCGGGAGGGAGAGAAAGGGTCGGAGGGGGAGCCGTTGACAAGGATAGAAAATTTAGTGGATTTAATCAGGGCGAGAATCCATTTAGTCCACTGTTTATCAAAGCCAAAAGCATTCAGTATGGCTTCAAGGTAGTTTTAGTTGACCTTATCATAGGCTTTAGAAAGATCTAGCTTCATCAACATCCCTGCTATTTTCCTAGTCTGAAGAGTATGAACCATTTCCTGGGCTAGTAGAATATTATCCAAAACTTGTCTTCCTTCAACATATCCCGACTGCTCTTTCGAGATAAGGCCAGGAAGAATGAGCTTCAATCTGTTGGCTTTAACTTTAGATATGATTTTATATATCACATTACATAAGGGTATATGTCGAAATTTCTCTGGGGAGTTAGCCTCTTCTTCCTTTGGAATTAGAGTGAGGAAGGTAGAATTTAGCGATTTAAGGATAGAGCAGGAGCATCTGGAATCTTCTACTACTTCCCATATTTCAGCCTTAACAAATCTCCAGCAGGCTTTATAAAAATTGATGGTGAAACCATCAGGCCCAGGTGCCTTGTCATTCGGCATGCTTCTAACCACTTCTTCCACCTCATCCAATGAGATTTCCCTAATAAGAGCTAGGTTTTGCTCATTGGTAATAATTTTAGGAATGGCCTGAGTTAGTTCCTCAATAGCTTCTGTTCTGTCTGCTTGCGGCTCCTGGGCTATATGATTAAAGTGCCTTGTGAGCAGTGTTGTTATTTCTTGGTGACTTTGTAGAGTTTCCCCTTTTTCATTGTTGAGACAAAGTATTTTATTTGCCCCTCTGTAATCTAGCGCAGACCTATGGAAGAACTTGGTGTTCTGTTCCCCTTCCTTTAGCCATTGTATCCTGGATTTTTGTTTCCATAAGGTCTCTTCCTGTTGACAGCGTAGTTGCCACTGTTGCATCAGGACTTTTTCCTGTTCTGTTGAGTCCTCATTGTTGTGCCCATTAGCCCATTCTTTGTGAATCTATTCTAACTTTCCCTCTATGATGGTTTTCTCCTTGAAAATGTTCCCAAACTCAGTTGCATTCCATTCTTTAATTTTGTTTTTGATGTATCTTAATTTGCTTTGAAGTTTAAACATTCTGGTTCCTCTGATGTCCATTGGTTTGTGCCACCATTTCTCCACCAGTTGAATGAAATTAGGGTGATTCAACCAGAACTTCTCAAATCTGAAAGGCTTGTTTCTGGGGGTTCCTTGGATGGCCGCTACCAAAGAGATTGGCCAATGATCCGATCCTCCACTAGGAAGGATGTCAGATTCCACTATTATTCCTTCAAGTAGAATGCTTTCAGAAATAATAAATCTATCTAAATGAGAGGCTATCTGCTTCTCGCCTCCTCTCCTATTATTCCAAGTGAAAGTTCCACTTTTTGGCTGGATGTCCACTAGTTTGGCAGAATCAATGAATTCAGCGAAGAGCTCAGCATCCTTATTGAGTTTTCTGATCCCTCCTTTCTTTTCCAAAAGAGAGTTTATCATATTAAAATCTCCACCCATGATGATTTTCGTGCTGGGATATCTGAGCTTTAGACTTAAAAGAGAGCGGAGAAAAGATAATTTATCTTCTAGCTTTTGAGGTCCATAAACATTTGTGCATAAGTAAGTTTCAGAATTACCTATCATTTGAGTTTCCATGGCTATGAACGATCTTGTAGCTTCTATCGAGAGGATGTTTATCACCCAAGAGTCCCAAAGAGTTACTAAACCTCCTTCCCATCCTTGACTGGTGACTTCCATAAATTCTATGTATTTACCAAGCCTTTTGTTGATATTCACCATGTTGTTGTTAGCACACTTGGTTTCCTGTATGAACATGATATCCGGTTTCTCTTTTTGGAATTTTCTCTTTAGATGTCTTTGTTTCACTTGGCTATTAAGCCCTCTTGTATTCCCTGATATAACTTTCATTTTTAACGAGACAGATTATTGGTAAGACGGGAAAGCATTCAGAGCCTTCATCTTGCTAGAGTTTAACACTAAAATAGCCAGTTCATGCAATACTTCACCGTTTGTTCTTCGGCCTCTCTTCCTTTTCTGTTTCGAGCTGGTTGAATTGCATAAAAGGCTCTTTGAATGGCTGCCTATTCCCTTTGCTATGCCTAATTTCATATTTTTCCTATCCAACTCCACCTTCTGCCTTGCAATGAATAGATCATTGATATTTCTAATCTCTTCTTCTGGAATGTTTTCTATTCCTTGAGTTTTCCAGTTTTCTACCATGACTGGTAAGTTCACTCCTTCCTGCTCTAGAACCTCATTTAGCTCCATCTCCTCACTACCACCATCACTGGTTAGCATATCTACATCTTCATCTAGCTCTCCTACTGGCTCCTGCATTTGGACTACTGTTCTGAGGGGATGTTCCTCCCCTTCTTTGGTTTTATGGCCTGTCCTTTCTTTGTTCCCTTCATTATTATTTGATTCCTTATTTTGTTCTTCTAAATTTGTATCTGTCTCTAAGATTCCAAAGGCGTTACTGGTGTTGCCTTGTGCTACCCCTATTCTGTTCGTTCTTTTTCTGTTAGCCCTTTGTCTTGCTTTTGGCTTTATGAAGGCATCCCTGCTCTTTACTGCTTGCTCTGGCTTAGGTTCTTCCCCTGTTTTGTTTAATGGGCATTCTCTTACTAAATGTCCATGTTTGTGACATTTTCTGCAGCGGAAGGGGATTTTCTCATAGTCAATGGCTTGAAAATAGTCTTCATCCCTGTACTCCAGCCACAATCCTTCATGTAAAGCTCCTGATACATCCATCTCCACACAAATTCTCACGCAGGAAGTGTATTTTCTTTGCATCGTTGCTTCTGAGGCTTTGATGAAAGTTCCTAGTCGATCCCCTATTTGCTTTAGTGCCGCCAAGCCCCAGTAGTCTATTGGAAGGGAGAAAAGACGGATCCACACTGGGACCTGTGTGAAGGTCTCTCTTTCTGGCACGAAGTTGGGTTTCCAAGGTCTCATGTAGAGACCCGCTGAAGCGAAGAAGTAAGGACCCCCATCAAATACTCTATCCTTATCCTCTAAATTCGTAAAAACAACAGTGAAAAAACCTTTCGCTCCTAAGTGTAGTTTAACATCACCTTTGGGTTTCCATTGCTGCTTGATCCACTGACATAGCGCTCTTTCTGTTGGCCACAGTCCCATGAACTTGCAGATTACTGCATGTTCCGACATATGTTCTCTATAGGCTTGTATCTCCGGATCTGTGATCACCACTCTTAGGGTTTCTGCTTTTTTTGGTTTGCATGCTCCTCGTGTTGCTTTGTTATTGCTGGGGTTTGGTGCGGTTTCTTTCTCCTCTTCATCTCTTGATTGATTCCCTTCCTCTCGTTCCCCTTCTTCCTCTGTTTGTTTATCTTTATGGGCTATGTGTCTTTGCCCTGTATCATCCTTCCTTTCGCTGTCCTCCTTTCCATTGCTTTCTTTTTCTTTCATTTTTGGGTTACTGGTTGTCTCTCTGTGCACCCTTTGTTTCTTCTCTTTGCTTGTTCCGCTATCTTGCTTAAGCTTTCCATATCCTGTTATCTTTACTCCCTCCTGCGCTGCTTGTTTTTGCATGACTATTTGTTTAAAGGATGGGGTCCCAATGGACCCCCTGTTTACCATTTTTGGGTCAATCCTTGTCCTCTTCTGAGCAGTTCCACTATTCTGACCCTGTGTGCGTCCAAATCCGATCCCAGTTCTACAGGTTTGAAGTGCTAAACCCTAAACCTCGAGCCCTCAGAGTTAACGGGGACGCTAGACAAGCTGCCCTGATTTCATTTCCGGATTTTTTCCACCTCTTTCAATTATTAATTGATCACCTTCATCAAATCATATAAGTTCCTAAATTGAAGCATTTGAATATGTAAGTTACTTTATAACGCTTGGTTCAATAAAATCTTCTACTACCATATATTTTTGTAATTTGTTGATTTATTAATTATTTTTGTCCTTTTTCAATAATTTTTATGTGTAAATAATCCTTTTGGTTACCTTCTAACACATCTACGGATTAAAGGTAATTTTCCTGCACCATAAAATTATATTTCCAATTTAATTATTATGTAGATTTGTAAATTTTACTAATATATTTTCAATAGGTACGCAATCATAATATGGATGATTACAAGTGTAAATCTTTCTTTTAAGTTTAATATTAAATTATAAATGATTAAAATATTATAATTAGTGATTGTATCATAGGAAAAAAGAAAGTTCGTAAAAAGAAAAGAGGCAATGTGGAAAGTAATAATCAAGATAAATATATAGAAAATGAAATAAATTGAAATTTTTGTTTTTATATATTTTCTAAAGAATATAGCAAGAGGTTAAATTTAAATGTCCTAGAATAATGACAATCTTTGCAAGCAAAAGGTACATAACAAAGGAGTTAAAATTGTTTGGGGTTTTTTAAAATGGCATGAAATAAATGTTGAACATAAATCATAATACATAAGGGTTGGGTGGAGGCATTCAATGAGGTTGAAAGTGTCTGTTTTAATAAAAAGGGTGAAAAGGAAATGAAACATTTGATCTTGGTGCATATGTCTTTGATGGATTTTGGCTCGCTTGAAAGGAGGCAAAGGTACTTTGCTACTAAACCCAAGTGTTCAGTTGCAGAATCATGAAAAGCAACAACACTTTGCAAATGGCCAGTGTGGTCATGTAATTCAAGATGGAGAACATAACATTAGTCACATTCAAGAAAGGAACTGATGGAATTTGTGCAATGCCACATGTTTTCGAATTGTTCAACAACATTTTTGATGCATTGCATCCCATCAATGCTAAGGGGTCATGTGAGAATGTAAAAATATTCGATGTTAATTTCAATAGTAGTAACATAAGCAACAAATCCATGGAGCTTTCTCGGAGCAAGACATTCTAACAAGTTCAAAGATTTTTTTTTGTTTTGAGGGGAATTTTAGAAATGCTTGTGTATTTTCAAAATAGTTAAGGTGAGGATGCATTGAAACCTAATTCCTAAAACCATTTTTATAGCTTGTGTGTTTTAACAATATCTAGGTTATAAAAAGATAATTGGTGGGGATAGTTCCAATAGTCCTTCAATTGAAATCAATAACATGACCACCTTTGATTGCAAATATTGGAGTGGTTCTTGAGGTGTGAAGGTAAAAAAGTTCATCTCCTTCAACATGCCATTGCGCAACCCATTTGGTGACATCGATTAAATATCCTGGAACCGAAGGGGAGGTCTAAAATTACTTTGATTTCATCAGGAATGCACATGCTAATAGTGTTAATGTTTTCATAGCCACATCTATTGGCTTTGACAATATGGAAGTCTCAAAGGGGGGTTCAGTACATATATGGGCATTGAATTTACTCATAGTTTTGGGGTTTCGATGGCATTTAGAGGGCCTCATGTCGTTTTTCTAGATACTTTGCAAGAGTATGAGAGAGTTATGTCTAGGACAATTGTAGGAGTGAGTGTGGATTCTAATGATAAGCCAACTCTTTGAATATCACATGTGATATTGCTTCGCGACTTCCTTTTTTGGGCATTTTTGGAAATCTTTGCATTGACCAGGTCATAGCTGTTAGTGGTGAGGTTGACGACTTGCACTGTTCAAGCGAGGGAGTACTCAACCAGAGGCGAGATACTAAGAGGTACCATATAACCTACAATACATACAATTTATAGCATGTGAACTTAAGACATGGGATAAATAACAGAGTTCTATAATGGAATCCAAGTCCAAGTTAGAGTCATGTTTATAACTTGGATTAGTATACAGAGGTCAAACCAATTGCGCCCTACAATATCATTTATTTACAAAGCACATTTACTAATAGACATTTAATGATGGTGCTACGATGCTCTAATCCCAAGAAAAGCATTGAACACATGCACTTTTTCTATAGATTTTGGAGAGACAACGAAGGTCAATGGAGTAGCTTTCCCTTGTAAAACACCTTCATTGTAGAAATATAATAAACTCTAACATTTAAAAAAACCTTTAAATATTTATTATTTTATATAATAAGATAAAATAATAAAATATAATAAATTAAAATAAATTGATTATAAAGCATAGAATGATTGTAGATGAAAATTGTGACCCACTTCACCCAGAGAGATATTATGTGATTTTAAATGAATTCTAACATAAAGGAAAGGGATTTGTAATTATTTTATTATTTAAAAAAAACTAATAATATTTGAATTAATTATAAAGATTATGGTTATTTTAGATTCTATTTTATTTTGTATAATAATAATAATAGTTTATTTATTTAGGTTTAATCATAAGAATAATGATTGCGAATTGAAATGTTCAATAAGTATATATTAATAATAATTAAAAAAATAAAATTAATTATTTTTATTAATTATAACAATTTAATTAATTTAACTTTTTTATTTTATTTTATATATTAATTATAATTACGGTTATTACTTAAAATTTAATTTATTCTCTATATTTAAAATTATTTTTATTAATTTAAAAAAAAATAAAAAAAAACTTAATTTTATTAATTCTAAAAAGATATTTTAATTAATCCTAGCGTAATATTTTACATTATTGAATTATTAAATAAAAACATACATTATTGAATTATTAAATAAAAACATATTTAAACAGAAAAGACCATTTATAAAATAAAAGAATCAAAAGACAGTTTATTAAAATATAGATTTATGAAAATGCTAAAGCGTAACTACTAATGTAAAGAGTGACCAAAGGATGAATTCACATGCACCTTCACACATATGTTTATCCACCAGAGTGATTACTGCTATAATCAAAGGGCCTTTTGCCCACGTACCTTCCACTGGTCGGATAAAATTAAATGCATAATCACCTATTTAAGAGATATGGTTTGGTGTGACTCCGTAAGAAATAATTGCCATGGCCAAAAAGAACAATATGGTACGCTACGTTGGCATTTCATTAACAAAAAGGGTCGCCATTTGAACGGGAAAAATGAATCATAATAGATTAAGTACTAAATGTAGATAGCCATGGCCAAAAAGAACAATATGGTACGCTACGTGTGCATTTCATTAACAAAAAGGGTTGCCATTTGAACAGGAAAAACGATTCATAATAGATTAAGTACTAAATGTGGATAATTGGAGAATCACTTGGCTGCTCTATCAATAACTATCTGTTGCTCTGTCACTAAACGTAATGCTAGCGTTATTTGAAGAAAGTAAATGTTATGACGAATGAGTAGTAGCGTTCAATTTGAACAGGTCACGACCTTTCTGAAGCTCTCTAGGAGATCAAAGAAGTGCTCATGCAAATTTACTAGTTAAAAGAAATTTAAATTTCGATTTTTACAAGTTTTAAAGAACAAATAGATAATATTATAAAATGCCTTATGAAGTGTTGTCTATCTGCACGGCATTTTAAAAAATTTCAGTTCTTTGATTGATGTAACCCTCTAAAGTCTACAGGAAGTTCTGGCAACACTCAAGAAAGTGCAATGGGACATAATGGAGGTTGTTATGTAAGGGTATCCGTGAACAGGGCATATTTTGAAGGTATTGGAGATTTAGAAGAAACAAATGACAAAAGATAAAATTAACGAGATAGATTATGTTGAGCCTGTGAATCTTGCCTGCATTGATTTTTCCAATCCCAACCTTAGGGGGAGAGCAACACAAGTTAGCAAGGTATTTTCAACTTTCATTTCCCTAGCCTTTCATTCCGATTAAAATTATTATGTATGGAATGGTTGATCGATCTTTATATAGTTATGTGTAGACTCTGGGTTTTTTTTATATCGTCCATCATGTCATCGATGAAGATTTTTTGGACTGTGTCTTTGAGCAAAGTCGACGGCTTTTTTCCCTTCTTGAGAAGGAAACATGAAATTGTTGTGGAATGAGAACCATCAAGGTTACACCCCGTATCGCAGAATATCTTAATCCCTTCCTGAGAAGGAAACATGAAATTGCTGTGGAATGAGAACCATCGAGGTTACACCTGTATCAAGCAAAATATCTTAATCTTTCGATTCAACCCGAAGGTTTGATGTGTATTTGTGTCTCCTTATATTTAGTTATGCTTGTAATTACATCTGGCTCTTCTCAACTCTGAAAAATTAATCCATTGAAGTATTTCAATTCATATTTTTTTATATATTCGTTTTTCCAAAGGATTGGAAGGGGAGTTATGAAGCTTCTGAAGCGTAGATAAAGGCAAGCAATCTCATGGTCCCAATCGATGGCCTTCAAGAGGTATGCAGTTCTGAATTTGAAACGATGTTTTTCATACTTTTGCATCGCTTAAAAATAGATTAAAGTGACAGTATTGACAATTTTACATCATAACCACATACTACATTTTCTGTGGTATCTCCATTTTCCATAATTTGTAAAAAAAAAAAAAAAATTTGTCAACCCACAATTAACACAAGATTTTTCAATTATGAGATTACCCCACTAGATGGTGATAACTACGCTCACTGATTCACAAACCTTTTTTTTCATCTTGTAAATAACTACTACCATCTACTACATCTTAGAGGACGTCGAATATATTCGAGTACTGATCATGCCAAATATATTCGAGTACTGTCATCCCACTGCTATGAAAACATCTTCCATCCTAACTTTATGAGGACATATTCATGGCATTACTTTGATGTTCCACATAGATATCTGGACATAATATAAGAAGGCCAATAGGGTTCCTTACATTTTCCATGAAGACATGATTACTTTGAAACTCGGATGTTTGATATGGAAATCTTGAGATAGTATAATAAGACCCATAGGGTTCTTTATTTAGGGTTTCTTTTTAGAGAACATCGGTATATAGACAGAGTAATCTCTTTATTAATTTTAATTCTTATTTTATAGTAATAAATGAATACATTCTCATTTTATAGTAATAAATGAAATAAATTAGTTAAAGATGTAATTTATATTGTTTAAAAATAGATTAAAGTGATAATATTGACATTTTTACATCATAACCACATTTTTTGTTGTATCTTCATTTTCTTTCCTAATTTGCAAAATTTTCTTTCTTTCTTGTCAACCAACCATTCAGACAAGATTGTTCAATTTTGACAACCATTCAGACAAGATTGTTCAATTATGAAATTACCCCATTAGATGGTGGTAACTACGCTTAGTGATTCAAACGTTTTTTATATTCTTGTAAATAACTACTACCATCTCTTTTCTATTTTTAGATGATTTCATGACTAACAACCATAATGCTTACAAAAGCCTAGCATTGCTTCCATTTGAACTTACTGTAATCAAGCTTACTATTAAGCCTAACATTTGTAAAATCAAACTTTATTTAAAACCCCATATTTCATCTCTTATCTTGAAAAGCTTTTTTCTTTATTAATTCTCTAGTTTTTGAAAACATAGAAATTAATGCTATAAAAAAAAAATTAAGAAATAATAAGTGTGCTTCCCATAATATTATATAGAGTTTTGAATAGGGGAGAAGTGTTAAAATGAAACTCCAGGGCTCTATTAATAACCACACAACCGAAGATTGGTTTTCCTACAGGGCTACAACTTAATTTTCTTTTTTCAGTTGGTCTTCCCAAAAGATATAGAATGCCAATAGCTATCCATACAACTACTATTGTGTCTCCCACTTCATTCTCTCCATTTGACATCTAGGAAATAAGTTGTGCATGTGGGTGTCCATGTAGCTGCTACTATGAAGGGTTTTTAAGGAGATGTTGAAATCATAGAAAAATTAAACTACGTTGTTAATGAGAAGAAACTATATTATTAGAAAGACATCAAAGAAAAGAAACTGCATCATTAGAAAAAGATGTCAACTAAACTTGAATTCATTGTAAGGACCAAATTTGAAAACCATTCTTAAAAAAAATTGACCAACCAAGCCATACAACAACAACAGTTCAGATGTGTATTACATATTACAATATTTCCCTATTAGATATGGAAAACATTCCTTTTAATTACATAAATTTTTGAATCTATAAAGATTGAAGTTTTTAATGGACATGAAAGTCTATTGATAGTGTTTTTTGATTGAGCAATGTTAAGAGAAAAGTTCAATTCCCTTGGTTGTTGAAGGTATATATTTATTTTTCTCGTTTGCTTTAAATTGTTTCAAGATGAACAAAACAGATAGTATAAATTAATGAAAACTAAAAAAGTTTTTCCTTTGTTCAAATAGATTTATATTTTCAATGATGTAAATTCAAATACTTTTGAAGATTATCTAATGAATAGAAAAAACATATGTTTACCTTTTTTTAATAGAATTTGAGAAAAATGTTTGCCTATTTACTAAATTCTATTGAAATTTTATAGTGTTTTAATGTAGCCACTTTTTAAATTTTAAAGATTTAGGAAATCATTTCATTTTGGCTTTTTTTTTTATAAAGAGTTTATTTAATATACACTTGTTAATAGAAGTACAATTTTTTTTATAACTTTTCATCTTTTAAGAGTTAGATAAATATATGTCTTTCCAAATAAAATTAAAAACAACCCTTCAAATTTGACCACTAATGAGTAGTCGCTTGAGAGGTGCTATTACTTAACTACTTTATCGCTAAACTAATTGATTCTCTGTCACTAAACTAATTGTCGCAATGTCATAACTAGCTTCACTTCGACATCAAAAATTACAAAAAAGCCATTTGTTGAAATTTTTCATAATAGTACCCACTTGTCTTCACTTCAAAATACTATTTCACAGTCGGGTTTCTAAAGAATATATCATTGTCGGCTTTCATATCTATATATATATAGATATATATATGTATCTATAAACCTTGAGAACGGCAAGGTTGGGTTGACCAAAGAAACAAGGAAGGATGTGTTGTGGCCAGCAACAACCCTTCTTTTTCATTTAAGTGTTGTCCAAAATACTAAATGAATGGAGACCCGTAGTGAAAATTTAGGAAAAGCAAGAGTTCTCTTTCTTCAAAATAAGGTTACCATCGTAAGCTTAGGAAGATCTTTTGAATACTTTAAAACCTAAGTTTATGATAAAGAAAAATTCTTTAAAAAGCCGCATCGTAAAATGATAGAAAAAACACCTCCATTTGGGTATAATCCTGGTATGTGCAAGATTTTTGTACTAAGCAATATATCGCATCGCAATAAGGTAATGCTAATAAGAAAAACTTCAAGATTTTCCGATTTGCGATGACACCGATCGCAAGATCGCATATCGCAGGAAATGGGCTAACAAAATATGGCAAGCATAAAACTTCTGCGATCTGCGATGTTGCGATATCGCGACAAAGAGATGGTTAAGATATTAAGCCAAATTAGCTCTGCGATGTTATATTTGTGAGTCAGTGCGAGAACGCGATAGTGCAATAATGCGATTTCGCGATCTGCGACGATTACGAACCAAATCACAAAATCACTCCATCACGAATCTTTCGGGCACGCTATTCAAGAAAAGCCACTTACCATAATCTGACTCAAGATCATGCCTTTTAATGATAATAAATGAATTAGTTGTCATCTATTAATGTAGACGCGTGCTTTTGCAAAGAATTACTTCACGTAAGGTGGCATATTTGATATATCTGCTGCATTTAAGGCTCTCCCATCACCTTTCTTGATCAGTTATTTCCATTTCACTTGTGAGCTTCAGGAACGGAGAACGAAGGACGATACCAAGCCATACGCAGGAAGAAATGGGAAAGAAAAATAAAGCTCAGGGCTCTGAGGTGAAAGAAATGGCACCTTTATACACAGACACAGCTTGTAGCAGAGACGCAGGGATATCGACGTGGGAAAGCATGTACAGACTGCTTGAGGAAGAAAACCCCAGAATAATGAAGGTTACCGTTGTCGCAGATTCACAGGGATCTTTCGAAGCATCCTTAGAAGAACTAGCGTGCTCATTCCTTCATCGGATAGTAGCAAGGCCCAAAATTCTCTCATATACGGATATGATCAAGTGGATACTTGACAACGTAGAAATGAACAACAGACAGTTCAAGATTCAGGGACATGGGCTCATCGGGTCATTTGCTGCACAAGATTTAAAGCTCATGTATCATCTTCCTGAACCGCAGGCGACTTACAATGCACAATTCATTAAAAAATTTGTGGCGGAGAACCCAAACCTATCAGAGACCACCAAATATTGGTCCAGAAAAGATGAACCACTCAAGAAAGACAAAAACGGTATGTACAGCACTGGTTCCCTCACCTCTCCGTATTGTTTTGCTGCGGCCATGCTTTGTAGATTATTTGGGATGCCAAATATCAATAAGTTTTCGTCTGAATGGTTACCATTAATAGATGCTGCCACAAATTCCGTTATTATAGATTGGGCCAAGATCTTTTCTGATAACCTATTCACGACTATTATCAATTACCGGTCTAAAAGATCCATGTCTCAAAGGATCTATCCTCATTTTTACCTATCTGTATATGTTATGGATTCTATTTGTTATGTGTCTAAATTTCCCACTATGGGTTGGAAATGGACAACTCAGGACCCATTACCCATCCATGTTTATCATAAGATATTATGGGATTCTTAGTTCATTCCACATTTCTACCAAATTTGTCACGGGCTTATCTTACCCATGTATAGAATGATGTATGATAAAGACCCCCCGAGATGCTCACCTGAGGCACAGATAGATATCATCCCCATCGCAAGATGGTTCGGGGAAGAATGGTTCACCTATATTAGAGTATTTGGAAGCACCGTCCCCCCTCATGTCCTACCTTTGTATATCCCTGACAAACTTCTGGCTCGAGAAATTGCATATCAAACCTGTTCAGAAGGCGGCCTAACTAAAGACCTAAAAGACAAAAGGAAGGCCATATGGCCACAGTTTCCTGTAGCTTGTGGGGCCTTTTCGTTGTTCGATGTAGGTCACGCATTAATCGAAGTACAGAATATGACGTGTCTACAATTATTTAAATTCTCGGCAAGACCATTTGACCCAAATGAGGTTGCCCAGGATTTCACAACGACAGTCAAGATAAAAGTGTTCGTTGGAAAAAAGGATTTATTTGATGATATATTTCAGAGTAAAAGCTCACTTCAGGAAATTTTTCGAGAAGCCCAATCACGATTGTCTCCAGATGACCTCCAAAGATTCATGGTATACAGGGAAAGAAGACTAGCCAGTGTTCATCTAGAAAAGCTGCTACTACCTGCAAGAGAACCGACTCCAAGCGTTAGCCTCAGGGGAATTCAAGCACTTCCGGATCTAAATCTAAGAATAGACAAGAGATGCCTGAGTATTCTAAAAGATCCGAAAACAACCAAGATAGGAGCGAAGAGTCAGCTAAAGACACTGCTCAGTCGATGGAATTTCCACAACAACAGGTTATCGCCTCCCCGCCAAGAGATCTCCCCCCTCTCGTCATTGAAGCACCACCCGTCACAACAGAATTAGATAAGGAGTGGGAAATCTTCAACGAACTGATCAATCTTGAAGGAAAAGCCCCAAAAACATCTGTGAGAAATGCACAGGTAGCGCAAGAAAAGGGAAAAGCGGTCCAAGCACTAAACAGGTTAAATTGGGAGTGTTACTGGGCATACTTGGTGAAGCCGCATAGTCAGTGGATGACTGTGAAATGTATCATAAATGCGGCCGAAAAAGTGGTGACAACTCTCATAGATTCCGTTTTCTCAGCCCAACTCAAAGCAGAAGTCAGCCAGCCGACTCTCCTTAAACCAATGATGAATGCATGCAGCTTTAAAGACAAGATTCAGAAGTAGCTTAATTTAGAATGTTGTTTTTTCTTAAAAATTAGATTAGAAAAAGGACGGTCATTTGAAAACCGCATCCTAAATTTTGTAAATAAACTATTATTAGAATTAAGAAGTAGTATTTAAACCCTTCTCATGCATTTAGAGAAGGGTCCAGAAATTTGTCAAAAACTTGTCCTCAGAACATGCACTTCTGCACCCTCAGAGGAGGTTTTGATGAATGAATGGATCAAGGTTTATTAATGTTTGCATTAGATATCTGCTACTGATGTTGCACTTTTGTACTCTTGGTAGATATTAGAACAAGTAGAGATAAATCATTGTTGCTTGAAGCTTATGAGTAGGACCAGTCATAAATGGTACTTTTATCTCTTGGCCATTTCTGCTTATATTCTTAAAGTGATATACAGTTTTTAGTTGTTTATATGTTATTGCATGAATGTTTGAGTTACCATTTGGCACTTTTGTACGGTGGAGCTATTTATTTATGTTTGATATATGAATAACTTATTATGCGATATGTTGTTCACAACTGTTTTGCATAACTTTTTATGCAAAGTGGTTCATCTTCATTGATTTCCATTCTTATGATAGCTGAATGATCTTTATTACCAGTTATTATTTGAAATCTCTTTAGATCGCATAATAGAAGAAATACATCCCGGGTTAGCATAGATTAGATGTGTTGTTTTCATTAGATTACAATAGCATAGAATTAGATTAACGTAGCTTAGATTATAACTCTTAGATCAGCATTATCCAACTCTGCACACACACACACACACCCTTAGATTGGGAAACTGGTCCCATTATCCCCAGTCGGACCCGCTATACCAAACGGATAAGGAGCTTCCAACCAAGGTCCGGACCGGGCGAGTATCCCCCTTGTTGTCAACCCGATTTTCGGGGCTTCAACAGGATGTTAGAGCTATTCACGGAACAAGGAATTACACTTTCTTTCTTTTGGTGGTTTTCTATATTGCTCAAGGTTTCCCATATCATATACTCTTCATATGGTTGGGCTATACTAAATTCATATTATATGTAATTACGCTTTAGCAAAGAGGGTAGAACCAATTCCCCTCCATAAAGGTATAATAAAAGAATGAGAACGACCACAGAACGACATAGAAGAGCTACGGAGAGGTAAATAGGAAAATAGCCAAGGGTCGATGTAGTTGGGGCCCTCTTTAGATGTAAATTCTATCGATTCGGCATATAAATGAAAGTAAGAAAGATAACCATCTAGAGTATCAATGGAAGACATGGGTTCAAGCCTCTTCCTGTGTGTGGTCCTCCACTAATGAACCCTGCGACTACTGTGTGCTTTCACCAATGAACTGAAGCCGACACACCTTAGTTTTTTTGGCCCCCACCTTATTCCATCGTGTGCCGAGATAACATTTCAAGCATGTGATGACCAGTGAATTTAGTGTTCCTGTGACACATGGAGATCCTTGTGACTGCTGTGTTTTTTCTCCAATGAACCGAAGCCGACACACCTTTGTTTTTTGGCCCCCATCTTATTCCGTCGTGTGCCGAGATAAAATTTTAGGCATGCGATGACCAGAGCATTTAGTGTTCCTGTGACACATGGTGAACGAAGAAGCTCTGGGTCACTATCCTATTCCTAGAGCCGGTTTTATTGTTCCACACGTCTGGTCTCTGGGACATGAGTCTGGAAGGTAAAGCCTTACCTAATCTGTGTTAAAAGGGAGAGTTTTTCGTTTCACACATTTTTCCTTTTCCTCCTTTCTCTGGAAGGAGGCATTTCTCTCTGTAACAGTCCATCTTGGTCACTGTATATCTTTTTCTGGGACCATCCTTGGACTATACGTTCTTGCTTCATCTAGGATCTCTTCTATTGTCGTGGAACTGTCTGTTTCTGTGTCTATGGGAGATGTTTCTGTGTTGTCTGGCTCTCAGTTCTAGAGGCTACGATGGTGTAGGTGTTTCTTCTCTGGGGGCTTCACGCTGGGTAAAAGAGGTATATAAGCCTGCTTCTATGCTTTTTAGTTTTTAGATATCCTGCTTCTTCAAGTTAAAAGCTTGAGTTGTTACATTTTGTTTCTTCATGTTTTGGCTTTAACATGCTTTAGAAGTGGGAATGTCTATAGTTTTGGTTGAATTGCTTATTTCCCGTGTCAAAATTATAGTAAAGGAGATCATTTCATATAAGTTTCCCTGTGTGCAATTTCCAAATTTTTGTTTTGTATCCCGCCCCTGTCTAGATTTTGGATGCAGAATAGGCAAATGGTGGTGTAGGTGCAATGGATGTTTTTGCTGCTGTCTAGATTTGTTTTAGTTTTCCCTGTATCTTTTCTGCCAGGGCTCCATCCGAGTCTTTCCCCTAGCATGCCTGTAGTATCTCTGAGTTTTTTGTCTTCTAACTGGAAGCCTGTTTAGTCCTGGGCTAAGCTCGGCTCTCTGGTTCAGACCAGTTGACGGGTCTTTCCGGTGACGGATTTCTTTCCCGGTAGCTCAGTCTTGGGGTGTCGGAGGGAGGAAGGTGCTGGAATGAGGTTGATAGGACGTTTAGCATGTGAAGCATGCTTTACCCGCTGACGTTTTTCTATTCAATCTCTTCAAATTTCAGTATAAGCATTATCTTAATAAATGATCATATGGTCGTTCGTCAGTATTTGTAGTTTCTGGTAGACTTTTAACCTTTTACGATGGATCTCTCATAAGGTGGAATAGATTTTGTCAGTTTCTCCCTTTAAAAGATCTGTTTTGTATCATCTGAATGTTTTTCCATATCAGGTTAGCGTACTTGTTATCTGCCTTCCCTTGCTTTCTGTGTCTTGATTGTAATCCCCTTTTGGGTCATGTTGTAATCGACTGTATTGTTGGCGTCTCCTTTGTCATCTCGCGGTAAACATGGAGACTCTTTCCGATGTGTCGGCCTCGTCAGCATTGGTGCGGGCCACCATCGAGGCAGAAAAGGTTCACAGTGGCCTTTGTCGCCAGGGGGGATGGCAGTCTGTTTTGGCTAGTTCTATTATTTCACCATCCTCTCTGGCGGCACGTGAAATTAAGGGTGGTGAATATGAAGTCCCACATCGTAGGAAGAAGCAACATCCAATTAAGACCATTCCCCCACCCTCAGCTTGTAATCTTGATAGTATTTTCCTGGCAGATAGAATTACAAGTCTCCAAAAAAGAGCTCTTGTAGGTCGATGGTATTTTCCAGATATGGAGGATTCCCAGATGCATTCATGGCTGGGAAAAAGATGGAAAGCCCTTCTGGGATATATTCCCACTATAGTCAGGCTGATGAAGAACTGGTATAGCTTCCACTTCCTCAGTGAGAAAGACCTGGAGATTATTCGTACTCTTCCTTGGGTCCATGGAAAGAGTTTTTTAGCTCTTCATCACTGGTACATAGGATACAATCCTCTTAAAAACACTCCATCCAACAACCTTATTTGGGTAAAACTTCTGGGGCTACCAATTGAATTATGGACAAGAGAGACTCTGACTGATATCGGGAATGCGATAGGGAAATTTGTCTATGTGGACCCGAAGTGTCTGGGGGAAAAAGACAAGAGAGTGGCATGGATTCTAATAGAGAAAGAATATCGCGGAGGTTTTCCTGACCATATTGATCTTCTATGGGGGGAATCAAATGTACAACAGAGATTAGACTTTTGGGGGGTTCCATTTCGCTGCTCTTCCTATCACAAAATAGGTCACTTAAATGAGAATTGTCCGTTTCGCTGGCGAGATAGGCATAAAGAAAGGAAACAAAAATAATTCAAAATTCTCAGAATTTAAGCAAAGGGATGCTAAAGGGGAAAGAAAGATATCGGATTGGAGGTCTTCTCCCTCAGGTATGTCTAAATCTTCTTCTCCCCTACTATCTCCATTAATGAAGCCTAGTGGTCTCTCTCCGATGTTCCCTCCCTCTGTTTTGTTTTCTCCTCCAAAATCTACTTCTTCCTATGGGAGGGAGAAGGATCCTCTAAATCTTTCATATCCTCCTGAACCTATACCATGTCGAGAAGTCCCTCATCCATCCCCAATTCCCCATCCTATGGCAAATATTCCATCTTCGTCCCACATTACGTACATTCCATCATCTTCACCTTCCCCGGTTAAATCCCATCACCTATCAAAAGGGAAGGAACCATGCTCTATTGTGACTCCTCCAAATTCAAAAGGGAAGGTTCCATGCACTACAGTGACTCCCCCAAATTCTCCGGTCATTTCTCCTACAAATTCTGTAGGAAGTGACCTGGATTTTCTCCTGAAGAAGAAATCCCTGGAACTTTGCCCTCTTACTATCCACAAACCTTGTTCGACCTCTTCTCCCCATATCAGTCCTAATTCGGCAAGTAATATAACAGTAAGGAGGAAGCAGAATAGAGGAACAAGGCATTTCCGTGGCAGGATGGAAAATCCTATTAACCTAAATATGGACCACTCTCTGATTGACATTCCTATTATTGACCTCTCTGACAAAGGGCCCCTTGGAGCAAGACAGGCTGAAGACAGGCCATCATGACTCACATCATTTCTATGAATATTAGGGGTCTAGGGGCGGACCATAAATTCTTAGCCCTGAAGGATTTATTTTCAACAGCACAAACCAATATTATTCTCATACAAGAGACTATGCATGTTGCTACTGTTTCAATTAGATATTTCAGGCGTATGTTCCCTTCTTGGCATATTGTTGCCACGGATGCAAATGGATTATCGGGGGGTTTAGCAATTTTATGGAATCCTCTCTGGATATCGGCAAAGGCGTTTAAATGTTTTGCAGGTATTCTCCTATTAGCAAATGTTCAGGGTTTAGCTGGTTCTATTCATGTCCTAAATGTATATGCCCCTTACAAGGATCGTTGTCCATTCTGGAACCAGTTCTTATCCTTTGAATTTTGGGAAATAGACTCTCTCCTTATCGGGGGTGATTTGAATTGTACTTTGAGCAGTGATGAGGTTTGGGGGAGGGGAAAAAAGCATGATCCTTTAGCTGGTCTCATCAATGGGGCCTTTCTCCATCATAATATGATTGATGTATATCCACAAATCATGGGTCCTACATGGGACAATGGCAGAACAGGAACTTCCTATCTTGCCAAAAGGTTAGACCATTTTTTGATAAATGACAAGCTTATGGACCGTATGGGCAGGCCGTTATCTAATATTGTGCACTGTTTTATATCTGACCATAGGCCCATCTCCTTGCAGTGGGGAAAAAGGAAGTTCAGGAAGGGTGTCCCATTTAAATTTAATAGAGTATGGCTGGAAGATGCAGAATTCAATGACCTAGTCAAAAAATCATGGTCTTCATGCCTCCCTATGGAAAATTCTTCCCCATCCCAAGCCCTTCTAGATAATCTTCGTGCTCTAAAGGTTAAGGTAAAATCATGGCAGGAAAATAAGAAAAAATCCAACAGGAAGGCCTTGAAAGAGATTCAAGAGGAATTGGATGTTTTTGCTGAGAAACTGAAAGAAAGTAATATCTCTCTTCAGATCCGAAGCCGTATAAAGGATTTGGAAAGAAAAAGATACAAATTGCTAGCTATTGAAGAAGCATCGTGGAGGCTGAAGAGCAGAGCTTTATGGCTTAAGGAAGGAGATAGAAATACAAAATTCTATCATAGATTTGCAAATAGTAGGAGGGAAATTAACTCAATTTGGGAAATTAAAAGTGAAGGGGGTAGATTGTTACACTCCCAGGAGGAAATTTCAAAGGAGGCTGAGGCACATTTTGAAAAGTCATATAAAAGGAATGAGAACTGCAGGATGGAGGACATCTTATGGGGAATTGATCTCTTTCCTACTATGTTTGATGAAGAAAAAAACAATGCTCTATTCCAGCCTGTTTCTGAAGAAGAACTTCTGACAGTTATGAAGTCTTTCAAAAAAGACAAAAGTCCAGGTCCAGATGGGTGGACTATTGAGTTTTTCATACATTTTTTTGATTTGATCAAGAAGGACCTTCTAGCAATGGTGGAGGAATCGAGACAGAAGGGTAGTATTCATCAACATATTTCGTCTACATTCATTGCTCTCATCCCTAAAAAGAAAAAAGCATCTGTTTTCTCAGATTTTAGACCAATTTCTCTCTGTAACGCGATTTACAAAATCATCTCAAAGATTATAGCAAGTAGAATCCGAGGGACTTTGTCAAAATTCATATCCCAGGAACAACATGGTTTTCTTCAGAACAGGAATATCATCGAGGCAGTGGCTAACACGCAGGAGAGCTTACACTCATTACACACTAAAAAGTTGGATGCAGCAATCCTCCAATTAGATCTAAAGAAAGCCTATGATAGCCTTGATTGGGGATTTCTCAGATGTATTTTATGCAAAATAGGACTAAACAATGATTGCATAAGTTGGATTATGGCCTGTGTAGAAAATGTCAAATTTGTCGTCCTTATCAATGGTTTTCCATCAAACATTTTCTTGGCAACCAGAGGTCTTAGACAGGGATGCTCTCTATCCCCTCTTCTGTTCATTCTTGCTATGGACTCATTGAGTTTACACATTAAAAGAGCTGTAATGGAAAAACAATGCAGGCCCATGATGATCTGTAGGGGAAATCACATATCCCACAATTTATTTGTGGATGATATCATGATTTTTGGAATGCTCTGTAGGCTTACATGGAAATGCATTCATGACATACTAAAAAATTTCCAAAGAGCCTCTGGAATCCTAATAAACGAAGGAAAATCTTTTTTCTATTTTGATGAAGGAGATATGGATTCAATGGAATATCTGAAAGAATTGTTCAATATAGAAGTGAAGCCCATAAAGGAAGGAATGAAATATCTGGGCTTTCATCTTAAACCAGCAGGCTACACAAAAGCTGATTGGATGTGGATCACTGATCGCTTCTTTAGAAGAATAGCAGGGTGGGAGTTCAAGTGTCTCTCTATGGCAGGCAGAGTGGTACTGGCACAGTCTGTGCTGGCACAGATGACAGTTTATTGGGCCCATCTATTTTATGTCCCCACAGGAATCATTTCTATGCTAAACAGATTGATGGAAAATTTTATATGGGGAGGTAGTAAAGAAAAAAGAAAATATCATTTGACTAATCTCAGGAACATTACTATTCCAAAAGAACTGGGAGGTTGGGGAATCATGGACATAAGAAATTTGGGAAGGCTCTTCTATGTAAGTCCCTATGGAGAGGTATAAATGGGGACAGTTTATGGAGCACATCCATAAGGAAGAAGTACATGGGAAACAAAGACTTACTATACTGGCACAGGAAAGGGACTATTGGTTCCCCTCAAGGATCTGCTATATGGCTGAGTTTCCAGAAAATTGAGTCTTTCTTCTTGCAAAACCTCTCTTGGAATCTTCAGAATGGCAGGAATGTTTATATCGGGTATGATCATATAATGGGTACGGGGGAGAATTTCATTATTCCACCAAATATCATAATGGCTCTTCATCGAATGGGAATTTTCACATGGAGTCAAATCATAGTAGGGTGGTAGGGAGGCGCTCCTATTTGGAAGGATCCACAGGAGTTGGGTCTAAGAGGAGATTTATTACAACAATGGAACAATATAATGATGACTATGAGAAACTCAGGTATATGCAGAACGGAAGAAAATGATTCCCTTACCTAGAGGGGAAAAAGGGAGAGGGAAGAAGTTCAAGTAAAGGAAATCTACTCAATTTTAGCTAAAGGAATCCCTTCACCTTTTCTGAATATTTTCCCGATGTCTCTGTGGAAAACTGGGGCTCCCTATAAAATGATTCATTTCTCCTGGCTAGTTTTTCACAATAAAAACCTTACTTGGGAGAATCTTCAAAAAAGAAACTGGACAGGTCCTGGTATATGCCTAATGTGCAAAGAGGAAGGAGAAAACAACTGTCACATGTTCCTAAATTGCAGTTTCACTCTTCAGTTATGGAAGGATCTTGCAACCTACTTTGGTTTCAGTTTGGTGTTTCACTCATCCATGCAAGATGCACTATTCTGGTGGAGCACTCAAAAATCTACAATTAGATCCATTCCTCAACTTCTCCTTTGGTCAGTTTGGAAGTGGAGGAATAAGTTATTATTCCAAGATGGGAAGGAAGATAAAAAGACTGTGTTTGAGAAGATAATTTCTCTTCATAACTCTCTTCCAACTAAGATGATTCTACATAAAAACAAGAATTCAAAGGTTCAGAGGAGGGTCCAGATGAGTTTTCCGAGAGCTTTTTTTGATGGGGCAGCACAACATGGTATATGTGCTTGCGGCTTTCTCATATCAATGAATGAAGAACAACATTTTTCCATTTATTGGAATGGAGGAAATGGTACAAACAACAAGGCTGAAGCTATGGCCCTTGCTGGTCTCCTACATTTTAGCACCTTCCTTAATATACAGAATCTTCAGATCTACGGTGACTCTAAAATCATGATTGAGCATGTCACAGGGAAATTATCTATAAAGAACTCCATGTTAACAGGGTGGATGAATAGGATAAATGTATTATGGAACAGAAAAAAGGATTATTCTATCAACCATGTGGACAGAACCTATAATACTCGTGCTGATGTCCTGTCAAAGAAAGGGCTCTCAATCCAGCCTGGTGTATGGAAAATGGAGATTCAAATGGGATCAAGCACATATCAGATTGAAGATTTTTCCTTGCTGGGTACTTAATCCATTTTGTTTTTTGTCTCCCCCAGATTATATTTCTTTTGCTCATGCCTCTACCTCTTCACAAAAGGTATGTTTTGTCTATTACCTTTTTTGATTTTCTCAATCTGGTGGGGTTGTTTTATCTATATGGACCTGAATGGTCATCCTATGTCTATGGGCGGATATTGTCTATTTGATACATATTTCTACTTTCATCTCTCCATGTAAGTTTTTGCAGTTTCAGTTGTGCTCTGTTCACTACAGTCTTTTTATCTTTTGCTTCTAAGCATATCGTTGATCTTCTATGTAAATATGCTTTATATAAATATAAATACTGCTTTTTTCATACTGAAAAAAAAAAAAAAAAAAAAAAAAAAAAGAAGAAGAAGAAGAAGAAGAAGCATCTAGAGTATCAACACTTAGATTGACACCTGGCATCGACTACCAGAAGGATACTGGCCATCGACACTAATATACGGTGTTGATGTTCTCTTGGGTATTGGAAATTGGCTATTTCACTAAACAAAATATTCCAAATATTTCGCAGAATAGAAGCAAATAAATCTTGAATAGAAAAAATTTACAACGAAAGAATAAAATATATGAGAAGGTCTTCTTGAAAAACTAGCTATTAAATATAAATTTTCTATTTATAATAGAATAAATATTAGATAAAGATTATTTGAAAAATGATTGAGAAAATTTTATTTTTTTATTTATAATAGAATAAAGATTAGATAAAAATTATTTGAAAAATGACTGAGAAAATTCTATTACTAAGGGGTATTTTCTACTTTAGGGTTATTTTATTTGATAAAGTAATTTCATTTGTACCATTCAATAAATATTTTCACTAAGAATCATCCCAATCTTTCTCCGTCTTTATCTATCCAAGTTTGATAGTTCCACTTTTGTTAATAGGAGAAGCAAAATGTCCTTTATCACATTCACAAATAACCATCCATTTATTTATTTAGCACAATAAATTGTCACTATCATCCATTTATTTATTTGACCATTGTTTTGAGCCTTTCCACTTTGGAAGTGGGAGAGTAGAGGTCCATCAAATGATTAGGAAAGGCTCTCAATGTTTGTAAATGGCTTTGCAATTTAATCAACTTTGCATTATCATTAAAAATTGATACAATATTTTAAACAACTTACATCATATATGGAAAAACACCTTTCATTTGAGAATTACAAAATTTGCTTCTTTATTTTCTAGAAGTTTTCTCTTGAAAGGGCATACGAGGGCATGTGGTAATTCCCAAAAAACTTCATCATTATAATTTGTTTTAGATTATTTCAGTCAAATGAAGTATGCAGTAGAGTAATCACCACACATAATTGATTTTAAAATATTTATATAAAATTTAAAACACTTGATTATTTGATCACATTAAATTATGTTAATATTTATTTTTAATTTATATTAATTATATTAAAATATTGATTGTGGTATTATTATAAATATTATAAGTAGTTTTCATATAGTATATTTTTATGTTATTTTTGTATTTTATATTAATATTTTTCTTTTCTTTTCCTTATTTCTCATTAAAATACTTATATAAGAACAATGAAATTCACATATATATACAAAATTTAAAGAAAACTCTTATAGGAGTCTTCTTTTTCCTTAGAATATTTAGATAGATGACTACTCAACCACCATTCTCGATAAAGGTTAATACACCATTGGGAATAGATGTTAATCTCTAGGGAGTAGTCTAAATTTGAACCTATAACCTAAGGCTTTCTTGTCAACAACATAATTTGATTAGATAGTTCAACCAATAATGACAATGTATACTCACACACAAGCAACATTATCGTGAATTATCCATTTTTAGTTAAAACAAAACTAAAACTCCAAGATATGTTGTTTCATAGTTTTTTAAGCAAATTCTATGTACAAATACATTGATGATTGAACCTACTTTTAACTAAAATAAAGTCTAAGCCCCTCAAACATGTTATTTCAAATTTGTTTAAATAAGAAATATAAATGAATGAGTTAAAAATGAAATTCAAAATAATTATGATAAATTGATATTAACCCATTTAAATTTAATTAATGAAATAATTAATCTTAAAAAAACTATAAAAAATTAATTCTATTTATGTGAAAAACATATCTATTATTATACTATGTAATACATTTCATATTTTATAAATATTATTATACTATGATATTCTAGATATTTTGTACAGATAATTTATATAAAGAATGTAATGTAAACTTTACTTATCAAATAACTATATTTAAATGTTTATAACATTTTTAATTAAAAATATATTTTAATAAATAATAATAAATGTTTATTTATTTTTCATTATTAAATTAAATTTTTTTAATTTTAAATAATTAATTTAAATTAATAAAAATTAAAACTAAAAATTTCCGTATGTGGCAAGATATTAAAAGTTTAAATACTAGGTTTTAAAGAACTCATAATGAAATAAAAAAATAACATTTTTAATATAAATTCAGTCACCCACGTATATGCATATCTTTAATATGCCACGTGTGCAACCTTTAATATTTTAAAGCATTTTTCTTATGTCACGGCATATCGTGAAATTAAAAATACCCACATCTGCAACTAAAAAAATACGTGAAAAATATATATATATATATATATATATTTATAAATATATTTTTTCCAAGTAGTATTGATCTATTGATATGATATAAAAAATTACAAAGAGAACTGAAGTCAGAGATGTTAAAAATCAGTGATCATCACAAAATGAAACCTGTTTGTAATGGAGCGCCCCAACTGAGGGGAAACCAGTCCAAGAAGTTTTAAAGACTCCCCTTGTTATGGGGGAAACCAGCTATTGAACCAGAAAAATTAATTCAAAGTAGACCTTGGTCTTCCAAAATGAACAAAAAGGAGTGCAATTCTAGAACCTAAAAATAGGAACATAACCAAAAAACAGTGTGACATGTCCACCTGGCGGAGATTCAACCAGAGGATCCAAGACACATGGCGTAGAAACAGAACACACCCAAACCACACGCCACAAAACAATGAAACATATCCACCTGGATGCCGGACACCTTTGCATAAGACAAGAAACCACAAAACAGTGAGATGTATCCACCTGGGAGCCGAAGACCTTTGCATGAGGCCACGTGTTAGGCTGATGGTTCCTTTGGAGCTGGCTCCTCATCAATCGGGCAGGCAAACTAATACCAATCGTCATCCGCTTCAGACGCGCCTCGACCCTGAGCAGGTGGAGCTTCCACAGTGCCTTCTGCATCCATCTGTCACTTACCAGAGTCGTTCTGCCTGCTGCTTGAAGCTTTTGTGCCGTTATGCTTGTCCTCCTCACCAGAAGTGTCACCAGCATTGGCTTTGCCATGTAGAGCCTTGCTGCTTTCACCTTGTTGCTTGTTGTTGATCCCATAACTACCAGGCATTTCCTTGCTCTACTTGTTCCCGCGACTTGACAGAGGAGCTTGCGTCGCAGACTCTTCCTCGAAGGAAATTGTGATGGTTGCAGTGATTGTAGGCCTATTTAAGGCACTGCGGAAGCGAAATTGGGTGCTGTGAGGGGCAGAAAAAGGAGGAAGTGGGAGATCCACAGTGTGGACAGCATTGTCCCTCCTACCTCTACCACTTCTGGTATTCGGGTAGCGATGAGTGGGGTAAATGAGCGGGTTGGGCATTTCAGTAGTTGAGTCCAGGGAATCAGAGGCGGAGCTAGTTGAAGCTTGCGAGCAGATAAAACCTCCACACGTTCCTCCATGTGTACTGCGCATGAGTTGCCTGAGGTGAGCCATGTTATAGATGTAAGCTAAATTGACAGCAGAGGAATTGGAAGAAAGGCGACGCTGAGTGTGAGCAGGGGTGGGCGAGCCACAATCTAAGAGGTAATGATGGGAATGCGAGTAATGGAAACCATCACCAAAATCTTGACAAGGGAGAATCAGGCAGCGACTTCCTGTTGCAATTCTGATACATAGTTCAGCCACTTGCGGAGAACAAATGCCATGGAGAAGAGGAGGATTGACAGAATGATTTGCAGGGGCCGTGATGTTGAAGGAGGTGAGCTCATCACAGCTTTTGGAGTCAATAAATGTCGCCTGCAAGGTGTTGTTAATCCCTTTACGGTGGGCTCTTAGGATGAAGCAAGTAGCCAGATGGCTTCCCAACCCACCAACGATCCATCTTATCATTTAAATGCTATTGTTGACACCCGCATCCGGGTGCATTTCCTCTACATTTGCACTTTCCTTTTGCACTAGATCATTGAATTCCTGCAATTGATGTGTGTTGGCTATAGTGCTAAGAGCTCCCACATGAAGAGTCTTACCACTATCAACGCCAATGTTTGCTAAGAAGTCTGCTACTTTGTTACCATTCCGACGAGTGTGCCTGATGGTAACTGCTCGATGAATGAGTAGCCACTGTTCAATCTGTTCCAGCCTTTCCGCCAATCGCCAACTGCTACCCACTTTTTGTGCTGGAGTTCCCTGTAAGATCTAATTGATCATGTTAATTAAAATCTGAGAGTCCCCTTCTATTATGAGTGGGAAGAATCTATTTCTCTGAGCAAGGAGAAGTCCTTGCCATACTCCTTCTAATTCAGCTGAGTTGTTAGTATCCCAACCGATTGACCCCATAAATGTTTGGAGAACATTGCCCTTGTGATTTCTGAATATTCCTCCAAATCCTGCTTTACCTGGATTTCCTTTTGATGCTCCATCAAAGTTGAGTTGTACCATGGGTGGTGGGGGTGGAGTCCATTTATCAGGTGTAGCTCTAGATGGAGGGATTTTCCTTTGGTGTACCTACTCATGGTTCCACTGAAGGTCCCAATTCACCCATATATTTTGTTCCTATGGAGTGGAGGGGAAATCATCATCAAGCCAAGTTTGGAGCATCGAGGTTTCTCGTATGTTTTGACATATGTTGTTCCATAGAACTTCTATGGGAGAGGAATGGTCCATGAAGATCCAGCTATTTCTCTCTTTCCAGATTGTCCACATGAGGAAACCTGGTATTAGCTTCCATAAGGCGTTTAATATTTTTCTCTTATACAGGTGAGGTTCCCAAGAGCGAATATTGCTGGTTGAATTCTCCTTATTTCGTCCATATCTTTGACATCTGAAGCTAACTTTCTCCCAAAGTCGGGTTGCTAACAGACATGAGTTTAGGAGATGTTCCTTAGTTTCTTCTGCCTGTTTACAATTTGGGTAGATGGAAGGTCCATGAAAACTCCGTTTCCTTAGATTATCCCAAGTAAGGATTCTATTTTGGCACAACAACCAGAGGAAGGTGGAGATTTTTGGCCAAATTGGTGGATCCCAAACTTTGTGCCAGAGGCTATCCTTGACGGTATGGTCCCTTAGTATTATATGATATGCTTCTTGGGATGTGAAGGTACCTCTCGTTTCATAACCCCATCTAATGATGTCTTTCTTATCTGATTGGCGTATTTTCCTATTTGAGAGTTCTGTATCCAGGCTATCTTTGATGGACTGCGTGGCTTGCCCAAGAATGAGGTTCGAGCTTAACCATTGTCTATAACCGTGGTTGTGAACTTCCTTCCAAAGTTGATTTACTTTAATCGTTGGTTGCTCTACCCAATCTTGAAGCTGGTGGGGTGTGAGTAGATCCTTCAATTTGGGTCGTTGCTGCTAGGAGTCCTCCCAAAAACTTGCATTGTCTCCATTCCTGATTTCCCAAAAGCTATGTTGTTGGATTAGATCTTTATGTTGTTTGGCAGCATTCCAAATTAGAGAGCCTGTGCCAACTTCTTTGAGCTGAATTAAATCATCCACTGGTCTGTTATTAGCATACTTAGCTATCCAGAGGATTGCCTAAGGAGTATGAGGGTTCGAGAGTCATTTCCACCAGATAGCGCTCCCATGACCTCGTTGCTACGCTGAGGATCCCGTAAGCCAGTGCCTCCAGAAGATTTTGGGTGGCAAACTATTTCCCACTTTACCAGAGCCCATTTTCTTTTTGGTTTCATATTCCCCCATAAAAAATCCCGTTGAATATTTTTAATTGCTTTAAGAACCCATTTGGGTGCTGCCAGGACTGAGAAAAGGTAGAGTGGCATAGATTGTAGCACTTCTTTGATTAAAACTAGGCGGCTTGCCATATTGAGAGCTCTGAAGGTCCATGAAGAGATACAGGCTTCCAGTTTTTCTAAGAGTATTTTCTAGGATGAGTGCTTTAAGGCAGAGGCTGTCATTGGAGCTCCCAGGTATTTGGAGGGCAGAGTTGCAATCGAGAAGCCCAGAATTCTGGCTATGGAGGATTGAGTGATGGGGGGTGTATGAAAGAAAAAGACTTGGGATTTTGTTTTGTTAATGAATGCGCGAGAGGCATCTGAAAAGTCAGATAGAATGGATTTCAGTTTACGAGCTTCCTGGACCGAAGGATGACCAAATAACATATTATCATCCACGAATTGCTGGTAGGTGAAAGCAGGGGTATTTTGGAAAGAAAGGCCATGAAGTTGTTGGTTATGTAGGGCATCTTTGATGTAACGTCCAAGACCTTCCACCATAATAACAAATAGAAATGGTGAGAGAGGGTCCCCTTGTCGGATGCCTTTGGACGGGTGGAAGGGCGTGGAAGGGATCCCATTGACAAGAATTGAAAAGAAGGTAGAGGTGATGAGACTCATAATCCATCTAACCCAAGGGAGGATAAAGCCAAAGGCTAGCAGCATTTTTTGAATATATTTCCAGCTTAAAGTATCGAAAGCTTTTGAGAGGTCAATTTTTAGGAGCATACCTGCCTTTTTGGACTGCTTTAGGGAGTGAATGATTTCATGAGTGAGAATAATGCCATCGGTGATCTGCCTTCCTTCCACATATCCTGATTTCTCTGGTGATATAAGTAATGGAAGAAAGGGCTTGAAGCATATGGCGATCACTTTGGAGACAATTTTATAAATGACATTGCATAGTGCAATAGGTCGGAATTTGTCCGGAGTTTGTCTGTGCTTCTCCTTAGGGATGAGAGCGATGAAGGTGGGCATTTCTCCTTTGTGCGAGTGAAATTTGTTGCACTTAGTCTCGTAATTTTAATATATCATGTTGCATTTCTTCCTCTTCTTAATGAGTCATGCTAGAGCTTTCAGGTTTCTTACTATGTGTTTCCATTTTCTTTCTTCGGGGCATCAATTATTGATAATAATGCTTCATTATGCCCTTTGAATTCCTTCAAACTAATTTTTCAAACCAAGCTTATGCAAAAATTAAAAAAAACTACACACATTTTTTCACTTTGTAGGAGCTTGATATTGAATCTAATGTATCTCTATAATTTTGGATCTCCCGGGTCTGAAATTGCTTCCTACGGTAACCCTCTGAGCATTCTTTCTAACCCCGCAAGTCTGATCAAGATTGGATTCTCCAATGAAGAGTTATGCCAAATCTCCCACAATGACCTGAGTATAGACTTGTTCAGTAGAGTGAACTTGTACGATGTGCCACAGGTCACTATTTCAACCTTAGGTTCTGAAAATGGTACCCAAGAAACTACAGTCCGTCCTCTTTCTGACACGTCTTACGCAAATTCAATCTGATGCTCAGAGAGAAAGTTATGATGATTTTCTCAAAGTGACCTATTTGGAATGTAATTGAGGGGTCTGCAAAAACCCTAAATTCCCCAGTTTGTATCTCCGAAAATATAGCGAGACAGGATCTAAAATTCAGAGTCGAGGTTCAGACCGATTTCTTCTCAACTAAGTTTTTTTTAGCTTCTGAAACTTTGTAGAAAAGGTGTTATAGTGAATATTCCACGATGACCTATTTTAGATGAAATTCTAGAGTTGTAAAAACCCTAACTTCCTCAGATCATATCTCTGAAAATATAGTGAGACAATATATGAAATTCAGACCCGAGGTTTAGCACGCTTTCATATCAAATGGTTTTTTGTTTCTCTTCTGAAACGTCGCAGAAAACAGTTATAGCAAAACTTTCACGATGACCTATTTGGAGCAGCGAAACCCTAGAATCCAAAGCTCTGATACCAAATGTTATGAAACCAGTTCACAAGAAGATAGAAAATATAGATCAACGCCTTAGAATTCAACTTATTCGAGGGGGCAACCTCCTTTACATTACAGAAATGAACAATTCTTGGATGATACAAATGACAAAACCTCCTTTCTATATATAGGAGTCTAAGGGGTCACAATATAACCAAGCCGACCTAACAATAATAATATAAAGACACAAAAAATAACAATAGTTGGATTCTATGGGGCACAATAATAACAATAAGTGATACAATGACAATAGTAATGGGAGAATCACTAGTATTATAGGGACCTTATCTTCTGAATTCTCCTTGAAGTTCTACTTTTTGTCTCTTTTGCTTGTTGTGTTCTGATACATTACCAGATTCTTCTTCCTAGTTCTCTTCACCGCCTTTAGTTTCTTCTCTCTCAGTATGAAATTATTGTTATTCAGTTATGTTTCCCTACTCAGGACTAGGAATTGTTTTTTGTTGATATTGTCTATCCGATAGACACTTCATGATCTTTTCTTGTTCCTGCATCAACCATTCATTGTCTTCTCGCAGTCGAGCCATTTCCTCTTTTAACTCTTGCACAGTTTCCAAGATTCCAGTATTAGTATTACGCGGCTCTTCTCCTAGTTGTGCCCATACCTTAGGATTGGTCTCCTTAGAGATTGTTGCTCTTGTCCTCGTCACCATTTTGTGTGGTATAGTTCCCATTATTATCATAATAACTGCTTCTCTACCTCTCTGTGTACATCACAAATGTTGTTAATCATTATTTTCTAGAGGCCTCAATTTTGTAACCTGAGCGCTCTGATACCACATGTCACATACCCATATTTAAAAAAAAAAGTTTACATTTATAGCTATATATTAATTATCTTGTAGTACAAAGGTATTATCAACATTCTACGACAATAATTAATTTTCTTTGGGCGTTGCCCCTATCTATCTATCTATATATATATATATATATATATATATAAGTCATACTATGATATTTAAATGGATTCGAAGTGAACTCAGGAAGCATGATTTGGTTCCGAGCTTGAGTTAAACCAATTAATCAGTGGGTACAGTAATTTAATCACTTGCTTAATTTCTTTTGGGTGGCCGACTGCCCTAGGACTTCAGACCCATTGTCTTTGGCACTTTCTCTATGGTTTCCAACTGGCTCTGCTTCGCGTGGGTAAGTGTGTTGCATCAACAGTGCTCCGTTATCCTTCAGATCAGATGATGGAGAAGATTACCCACGAACCTAAGCTCAAGATGGGTGAGGGGGCCGGACCCTTGTTTCATTTACTAGCCACTGGCTCCTTCTTTGGGTTTCTATGTAGATTTCCTTCCAGTAAGCAATTTTGTTAATAGTTTCCTTCATCCAGTGGCGTGCTTAGTCTTGCTTTGAAATTCTACCATCGTGTCTGAGAGTCTTACTCTATTCCACAACTTTCCTATCATGGCTATCCTTTCTTCAGGTTGCAGTTTGGTAGTGTCTACGATCAAGCCGAGTATAAGTTTCTTTTATCATCTCTGTAAATGTTATTTGTTTTCATCTTTTCAATTTTTGTTTATGCTGAACCTATTCGTTGGTGTTTGTTAGGTCTTACGTGCTCGAGCACTGGAGAATTTGGTGGCTCGGCTCCCTCTATCGGAATATTTAACCCTCGAGCTAATCTTTACTAGTTATGCATGAGGGTTTTCGTTTAATCATGAAGGGTTTATAATTTTCCTTTTGGTTTGTAATATTGGACTCTGAAACAATGAATATATGTGTAATTTTATTAAGGCTCAGAGCCTGTATTTTGATTGAAGGGTTTTCGGTCCATAAGCCTTTGTTTTGATTATACTTTTTTGTCTGTAATTTGACTTGCAATTTTGGTAGAGGCTACTAGGTGTTGGATTTTGTAGTTTAAGGGGTATAAAGAAACCCTGAATGAAAATCTGTTGCTCTCGTATGTATTCTTGAAGTTATAATCTAGTGATTTTGCCTATATTTTGTTCTCTTTCGTATTAATGGTAATAATGATGCTTGGGTTCCATATTTGATTTCCTCGTTAGGAAAATCGTAATGTTAAGAAATTCTGTTAGTTAAGAGTTCTTGAAAATGCTATATTGGTTTATGTCGCGTGCTAAATTCTTGTGTGACTAGCATCTTACTGTTTATTGATATACTAAACCAGTTATTTATGATGGTTAGGGTTTTAAGTACCCAGGTCGTATTTCAATGGCATAGGCCTGCATTTAGTTTCTAGGCTGGAATTCAGTGATTTTATCATATCTCTATTAAATGTGTTTTCGTCTCTGCCTGTTTTCTGGTTAATTCAGTTATCGAGATTCCTCGACCTATTTTCCTCACCCAGGGATGTTGAAGTCTAAGGCCACTCTATTAATTTTACTAAGTTTTGAGTTTTTTTACTCTGAAGCTAAACATAAATTCATGTTTCGTTTCTCGTCCTTGTAGATTCTAAATTTAACTATCTGAGTATTGGTGGCATTTATCTGCCGTTTCTCGTTTGCTAGTTTACAATAGCTATTTTCTTATCTACAGAGTTTTGAAAATTTAAAGAAAAATACATTCAGCCATTCTCTTCAGCTTTAAAATCTATGCTTAATAGTGGCTAATGTTTCACCTTAGCTATAGGAATCACACATAATACCTTTCATATGCTAAATTTGTAGATAATATCCAATAGAGTTAAACGAAAACATATTCACCTTGTCTTTTAGTAAATAGATTTTATGATTAGGTGTTTAGGATTCCAGAATAACTTTGGTTTTGTCTTGCCTCCCATCCGTGAGACTTGCGCTACTCTGCTTGATGTCTCCCCCCGAGCTACCCCTCACAAGGTTTCTCCTCAAGAACTTATGTCTTGAACAACAACAGTTATTTTGTCTTAATGAAAATTAGCTACTTTGTCACCGTCTAACCTTTGAGCACAGCTAATCTCTTTCTTTTTAATATCTCTTAATCTTTTTCCTTACTAGATCTCAGATGCGCCCATCCTTTTGATCCGTTGAAATAAGTCTCTCATGGAAGTAGTTAGAGTTGGATAATCTCAGAGCCTAACTGTTTGAGAAATAAAATTGTCACCCTTTAAACAATTCATTCTTATTTAAGTTTAATCAAACAATTACTACCATAATTATGACATTCTACTTTTTCATGCGTTTTAATCAAAATTAACTCATTATATAAACTTAATCAGTGTTCAATTGTTTAAAATAATACTAAATAAATATTTAGTGTATGGGGACACTGCATCACAACTCTTTTTGTTGGCCAAAAAAACACCATATGTAATGAAAAGGCTTCACAAACACTCAAGTCCGTCCCTCTAATTATGAAGTTTACTTTCCACTCTCTCGAAAGGACACTCATATGTGGGGATCGACTAATTTGACCAGCTCGGCCCGCGATGATGATAACCACCGAGCTTTAACCACGAAAGGAACACCAATTATTTTTTCAAAATATTCTTCAAAGATTCTGACGTTCTGCCGGCTGCGCATGCCATTTTTGGCCAACCACATCCAAATAGTTAATAAATAACAATAAAATAATATATAAAGTCTCTTCGCGTCTTAATGCGTCCCAGACAGGAATGCGAAACATGGAAGGAAAAAAACTTGAAGAATACGACGTTGCACCAGGAAACTTCTCACCGAACATCCTCCCCTAAACCTTCCATGACTACTATAAATACCGATCATCCATAATCATCTTCTACGACCCAGTTCGGCTCAATGCAGTAACATTAAAAAAACATAAAATCAATTTAATCTGATATACAATGCAGTAACATAAAAGTAATTTAATCTGCTTGTGTTTTGTGTTGGGTATTTTTGATGGGGAAAATACCAAAACCAAGATTCAAACTAAACACAGAGGCAATGCTCTGTTTTACCTCCACAGGATTTTTTATACACAGACAGCTTAAAAAAAATTCACTGAGTAACAGAGGATTTCACCACCATAAAAGATTTCTATTCATTAAAACAAAAAAAAATTCACTCTGTCTTCATACAAGAATTTACACTGCTGGAAAATTCCCAATAACTTTTACTGCTGTAACAAAAGTTTACATGAGCTTACTGCTGTAAAACAAAATTTACATTCACTGGTGTGTAAAACAACTTACGCTCCACCATTTTCTTTATGCACTTGCAAAACCACACATGGTTTTCCTTCACCTCTGTTTTTCAATGCCCACACAAAAACATTACAACATATTTGTGCACTGCTGTGCATACACCCTCTGGTTCTTCTTACTGCCGTAAAAACCAGTTTTTTCTTTACTCCCGTGCGCAATACATACCAAAAAAAATCAACACACATAGCCATGTATAAAAAACATAATAAAAAAAAACTAACGAGGCCCATAACCATATTAAATGGCCTACACCTAAACTTACGTAAATGCATATATAAAACAATACAAATGGGACGTATGCCCATAACCATTTAAAACAGGCCTCCACCAAACAATTACGAACAGCATTAAAAGCCATGACTTTTCTTACACGGCGGTCAAACCATAGACCTTTTACTCCACGTAAAAAATTGATTTGACGTGGGCCTGTGCACTTTCCGGAGATCGACGGTGAAGATTTCATGCCCAGATCACTTGGCTGATCCAACGAGGTTCGCACACCAACCTCGGGTAAAACAAACGAACTTTACTGTCCGGGGAAAATGGTTTTGGGGGGTTCGTACACTGGACGCGTGTCTCATGCTGAATGTGTTCGGAGGGCTCCAAGGAAAAACAGCCTTTGCCAAAAGGCGGTGCGAACAAGGTAGATGGTTTTGTTTGGTGGTTTTCGGCTGCGTTGAAATTACACTTTTAACACTCCCCTTTAATTTCAACAGCTGGGCATTCTGTCATACCCAGACACTTCCTCAAAAATTCAAAGCTTTTCTGGTCCAGTGGCTTTGTCAAAATGTCTGCTACCTGTTCCTGAGTCCTGCAATGTTCTAAGACAATTTCTCCATTGTTCACTAACTCTCTGATGTAGTGAAACCTTGTGTCGATGTGTTTCGTTCTCTTATGAAACACTGAATTCTTTGACAAAGCAATAGCTGAGCTATTGTCACAAAAGACCACTGTCACTTTTGCCTGCTCTTGGCCTAAGCTTCTCAACATCCTTCTCATCCATACTGCCTGACATGCTGCTGCTGTCGCTGCCACATACTCTGCCTCTGCTGTAGATAATGCTACAATGGACTGCTTCTTAGAAGCCCATGAGATGGCTCCTGAACCCATATTAAAAACATAACCGGAAGTGCTCTTCCGATCATCTACACTTCCAGCCCAATCGCTATCTGTGTACCCAACCAAATCTGAATGTTCTGAGGCATGATATAAAATTCCAAACATTTTGGTACCTTTCACATACCTCAAAATTCTCTTTGCTGCCTGCCAATGTGCTTCCTTTGGCCTCTCCATGAACCTGGAAATCAAACTAACAGCATACATTAAATCAGGCCTAGTGGCTGTTAAATACATAAGGCTGCCCACAATGCTTTTGTATAGGCTAGGATCAAAATCCTTGCTGCTGTCCTCTCTGTTGAGTTTTAATCCCATCACTGTGGGAGTGATGGCTGCCTTGCATTCTTGCATCTTAAATCTGCCCAAAACTTGATTTACATATCTTGCTTGAGATATAAAAATTCCTTTTTCATTTTGATCTACTTCTATGCCTAAGAAGTATCTCAACAAACCCATGTCAGTCATTTCAAATTCGTTCTTCATGACTGATTTAAAATTCTCAATAAGATAAGTATCATTTCCAGTGAAAATAACATCATCTACATACAAGACAACAATTAAAATTTTACCATCTTTTTCCTTGATGTAGACTGTGGGTTCTCCTTCACATTTGTCAAATTCATTCTCCAATAGATATGAATCTATCCTGCTGTACCATGCTCTTGGCGCTTGCTTCAGCCCATAAAGAGCTTTCTTCAATTTGCACACTTTGTGCTCTTCTCCTTTCTTCTCATATCCGAGAGGCTGTTCCACATAAACCTCTTCCTTTAACACTCCATTTAGGAATGCTGATTTCACATCCATTTGGTAGACTTTCCATTTGTTTTGTGCTGCTATGGACAGCACTGCTCTCACGGTTTCCATTCTTGCAACCGGGGCGAAAGTCTCCTCATAATCTCTCCCATACTGCTGCTTGTAGCCTTTGACAACCAGCCTTGCTTTATGCCTTTCAATCTTGCCTTCAGCATTGCTCTTGGTTTTGTAGACCCATTTCACACCAATGACTTCTTTGCCTTTTGGTAACTCAACCAAATCCCATGTTTTGTTTCTTTCTATGGCATTGATTTCCTCATCCATAGCTTCTATCCATTTTCTATCTTTAATAGCTTCTTCAAAATGGATAGGATCATCAACATGACAAAACAAGGCAAATAAGGAATTCATTCCTTCTTCATAAATTTCACTTAGATTTCTAAATTTCTTACCTCTTTCACTTGGTGTGCAAGTGCTTGAAGATGCACTTGAATTTCCTCCTTGTGGTGTGCTTGGAGAAGCACTCTCATTGATCCTCAATGGTGTACCTTGCTGTCCTTGTGTTGGTGCTGCTGTTTGGGGATTCATTTCAGCCACCTCCTCTTCATCTTCATCATGAGACAAACAGCTTTTAATGTTCACTGTTTTCTCTATGCTTCCATCCCAAGCTTCCTCTTCAATGAATTGAACATCCCTGCTTACAAAGAACTTCTTGGTAGATGGAATGTACAGCCTGTAGGCTTTGGATTCATCACTGTATCCAATGAAGATACACTTCTCCCCTTTGCTGTCCAACTTCCTCCTTAGCTGATCCGGAATGTGTGCATAGGCCACACACCCAAAAACTCTCATGTGGGTGACTCGCTTTCTCCCACTCCATGCCTCTTCTGGCACTTTGTTCATGACTGCCTTTGTAGGACACCTGTTCAAAATATAAACTGCACAATGTACAGCTTCAGCCCAATACTCATTTGGCAAATGCTTTGCCTTCAACATGCTCCTTGCCATCTCCATGATGGTTCTGTTCTTCCTTTCAGCAACTCCATTTTGCTGTGGGGTGTACCGAGTTGTGAATTGTTTATGTATTCCATTTTCTCTACAAAACTTTAGGAATTCATTTGAGATATACTCACCTCCTCTATCAGTTCTCAATACTTTTATGTGCAGCCCGCTTTGGTTCTCCACAAGTGCTTTGAAGTTTTGGAATTTCTCAAAGACTTCACTTTTGTTCTTGAGGAAATATATCCAAGTCTTTCTTGTAAAATCATCAATGAATGTCAAGAAATATAGGCTGCCAGCTAATGATGGAGCTTGCATTGGTCCACACAAATCTGAGTGGATAATCTCTAAGGGTGCCTTTGCCCTTATGCTTTTCCCTGATGGAAAACTTTCTCTATGTTGTTTTCCCAATATACAACCTTCACAAAGGCTGTCCGGCTTCTCTATCAATGGTAATCCCTTTACCATTCCTTTTCTGCTCAATAAGTTTAGACCTCCAAAATTTAGATGCCCGAATCTCAAGTGCCATAACCAGTTCTCATCCTTTGGCACGCTTTGGAAGGCCTCTTGGGTGACTGCTGCCATTTCCTTCTTGTTCTTCAAGTCTGCCCGGATCCGGAGAGGGAACATCCTGTTCCTTGTCATCTTCACTTCAGCAATGCATCTTTTGCTGGGTGGTATGTCCATGATGGTGCACACATCATTTACAAAATAAACATTGTAACCCTTTTGGATAAGCTGTCCAACACTCAATAGGTTACATCTCATTCCGGGGACATAGTAGACATCTGCTATGGTTTTCTTTTCTCCTTGTTTTGTGAATATTTTTACCTCCCCTTTTCCCATAACAGGCACTTTACTATCAGTTCCTAGTGTGACCTCTGATTTCAAATTCTGATTTAAGGCTGAAAAGAGGGTTATATTCCCTGTCATATGGTTGCTGCAACCTGAGTCTAAAAACCAAATGTCCTCACTATGTGTTTCAGCCATGTTACAAGCTAACAGGACATTTTCTTGACTGCTGTTTTCTCTTGTAACATTTGCATTCTGTCTGCTGTTCATATCATGATGTTTCTTTCTACAATCACTAGCATAATGTCCATACTTTTTGCAATAATAGCATTGAACATTAGATTTATCATACCTTTGTCCTTGAGCCTGATACTGATCTCTTTGTTGGCTGCTGCCTTGACCTTGGTTCTGATTTGGATTGCTGCCTCTTCCTTGTGCATTTGCTGTGCTGTTCCTTCCACCTCTGTTCTGGCTTCTGCCTCTTCCTCTCTTGTTTCCTCTGCCTTGACCTCTTCCTCTTCCAAAGGACATCTGGGTCTTGAAGGCTTGCTCTAGGGATGAGTTTTCATTCCTACTCAACCTCTGCTCATGAGTTATCAGTGATGCATGTAGCTCATCAACTGAATATTTTGAGAGATCCTTTGTCTCTTCAATGGTGGTGACTATGGCATCAAACCTTGAGGGTAAGACCCTCAATATTTTCTCCACTATTCTTCTATCTTCAATTGTTTCTCCATGAGTTCTCATTTGTGTGATTACACCAATCACATGAGTGAAGAATGATTCAATGTTGTCTGACTCCTTCATCTTCAAGTTTTCAAAATCCTTTCTCAGCATTTGCAATTTTGCTGTCTTCACTCTCTCCATGCCTTGATAGGCTGTCTTGAGAGTTTGCCATGCTTCATGTGATGTTGTAGCTGCTGCTATCCTTGGGAATATACTCTGGTCCACTGCTTGATACAACAAGACAATGGCCTTTGCATCCTTCTTCCTGTTGAGCTTCAGCTGATCCTTCTCTCCCTGAGTTAATGCATTGAACTCAGTTTCATCTGCTGGTTCCTCAAACCCATATTCTACTAGTTCCCATATATCTTGAGCGATGAACAAAGCTCTCATGGTTATAGATCAGTAGTCATAGTTCTTCCCATTAAAGTGTGGGAGCTGGGTGTTGAACATACCCATGCTTGTGCTTGCCATTCCTTGCATCTTGAACTATGGTTTTAAATCCTTGACTGTGATTTTTTTTTTAAAAACTGACTGTCTTCTGCAATAACAAGAGAAATGCTTTTGGGGAATACCTGAATCCTTCGCTGTCTGAGTCTTCTGTCTGCCTGAGAGGTTTTGCTGCAGCAACAACCTTCTCCCTTCAGCTTCTTTGTCTCCTACAAAGAGCCTAAGCCTTGCTCCGATACCACTGTTGGGTATTTTTGATGGGGAAAATACCAAAACCAAGATTCAAACTAAACACAGAGGCAATGCTCTGTTTTACCTCCACAGGATTTTTTATACACAGACAGCTTAAAAAAAATTCACTGAGTAACAGAGGATTTCACCACCATAAAAGATTTCTATTCATTAAAACAAAAAAAAATTCACTCTGTCTTCATACAAGAATTTACACTGCTGGAAAATTCCCAATAACTTTTACTGCTGTAACAAAAGTTTACATGAGCTTACTGCTGTAAAACAAAATTTACATTCACTGGTGTGTAAAACAACTTACGCTCCACCATTTTCTTTATGCACTTGCAAAACCACACATGGTTTTCCTTCACCTCTGTTTTTCAATGCCCACACAAAAACATTACAACATATTTGTGCACTGCTGTGCATACACCCTCTGGTTCTTCTTACTGCCGTAAAAACCAGTTTTTTCTTTACTCCCGTGCGCAATACATACCAAAAAAAATCAACACACATAGCCATGTATAAAAAACATAATAAAAAAAAACTAACGAGGCCCATAACCATATTAAATGGCCTACACCTAAACTTACGTAAATGCATATATAAAAAAATACAAATGGGACGTATGCCCATAACCATTTAAAACAGGCCTCCACCAAACAATTACGAACAGCATTAAAAGCCATGACTTTTCTTACACGGCGGTCAAACCATAGACCTTTTACTCCACGTAAAAAATTGATTTGACGTGGGCCTGTGCACTTTCCGGAGATCGACGGTGAAGATTTCATGCCCAGATCACTTGGCTGATCCAACGAGGTTCGCACACCAACCTCGGGTAAAACAAACGAACTTTACTGTCCGGGGAAAATGGTTTTGGGGGGTTCGTACACTGGACGCGTGTCTCATGCTGAATGTGTTCGGAGGGCTCCAAGGAAAAACAGCCTTTGCCAAAAGGCGGTGCGAACAAGGTAGATGGTTTTGTTTGGTGGTTTTCGGCTGCGTTGAAATTACACTTTTAACATTTTGAAAATATAATGCGTCTATTTTCCGGGATTGAAGTCCGCACTTTTAAATTTGAAAATACCATTCAGATACACAAGGTTACAGTTCTCATGTATATGTGATGATATAGATCTGACCGACAATTTTACCCCATATATGCGGATCTGGGAAAACAGAAACAATAGGAAAATATATTTTGATTTATTTTCTCGAAGAATTGCGAAACCTACCAAAGTGTTGGGAACGTATTCGCAATGCCATTTGTTGACCTTGAAAACCCAGGTGCATCCTACATTTTCGTCTACTAGTTGACAAGAGATATTTCAAATCTGTGACCTTCCAACACATTTGCAGTAGGGTGGAAAATCACTTTAACCATTATGCAAAAGTCTAGGATACACAAAATTAACACATTGGTATTCTAAATTAAAACATTCCTTTCAAATATAACATTTATTCTATGTTCATGATATTTATATTTATCGCAAGACAAAAATCAAGATTAAGTTTGGTGTGTTAAAGGAAAACATCAATGAGGAAATATTTATCTATCTATATTTGGAATGTATATATTAGGTTAAAAATAAAATCATTTTGATGGCTAGATATGTTGAGGATTAAATGACGTGTTTTCTCATTAGCAATCTGGATAAGGATTATTATATATTTCTAATAAAGTTAAAGTTAAAGTATTTTATTTAAAAATTAAATAAAAAATTAGTTTTATTGAACTTTCAATTTTATAAGTAGAAGTATAAATGAATAGAGTGTTAAATTGAGAGAGCTGGAGAAAAAATAATATATATCATTATACACCACCAATTTTATAGATAATTGTGAGGCAAGAGAATAGAACGTTCTCAAAAAGTTGGTGGAGCATGTACCGATTCTTAAATATGACTGTGCATTCCTTCACCACCTCAAAACTATCACATAAGTTATCACCTAGCAAGTCAAGTCATAGTCATGAGACTTCATGCACATTCTTAAGAATGTGCACACTTGAAGTGCACATGCACATGTGTTCCTAAATGCAAGTATTCCTTAGTCATTCCATGATAAAAAATGATTTACCATTTATTTATTAAAGAGATCATATTCTTGATTCTTAAGAGACGAGGAGAATATTTAGAGGACCATGACGAGTAGTTCATCACATTTGGAGGATATTTTAACTATAAAGAAAAATTAAAGGAAATTTAATTTTATGATGTTTATATATATATATATATATATATATATATATATATATCCTTTAATGAAAAAGAAAAATTCTAACTCTTAATAATTTAGTGCAAATATTGAAATAGATAATGACCTTAAGTTGTTGAGAAATTTCATATGATATTTTAGAAACGCAAAAAAGTCTTCATGTATTTTATTGGCTTCGTCGTTGGAGACCATTATATCTTCTTCTACTAATTGTTGAGGCTAATTACCTAATTTTTGAATATTATTTTTATATGTGTTTTGAGAGAAAGCAAGTGACACATCCACAAATTTAAAAACAAAATCATGGCATTTTTATTAACCATATAACTAGTTTACACACTCCTATGCTAAAGAGACAATTTTGCGTTGACTAGTGCACACACCAATCTATAGTAAAGTACTCAACGAATAAGGGGTTTATGGTTTTTAACAAACCTCCATATATTATTAATAGTGAGGTGTCGTTATACATTTTTATAGTAAATAAGGGTAAATTTATTTTAGATCTTTCTATCAATTATTTTGACATTGGTGAAATCTAGGATTGGTTTGCAAGTCTACACAATATCGAGAAAAGTGCTAGACATGACATGTTGAGAGAATCTGACCCTTCTAAGAAAATTACTATCAACCCTGCCTAACATTTTTCCATTTCAAATAACATTCACCAACCCAAAACCTCAAATTCCACCTTGACATATAAATTACTATAACATAACATGTTCATTAATTTATCTTACAAGAGGGATATTGAAGTGATGGTGGGGGATTGGCTAAGCCTTTATGCCATGTAGTAAGGTTGGCTAGGAGACATCACAAGGACAAAATATCCAATTTTATCATGATTCATGTGTTAATCATCGATGCGTGAGTTGGAGTCAAACTTGCTATCGGCTAACGAAGGCCATTATAAAAGAAAAATTCATGAATGAGGTTAGTAAATTGCATCTCTATTTTTCATTGATTACATGTGCTTGTATACATTGTGCATGTATGTGCACATGTGTTTGCAATTAAAAATCTCATTTTATATATAGTTTATTGTGCCACAATTTTCAATATCTAATTATTATTTAAGCATATGTGTGATGGTCCAATATTACATTTTGCATGAGTGAAAATTATATTATTAACGTAGAATGTACAATGACTTACTGATGTGGTATAATTCATAAATAGCTATTGGGGAGCTCTATGAAATATTTTTTTTTTTCTTTCTCTTAAGATATATTATGAATGTAGTATTTTTACACTCTTGCAACTTGTTTTTTACCATATAAAAATATTTTATAACCAAATACATCTTTAGAAAAATAGTATATCTCATGAATATGATCTAACATATATCATTCCTTTAGAAATATATGTTTTTAGTTTATAGAATGTTTCACCTTAATGCTTATTACGGTCACATTTAAAAAAAACAATAGTTAGTTCCATAGTGTAAACATGTTATTTATATTTAGATACTAAATATAAAATAAATTTTCAATCCATATACATTATAGATTCAAGAAAAACCTATATCTTGAATACCATCTAACATAACTTAATCCAATAAAGTTGATTATGAATTTTTTTTTTAAATTATCAACTAACAATTGTACATGTTTCTTTTTTGTGTATAACACTATATCTAGCACATATGCAATTCATTATATTTAAATAGCAAATAGCATTTGAAAGTCAAGCATGCTAACATATCTAGATATGGTTATTTTAAGACCATATTTTTTCTTAGTCAAAGCATAAGGATAGAGATGAAATAAAAAATACAAAAATAAAAAGATAATGTTACTATGAAAAGTGAGGATTAGATATGAAATTTATAGGAACCATTTTTTAACCCTAAAAGTTTTGAATGGAAATTAGAAGTCTAGAAAAATATTATCTTACTGCGTAAAAGAGATATTTTTGAAGAACAAGCTAACCACACAAAAACTTCACACGCCTCCTTGACAAAATATGTACAATGGTATAGCTAAAAAGGTGTTTTTGTGTTTGAAAACATCGATGATGGGGACATCATTGCTTTTTGGTTCATAAATAAGTCAATTTACTATCTACAGGTAGAGTCCCCATAATCACCCGTAAGCACAATAATTTATTGGTGTAGTTAAGAAGATAACCTATAGATTTTAAAATAACATAATTTACTTCATCAATATACCATAGAGAGTGTACAATAGATCCCACATAGTAAAATTAATTTACTGGTGGAGTTAAGAAGATGTCCTATAGACTTTAAAATAACATAACCTACTTCATCAATATACCAAAGATGACCTATAGATTTTAAACTAACATAACCTACTTCATCAATATACCATGTAGAGTGTAGGGTAGAGCTCTGGTAGTGATAATAATTTACTGGTGAAGTTAAGAAGGAAATTTATAGATTTTAAAATAGCATAACTGATGCAGGAGCATCCGAGTGAAAAGGCGATAGCTGGGAAATGTTTTTATTTTATCTTATTTTGCTAGACAGAAAGAAAAACATTTTGAGTTTCTATTTTATTTTGTTTCATTTAAAATTAAGGCTGACTCAACCATTGTTCTTTAAAATTAGGCAAGCAAATCAAGATAGGATTAGTTAGGAACTTGTTTAAAGAAACTATTAGACAACTGAAAAGTAACTAAGGAACAGTTCCTCAACTATAAAGAAACTGCTAATAATGCATTGAAAAATAAAAACCGGAGCTGAGTGAGGGGTTGCCATCCAGAGAGGAGAGAGAGCTTAGGGTTTGTAATTTACAATTGTTTTGAACCTCTATAAAAGCAAACAATTCTAGAACCTGTGATAAATGAAAGCAGGATAGTTTTTTTTTCCTTGCGCATAAATGTTTCAGGCATCAAAATGAAAGAAAGGCAGTGAAATGACTCACTAAGAATCTGAATAGCATCGTCAAGAATATTTTAACATAAGGCATCTCAGACTAGGAACCGAGCAAAGGTAAACCAACATATACAATACATTTTTCCTTTTCCTCAACAAAAAAAAACTAGGTACTTTTATATTCAACATTCAAGCATTCCTGTACATTTCATTTCGTTTCCCATTTAACAGTTCACTGTACAAAATCTATAACCCTGAAATCGTGGAGGGTTCTGAAACCCATGCAAACCAAAAAAATTACAGTTCACAGGCTAAATACTAGTCAAACAACGAGGGCATGAACACCTCTGAAACCACACACATACACGGAGGAATCGAAACCCCAAGGGTTATACCCAATTACAGACAGAGAAAGCAATAGAGTAAGCAAGAGAAAGTTACAGCCATGGAAAGACCCTACCCGGGTTTTCCCTAAGCCCGTGAATAGTCCCAAGGACGAAGCCGTGGAGCAGCGTTCCCCTGGAAGGACCTGCACACCACCACAAAGCAGGGTAGCCGTTAGGTAGGGCCACAACACCAAAACATAGTGAAAAAAAAACCAAGAGAGGGGTGAGGATTTACTTGGAGGAGGTCTGATTCAGCGACGGAGGAAGAGAGCCGAGACCCACAACAAAGGGTTTCTCCCAACAGAAATGCCATGAGAGGGTTTTTCTTGCTCACCAAGGAGCCAGAACATTAGAACCTCAAAAACGAAAGGAGGAATTGCAACTGGAACAAGAGGATTACCTGAGAACGAGTTCGCTGAGCTGTCCTGTGTAGCAGCAAGGCGAGAACCTGTGTTTGCAGAGCCGAATCATCACCAGACCCAACATCAAACACACAATCATCACAAAACAGAGCAGAGACGAAGTATGAGCCAAATGACAGAGACAAATAGACTTAAGGTGGGAAAGTGACCTGAAACCCTCCAAAAACCAGAGAAGTGAATCACCACAGAGAGCGAGCAGAGGCACGACGCCAACAAACCACCACAGAGAACAAGCGAGGCACAACATTAACAAACCACCATATGGGACAAGCAAGGCACAACGTTTTCCAACCATCACAAAAACCAGGCGAAAGCACCGAGCACCCATAGAGCCGAACCAGACCACAGAAAAGAAGGAATGGATTCCAAAAACCCTCGGCAAGTGTGATAACCCGTGGTTGCAAACCTGAGGCCAGTACGAAGGGCAGGCAGAACACCATAAAACACATTAAAACCTCATACCAAAAACCCTGCCACTGACTTTAATTCGAAAACGAAAGAGTTAAACGGTTGCTGCTACGTGTCCCTCCTCAGGATTGCCACCAATTTTTGGTATCAGAGCAAATTGTTCCTTTCTCTCAGTAAAGATGGAGGTAAGAAGAAGGGGTCGAGGAAGAGCCATCAAAAGAGTAGTAGATGAAGGGTTACAAGAAGAAATTAGGATTTTAACTGCATGTTTGGCAGTAGTGGAAGCCGGAGGGCGTAGAGATCTGGAAGGTGGGGATGACAGTGAGGAGAAAAACATAGCCACGATGGATGGGTTAGATGACAAAGGACCATAGATTAAACTATTGAGGTCAGTTTTGTTCGCCGGCAGCAAGCCAAGACTGGAGCTCTCTAATTATGATGGCAATTTGTCCACAAAGGCATTGTTAGACTTGATAAGTGAACTATATAAATATTTTGACTATGAAGAAATCAGCGAAGACAAGAGGATGAGGTTTGTTGTCACCAAGTTGAAGGGACATGCAACACTATGGTGGGACAGTGTATAGGCAGAAAGGAAGAGATTGAAAAAACCATTTATTAAAAAATGGGACAGGATGATTGCTAGAATGAAGAGAAAATTTATGCCTAAAGATTATCAAATTGCCCTTTATAGACAAGTACAGAACCTGAGGTAGAGAATGATGATCGTAAGTGAATATACTGAATAATTTTATAAAGTAAACGTGAGAGCTGGCTATGTTGAAGATAGCCTGAAGAAAACATCGAGGTTTATAAATGGTCTACGGATATAGATCCTAGATGAAATTAGTATTCATCCCCTAAGACCATAGAGGAAGCTTATGAGAGTGCTTTGAAGGCATAGGAAAAGATTGCTAGGAAACATAATTCCAGAAGAGGACGTGGTTTTGGCAGAGGTCGGGGACAGGCCTTTGGCAGAGGTAGGACTGCCAACAACAATGAAGAGGGAAGTAGTTCGAAGACTTCGGGACAGACTGAAAGGGAAGGTAACACCAAAGGAGGAAGGTCATACCAGCGAGGAAGGGGTAATGGCAAAGGCAGAGGAAATGTCTATCAGTGTTGTCACACGGAATCAGTCAAGGGTGCGGACACAGCTGACCTTCCTAGAAGTCTAAGACATTCTAATGACAAACAAAACAAACTGGAGCTATCCTTCTCTAAACATACATTATGATATGAGAAATCAAGTGTTTCGTTCTTACCTCTGTCCAAACGCTGTTGTAGAAGTCCAAGCTTTGTTGATCCGGATGAGCTCCTCCCGTTCTCCAAAACCTGCAATCACCAACAGTCAAACAATTAAATAGCACCTGATTATAACATAAAACAAAGCATATTCAACATATAGACCAAGGAGTACATGAAATAACCCATTAACAACAAGCTATTGAGAAGAATGGACCAATTTGCATTAAAGGTAATCAAAAGGAACCATTACAACCTGAGCCTTGGTGTTGTGCAAGCTCCTTCCAGGGTCCACAAGAGTCTTCCTCTACTTTGACAAAGCTCACCCACTTCCAAATAGAACAAGTAAAGATGACAATCTCTCCTCACAAGCTTCTAAATGGGAGTCCTAATTCCTGCAGCATTTACCCTTAGAAATCTATAGCTTTCAACCTCTCCTCCCTCTGGCTCAATGTCTTTATTTATAGTGCTGTAAAGAGGTTATTCAGGTCCACTATCAATGGGATAATCCCCCTCTTTGGGTGGGATAGCTCCCTTATTGATGGGATAAGTTCCCCCTTAATAGAGATACATGAACCAACTGGAGGCGCATCCATTTCATCAAACCGACCTCTAGAAGGTTCTAGAAGTAACCACAAGTAACTTTTTTAAGATGAAACTCGCGCATTTTGCCTTTTACAGAAGGACGCACCTATCCCTTAACATACAGAGCGTCCATGGACACAGCTTTTGTGAACATGGTAAGCGTCCCCGCAGGTAAGGCTAGAGAGAACCTGCGACCCCAGAGATAAACACATTTTTTACAAGACTTTCTCTCTTCTTTGAGTTTGAGATGGATAGCAGAGGCATAAGACTTGCCTAAGAGGGTAGCATGACTGTTGATTTGAGCCATACTAACTGTAAGTGGTCATGGTGACATTTTTTAGTGTAACAGATTGCCCCCTAAAGTGCGAAGCCTGGAATAGATTAGGGTTTTATAATTCTAGGAAGGGTGAAGCGCTTTATCATTTCAAGGATTGTCTTGTGGATGACCTGGTTGGAACCTGCAATTTTCAACACAAAATACATGTATAAGATTATATCATCACTGAGGTAGGCATTCCCATACTCAGATTCAAAACTTTAACTAATGGACTAACTATTCTGATACAGGAATGATCTTGCAGTACATCATTTTTATAGACTTTTGTAGACGCAGTATGGACGCAGCCATCTGTTTATGATTAGTCTACATAGACAATGAATACAAAACTCCTCGCAGCCTGGATAGTAGAAACTAGATCCAGGGTCTTCACTTCTACTTCCCGAATTGGTACGATTCTAACCATGTGATTAAATGATTTGATGTCGAACATGTTAGAAACCACTTGATTACCAGTCGATGGTGTGAACTGTTAACAAGCGTGAGAGAGACCACCAGTAATGTCAATGGTTCTCAAAGTACCAAGCACAACCCGTGAAATGTGAATAGATGTTTTGATGTCGAACACTTCACGGAATCCTTTGATCGAAAGTCAATGATGTAAACTGACGTCAAAGGCGAGAAACCTGCCATTGATGCATGCAGACTTCAAGGTACTGTCGATTCCTAAGTCATCTTTCTAGATAATGTGTCGATGTCGATAGAAAGCGACTCGTTGCAGGCAAGCCTGCAACACGAAATCATTGTTCAAGTTGAAGAAATGTTGCTGTAAGGACTGATTCAGGGATGGTCAAATGGATGACAAGTATTTTTGCAGATGAAAGTTTTGCTTGCAGACCTCTTGAACACATAACGACACGACAGATGGCTTGGTGACGAATAACTCAAAGTTAATCCCCGGAACCAGGTTAAAGACTTTCAAAGTGGTTTGGTCAACTGTGAGGTAAAAGATTTCCCAACCCAGGTGAATGAAAAGTGTCGTGTTCAAGAGCGGTAATAAAGTTTCTTTTGAGACAAAAGGTAACAAATAGGTTCATTCTTCTCTCTTTTCCCCCACCATTTCTGGCAAGTACCTCTTTATTTTTAACAAGCTTGAGGAGGATAACATATGCTTGATTATAAGCTCATCCTTCGGATGAGTCCAACCTAGTTTTGATTCGAACCCTAGGAAGGAGTGGTTCGTTCCTGTTTGTAATTGAATAGGTCCTTTACTGTGAAATGTTTAACGAGCCTAGTATAGGAGAAACTCGGCGTTTTTCAATTTTAGAGAGTCTGAAAAACTTAAGGAGACTCCAAGTTGAACTTTTTCGTAAATTTGTGTCCCTCAAGCCCGAAAAAGTATAAAATAATACTTGAGGGAACCGCTTGATCTTGCGACCAATGAGTACTTTCATAATTAGTGTCACTGACCTGAAAAGTAAAAAGCGATCAAGGACACGTCGTTTTATTTCCGTATCGAGTTTGAAACGACAAAAACACGGCAATCTTTTCCTGATTTTACGGTCAGAAAAGAGCTATAAGGGGACCGTCTTTTAATTCCGTTTTAACGAGTGTAAAAGAAACGCTCGGCAATCTTTTCATGTTTTAGGAGTCTGAAAAGGGCTTAAAAGAGAACTCCAAGGTTTCACTTTTTCGTAAGTTTTAACGAGTTCGAAAAAATGATAAAAATGTACTAATGGTTTTCATTTTTTCGTAAGTTTTAACGAGTTCGAAAAAATGATAAAAAGGTACTCATATGGCCGACTTTCAATTTAATTTACGAGCAGGAAAACACGGAAAGAACTCGGCATTTTTATTTGTTTTACGAGAATGAAAGATAGCAAAATAATCTCGAGATTTTCATGAGTTTAACGAGTCTTGAAAATAACTGAAATTGACTCGAGATAGGTTTCATTTTTACAAAAGCTTGAAACAGAGAAAAACTATGCTTCGAAGTAGTTTCATTTTTACACAAGCTTGAAACAGAGATAAAACTGTGCTTGATTGCCCCCTAAGCATAACTACTAGAGTGCATGCCCCCCAACTTCATTTCATTCAACTACGGTGGATGAAATGAAGGCTCATGAACGAGATCGTTTGAAAGACTCAACCTAAAACTGTAAGAAAATTATGCAAAAAACTGAAATGACTAATCTAAATGTACAACTTAACATTTATGAGATCTAGTCAATCTCTCGACTCAAGTAGAGGAGGATTTGTTTCATTTTTTTAACGAGCTTGACACGGGGAAAGAACTATGCTCGAATTCGGTTTCATGTTTATGCAAGCTTGAAACGAAAAACTATGCTTGTTATAAGTTCGCGTGCCCCCAGCATAATGACGCAAAACGAGGTACATGCCCCCCAAGCTTCATTGCATTCAATGAGGTGGATGGAATGAAGCTTTACTTTCAAGATCTTGGAAAGACTTGTGGGAGTTGTTTCATTTTTTAAACGAGCTTGACACAAGATAAGGAACTATGCTCGTAACTATTCTCTACAATCTACCTAACAAAAACTCTACTCTAAAAACCTTGATTCATTTTTTAACGAGCTTGACCCAAGACAAGGAACTATGCTCTAAAAACCTTGATTCATTTTTTAGTGAGCTTGACACAAGACAAGGAACTATGCTCAGAACTATGCTCTACCATCTACCTACTTAACCTACCCTTGTTTCATTTTTTGACGAGCTTGACACAAGACAAGGAACTATGCTCAAAAAGTTTGCATGCCCCCTAGCATAACGATGCAAAGCGAGGTACATGCCCCCCAGGCTTCATTGCATTCAACTAGATGGATGAAAGGAATGAAGGTTTACTTTCAATATTTAACTTGAAAAGGGAGTTGTTTCATTTTTAAGGAGGTTGACACAAGAAAAGAACTATCCTCATACCTGATTCATTTTTTAACGAGGTTGACTCAGTAACAGGAACTGTCCTCAAAATCCTACTTTCTACAATCTACCTATATAACCTAAAATCTACCTGATTCATTTTTTTAATGAGGTTGACTCAGTAAAAGAACTATCCTCAGACCAACTGTTTCATTTTTTAACGAGGTTGACACAGTAAAAGGAACTTTCCTCGTACACATTGATTCATTTTTTAACGAGGTTGACACAGTAAAAGGAACTTTCCTCACGCATCCAGTTTCATTTTTTAACGAGGTTGAGACAGGAACAAACTATCCTCGTGCATTGATCATGGCTTCCAACTGGAAGAAAGACATGTCAATGGACACACCTTGAACATGGCTTCCAAAAGGTCTTCATCAGAAGGAAGAACACTTCTCTGGAAGGAACACATGTCAAGGGACTCAAAAGGGATAAGAACATCGTGTTCAAATAATCCCATAGAGTTTTCCATGTCAGTTACCGAATCTAGAGCAACAGTGAGAGGCTCACTTACATCGGTAACTGAAAACATGGGACCAGTTGCCACATAATTAACCCGTGGCAGAGTAGATACCACTTTAGAATCAGGAACATTTAGGGGTGTCATATTATTGGTAGTTGAGACAAGACTAGGGAACGAAAGTTGGTCTACAGTCACAATACTGCCATTGTGAGGGAAAGACATCACGCGAAAGAGTGTCGATATGACAGCTTTCATTTCATAAACATAGTCTCGCCCAAGGAGTAAATTGAAATCCAAGGGACCTCGAACTACCATAAGATCAATACAGACAGTTTTACCTTCCAAGGTAATAGAAAACTTAGGAAGGATCCCTAAAGGTTCACTAATAGTTCTGTTAAAAGCTTTCAGATTCTGCGTAATAGGCGCAAGCTGAGGGGAACCCAAAGCTTTCCAAACAGTTGAGGATAAAATACTGACAGAAGCACCTTCATCTACCTGAGTACGATGTATGTCCCTACCACCAGCCTTGACAACGATTTGGAAAGGGATGGAGGAAGGAAGACGAGGTTCTGTTAGTCTATTCCAATCAAAGGAAAAGACCTCAGTGCTTGGAGGGGGTTCCATAGAAACAGGTGAAATGCCCCCCGGCATAGAAGAATCTGATGTAATAAGAAGAACCTGAGCAGTATGAAGTTCACTCTCTAAATGGAAAGTGGGATCGACCGAATGTGAAATTGAATCGACCACTTGATCAACTAATGGATCATCAACTTGAGTGACATGAGTTTCACTCTCCAATGGGAGAGTGTGATCGACTATACTTGAATTTAAATCAATCACTCTGTTAGATGACGGTAGGTTGGGAGAAAGTTTACGGTAACCAGTTGGAAATTCTTGTTGTGGAACAATAAGGTTTTCCAACAATGTTGAGGCTTCATCCATGTGAGGGTAAATGTGAGTTTGATGACTCCCTTTGCATAACTTACAAGGAAACCTAACTTTACCCTTTTTCCCAGGAACCTGACTATCACTGGTTGATGGATCAATGGAAAGTTGATGAGAGTTTTTTGACCATACTTCCAAGACCTTTGGAATACCAGGACAATTGACAAGGAAGTGGTCACCCTTACAAAGCCTGCAAGGGTATTTGGGTTTACGGTGCATGTCAGAATTTTCCTCAACACAACTAACACTTACAACCATGGTTGGTTGGTTGACTTCTTTCTTATCTTGCTTCTTCTTCTTCTTCTTCTTCTTCCCTTTCTTCTTCTTCTTAGCCTCCTGGTTACTAGCATCAAGGCTTTTACCAGGCGAAGAGGAAGAAATGGAGGAAGAAAAATTAGGCGAAGAAGGTAAAGGGTCAACAGAAGGTTGGTGATGTTGAGATGGTGAACTCTGTTGAGGTGAAGCATCCGGTTGAGGTGGAACAATCGGAGTATTTTGGGCCAACGAAGTTGAAAATAACCATATCGGTAATCCTATTATAAATCCAGGTAATGACAAAGTAGCCATATAAGGAGGACCAACATTTCCAAAGTAAGGAAAAGTACTAGGATTCTCATTAGGAGGGGTTCCTAGGTTGATAAATTCCGGAACATTTGCCATTATATTCAACTTCAGTGAATTTTATTAACAATTTTAAACTAAAATTAACAATTCACAATTTACACCTAACAATTAAAATTCACAATTCACACCTATGGTCTCTAAAAGTAAAAACAAACAAATTAACACGCGCTATCAAATCTAGGAGTCAAACCACACACAAACAGTATTCTTCCGGACCAAAAACGCTAGTTGGTGATGAAGCCCAACCTCGCTGGATTCAGTATAGAAATGGCGGGTGGAACAGTTACGCCGACAACCTGCTTAATGAATAGACTGGACCAAGTTCCTCCACTTTAACCGTCTCGAGTGAAGTGAACCCCCCAGAAAATCCAAGTGAGTATAGCCGACGTCTGCTCCAGGTACAGTGGGACCTTCCCTCCACCGTCACCTTGGGTAGAATCCTAAAGATTATGGTCACTAAGGTTACCAACGGCCACAAGTACACCTGGGGGAACAGTCTAAACTCCGACAGCACGCAAGGGCAGAGTAGCAAGCTCAATCCCCTTACCGGCTCCTTGACAGTAATCCAAGGTTTACCGATAAGTGACCCCTGGCTCCTCGACAATGGTTAATCCGAGGTTTACCGTTTGTAATACGTACTGTCTGGCGTCATTCCCAACGAGGGGGGAATGATCCCCTCACTGGTTCGGACACGAGCTCGTGCTTCTCCTTTAAGAGGAGCTTTCCCAGAGTGTAAATGTAACAATTGGATTTGATTCTATCACAAGATCGACTACTTGTTTGGTTTTACTGTCTTGGAGAGTTAAGTACTCACCTACTCCAAGACACTAGCCTAAGCTATGTTGGTGCTTCAGAGCCCTAGAAATGTAAAAATTACTAAATGAATTTTAATTAAGCGCTGTGTTATTAAGGCTGTTATTACTCATATGGGTAAATGGATATGAAACCAATGGTGTTATGACCCGACTCAACTGAATGCAATCGAATATGACAATGTAATCTTTTCAATTCGATGAATCCTAACTAAAGTAAGGAGAGAGTTTCCATTCACTTCCAACAATGCAAAAAATTGATCACTAAGAGAAAATATAACAAATTCTCTAATGCACTAATTTCATCAAGAAGAACTAATGCAAATCAATTCCAAACCATTTTTTTATTTTATTTCTGTGTAAATTCAAATCAAAGAAAGCTGATCTAAATCTACAATTGATTTTTCAGAATGTAAACTATGCAATTGTAATCTATGCACAATTCACTTGAAAAGTATGCAAATGTAATCTATGCACATTTTTCATTAATATTCTGAAAATGAGAATTCTAACTATGCAAATGTGATCTATGCAAGAGAATTCTCAAACAAAAGATGATTCTAATGTGATCTAAGAACCAATCAAGTGCAAGTCGAGAAAATTGGGTGAGAGTTCCAAAGATCAAAAAATAAAAACACTCAAAGGCGATTAACACTCATACACAATTTAGCCCCCCCCGGGCGAATGAGGGGGAATTTTTTTTGCAAAAACAGAAGCAAAAAGATGCAAAATTGTGAAAGGACTGAGACAAACCGCCAAGTAATGACCAAAGGAAATCAAATTAAGAATTTCTCAAAAAAGAGACTCAAAACACCCAATTGATGAAAGCTTAAAGTATAAATTCCAAGGAAACAAGCCTAAGTGAAGATTTATGGCAGGTAACGAGTGGATCTGGGCAGTAAAAACTAAGAAAAAACAAAATCTAAGAGCAAAAAATGCAAAAAATGGAATTTTTTCAAATTTTAGCAGGGGACGCAGGCAACCCGTTAGAACAGGTGCGGGCCCGCACTGTGAACACAGCGACAGTGCGTCCAGGGACGCACTGTGCAGCACTCAGAGGGTGCGTCCTACTGAAAAACTCAAGAAAACCCAAAATAAAACTAATCCTAAGCTAACCCACCCAGAGACAAGGTCACAGAGCCAAAACTAGAAAAATAAACCAATTTTCTCAAAGCAAAGTTCACACAACAGAAAAGACTCTTCTCATCAATGGAATCTATCCCCAGCGGAGTCGCCAATTTGTCACACGGAATCAGTCAAGGGTGCGGACACAGCTGACCTTCCTAGAAGTCTAAGACATTCTAATGACAAGCAAAACAAACTGGAGCTATCCTTCTCTAAACATACATTATGATATGAGAAATCAAGTGTTTCGTTCTTACCTCTGTCCAAACGCTGTTGTAGAAGTCCAAGCTTTGTTGATCCGGATGAGCTCCTCCCATTCTCCAAAACCTGCAATCACCAACAGTCAAACAATTAAATAGCACCTGATTATAACATAAAACAAAGCATATTCAACATATAGACCAAGGAGTACATGAAATAACCCATTAACAACAAGTTATTGAGAAGAATGGACCAATTTGCATTAAAGGTAATCAAAAGGAACCATTACAACCTGAGCCTTGGTGTTGTGCAAGCTCCTTCCAGGGTCCACAAGAGTCTTCCTCTACTTTGACAAAGCTCACCCACTTCCAAATAGAACAAGTAAAGATGACAATCTCTCCTCACAAGCTTCTAAATGGGAGTCTTAATTCCTGCAGCATTTACCCTTAGAAATCTATAGCTTTCAACCTCTCCTCCCTCTGGCTCAATGTCTTTATTTATAGTGCTGTAAAGAGGTTATTCAGGTCCACTATCAATGGGATAATCCCCCTCTTTGGGTGGGATAGCTCCCTTATTGATGGGATAAGTTCCCCCTTAATAGAGATACATGAACCAACTGGAGGCGCATCCATTTCATCAAACCGACCTCTAGAAGGTTCTAGAAGTAACCACAAGTAACTTTTTTAAGATGAAACTCGCGCATTTTGCCTTTTACAGAAGGACGCACCTGTCCCTTAACATACAGAGCGTCCATGGACGCAGCTTTTGTGAACATGGTAAGCGTCCCCGCAGGTAAGGCTAGAGAGAACCTGCGACCCCAGAGATAAACACATTTTTTACAAGACTTTCTCTCTTCTTTGAGTTTGAGATGGATAGCAGAGGCATAAGACTTGCCTAAGAGGGTAGCATGACTGTTGATTTGAGCCATACTAACTGTAAGTGGTCATGGTGACATTTTTTAGTGTAACAAGTGTTACAAGTGTCACAAGTGGGGACACAGGTACTTTGAATGTCCTAGAAATGAATAAACTGGGCAGAGGGGAGCATATGTCACTCAGCCCGATGAAGAACAGGCACCACCACAAGAGGTGGAAAATATGCCAAAAACTGGGGAAGAATTGGTGTTGAACAAGGTATTATTGAAGCCAGCTAAGGAAGTAGTTGATCAGACACGGAGGAAAGCATTGTTCCAGACTGTGTGCAAGTCGCATGGGAAATGTTGCAAATTAATCATACACAGTGGAAGTACTGATAATTTGGTAGCTACTGAAATGGTGGGGAAATTGGGTTTGAAGAAGTTGAATCACCCAAGTCCATATAGGGTGTCTTGGTTTCCGAAAGGTCACCAACTACTAGTCAATGAGTGGTGCGAAGTAGAGTTTCATATTGGCAAGTACAAGGACAAGGTGACTTGTGATATCATGCCTATGGACGTGTGCCGTATTCTGCTAGGCAGACCATGGCAATATGATAGGAAGTTTGTCCATGACGGGGAAACAAATTGTTACAAGTTTGTTAAAGATGGGATAAAGCATACACTAGTGCCCATGAAGGAAGAGGATGTTGCAAAAACTAGTGGGACAAAAGCATTACTGTTAGGTGGAAAAGAGTTTCTACGACAAATGGAGGATGATGAGGTAAAATATGTAGTTTTGCGAAGGCCAAAACCAGTATTGATCCATACTGAAGTCATTGACTTACCTAAAGAGATACAGGACATGTTGTAGGAATTTAGTGATATTGTGGTAGACGATCTACCAGACAAATTACCACCAAAGCGGAGCATTAGTCACCATATTGATTTTATTCCAGGAGCCAGTTTGCCAAACAAGGCTGCTTACCAGATGAGTCCGAAGGATAATGAAGAAATCAGGAAGCAGGTGCAGGAGTTGTTGGATAAAGGATTGATTCGGGAGAGTTTAAGCCCTTGTGCAGTTCTGACTGTTTTAGCTCCCAAGAAAGGAGGTGAGTGGCAAATGTGCACTGATTCCCAGGCCATTAATAAGATCACTATCAGGTATAGGTTTCCTTTACCTCGAATGGATGATATGATGGATTGTTTGAGTGGAGCAGCGTACTTTTCAAAGATAGACCTGAAAAGCAGCTACCACCAAATCAAAATTCGAGAAGGTGACGAGTGGAAGACAGCTTTCAAGACTAATGAAGGCTTATACGAATGGCTAGTTATGCCATTTGGATTGAGAAATGCCCCCGATATGTCCATGCATTTAATGAATGAGATGCTAAAGGAATTCATTGGTAAATTTGTGATTGTATATTTGGATGATATACTTATGTTCAGCAAGACGAAGGAAGAGCATTTTCGACATGTGAGGTATGTATTGGAAAAAATGCAGCAAAATAAATTACTCATAAATTTGAAGAAATGTTCTGTTTTCAAGAAAGAGTTAATTTATTTGGGATTTGTGATTTCCAAGAATGAACTAAAAATGGATCGCGAAAAGGTTACAGCCATAGTTAGCTGGACTTCTCCCAAAAGTTTGTTTGAGGTACGGAGTTTCCATTGATTGGCGACTATTTATCAGAAATTAATTAAAAATTTCAGTGGGATTTGTGCACCCATGGTCAACACCATTAAGAAGACAAATCAACCTTTCCATTGGACTTAAATGGTAGATAAGAGTTTTCAGCTGCTCAAAAGAAAAATTACTAAAAAACCAATTTTGAGATTACCAGACTTTAACAAACTTTTTCAAGTTCGTTGTGATGCCAGTGGAACAGCCATTGGTGTAGTACTCAGCCAAGAGGACAAGCCAGTAGCCTATTTCAATGAGAAACTAAATGAAAGCATGTAGAAGTACACGTCTTATGACAAGGAATTTTATGCAGTGGTTCAAGTGCTAAAGCATTGGAGACATTATCTATTGGCCAATGAATTTGTCTTATTTTGAGACAATTCTGCGTTACAGTATATTATGCAACAGCATAAGCTAAACCATAAACATGCAAAGTGGGTGGAGTACCTACAAAGTTTAACATTTGTGTTGAAACACATCAGCGGTGAAGCCAACAAAGTGGCAGATGCATAAAGCAGGAGGAATTTTATCCTACAGGAAAGTACGATACAAGTATTAGGATTCAAACATCTTAAAGACTTGTATGAGGTAGATGCAAATTTTAAGGAAGCCTATGAAGCTTGCCAAAATCCATTGTTGAGAGATAACAGTTCATGGCTTGACAATAATATGCAGGAAGGGTTGTTGTTCAAAGGAGGGCATTTGTGTATTCCAGAATGTTCTATGAGAGAGAACTTAATCTAGTAAAAGCATAAGGGAGGTTTAGCCAGGCATTTTGGCATAGACAAGACCTTGGATCAGTTGAGCCACTTTTACTATTGGCCGAAGATGCGTAGAGATGTACAAAGGTTTGTGACTAGATGCAAAGTCTGTCAGCTTGTAAAGGGACACAACTAGAACACATGATTTTATACGTCCTTACCTATTCCGAATAGACCATGGGACTCAGTTAGTTTAGACTTTGTCTTAGGCATGCCGAAGACACAATGGGGATTCGATTCCATCATGGTGGTGGTGGATCATTTGACCAAAATGGCACATTTCATTCCATGCAGGAAAACCAGTGATGCCACACATGTAGCACATTTGTTCTTCATAGAGATAGTCAGATTACATGGCTTGCTGAAGTTTATTATTTCAGACCGAGACGTTAAGTTTACAGGACATCTTTGGCGGACCTTATGGAAAAACGTAGACAACAAACTAAAGTTCAACTCAGCTTATCACCCACAGACAGATGGCCAAACTGAAGTGGTGAACTGAGTTCTGGGAAATCTATTAAGGAGATTGGTTGGAGAAAAATATCAACAGTGGGATCGTGTGCTTGCACAAGCGGAGTTTGCTTATAACGATTCGCCCAACAGAAGCACGTGCAATAGTCCTTTCGAGATCCTATACGGAATGCACCCCCGTGGAGTACATGAGTTAGGGGATTTGGGTCAGTTGGAGCGCATGATTGCTGATGGTGAAGATTTCACAAAGGAAAGTGGTGAGCACTAGTATTGCAGCAATAATGCTTCAACTCACGGGCTTCCTACTTTACTTTTATCAACCCGGTAGTTCGTAACAAACTTGGAAGCAACGGTGTTGTATGCACAAGTACTAGTTCTTACTACAGGCTATCACTTGGTCAGTTGGCGCAAGATCACTACAAGCACAAGACAACTTCTATGGATTCAAGAAGAAGCTCTATATGTGATGAAAGAAAGGAAAGCTTACTCTACAGAGGCTACTCTACTTGCAGAAAGGAAAAGAAGATTGAAATGTAAAGTAAACCTAGAAAATCTTACTTAACCAACTAATCCTACTCTTGCAGAAAGAGAGATGAAAAACCATGAAATGAATGCCATTACCTACTCAGGAAGTAAACAACATCTATTGAAGCTATTTCTAGAAGGAAATGAGCAAAAAACATCTTTTTTTGCATTTTTATGCATTTTTATGTGAAATTGTCATGCATGTAATTTATTTGATTGTGAATGTGGCAGCGATTAGGTGGCAATGGAGGGCGAAGTTGGGATTTGCAGAGGTGTAGGATGGTCTGGATGGGTCCTAGGAGGGCTCAGGTGGCCTCTAGAGGCTTTTCCCATAATGGGACTTCAAAAAGAAGCCTACAGGAAAATCTATAGGAGGTTGCAAGGGATCTACAAGAGATCTACGGAGGTCTACAAGAGGATGCCGAGAGCATTTTTGGAGGTTTTGAAGGTAGGAAAGTGGGTGGAAAGGGTAGCTGAAGGCTAGGATGACATGTTAAGGTTTCTAGGGTCCATCAAGAATGAGTAGTAGAGAGAAATATGGTTGGAATTGTTCAAGGAAATAGAAGAAAGTTTAAGGGAAAAGTACGGAAAACTGAGGCAGATTTGTGAAGAACTTTGGGAGAACTGTGGGGCATAGATCAAAGAGAGATTGTGATGGCTGATTGGATGATTTGATGTGAGAAGAGCTGTGCTACAAGAGAACTGAAAATCAAACAATGAGATTAAGCAAGCAAGGAAACTAAGTACATCAAAAAACAGAATTTTGCATCAAGCTAATCTAGATTATGAGCTATGGAAAGAAAATGCTGAGAAATGTTACAAAGAGAGAAATCATGGAAGGAAACTTATTTCAAGATAGAAATGAGCATGGTGAAATAGATCTAAAGCAAAGCATTAACCTTCTAACAAACTGCAACACTAGAAATCCTATGGAGAAGGCAAATCTGTGTTTTTGTGGTAGCAAGAGGGTCTTCACCTCAGTTCATGGTCCCAAAGGGAGGAAAGGAGGCCAAGGATTTTTTGATGGACTTTTTGTATATTCTTTCTATCACTTTTCAAACTGCTATAGAAAACTCAAATGAAAACAACCTTTCATATCACCAAAAGCAACCTATTCTAAACCAAGAAAGAGATTTATCTAACAACAACTAATTCATAAACTGAAGCAAAGAATATAAATACAAACAAGAGGAACTTAGCTTCTTGGATTGGGCCCTAAACTAAGAGATTCAGCCCTCTGAGGTAACTCAGTACTAGCTCAAAAGGTTTCTCATCTTTATTCTCAAAATAATAATAGGATTACATGAAATTGTCAACAAAAGTAAGTTTGAAGTTGAGCAGAGCAAAGCTGCAACAAAAATTCGAAAATTTCACTAACCTTCTAATGAGGCCTTAGTCCTCTCTACTTATACAATTGAAGCTCCCAATAGCTTCCTTAAAATCAGGGAGGCTTGGCTCTGAAAACTTGAGATAAACAGTAGTTATCCTCCACTTGGTCGGTTGCCTCTTTAGTGCATTGATGTGTCTGTTTGTGCTCTAAGCTGCATGATGGAGAATTCAAAGTGGGGAGTCATAAATGATGGGGATACCCACCTATAAATCCTCTCCCTTGTCTACTTCAAATTACTGCTGCCAATTGTCCATTAAATCTTTGAATTTATCTCCAAAATTGAACAAAAATCTACATTAAACACATATTAGACTCCATGGCATGATGACCAACCCAACTCACTCCATAAGCATAAAAATAATTAAAAAACATGCAATAAGCTAAGAGAATGGTCGATTAAACTATGTTAGGAGGAAAAATGAGCCCATATAATTACCCATTTATGGGGCTCATCATCACCCCCTACTGAAGGTGTTGCTCATCCTCTGAGCAACTCAATCCATCTCCTCATCTTTGATGGCCCTAATGGCCTCCCTGACATCCCATGCTTCTGATGTGAGGTATTCTTCTTTGTCATGGAATCCTACCTTTTTGTGCACCTCTTCCCACTATTTTTGTTCTTCTTCCTCTTTTATACCTTCTAGCAGGCCTATTAGCAATGGGGGACTCAATCTGAGGCCAATCCAATTGACCTTCAAATTCTACATAGAGTGCTTGTACAATGGCACTCTCCTTAATGATTCTTTCATCCTTGTTGGGATGTGATACTCCCTGATCTGAAAACTATGTGATAAGTTGTTCTGGAGTGAGGGACCAAAGAGTGGGCAAATTCCTGAGCAATTTCCTCATCAAAACCTCAGAATTTCTCAAGAAAGTTCATCCACTTTGCTCGCGTGAGCATGGCTACTACTTAGGGATGTTCATGGAGTCTGGTTGAGTTGGTGGGATCCTTCCTCATTAATCCTCCTGTCATTGTGCTTATACCCATTTTGAACACCCACTGTAGAGATGGAGACAAGAATTTGGAAGAAAGAAGGAAAACAGAGGAAAACTGTGTTTTTTTTAAGAAAACAGGCAATTGTTTTTTATGAAATTCCTCTTCTTCTATGGACTCAATTCCTCCTTAAAATTATATCATTCCTTGCACATATTGATAATCAAGGTTGGTATGCATAGAACCTACCTCCTCAAGCCAGAAATTGAGCAAAAATATTGTGTTTTCTCCTTAAAAATAATGTACTTCCCCTCCTGTAGAATTGCTTGTAGGTGCTCCTGTAGAACCTGTAAATGCTCCTGTAGAACATGGATAGTAGGAGGATGGATGAAAGCGATGGAGAATGATGGTTTCTAGGCTATGGTGGTGGCAAAGAGCTTGTTGCAGCTAAGTGGACGAGGATAGAATGAAAGAAAAGGTGGTGAAGGAGTTTTGAGGAGGAGTACTTATTTCTTCTTTGAGATATTTCCGGTGATGGGGTGAGATAGAAAAAATGTACGTTGCCATATTTGGATCATTGGTCCCCACTGCCCTGTCATCATGGTTCTTTCCCGCAATCACTTCCCATCATTGCATCGGAGTTTGCATACCCTCCACTACCTGTCCTTTAGATTTTTCTCTGAGTTGACTAGGCACACGTGTGGTGGCATCTCCAGATGAGCGCAGTCAACTGGATGAGGGTGGCCAGTTAACTGGCCACCTTTTCTCGTTCAACCCTAACCATCTCATTCACTTATGCATACTTTCAAATTACATAGATGCAATAGAGGAGAGGTTTAGTCACTTACCTGCGAGTCGAATGTCGTTGCTGTGAGACATTTTTGGTTCTTTTTGCTACTGCATGCTCGTATTTTAGTTGCTGCATGGCTGTATCTCCTCTTTTGTATGATTTCTGCTTCTTGATGTGTGGCTTGTTTTCTTTGTGCAGGTATCCTCTGGCTGTATCTAGATTTAGATGTCCCCTTCAACCCCATGGTTGCACTTCTTTTGCTGTTGTGGCTTGATTTTAGTGGGATCAGCTGCTACAGGATTTCCTACAGGAGCTCCTGTAGTTGCTTCTCCCTTTAAAGTTTTAGCTGATTTTTGTGCTGGGAGCTGTGAGGATGATGCCAGAGATGTTGATCAATGTGAAGAGGTATTTGGTAAGATACAAGTGAGATTTGCAGGTGCTGCTACCTTTATCTTTTGTTTTTTTTTTTTAACTAGTTTTTGTGTTTTTTGACAGGAAGGAAAAAATGATGATGATGAGGTCGTGTAGGTGTGGGATGGATGGCAAAGAGGGTGGATAGCTATAAGAAGGTCTTCATGCTCTTCATGAAACCTCTCGGCCCCTCAAACTGCTTTTTGAAACCATTTCTGGTTCTCTATGATTTCTACAGGAGCCTCCTGTAGAACATAGGGCCTCCTATAGAACACACAATTTCCGGAGAAAAACACAGTGGGGTGGAAGAAAGGTCAGAAATGATGGAGAAGAGTGTGGGGGAGATGAAATAGGCTCTGTGGCATCTTTTATTGCTCCCTGTGGTCCACCTGTAACCTGCAATGCACATTTAAATTCAATTTTCTTTTTCTTCTTTTCTCTGTTTTTTTTTTGAAAGACAACTAGGGCGCCTCAAGGAGGTTTTCACCCTATTTGCCTACCCTGGGCGCCTCCAAGGGAGGTTTTCACCCAAGGATCTTATTCTCTCTTTTTTCTTTTTTGTCATCATCGGGCTGCCTCAAAAGAGGTTTTCAACCCAATGATGGGACTCAAGCGCCTCATGGAGGTTTTCACTTGAGTCCTTATTACTTTTTCTTTTTTCTTTTTCTTTTTTGCTTCTTTAGTGAGTGGGTGAAGTGGAGGCTAAGTTCTGCTCCACCACCATCACTGTCTTATTTATATCTTCAATGAACTCTTGCTTGGAGAGGGACTTCTTGTAAATCTTCAACCTATGTCCATTGACAAGCATGGGGATGGCTTCCTCATCAATAGTTCTAATCAGAACTAAACCATTTTCATTGAATTTTTCCACGGGGTAGGGTCCCAGCCACCTTTTCCTCAGCTTGCCTTTGAAGTCTTTATACCTTAAGTCATAGTGCAATGCCTAATCTTCCTCTTGGAATTGCTTCTCCTTGATATTTTTTTCATGCCATATCTTCCTCTGAAGCTGAACTACCTCTGTGTGGAGAAGGGCTTGCAAACTTTGTTCATCCAATTCATTGAGCTGGAGTAGTCTTTCCCTCTGTACATGGCTGAGATCTAGGTCTAGCTAAGCTGCCATTCTTAGTGTTCTATATTCAAATTCTATTGATAGCAAAGCCTTCTTCCAATAGACCAATTCATAGGGTGTGAACCCTGTGGTGGTCTTCCATGTTGTGTTGTAGGCCCAGGTGACCTCAACGAGTCTATCCACCCAATTTTTTCTGTGGCTGCTCACTACCTTGGTTAGAATTCCTTCCAGAGCTCTATTAGTGATTTCCACCTGCCCATTGGCTTGTGGATGGTAATGGGTGGAAGTATTGTTCTTGATTTTATGATGTGTGAGCAGGTCTTCAATCAACTTAGAAGTGAACTGGCTGCCTTGGTCGGTGACCATTTCTCTTGGATACCTGAACTTATAGAATATGTTTTCTCTCAAAAACTCAACTACTTCTTCCTTTGTTACTGCTTTGATTTCTTTTGTTTCTGCCCATTTTGTCAGATAATCGGTGCACACAATGATGTATTGTTTTTGCTTTGAAGGAGGGTTGATAGGACCCACAAAGTCCATGCCCCACTTCTCAAATGGCTGAAAGGTCACCTGAGGTTGCATGGGCATCTCATCCTTTGGAGTAGGTTTCCCCATCCTTTGACACTGATCACATTGGCCGGTATACCTCCTCACATCTTGATGAAGAGTGGGCCAATAGTAGCCTGCTTGCAATATTTTGAAGGCAGTCCTCTTTGCTGCAAAATGCCTCCATAAGGCCCGTCATGATAGGCCAGGAGAATGTCAAAAACTTCCTCTTCCCTGACAAATATTTTCAAGATTTGATCTGGGCCAAGTTTGAAGAGATTGCCCCCAATACAGGTGAAAGGGGCGCTTTCCCTGGACAGGTGTGGTGGGAACTGTGCTGAAACCAAGTAGTTTGCTATATCAGGAAACTATGGAGAGAGTACTAAGATAGCAAATAGGTGTTCATCTAGCATTTTATCATCCACCCTTCCTTCTTCACCTACAGGCAAATTTACTCTAGACAAAAAGTCAGCAACAACATTTTCTTTACCAGGCTTATCAACAATGGTCAAATAAAATTGTTGCAGTAAAAGAAACCATCTAATAATGCGAGCATTTACATCTGGTTTGTTCATTAAATATCTAATTGCAACATGATCATTGTGCAAAAAGGTTTGATAGCCTGTGATGTAATGTCAAAATTTGTTTAAGGAATGCACTACAGCTAGGAGTTCCTTCTCAGTTACTGTGTAGTTTAACTCTGCCTTTGACAATTTTTTACCTATAAAATATATGGCATAAGGTAATTTTTCATCAATTTGTCCTAAGGCTGCTCTTATTGCTTTTTTCGAGGCATCTATGTGAATGTGGAAAAGCAGGGCCCAGTTTGGGCCTCTCAAGATTGGGGCAGTCACAAGTTTTCTTTTCAAGGTATCTAGGGCTTCTTAATAGTTTTCAGTCCATATGAACTCGACATCTTTTCCTAAAATACCAAACAACAGAGATGCTAACTTACTGAAATATTTAATGAATCTTCTGTAATACCTAGCTAAGCCTAGGAAACTTTCGACATCTATCACCTTTTGAGGAGGTGGGACCCTTTGGATGATGGCAATTTTGTTGGGGTCCACCTGCAATCCTTGTTGAGATATTGCATGACCTAGCACGATCCCTTCAGTCATAAAAAATTCACACTTTTCCGAACTGAGGAACAGGTTCATTTCAATACACTTTTCCAATACTTTTCCTAGCTTAGATAAAACTTCCTGAAATTTAGAACCATAAGGGGTAAAGTCATCCATATATATTTCCACTGCATTATGAACCAAGTCAGAAAATATACTCAATACCACTCTCTGTAAAGTGGCTGGAGTGTTACACAAACCAAAAGGAAGGACTCGATATGCAAAGGTACCCCAAGGGCAAGTGAAAATGGTCTTATATTGGTCCTTCGGGTTGATTTGAACCTGATTGTACCCGCTAAACCCATCTAGGAAGGAGAAATAATTTTTCCCCACCAGACCATCTAACACTTAATCTATGAAAGGCAAAGGAAAATGGTCCTTTTTAGTGGCCTTTTTCAATTCCCGATAATCAACACAGATTCTCCACTTATCACTTTTCTTTGGCAGCAGCATCAAAGGAGAGACCCATTCACTGTCACAGATGGGTTAAATGAATCCTGCATCAAGTAATTTTTGCAATTCTTCCTTAACAATCTCTTTAAGGGTTGGATTCATTCTCCTTTGAGGTTGCCTGACTGGTTTGCAATCTTCCTTAATGTATATATAATGAGTACATACTAAAGGGTGCACTCCCTTCATCACCTTATAACTCTAGGCAAAGGCATCTAAATGTTTTATTAATAAGTTGCACATCACCTTCTCATGGGAAGTGGTTATGGATGAATTGATTTTCAAGGTTCTTTCTGGACCGAAATTTATTTTCTTAACACAGAGAGAGGTCATGTCAACCACACAGAGATCATTTAAGGGATTCTTTTGGGTTTCTTTCACTATATCTTCTAATGGCAAGGTATTGGGGGGTGGATTCTGAATTAAATTTTCAATGATATCATCCTCATTTTGTAGTTTCCTCCCCATGGTGGTTTCCAATGCACAAAGAGGTGTATAATAGACTTCATTCTCATCCTCCTCCTCCTACTAGAGAGGTAGATCATGTTCTAACAAGGGTTGTGTTGTTGGGAAAAGTATCCAATACAGAATGACCCTATCCCACTCTAAGGGTGATAGTTCCTTAGCAACAATCAAAGCAAAGCTATTTGAGATTACTTCTTTATGAGATGTAAAAGAGGGGAGAGAGAGATCCACTAACCGATGTCTTTTGCTAATGATTGATCCAATCTTCTCTCCTTGCTGCTTGCCCCCGGCTCCTTGCTCTTTCACCGGCCCAGCTACACCAAGATCCTGCAAAATGGCAAGAGAGGGAAACTACAAGAAGCATACATTCATAATTGATTCAAAGATTAGAATAAATCAAATGCACAAGTATAACAATACACCATTGAGACACATGCATATAGAAGAACCTCAAATGCTTTATTAATGGAAGAAGTAAGGTTCAGGAAGTGATACAACCATAAGAGGCCCAATCTAGCATCACCTTCCCAGCAGAAAGAAATCTCCTCTTCACCTCCTTCAAAGAAAATCACCAAATAGTTCTAAACTCAAACCAACAGCAATTCTTTACATTCACAAGATTCCAGCCTCCTTAGACCTCATGAGAGAGATCTATATATAGGAGTTTTGGAGAAAGGATGAGTCAGCTTGAGGCTGGCATGAAGCTGACTAGTGTCCTCTCCCACTTAAGTTCTTAAGTCCACTTGGAGGTTCTTGCTTCCACTTGGAGATTTGGAACCTCTTACTCATCACCAGTCGAATTCCCTGATCCAAGTGTCATTTTGGAAGCTTCCTGGGCATTGACACCTTGAGGAATGACTCTGCCACATGTCCAAACTCGCCCAGCGCAGGTAGCCTTCTTTGCAGTTGACATTCAACGCAGGTAGACAGTGGAGTAGTTGACATTCAGCGCAGATGCTCAGTGGAGCAGTTGACATGATCCAGAATTGCCTTGTTTTTGAGTGTTTTCAGGTGGAGAACTTTTGTTCAGTGTTGTGGTTTGCTGACCTTGTTCCTCTAGGGGTAGGAACAACATGTTTAGGGACTTTGGATCCCTTAGATTATGGACATTTCATGCTTCATGCTGTAAGGCACAAAAATGTCTATAACAGTTGCCCCCTAAAGTATGAGGTCGTTTATCGGGTGAAATGCTTTATCAGGAGGATCCGAAGTTCATTCAATCGCTGAGAGGTGACCTGTAATAAGATACAATACAATACATTATTTTTCATACTGTTTTCATGATCTAGCTGAGGCGGGCATTCCCATGCTCAGCTTTATAAATTCATTTTGGTACATAGAACAGACGATCGTCTGATGGTAGACTGATAATTTTGGTGAAAATTATCATCCTTTGAATAGGATGATCATCTGCTGCAATGATGTACATGTCAAATGTCTTTATATTTCCTGAATATATATCGCAGCCCGGATGGATGAAACTAGATCCGGGGTCTTCAAACTCGTTCGATCTTCACTCTAAGTACAAGTCGATCCATGTGAGAATTGTGCTGAAGTCGAACATGGAAAGACATCGCTTGATTACCGGTCAATGATGTAAACCGTTAACAAGCGCGAGAGGAATCACCGATAATGATAATGACCCTCAAGGTACTGCAGTACAATTCACATGGTGTGAATAAAGGACTTGGCGTCGAACACCACGCAAAATCTTCTGGTCGAAGGTCATTGATGTATACCTGTCGCCAGAAGTGAGAAACTTGCCATTGAGGCATGCAAGCTTCAAAGTACTGAAGGGGGTGTTCCTAGATCAACTCCTTGGATAATGAGCTGATGTCAACAAGGAGCGATCCGTCAGAGGAGGGCCTTAATGAATCCCACATCAGTGACACGGAACGAAGCTAATGATTTTAATGGAGGTGAAAACAATCTGTGAAATATGATTCAGGGTGGCGGTCATGAAAGGATGAAAGATGATGTATCGTAGTGGATGGGACACGGTTGACTCTTTCTGAACAACATCTCTTGAACATATAACGACACTGATGTGATGGATCGGTAGCATTACCCCAAATGTGGATGGTTTGGCGAGACCATGGCGATGAGACCGGTGAATGAAACAACCCAACCCGATGTGGTACGGAGGAAAAGTGTCATGTTCAAGAGCGACTTGCTACCATTAAAGCTTTGAGGTTCTCCCAATTTTTCCCCAGTCATTTCTGACCAGTACCTCTTTATTTTTGTCAAGCTTGAGGAGGATAACATATGCTTGTTCTATAACCTGCCCTTCGGGCAAGCCCATCGCTATGTTTTAACGAGCCTAGCGATAGGGAAACTCGTTCTCGTCTAAAGACAAGTTTGTCGCTATTTAATCATTTTAACGAGTCTAACGACAAGGAAAACTCGGTCCTTTTCATTTTTAGAGAGTCTGAAAAGGTACATAAAGCCAACTCCAAAATTCCTTTTTCGTCATCTAATCTCTTAAGTCCGAAAAAGTATAAAACAATACAAAAGGGATGAGTTTTCGATATCTTTAACGAGCCGAACAAAACAAGCGCTCGATCTTTTTGTGCAATAATCCCTCAGGTCCAAAAAGATTAAAATCTAGAGGAGGGATAGCTCTTCCAGTCCTTTTAACGAGCTGGAAGGCCAAAACTCGGCAATCTTTTCATATTTTACGAGTCAGTTGAAAAGAGCTTAAAGAAGACTCGTCTTTTGAGGAACGAGTGATAAACAGGGATAGCAACTGATTCCAGGTACAGGTTGGAATTTTCCAATCACGGCAGTGTCACAAGGATGGCTAGGTGAAATCACTCTTCGCAGCTGTTCCTCAAAAATGGGTAAACAATCATATGGAGGTGAACAATCGGCCAAATGAAAGTGGAGGTGGCAGGTGCAAACACGACCAAGGTTTTTTATGGCTGATAAATTTACGATCACAGTGGTTATTTACCGGGATAGGTTCATTTTTTATTTAAAAATGAGCTTAAACTCTGGAGGGAACATTGCTCACTGCTTATATTTATTTTTTAACGAGCATGAAGACCGCGTTAAAACTGCTCGGATCTTGCGTTTATTTTTTAACGAGCATGAACTTTATGCTAAAACTGCTCGATTATATGGTCAAATTTTGATTTTTTACCATTACTAGCTTTTCTCTTTTCAAGGATAGTACTACATTCTCAATTGCTGCAACAAACTTTTTTAGAAATGAATAATATCTTCATGAAAATGAGATTATAACCCTAATATTTCGCTTTGAACTACGTAAAAAGCTATTAAAAGGTGTTTTTACCTCTCATTTTACCATTTCATTTGCATTTGGTTTGTTGGAGCTTTGGAGGTGCCTCTTCCCCTTTGATTTTCACCAGCTGATTTTGGGAGATTCTGTGGACGATTCGTGGTGCCGTCTGGACCAGGTAGGAGCTAAACCCTAGCTCTTTCTTTTCATGGTTTCCTTTTTCTATTCTGTGCCTGTTTCCCAGCTTTTCTGAGCCTCAAGGGTTTTGCCAGGGCGCCCTAACTTCAGCGCAGGTTTCCAATTCGAAACCTGCGTTGAATGTCAAGCTACCTTAAGGCAGCCTGACCTTCAACGCAGGTAGGACACTCTCTGCCTGCGTTGGGCTCAGAAAACTGAGTTTTTAGCTCATTTTTTGATGAATTTTCGCCAGTTTCTCATCAAACTCAGGAACTTACTCCTTCTCTTGTTTGTTTTGCAGGGATTTTGAACAAAATGTCCCTTACATGGCGAGAATGAGAACATGAAGAGGAGGACATGATTGCCCTCCATGACCCTGTCACGGTGAACGCGCTACGGAACTGTGGCCTACTGAAGTTTTCCCGTATCTCTAGCATGAGAGCACAGATCACTCTGCTGCAGTATATGCTTGATGCTTGGGATCCTATTAACCAAGTATTCCAGATTAGGGGAAAATCCATCCCCTTGACCATAGAGGACATTTACTTCTTGACTGGATTGTCAAGGCGAGGTGCCCCCATTTCTTTGTCAGGTTCGGCCGGGGGGACTGACTCCGTGAGAGATTATGTCCGTTAGTATTGCAGGGAAGGTTCCCAGCCGAGCAGAGACGGCAAGGTTGTTATCCGTGATATTACTGACATGTCTCTCAGGTCCATTCTGTATACTATTGGTAGGATGGCCGATAGTGCAGCTTTACATGTTGCCAACAGATCTTATGTGCAGCACGCCTTGGAGTGTCTCCAACCGAAAGTATTCAACTGGTGTGATGCAGTACTTGTTCAGATGAAAAGTCAGTTGACCAAGGTGAAGGACGGGAAGCTGAAGAACTTTGGATTTGGTTCTATTCTGACTGCCTTCGCCTTGGAGAAAATCCCACTGATGCAGCCTCAGTATATTATACTCGACTTGCCTTCTCCGACCGAGCCACGCATGTAGAGGTGGGTCGATCACATGTCTAGGCTTGCTGGTCAACCTCAGATTACTTTTACTGATGCCTTCTTTAGGTGGTTCGAGCGCCAGGAGATGGTCTTTTCTGAGTATCCATATGTGGGTATGGATTTCCGAGGTGATCCGGATTTGGTGCTACCGGATGGCGAACAGTGGGGCGCTATTGGTAAGCTCTTTAACCATATTACTGTTTACTGTTTTTATTCTTAATGTTTCTGTGCTTTATTCTATCAAGACTTTTAATCATACTCTTGGATGCATGCAGATGTTGGTCCTGTCCGTCCAGCAGTTCGTCCGAGACCGCTAGTTGCTGCCCCGGCAGTGGAGCCTGCTGGGAGAGTTATTCTCCGCGAACTTGACGATGCTAAGACCCTTACAGCTGTGTAGGAGCAGGTTGAGAGCCTTACTCTTGGCATTCCCGATGTGAGGATTGATGAGTTACCTTTACAGCTGCAGCGACATACTACTGGTGTGCCTAGACAATGGACTCGTCTCTTGCGCATGATTTCACAGGCCGTGACGTGCTATCATGAGCACCACTAGGCTAGGGTGCCCCCTAGCACTTTTGAGATTTTGGGTCATATGACCGTTTTTGTCTTGGTTACAGAACATTATGTATGAACGATAAACAGCTTATATATATTTTGATTTTCGAGTTTTATTCTAGTTGAATTATATGATCCATATGTACAATCATTGATGATGTGTCTCTTTTATAAATGTCGCAAATGTCTATCTAACACATAATTTGCTAATGAGTCGGTTAATGTGTTTAAGTTTCTGGAAATATGTTGATATTGAATTGAATCAAATTGTCTTTCCAAAATATTAACCCTTAGGAACATGCGATAATAGCTGGATTGCGAACGAAATATATACCATTGAGTTGTAGTATTACGAGCTGTGAGTCTAGCCTGACAATTAGTCGGCATATGCCACGTGTGATGGCATCAGAGAGTAGTTCTATCAACGCGCTATATTCAGCGATGTTATTTGTTGATTTCCCAATACACACACCTCTGAAACTTACTAACTCGCCGCTTGGATCAAAAATGGCCCAGGCTGCGGAGGATAGGTTCCACGAACTACGACTCGCTCCCTCGGCATATCCAACACATGTCTCCAGAAGGTTCGACATCTGCAACAAATGAAAAAGGTGGATCACCCGACCAGAACAAATACTTTAGCGAAAACAAAATACAACAAAAGCATGCAGGTTACTATTTAAGCATAGTAACGTTTGAGGTACAGCCCGTTGCGGGGCTGCGCCAGTGGAATTTCTTCGTAATCCATTAACTCGTAGGCTCCTTTTGCTAACACCCTTTTAACAATATAGGGGCCCATCCATAAGGACTTGAATTTACCTGCTCCCAATTTATCGGATTCTTGGTCATAAAGCAAGACCAAATCACCTTCTGAGAAGACACGGGGTTTGACATTTTTGTCGAACTGAGCCTTGACTTGTTTCTTATGGGCTTCGTTAGCCAAAGCGGCATCACGACAGGTTTCATCCAATTGGATTAATTCCAAGAAACGAGCCTCTTCCTTTGAAGTTCCGGGGAGAAGATCAATTGCGAGTTTAAGCGACGAAATTTCGCACTGGATTGGCAAGACTGCTTCCAGGCCATACACCAATTGAAAAGGTGTGAACCCGGCCATCCTACCAATAGTATACAGAATGGACCTGAGAGACCTGTCAGTAATCTCACGGATAACAACCTTGCCGTCTCTGCTCGGCTGGGAACCTTCCCTGCAATACTGACGGACATAATCTCTCACGGAGTCAGTCCCCCGGGCCGAACCTGACAAAGAAATGGGGGCACCTCGCCTTGACAATCCAGTCAAGAAGTAAATGTCCTCTATGGTCAAGGGGATGGATTTTCCCCTAATCTGGAATACTTGGTTAATAGGATCCCAAGCATCAAGCATATACTGCAGCAGAGTGATTTGTGATCTCATGCTAGAGATACGGAAAAACTTCAGCAGGCCACAGTTCCGCAGCGCGTTCACTGTGACAGGGTCATGGAGGGCAATCATGTCCTCCTCTTCATGTTCTCGTTCTCGCCATGTAAGGGACATTTTGTTCAAAGATCCCTGCAAAACAAACAAGAGAAGGAGTAAGTTCCTGAGTTTGATGAGAAACTGGCGAAAATTCATCAAAAAATGAGCTAAAAACTCAGTTTTCTGAGCCCAACGCAAGCAGAGAGTGCCCTACCTGCGTTGAAGGTCAGGCTGCCTTAAGGCAGCTTGACATTCAACGCAGGTTTCGAATGGGAAACCTGCGCTAAAGTTAGGGCGCCTTGGCAAAACCCCGGAGGCTTAGAAAAGCTGGGAAACAGGCACAGAATAGAAAAAGGAAACCATGAAAAGAAAGAGCTAGGGTTTAGCTCCTACCTGGTCCAGACGGCGCCAAGAATCGTCCACAGAATCTCCCGAAATCAGCTGGTGAAAATCAAAGGAGAAGAGGCACCTCCAAAGCTCCAACAAACCAAATGCAAATGAAATGGTAAAATGAGAGGTAAAAACACCTTTTAATAGCTTTTTACGTAGTTCAAAGCAAAATATTAGTGTTATAATCTCATTTTCATGCAGATATTATTCATTTCTAACAAAGTTTGTTGCAGCAATTGAGAATGCAGTACTATCCTTGAAAAGAGAAAAGCTAGTAATGGTAAAAAATCAAAATTTGACCATATAATCGAGCAGTTTTAGCATAAAGTTCATGCTCGTTAAAAAATAAACGCAAGATCCGAGCAGTTTTAACGCGGTCTTCATGCTCGTTAAAAAATAAATATAAGCAGTGAGCAATGTTTCCTCCAGAGTTTAAGCTCATTTTTAAATAAAAAATGAACCTATCCCGGTAAATAACCACTGTGATTGTAAATTTATCAGCCATAAAAAGCCTTGGTCGTGTTTGCACCTGCCACCTCCACTTTCATTTGGCCGATCGTTCACCTCCATATGATTGTTTACCCATTTTGAGGAACAGCTACGAAGAGTGATTTCACCTAGCCATCCTTGTGACACTGCCGTGATTGGAAAATTCCAACCTGTACCTGGAATCAATTGCTATCCCTGTTTATCACTCGTTCCTCAAAAGACGAGTCTTATTTAAGCTCTTTTCAACTGACTCGTAAAATATGAAAAGATTGCCGAGTTTTGGCCTTCCAGCTCGTTAAAGGACAGGAAGAGTTATCCCTCCTCTAGATTTTAATCTTTTTGGACCTGAGGGATTATTGCACAAAAAGATCGAGCGCTTGTTTTGTTTGGCTCGTTAAAGATATCGAAAACTCATCCCTTTTGTATTGTTTTATACTTTTTCGGACTTAAGGGATTAGATGACGAAAAAAGAATTTTGGAGTTGGCTTTATGTACCTTTTCAGACTCTCTAAAAATGAAAAGGACCGAATTTTCCTTGTCGTTAGACTCGTTAAAATGATTAAATAGCGACAAACTTGTCTTTAGACGAGAACGAGTTTCCCTATCGCTAGGCTCGTTAAAACATAGCGATGGGCTTGCCCGAAGGGCAGGTTATAGAACAAGCATATGTTATCCTCCTCAAGCTTGACAAAAATAAAGAGGTACTGGTCAGAAATGACTGGGGAAAAATTGGGAGAACCTCAAAGCTTTAATGGTAGCAAGTCGCTCTTGAACATGACACTTTTACTCCGTACCACATCGGGTTGGGTTGTTTCATTCACCGGTCTCATCACCATGGTCTCGCCAAGCCATCCAAATTTGGGGTAATGCTACCGATCCATCGCATCATTGTCGTTATATGTTCAAGAGATGTTGTTGAGAAAGAGTCAACCGTGTCCCATCCACTACCATACATCATCTTTCATCCTTTCATGACCGCCACCCTGAATCATATTTCACAGATTGTTTTCACCTCCATTAAAATCATTAGCTCCGTTCCGTGTCACTGATGTGGGATTCATTAAGGCCCTCCTTTGACGGATCGCTCCTTGTCGACATCACCTCATTATCCAAGGAGTTGATCTAGGAACACCCCCTTCAGTACTTTGAAGCTTGCATGCCTCAATGGCAAGTTTCTCACTTCTGGCGAAAGGTATACATCGATGACCTTCGACCAGAAGATTTTGCGTGGTGTTCGACGCCAAGTCCTTTATTCACACCACGTGAATTGTACTGCAGTACCTTGAGGGTCATTATCATTATCGGTGATTCCTCTCGCGCTTGTTAACAGTTTACATCATTGACCAGTAATCAAGCGATGTCTTTCCATGTTCGACTTCAGCACAATTCTCACATGGATCGACTTGTACTTAGAGTGAAGATCGAACGAGTTTGAAGACCCCGGATCTAGTTTCATCCATCCGGGTTGCGATATATATTCAGGAAATATAAAGACATTTGACATGTACATCATTGCAGCAGATGATCATCCTATTCAAAGGATGATAATTTTCACCAAAATTATCAGTCTACCATCAGACGATCGTCTGTTCTATGTACCAAAATGAATTTATAAAGTTGAGCATGGGAATGCCCGCCTCAGCTAGATCATGAAAACAGTATGAAAAATAATGTATTGTATTTTATCTTATTACAGGTCACCTCTCAGCGATTGAATGAACTTCGTATCCTCCTGATAAAGCATTTCACCCGATAAATGACCTCATACTTTAGGGGGCAACTGTTATAGACATTTTTGTGCCTTACAGCATGAAGCATGAAATGTCCATAATCTAAGGGACCCAAAGTCCCTAAACATGTTGTTCCTACCCCTAGAGGAACAAAGTCAGCAAACCACAGCACTGAACAAAAGTTCTCCACCTGAAAACACTCAAAAACAAGGCAATTCTGGATCATGTCAACTGCTCCACTGAGCATCTGCGCTGAATGTCAACTGCTCCACTCTCTACCTGCGTTGAATGTCAACTGCAAAGAAGGCTACCTGCGCTGGGCGAGTTTGGACATGTGGCAGAGTCATTCCTCAAGGTGTCAACGCCCAGGAAGCTTCCAAAATGACACTTGGATCAGGGAATTCGACTGGTGATGAGTAAGAGGTTCCAAATCTCCAAGTGGAAGCAAGAACCTCCAAGTGGACTTAAGAACTGAAGTGGGAGAGGACACTAGTCAGCTTCATGCCAGCCTCAAGCTGACTCATCCTTTCTCCAAAACTCCTATATATAGATCTCTCTCATGAGGTCTAGGGAGGCTGGAATCTTGTGAATGTAAAGAATTGTTGTTGGTTTGAGTTTAGAACTATTGGGTGATTTTCTTTGAAGGAGGTGAAGAGGAGATTTCTTTCTGCTGGGAAGGTGATGCTGGATTGGGCCTCTTATGGTTGTATCACTTCCTGAACCTTACTTCTTCCATTAATAAAGCATTTGGGGTTCTTCTATATGCATGTGTCTCAATGGTGTATTGTTATACTTGTGTATTTGATTTATTCTAATCCTTGAATCAATTATGAATGTATGCTTCTTGTAGTTTCCCTCTCTTGCCATTTTGCAGGATCTTGGTGTAGCTGGGCTGGTGAAAGAGTAAGGAGCTGGGGGCAAGCAACAAGGAGAGAAGATTGGATCAATCATTAGCGAAAGACATCGGTTAGTAGATCTCTTTCTTTCCTCTTTTACATCTCATAAAGAAGTAATCTCAAATAGCTTTGCTTTGATTGTTGCTAAGGAACTATCACCCTTAGAGTGGGATAGGGTCATTCCGTATTGGATACTTTTCCCAACAACAAATTTACAATACAAAAGGGATGTGTTTTCGATATCTTTAACGAGCCGAACAAAACAAGCGCTCGATCTTTTTGTGCAATAATCCCTCAGGTCCAAAAAGATTAAAATCTAGAGGAGGGATAGCTCTTCCGGTCCTTTTAACGAGCTGGAAGGCCAAAACTCGGCAATCTTTTCATATTTTACGAGTCAGTTGAAAAGAGCTTAAAGAAGACTCGTCTTTTGAGGAACGAGTGATAAACAGGGATAGCAACTGATTCCAAGTACAGGTTGGAATTTTCCAATCACGGCAGTGTCACAAGGATGGCTAGGTGAAATCACTCTTCGCAGCTGTTCCTCAAAATGGGTAAACAATCATATGGAGGTGAACGATCGGCCAAATGAAAGTGGAGGTGACAGGTGCAAACACGACCAAGGCTTTTTATGGCTGATAAATTTACGATCACAGTGGTTATTTACCGGGATAGGTTCATTTTTTATTTAAAAATGAGCCTAAACTCTGGAGGAAACATTGCTCACTGCTTATATTTATTTTTTAACGAGCATGAAGACCGCGTTAAAACTGCTCGGATCTTGCGTTTATTTTTTAACGAGCATGAACTTTATGCTAAAACTGCTCGATTATATGGTCAAATTTTGATTTTTTACCATTACTAGCTTTTCTCTTTTCAAGGATAGTACTGCATTCTCAATTGCTGCAACAAACTTTGTTAGAAATGAATAATATTTGCATGAAAATGAGATTATAACCCTAATATTTCACTTTGAACTACGTAAAAAGCTATTAAAAGGTGTTTTTACCTCTCATTTTACCATTTCATTTGCATTTGGTTTGTTGGAGCTTTGGAGGTGCCTCTTCCCCTTTGATTTTCACCAGCTGATTTCGGGAGATTCTGTGGACGATTCTCGGCGCCGTCTGGACCAGGTAGGAGCTAAACCCTAGCTCTTTCTTTTCATGGTTTCCTTTTTCTATTCTGTGCCTGTTTCCCAGCTTTTCTGAGCCTCAGGGGTTTTGCCAGGGCGCCCTAACTTCAGCGCAGGTTTCCCATTCGAAACCTACGTTGAATGTCAAGCTGCCTTAAGGCAGCCTCACCTTCAACGCAGGTAGGACACTCTCTGCCTGCGTTGGGCTCAGAAAACTGAGTTTTTAGCTCATTTTTTGATGAATTTTCGCCAGTTTCTCATCAAACTCAGGAACTTACTCCTTCTCTTGTTTGTTTTGCAGGGATTTTGAACAAAATGTCCCTTACATGGTGAGAACGAGAACATGAAGAGGAGGACATGATTTCCCTCCATGACCCTGTCACGGTGAACGCGCTGCGGAACTGTGGCCTGCTGAAGTTTTTCCGTATCTCTAGCATGAGAGCACATATCACTTTGCCACAGTATATGCTTGATGCTTGGGATCCCATTAACCAAGTATTCCAGATTAGGGGAAAATCCATCCCCTTGACCATAGAGGACATTTACTTCTTGACTGGATTGTCAAGGCGAGGTGCCCCCATTTCTTTATCAGGTTCGGCCCGGGGGACTGACTCCGTGAGAGATTATGTCCGTCAGTATTGCAGGGAAGGTTCCCAGCCGAGCAGAGACGGCAAGGTTGTTATCCGTGAGATTACTGACAGGTCTCTCAGGTCCATTCTGTATACTATTGGTAGGATGGCTGGTAGCGCAGCTTTACATGTTGCCAACAGATCTTATGTGCAGCACGCCTTGGAGTGTCTCCAACCAAAAGTATTCAACTGGTGTGATGCAGTACTTGTTCAGATGAAAAGTCAGTTGACCAAGGTGAAGGACGGGAAGCTGAAGAACTTTGGATTTGGTTCTATTCTGACTGCCTGCACCTTGGAGAAAATCCCACTGATGCAGCCTCAGTATATTATACTCGACTTGCCTTCTCCGACCGAGCCACGCATGCAGAGGTGGGTCGATCACATGTCTAGGCATGCTGGTCAACATCAGATTACTTTTACTGATGCCTTCTTTAGGTGGTTCGAGCGCCAGGAGATGGTCTTTTCTGAGTATCCATATGTGGGTATGGATTTCCGAGGTGATCCGGATTTGGTGCTACCGGATGGCGAACAGTGGGGCGCTATTGGTAAGATCTTTGACCATATTATTGTTTACTGCTTTTATTCTTAATGTTTCTGTGCTTTATTCTATCAAGACTTTTGATCATACTCTTAAAAGTCAATTTGTTGTTGGGAAAAGTATCCAATACGGAATGACCCTATCCCACTCTAAGGGTGATAGTTCCTTAGCAACAATCAAAGAAAAGCTATTTGAGATTACTTCTTTATGAGATGTAAAAGAGGAAAGAAAGAGATCTACTAACCGATGTCTTTCGCTAATGATTGATCCAATCTTCTCTCCTTGCTGCTTGCCCCCAGCTCCTTGCTCTTTCACCGGCCCAGCTACACCAAGATCCTGCAAAATGGCAAGTGAGGGAAACTACAAGAAGCATACATTCATAATTGATTCAAGGATTAGAATAAATCAAATACACAAGTATAACAATACACCATTGAGACACATGCATATAGAAGAACCTCAAATGCTTTATTAATGGAAGAAGTAAGGTTCAGGAAGTGATACAACCATAAGAGGCCCAATCCAGCATCACCTTCCTAGCAGAAAGAAATCTCCTCTTCACCTCCTTCAAAGCAAATCACCCAATAGTTCTAAACTCAAACCAACAACAATTCTTTACATTCACAAGATTCCAGCCTCCCTAGACCTCATGAGAGAGACCTATATATAGGAGTTTTGGAGAAAGGATGAGTTAGCTTGAGGCTGGCATGAAGCTGACTAGTGTCCTCTCCCACTTCAGCTCTTAAGTCCACTTGGAGGTTCTTGCTTCCACTTGGAGATTTGGAACCTATTACTCATCACCAGTCAAATTCCCTGATCCAAGTGTCATTTTGGAAGCTTCCTGGGCGTTGACACCTTGAGGAATGACTCTGCCACATGTCCAAACTCGCCCAGCACAGGTAGCCTTCTTTGCAGTTGACATTCAACGCAGGTAGATAGTGGAGCAGTCGACATTCAGTGCAGATGCTCAGTGGAGAAGTTGACATGATCTAGAATTGCCTTGTTTTTGAGTGTTTTTAGGTGGAGAACTTTTGTTCAGTGCTGTTGTTTGCTGACCTTGTTCCTCTAGGGGTAGTAACAACATGTTTAGGGACTTTGGATCCCTTAGATTATGGACATTTCATGCTTCATGCTGTAAGGCACAAAAATGTCTATAACAGTTGCCCCCTAAAGTATAAGGTTGGGTGATTTTGTTATGTAACCAAGACAAAATTGGTCATATGACCCAAAAACTCAAAAGTGCTAGGGGGCACCCTAGCCTAGTGGTGCTCATGATAGCACGTCACGGCCTGTGCAATCATGCGCAATAGACGAGTCCATCGTCTAGGCACACCAGTAGTATGTCGCTGCAGCTGTAAAGGTAACTCATCAATCCTCACATCGGGAATGCCAAGAGTAAGGCTCTCAACCTGCTCCTGCACAGCTGTAAGGGTCTCAGCATCGTCAAGGTCGTGGAGAATAACTCTCCCAGCAGGCTCCACTGCCAGGGCAGCAACTGGCGGTCTCGGACGAACTGCTGGACGGACAGGACCAACATTTGCATGCATCCAAGAGTATGATTAAAAGTCTTGATAGAATAAAGCACAAAAACTTTAAGAATAAAAACAGTAAACAGTAATATGGTCAAAGAGCTTACCAATAGCGCCCCACTATTCGCCATCCGGTAGCACCAAATCCGGATCACCTCGGAAATCCATACCCACATATGGATACTCAGAAAAAACCATCTCCTGGCGCTCGAACCACCTAAAGAAGGCATCAGTAAAAGTAATCTGAGGTTGACCAGCATGCCTAGACATGTGATTGACCCACCTCTGCATGCGTGGCTCGGTCGGAGAAGGCAAGTCGAGTATAATATACTGAGGCTGCATCAGTGGGATTTTCTCCAAGGCGAAGGCAGTCAGAATAGAACCAAATCCAAAGTTCTTCAGCTTCCCGTCCTTCACCTTGGTCAACTGACTTTTCATCTGAACAAGTACTGCATCAGACCAGTTGAATACTTTTGGTTGGAGACACTCCAAGGCGTGCTGCACATAAGATCTGTTGGCAACATGTAAAGCTGCGCTACCGGCCATCCTACCAATAGTATACAGAATGGACCTGAGAGACCTGTTAGTAATCTCACGGATAACAACCTTGCCGTCTCTACTCGGCTGGGAACCTTCCCTGCAATACTGACGGACATAATCTCTCACGGAGTCAGTCCCCAGTGCAGGTAGCCTTCTTTGTAGTTGACATTCAACACAGGTAGACAGTGGAGCAGTTGACATTCAGCGCAGATGCTCAGTGGAGCAGTTGACATGATCCAGAATTGCCTTGTTTTTGAGTGTTTTCAGGTGGAGAACTTTTATTCAGTGCTGTGGTTTGCTGACCTTGTTACTCTAGGGGTAGGAACAACATGTTTAGGGACTTTGGATCCCTTAGATTATGGACATTTCATGCTTCATGCTGTGAGGCACAAAAATGTCTATAACAGTTGCCCCCTAAAGTATGAGGTCGTTTATCGGGTGAAATGCTTTATCAGGAGGATTCGAAGTTCATTCAATCGCTGAGAGGTGACCTGTAATAAGATACAATACAATACATTATTTTTCATACTGTTTTCATGATCCAGCTGAGGCGGGCATTCCCATGCTCAGCTTTATAAATTCATTTTGGTACATAGAACAGACGATCGTCTGATGGTAGACTGATAATTTTGGTGAAAATTATCATCCTTTGAATATGATGATCATCTGCTGCAATGATGTACATGTCAAATGTCTTTATATTTCCTGAATATATATCGCAGCCCGGATGGATGAAACTAGATCCGGGGTCTTCAAACTCATTCGATCTTCACTCTAAGTACAAGTCGATCCATGTGAGAATTGTGCTAAAGTCGAACATGGAAAGACATCGCTTGATTACCGGTCAATGATGTAAACCGTTAACAAGCGATAACATCCCTACTTCCTCTCCAATTCTCACAAATACTGACTGATACGATCTGGGTGATCCACCTCAAGAGTCAACAATAAGCACTTGAGACGGGGAAGCATTTCCACTATCAACCAGATTTTGACCTGGGTTGGGAAATGGATCAGTTAACACAGCTGAGGTTTGGGAACTTTTAAAGAACCTCTTTAACTCATTTTTGAATGGACAATTCTTTGTGTAATGATCCTCTTCATCACATATTTGACATGGATAATTTGGTTTCCCTTGCCCAGGAGGGTTTGAAGAATTTTTTCCAGGAGATGATTCACCCTGTTTCTTCTTCTTCCCTTTGTTTTGCTTCTTCTTGCTTCCTGGTTGATTGGTTTCTTTGCCTTTATCTGCTGATACGGAATTTACTTCCGAAGCAAGAATTTCTTCTTTTGCATTTTGATCCGAATTCTTACGGGCTTTCTTAGATGAAGCCTTTGTCGATGGTCAAATTAGCTGCCAAGCTAGGGCTATCTCACGACAACTCTACCCCGTATTATCCGCAAGCCAATGGACAAGTCGAAGCAATCAACAAGGTCCTGAAGCGTATGTTGCAAAGGATGATCGGAGTTCATAAAAGAAGGTGGCACCTAATCCTGTACTCAGCCTTGTGGGCTTACCGAACGTCGGTAAAGAATGCGACCGGGTTCACACCTTTTCAACTGGTGTATGGCCTGGAAGCAGTCTTGCCAATCTAGTGCGAAATTTCGTCGCTTAAACTCGCAATTGATCTTCTCCCCGGAACTTCAGAGGAAGAGGCTCGTTTCTTGGAATTAATCCAATTGGATGAAACCCGTCGTGATTCTGCTTTGGCTAATGAAGCCCATAAGAAACAAGTCAAGGCTCAGTTCGACAAAAATGTCAAACCCCGTGTCTTCTCAGAAGGTGATTTGGTCTTGCTTTATGACCAAGAATCCGATAAATTGGGAGTAGGTAAATTCAAGTCCTTATGGATGGGCCCCTATATTGTTAAAAGGGTGTTAGCAAAAGGAGCCTACGAGTTAATGGATTACGACGGAATTCCACTGGCGCAGCCCCGCAACGGGCTCTACCTCAAACGTTACTATGCTTAAATAGTAACCTGCATGCTTTTGTTGTATTTTGTTTTCGCTAAAGTATTTGTTCTAGGCATAAACCATTCAACTAATAGCTGATCGGGAACGTACGTTTTTACCATCCTTCGACGACGACGCCACTCATGTATATGATAAGATATGTGAGTGGCAGTTGTCTGCTTGAAGTTGGTTAATATCTCTGTTCTCGTTTCATACCTTATCGGTAATTGAAAATGGGTTAAGAAAGTCGTGGCTAGGGAGCTAAAATTGTCGAAAGAGGCTCTAGGTAATTCAATATACCATTTAGCCGCTGGACCTGTCAATGTCCTCTGAAAAAGGCGAAGCCTTATCGAATCGTCGTTCAGGGTGTTCGACGAACACCACAGATGAAAAGTCATCACGTGATTCGATGGGTCTTCACCTGGATTTCCATTGAATTTAGGAATGTCAGATGGAAGTTTGTGAGGAATCGTTGGCCACCAAGGGGCATAAGAAATCGGATCGTTGGTTAACCGGTGTAAATCGGGTAACTCTAAAGTTTCCACGAATGGTAACTGTTGATTCAGGTTAGGCGAAGCATAACCAGGGTACGATGGAATCGCTTGAGCAGTGGGCCTTTGCATACCAGCATAATGTAATTGATGTTGGTATGATTGATACGGTTGGTGGACTTGACCACTATAAAGTGGTTGGTTTTGACCGTTTTGGATATACGGTTGTCCATTGTTCGTAAAGATCTGCTGCTCAGAACCTTGGTACACCTGCTGGAATTGTGGTTGTTGGTATTGCACTAGCCACGGTTGTGAAGCCATGTTCTGTTGTGCTATGCTAACCGTTGGACCAAGTTGTGGGGTAATTGTACCCGTTTGGACCTGTGTCGCCCCACCAGTTGGTGATTGTGATTGTGACCCATGGTCAAGTGGCTGTTGCATTACGACCTGAGAAATCTGAGGTTGACATGCAACATGTATCGCTTGAACTTGTGACACTGTTACAATAGCCGGTGTGGTTGGGATGTTCGTCATAGGTACACACTGTTACATAGAATATACAACCCTTGGTTGTTGAGGTAGCATAGGTACCCAACTACTTGATGCAATTCCAGTATAACCTGAATACTGTTGTGAACTCCCGTATGGGTACCCTCCCGGAGGGGGTAATGAAAGGGCATACTGCCCCCCATATGGTAGCAATCCGGAACTCAAGGGGATTGATTGTCCTTGGGGATTGGATTGCCCAAATTGACCTCCAAATGGATCAATTTGGCGAGTCTCAACATAAGAGTTGCCGGATATTACTCTGGATGAACAAACTGGAACAGACCACACTGTCGAAATAGTCCCTTGGTGGACTCCTTCTAGCTGTTGTGAGCTAGTCGGGACAGCTGGTATGCCGGCAAACATTGTCGGAGTGACGGCAGGGGCTTCTGCTGTCCCTGTGTCATTTGACACAGTCCTAGATGATGACGGTTGTTCAGACATTTTAAGTCTATCCAATAGATTGCCTAGCGATTCTACAGGAACTTCCACTTGTGGTGGATTAAATTCTGATGAAGGAAATAGAGTGACCCCAACTCCAAAATGGGTTGGAGTACTTGCTTGCAGATCCTCTGCAATTTCCTCTATCGCAATCAAACCCGGTGGAAGAGGGAGACCGTCAGGTCCGTAAAATATTTCTTGTGCCGAAGAAGGGGTTGTTTCGACAGCGACAGTTGTTTGAGGAACAAAACTTTCTGGACCGGTTACAGATGGAACTGGTTCAGTTACACAAGTATTTGCCCCCAGACCAGGATCAGTATTACTGTCCTTCTGTGGTTGTTGAACTTCTTCTATAGAGGCAGGATCTCCAGAAATGTTTGGAGTAACCAGAACCTCAGATGTAGTTGGAACACTTGTTCTAACTTTTATAGGAGATTTTGAACCGGTTAAACGAGTTCGCTTTGTTCGTACTGTTTTCGATTCCGGAGACAAAGACGGTTGACTCGTAAGCCTCCGCGAACGACGGGGTTTCAATTGACTTTCTTCCACGATTGCGGATTACTCGATCAACCAAAATATTAAAAGGGGAAATTTGTGTTTCCGAATTGAATGAATTTTATTAGACGCTTTTAGACACAACTTGCTTTTTCAGTTTTAAAGAGTCGAGAAAAAGCTAAAGATGTCTCTAGTCTCCTTCGATGTTTTAACGAGCCCGAAGTGACAAATGCTCAGATGGAATTTTTCTGTTATAGAGTCTGAAAAAGGCCAAAAGAAACTGCTATGGAGATCTAGGCAGAGGGTGTGCCAAACCTTTCGCAAAACCACAGAATACGTTTTACGGTACGGGTGGTCGATCTTCGTGAATGCTGTGTTCACTGCATTGCGATCAGTAGGGCGGCCGACACGGCTTCCTATGGATAAAGGCTTTGTTACTATAGGGGTCTCCCAATATATACGCGACGGTACGTGGGAGCACAAGTCGGTATTAGTGCAATCGTCCCTCAGGAGGAATCACCCACCTTCTTAGAGATCGACAGTCACTACATTTAACGACGCCGGAACACGTCTCTACCTAGACCTCTACGATGAGCGTTATGTTGCAAAGCGTTGTTAGGTTCATTCAATATATTTTAAGTTGATCTTTTTAAAGTTTGCCTTTCAAGGTTCACCACGAGATGTATGATACAAATTCCTAAATGCAGTCTAAAGATGAGAAGCAAGCTTTTTCAATCTTTTCAACTTATGAAAATCTTAACTACTGAGGGAAAAGAAAGACATCATCTTTTCACACAGATCATAGAGCACACACTAATGCACTTTTTCCTAAATACAGCATGCAAACTTATCAAATGCAAAATGCACAATGCAGGTATTTCTTTTCTCTTTCTTAATGTTGATGTACTACAAAAAGAAAGCTGTTGTATAACTTTGAATTCAATTTCAAGTGAAAGCAAACAAGCTTTTGTCCAAAATCAAAAGACACCTTAAGATTTACTTGTTTCAACAATAGAAATACATAAATTCAAACCATATGACGAAAGCAAAAGCTCAATCAGCTATGAACAGAAAACAAACTAACTCTTAAGATTAGAACGACACTTATCACAGGTCTAGATCTAAGAGGCCACAGCAAGACTAGTTCACTTTCGTTATGGGAAACTGCAAATGATGTAAGAAATACATAAAGAACAAATACAGTTTCTTTATACAACCGAGGCGGAATAGTGGCAAAGAAAGGTGGTTTCAGATAGGTACATTGACTGATAACAGGCTGCAAAAACAAGGATGAAAACAGGGCAACAGAAAGCAGAGAACCCCAGTTGCACAAGGCCAAACTGGTTCAGCGCAGGTAGAACACAGTCAGTTTGACATTCAGCGCAGGTAGCCCCTTCGGGACCTGCATTGAAATGCAGACTGCCTTCACAGTGCCTGCAATGAAGGAGAAACTCTCGTTTCCCTCAGGTTCTGGGTCACAAATTGCTCAAAAATCAACAGTTTTTGGCCAAATCAAAGCTACCAATCAAGTACACACTAAAGGATGATTCAAAGGAGGATGAAAAGCTATCACTAAGAGCTGTTCAGATTCCTTGTGGATCAGCTCTTCAAATCATAAACATGCCCAGAAACTGAGCTAGAGTAGCTGCCTTCTACTTTGCATTTGAAAGATCCAAATGCAGTTCGATTCGGTACTCCTTGTGTTTAGGAAATGAATAGAAAAAACACAAACAACCAACAAGATACGATCCCCAGCGGAGTCGCCAATTTGTTGTTGGGAAAAGTATCCAATACGGAATGACCCTATCCCACTCTAAGGGTGATAGTTCCTTAGCAACAATCAAAGCAAAGCTATTTGAGATTACTTCTTTATGAGATGTAAAAGAGGGGAGAAAGAGATCCACTAACCGATGTCTTTCGCTAATGATTGATCCAATCTTCTCTCCTTTCTGCTTGCCCCCGGCTCCTTGCTCTTTCACCGGCCCAGCTACACCAAGATCCTGCAAAATGGCAAGAGAGGGAAACTACAAGAAGCATACATTCATAATTGATTCAAGGATTAGAATAAATCAAATGCACAAGTATAACAATACACCATTGAGACACATGCATATAGAAGAACCTCAAATGCTTTATTAATGGAAGAAGTAAGGTTCAGGAAGTGATACAACCATAAGAGGCCCAATCCAGCATCACCTTCCCAGCAGAAAGAAATCTCCTCTTCACCTCCTTCAAAGCAAATCACCCAATAGTTCTAAACTCAAACCAACAACAATTCTTTACATTCACAAGATTCCAGCCTCCTTAGACCTCATGAGAGAGATCTATATATAGGAGTTTTGGAGAAAGGATGAGTCAGCTTGAGGCTGGCATGAAGCTGACTAGTGTCCTCTCCCACTTCAGTTCTTAAGTTCATTTGGAGGTTCTTGCTTCCACTTGGAGATTTGGAACCTCTTACTCATCACCAGTCGAATTCCCTGATCCAAGTGTCATTTTGGAAGCTTCCTGGGCATTGACACCTTGAGGAATGACTCTGCCACATGTCCAAACTCGCCCAGCGCAGGTAGCCTTCTTTGCAGTTGACATTCAATGCAGGTAGACAGTGGAGCAGTTGACATTCAGCGTAGATGCTCAGTGGAGCAGTTGACATGATCCAGAATTGCCTTGTTTTTGAGTGTTTTCAGGTGGAGAACTTTTGTTCAGTGTTGTGGCTTGCTGACCTTGTTCCTCTAGGGGTAGGAACAACATGTTTAGGGACTTTGGATCCCTTAGATTATGGACATTTCATGCTTCATGATGTAAGGCACAAAAATGTCTATAACAGGTTGGGTAGGAGGGTATAGGATCAACTATTTGGACATATTCTCGTTCTTGATGGTCATGTTCCTGTTCGGCCAATTTAGTGTTGTCTAAATTGCTACTTTTAATTGTCAACCCGGGGCTCATAAGCTGATGAAGTGAGGTGTACTATATGTACTTAGATAACTTTTTCTAAATCTTTTGTTGTTTTTATCTTTTTAGTTTGTTTTTGATTGTATCTTTCCTAATGTGATGTGATGGAGATGAAATAAAGCGAGTGAATGTGTGTGATTGTGATGATTTCTAAGTGATTTCTTGAAACTTAAAGAGTATTCTAAAATAAATCTTGAACAATAATTGAAATAAAATTAAAGCTTAAAATCAAATAAAAGACTAATGGCATCGGCCCAGTATCTCTGTTGTTGATGAAAACGAAAATGAAATCTATATTAACTCAATTAAAAGCAAGAACAACTACTTTACACTACTTTTCAAAATCTAATCAATGTGAAATCTAAGTGAGACAAATCACACTATTTTAACCCCTTCTTAATGATGTGAGAACAGTTATGAACAGGTCAGTAATGTGAGTCTTAAAGCAAAATAAACCAAGCTGCACTAAATGATATTTTGGCTCCAATAAAGTTAGTTGATTATAGAAAAAGAACCATCAATAAATGAACAACTTGATAACTACTGAGCAGAAAGTAAAGTGCAAGTTGAAGGAATATAACTAATGAAAATCAAACTGCAGAAAAGTATAGGTCAGCAGCCTAGACAAGATGATCACACATGCCACTAGTTGTAAAAAGAAAAGCAAGAAAACTATCCCGGGCTCGCCTAAGAAACCTGCATAACACACTGACCAGTCATGAACAAGAGTGCAGAAATGTAAATCAGCAGAATTCAAAGTTTATGTACAACTATTATACATGTTGAAAAAGAAAAAAAAATGCAGCAAATAAAGAGACATGTGTACAGCTATTATACATGAAATCAGAAAACGAAATACAAGAAATTAAACTACTGTACAGAGGCTGTGGCAAACAGGGGCCCTCTGCCTACTTCAGCCAATCCAAAGAGCAGTTACACGCTTAGAAACAGAACCGTCTTCTCATGTATTGATAACAAGTTTAAAAGTACAGTGGGGAGCTCAAAACAATTACAAAACACGACTACAAAATGACTAACTATCCAGCGTTCAAAGACGCTTTATTTATACAGAGGAAAGAAAACTAACTTAACGAAACTTCAGCTATTCAAGCAGCTGTGTAAAAACACGTAATCTGGCTGCGTCCTCGGATTTAGGCAACGGTCGTTGTGGGCATTCAATCCGCTGTTGGATTCTTGTTTCCCACTGTCTTCGTGGCTGAAGAAGGTGCCACCTGTTCTTCACGTGCTCCAAAACAGAACACGCAAAGTCGTGCCACCGCCAATGACCTCTGTTGACCGGATTTGCCTCTGCGTTGACTACGGGTTTTTATGACCAGTTTGGGTGAGCTAGAGGGACACACACCATGTCCTTGGTTCCACGAACTTGCCCATGTGGCTCTTCTTCCCGGAGGACACCTGGAACATACCATTTAAGAAAACAGCTGCGAAATCCGGGGTTGGCTGCGGAAACTGGGATCAGCTGCGGAAACCCTGTGTGAGCTGCGGAAACGCAACACTTTGAACCAAAATTCTAAACCAACAACAGTCATTAGCATAATTAGCAAACCATGTAAAAAGTCCTAAAATACAATGATTTGAGCAATTTGATGGAGGGAATGAGTGGCAAAAGAAGGAAATGAATAGGAAAAGGAGGCTGAGAGGATGTGTAAAGGAGTGCAGGTTTGAGGCTCAACATACCCCCACTGTGAAGGTGTTGCATGTCCTCATGCAACCAAAACTTTGTCATTATTTTCAATCCATGTGCTCAGATGCTTCTGCCAAAACATCCAGCCTTCTTCTCTTTCTCCTTGATGCCAAAATGGTCCTCGGTTTCTTGACTAGACACCTGAGTTTCAAATTGATCAGTGCCCTGCTCAGCTTCTTACACTTTTTGTTCAACTTTCTATTCTTCTTCTGCCATAGTCCTAAGTGAAGCATGGTATTTTCATGGACAATCTTGTCCACCTTGCTTTGTTCTTTCAATGCTTCGTTTTCTTGTTTAATATGCCGGTTCAGGACTTCTAGCTCAAACACCTCCTGTTTTAAAGATTGGACCTGTTCATCAAGAGGCAATATAGTGCTTGGACCTGCAACTGATTGCTCCAAGGTATCCAAATAATTGTATGCCTCCTGCTGGTCAGGGTCAGTTTCAGGTGTTCTTCTCGGCCTGAACTCAAATTCTTGAGGATTGTTTTCTCTTTCCTGCTGAAAGGGACTTTCCTCTCATGGAGGACTTGGCTCAATGATTAGCTGAGTTGGAGTCTTTTCAGGTGTACCTTCTCCCAAATCAATGAAATGTGATTTTTTTTCTTTAGTCACACTCATTTTTTCTTTAAGTCTACCGCTTCTTCTCACTTGTACACTAGTGCTCTTTTGCTGACTACTCTGTTTTTATTTCTGTTTCTTCTTTGAGAGGGCAGTAGCTTGGAGTTGTACTAGTCTATCAGCCAAGGTTTGAGAGTCTTCTTCTACTGAAGGTTCAGGTGATGGATATGATTCTTGAACAATTGTTTTCCCTTTATCCTTTTTCTGTTTCTTAGTTTTATCTCCCTTTTCTTCTTCTTGAGCAGTTTCCTCAGTTTCTTCTGTAGGAGGATTTTGGGCTGCAACACCTCTTTCTCTTCTCCTACTTCTTTTTGGGACTCTAGGGGAACTGCTAGAGGTTCAGTCACCTCTTGGAAATGGTTTCTGATTAGAAACTTTTCCCATGTATCCTTGTTATTTTTCAATTGCTCTTCTATGAGAATTTTAATGAACCAGTGATGATACAAGTGGGGTTCAATATGGCCTATATTCTTTTGGACAGTGGAACTCATTTTCTTTAGGCTTGCTAACAGAAAGTGGGGTAAATTGAGGGCATGGCCTTCCATGAAATTCATCATAATTCTTGCATGGTACATATACATAATGCCAACGCGGTCCTCACATGTGATAAACTTTTGAACAAGTAACAACAATGCAGTCCATTCTTCCTTAATTACATGCCCAGGAATCCCTTTAGTGAATATTGAAGTGTCCATACCTGGGTTCTTAAGCATGTCTTTCCATCCCTGATCTTCCAACCCTCTGTTCTTAAACCATTTGTCTCCCTCTTGTGGCAAACTGGTTGCTGCTGCTATGGTGTTCTCTGTTATTGTGAATTTCAAGTCCCCAACTTCCACGGTGTGTCCATTGAAGGTTCGAGCAAAAGCTTTCGTGACCTCCTTATTATACCCTCTGAATTTTTGAATAAACTTCAACCACTTTGCCTTCTTTAATGCTTCCTTCATCTGTAGATACCCTTCTAAATATTTCGGACCCTCAGGTTCAGCTCTAAGCAGCTTCCCCATCTTCGGCTCTCAACTTCGGCTGAAGCTTTGACTGTGTGTGGATGCTCAAGGAGGATGCTCACGGGAAAAACAGGTGGATTACGGCTGTAAGTGGAGTAGCCGTAACGTAATGCAAGGCGTATTGCAGAACAGTAATCGGGGTTTGAAACAGAGAACAGAGCTGTGGAGTTTGCAGCAGAAATGAGAGTGGAAATAATGTGAGTACGAGGGAGTAGAATACAAACACGAGAAATGAGTTCAACGCATGCAGAAATGGAGTGATAAGTGGATGGAATAATGGCCGAATCCTTTAGAGTCGGGTGGCTTACGCACGCGTCTCAGCATTGGCTGCGGAATTGATGGTAAGGAGAGCCGTGGTACATTGGGTTACGTCACGGAGGTACGGCCAATAAATGAAAGCGCACCACATTTCGAGTTTGAATTAAGAGTGATTATAGAACCGTTAGAAGGGTATGAGGTGGATTATCGTGGAGGAGGAATGGGATGATCTTGCTGAATCATTGCATTTAGTGGCTCTGTCCACGATTTAATAACTATGCATAACATGACATTAAATTGTTGTTTGGAAAAGATTTTGATCATACCTTCATAAGTTTGCCATTTGTTGATTAAGGTTGCTGATCCATTATTGTTTTCTTATCTTGCAGATGCCTCGTATCCTTGCTGCCCTTGGTGATGATGATACCTCTGACTGTGATTTTTGAAAACAGAGTGCTGCTGCTGTAGAGACAGAGTGTGCTGGCTGCGGAAACTGGTGCTAGCTGCGGAAACGGTTCCCAGCTGCGGAAATTGAAACAACACCCTTCTGCCTGTACAAAAATAGTTAGAGAAGACTTTAACTAAATGAAATAGTCCTGAGAGGGACTTCACTGATGGAAATGAAATGAGATGAATGAAATGGAATGAAAATGAAGTGAAATGGAGATGGAGATGGAAATGAGGTGGATGAACTAAAATGGCGAATGAGATGGAAAGAGAGAGAAAGAGAGGTTTTTTTTTTTTTTATTTGGAAAATATAAAGTGTCAGGTGCCCCTGATTTTCACCTTATATTTTCTGTATAAGACTACCAATTCAAGATTGGTTTTCAGGCTTATACAAGAGATTTTTTTTTTTTTTTTTCAACTGAAAGAAGCAAAGACTAGGCTGATGGAGGAGAAGGATTCTTCTCCACCAGTCTCATTGCAGAATTCTCTTGAAACATTTTGACAAAGTCCTCTTTTGAGAGTGGCTTATGATAAATTTTCAATCGATGGCCATTCACAATGAGAGGAGTTTGAAACTCATCAATAGTCTTGACTCGAACTTCTCCATTGCTAAAGACTTCATCAATCTCATATGGCCCAAGCCAATGAGTTTGAAATTTTCCTTTGAAGTCTTTAAACTTTGAATCAAACAGTAACGCCCAATCTCCCTTTTGAAACTTTCTCTCTTTGATATATCTGTCATGCCACTTAGCTCTTTGGTGCTGAACTAGATCGGTTCTTAAAATTGCATCTTGTCTTATTTCATCTAGCTCATTCAGCTGCTCCATTCTGTGCTTTTGGGCTTCTGATAGATTCATCCCCAACTGAACTGCCATCTTGAAGGTCTTGACTTGAAACTCAATGGGGAGCAGGACTTCTTTCCCATAAACAAGTTCATAGGGAGAATGTCCTGTTGTGCTCCTCCATGTAGTTCTGTAGGCCCATAAGGCTTCAGGAAGCCTTTCTGCCCAATCTCTTCTGTGGAGATGAACAGTTTTGGTGATGATGCTCTCAAGAACTTTGTTTGTGGATTCCACTTGACCATTTGCTTGCGGATGGTATGGAGTAGATTTTCTATGCTTGATTTTGTATTCTTCCATCAGCTTCTCCATCAAGTTAGAGGTAAATTAACTTCCCTGATCTATCACAATTTCTCTTGGCACACCAAAACGAGTAAAAATATCCTCAAAAAGGAATTGAACAACTGAATTTTCAGTGGCAAAAGGCAATTCCTTGGCTTCTACCCATTTAGTAACATAATCAATGCAAACCAATATATACTTCTTTTGTTTAGATGGTGGATTAATAGGTCCAACAAAATCTAAAGCCCATTTCTCAAAGGGTTCGATGAGTACCTGTGGCTGTAATGGCATTTCATTTGAAAGAGTTGGTCTCCCTACTCTTTGGCAGCTGTCACACCTTCTAACATATTATTTTGCATCTTTGAAGAGAGAAGGCCAATAATATCCTAAAGAAAGGATTTTATAGGCCGTCCTCTTGTCAGCAAAGTGTCCACCGCACGGTTCATCATGACATGACTTAAGGATGTCAGGCATTTCATCTTCCCGAACACATCTTCTGATCACACAATCTAGCCCTGTTTTGAAACATTCATTAGAAATCCATGAATACTTTGAACTCTCCTGAATGATTTTCCTTTTCTCATTAGGAAATAAGTGTGGAGGTAGCTTCCCTGTAACCAAATAGTTAGCAATATCTGCATACTGATGAGCCCCAATTTTGGTACAATTTGGGCTCATTTTTGGCCTATTTTGCTTGCTCAAACCATTCATTTTTATTGTTTATGCATACACTTCGTAGTTTATTCATGTTGTTTGTAGGAGAAAGGATAGGCACTTTATCTACGTAGCTAATGCATTGTGATTCCAGGTTTTGGCATTAAAAGGGAGCAAAAGACAATGAAAAGGTGGCAAGGAGACAACGAGTTGGCATTGCTGACGTAAGGAGAGGTTGTCCACGGTCTTGGGGGACATTCCTCGTGATCCTCACCAAGAACTCCGAGCCCCACTCCATCCTCCCTCCGAGCTTAATACACGGCCAGCTGTTCTACAGGAACAGCAGTTCAAAACTGCTCTACAGGAAACAACATTTATGATCATCCTACAGGATCAACAGTTAAACTCTAGATTAAACAGCCGAGCTCCTAGAATCATGGATACTTGTTGGATCATCGTTTTGTATAAGTATAGAGGCCTTAGCCTTGGTTAGGTTGTTGAAACTCTCGTATTACTATTGTAATTTTGGAGCACAGCTCAAGTTTCGTTCTCTTTTGTAAGCCAATTTGGCATGTTATCAGATTATGAATAAAGAAGGCCACTTTTGAGTTAGTTCTGAGTTTTCTCAAGGAGCTATAGCTCTCAGGTTAGGGCCCAACCTGAGAGCCATAGACCTCCTCAGTGTTGTAATGCATTTACCATTAGTTCCAGCACTTGAGTTTGTTTAGTTTCCTATGCAATTCGGATTTCCAGCTTGTTAGTTTAATTGTTTTCATTAGCATAGATAGGACTGGTATGATGCTTTGCTTTCAGTATTCAAGTTTGATAGGTTGGTAGAATAAATCTCTTGGAGCTCCAACAAAAACAGGTTGTAAAGGTTCACTGCCATCTCACTGTTTGGGATTGGGGTGTAGACCATGATCAGCCACCAAAAAGAACATCAGTCATTTCATCTCCACGCAAGCTGCCACATGAACGTTTGTATTGAAGATCCATTCATACATCCTCGACATTGATCCATACTGCACTCTCACGCATTAGTTTCATTTCTTGTTTTCCATTTCGGATTTATAGGTTTCATGGCATAATAGGTTAATGAATTCCTTGTTTTCATGCCCAGGTCATTTGTTTTATTTACACTGCTTTTGCTCAAGCGATTTCCTTCGTTGTTTTCTTCATCCACCTGCAAGTTCTATTCACCTTCTATCTCACTCACTTGCCCTCCAACTCTCTCATTTCACGTACAGCTCCATCTCCTTCACTCTCGTTGATTCCACCCTTCCAAAACATCAACCCATTGCATGCACCCTTCCTTCGTCTGACTTGCCATTTCCTAAGACATCATTAGGTTCATCTCCATCTCCCTTAGCCTCCCACACCACTCCAACACTCCATCAACTCCTAAAAACCTCCACGGCCAACCATCCTGTAGACGTGCACAACCATCCTGTAGAAAACAGAGTATCCTGTAGGATCCCCTGCAGCCTTCCTGTAGGAGGCCATTCACTTCGTTGCCGAGCTTCTGAACGTGAGGGACCTCTGTGGATGGGTGCTAAGGATCCTTAGGAACCTCTCCTAGCCTCCCCAACCTGTCCCACACTTTCCTTCCTTCTCCATCCCACCTGCACAATCAAACCCTAATTAGGCCAAGTTCACACTCATTCCACGCACCTAAAGGAAAAACACAAAAACACATTTCTCATGATGCAAGTAGCTTAGACCCATGCATTTACACTTGTTAGAGGTAATGACAACATTCATAGGAGTTGCATCCACATTCTTTGCATTATAGAAGATAGACTAGTTAAATTAGGGTTTCATGGATTTACATGCTTTTGATTCAGTTTGTCAAGCAGCATAGCCTTCCTTTGAGTTAGCTTTCGTCCATCATTGATAAAGCTTCTTCTGTGTGCCTATAGAAGTTGGCTTAAGCCCTAGCGGACTTGTGCCAGCTGACCAAGTGATAGCTGCGACAAGGGCTAGTACTTGTGCATACAGCACCGTCGCTTCCAAGTTTGTACGAACTACCGGGTTGATAAAATTAAGAGACAGGAAGCCCCAGGAGTTGTAGCATTATTGCTACAATACTGGAGCTCACCATCTTTTTGGCGCCGTTGCCGGGGAAGCGGCAGAGTATTGGTGATTGTTGCTATTCTTCTATTTTCCTTTACAACCTTCTGCTAAGTAGTTTATTTCATTTCCCTTATGCAATTTCATTTATGCAAAAGTAGATTAGCATTTCTTGCTTTCATAGATTAGTATTTCCTGCTTTCAGAGATTAGCATTTCCTGCTTTCCTAAATTAGCCTTTCAATTCCGCAATTTCAATTCTGCAAGCGTAGATTAGTGTTTTAATTCCGCAAGCGTAGCCTAGCATTTCATTCTTGCAATTTCATTTGAGCAAAATAGATTAGTCCTTTCCTGCTTTCATTTCAATTTCGCAAGATAGTTAGTTGCAGTTCAATCTATTTCATGCCTTGTAGGAGTAGAGATAAGTTAGAAAAATGATTGCACAACACCCCCACTGCTTCACACAGCCAACGTTCTTCTTCGATGGCTGTGATGAAAGGACCCCTGGGTGGACATCAAGACATATCTGAAGAACCTCTAGGGGAGAAGAAGAAAGAAACATTCCTCTGGAGCAAATGGCTACAAGTAGAGATGTTGGGAGCAACATCTTGTCCAAAGATGAATTTGAAAATCAGATCAAAGATTTCAAGAGTGATATGAGGCAGTTTCTTGCCATGCAACTGGATACCTTGCAGATCCAAAAGAAGCAAGAAGAAGCCAAGAGGGCTATGGTCATTTTTTGTCCTAGGTGCCTTAAAAAGCATCCTAGGAACGAATGTCCAATGCACTCCCTAGAAGTGTGTTTCATCTGTGAGGAATACCATCCTACAGATCAGTGCCCTTCCTTGCCCAGAATCAAAGCTACATATCAAAGAGCCAAGAGAGCCACTGAATCACTCTGTTATATGAACCAAAGGAGGCCACATGGACCCATACCCTACCAGCAGGAACTACAAGGGACACCTGAGACCTATTATGACCCTTACCAAGCCACTTTCATGCCTTCTTGGGGTCCCCCTGCTCATCCTTCCTGGTCTACACCTCCTCCTTGGTCATATCCTCCTTGTTCCTTCACAGATCCATATTATGCCTAACCAGTTGCTCATTCATTTCACTCTTATGCTCATCCACAGCCTCAGTGGGATGCACCTTATCAGGAGTGGAGGCCCCAGTACAACTCTCATCCCGCTCATTTTCCTCCACCACCTGCTCATCCACAACCATCGCCTCCTCCTCCACCAAGGAAACCCCAAATGCCTACCCAACCACAATGCCATCCATCTCCATCTCAATTTCACACCTCCACTAGGCTACCCATACCACCATTTCCCAAGCCATGCAATGGAGTAGCTCAACCCAATTGCAAAGCTGAGGCACAACATATGCAAACAACTCCTCTTGAGCTCAATGATCTTCACCATAGACCAGGAAGAGTGTTGCAAAAGAGGGAATCTATTGACAACATTGAAGGACCAAAAGCAAAAGAAGATTCCAAAGAGGAGATCAAAGAACCATGGGCTGCACTTAATGAAGAGAAGACCTCCGAATCAGAGATCGAGAAAGCTTCCTCATGGTCACCATCAAATCCTCCATGTACTCAAGAGAAAGATCAGCAAAAAGAGGAAGATCAGAAGGTCATAATAGAAGGTGACATGAAGAATGATCCAAATCAGCAAGATGACCAAGGATATCAAAGCTATATTGAGATATGGTTTCAGAAGGTCACTAAGTTGCAGCAGCACTCTCCTCCTCAGCTATGTTTTGTACTCCCAAAGTCAGATCATTTTGTCTCTAAAAGTTGGATAGTTGTCCAAGCATGCATTTCGAGCCTTCACATCATTTTTTCTCTAATCTCGATGTGCACATGGCTCCATTGGAAGTATTATTATACTTGAAAATGATTTTGTTTTTTTCAAGTAGGGTAGGGTAGAAAGAAAAAAAAGAAAAAGAAAAAAGAGAAAAAAAGAAAAAGAAAAAAAATGAAAAAAGAGGAAAATAGAAATCTAAGGTGAAAACCTCCTCGGAGGCGCCTTAGATTGGCTCATTGATTGAAAACCTCCATGAGGCGGTCAATGGGTTGAAAAAAATAGAGAAAAGAGAATAAGATCCTTGGGTGAAAACCTCTCTGAGGCGCCCAAGGCAGGCAGTAGGGGTGAAAACCTCATTGAGGCGCTCCTATTGTCTTTCGAAAAAGAAAAGAGAGAAAAATAAAGATCCTTGGGTGAAAACCTCTCTGAGGCGCCCAAGGCAGGCAGTAGGGGTGAAAACCTCATTGAGGCGCTCCTATTGTCTTTCTAAAAAAAAAAAAAAGAAGAAAAAAAGAAAGAAAAAAGGAAAAAGCAATCAGCACCATAAAAGGTTTGCATGCAGATGTTCTATGGAGGAGAAGAAGCCTCTCCACTCCAAGCCAGGGGCCTTCATCATGCTAGCAAAGGATGTCATCAGTACCTCCTCCAAGAACAACAATGTTTTTTAAGGTATGTGCAATTATTATCATGCTTTGGATCTTCTACAGGACGATACAGTTTTTCTACAGGAACAGACAGTCTTCCTACAGGAAGACGCGGATCTTCTACAGGAAAGTGCCAATTTTCTACAGGAAGCTCTGTGTTCTACAGGAAACTTCCTATAGAAGGTTACGATGGCCGAAATGTGTTTCAAATGAAGATCTAGCGACTGAGGAGTGGATTGAATGCATGCATGCCAATGATGGCACCCCTGAACATTGCCATTATCGTCCTCCACCATCCTCGTCACCATGCAACCAAGATCCCTGCAGCAGCACAAAAAAGTAATCAGTTCTCGTGAGAAAGCATCTGTCAAAGAAAAACTAGGCACCGAGAACCATACCACATCCACGTTGATACATCAGAAGCGCTGGGATCGTGATCGAGAAGCCAGAACCGCCAGCATGCAGCATACACCCGAGGAGAAAGAACGGTGACAAGACCCCTCGTGGGGATCCTGTAACAGTTCAACCTGCTCAAGTGAAGACCGTTCACAACACCGCCATCTGAGATCAAACACGGGCGCATGAATGCAGAACCAGTCACTCCATCGCCAACATCCTGTAACCACGAGCCTACAGGAATGTGCAGCCACATGCGGCAGGTAGATCCATCGCTCAAAAAACTGGAAATCATGTGCAGCCGCGCGCAGGTAAGTGTTCTAATCCTTCTCTCCATCAAACTGCATGATTATTACTTCGATTTGTTTTGCATGGCATAAAGGTGAATGGTTGAGCGGCCTAAAGGCCAGTGATTGGCCACGTCGGTTAGTAAAGGGATAGTCAGAGGACGAGGTGGCAGCCACGACGAAAGAAACACGCAGCAAGCACGTGAAGATCAATCCCGTCAATCGAGAAGTGAAGTTTAACCGAAAAGGGCGGCGGCAGATCTGTGGGAATGAATGCGGAAACAAACGAATGTGCAGGCGGATGATGGGTGACGTCACCCAACGGTCCGGCGGGGACAGCTCACCCCCGCGCCACGAGCTGCGCCGATTCAAAATCTAATCGGCTCGATTAAGCGTGTATCTCCATCAACCTCACTTCAAAACTCGAGTAGATCCTCTGCTTACCTCTGCATGTTGATACGCCGAGCTCTCGGCTACCTGAACGCTGGTAAAGCACCTCTCGACCGCCAGCCAACTAAAGCTCTTCCTGAAGCCTGCGCACTGCTCCTACAGGAACAGTTTCTATAGGAATGCCATCCTACAGGAAGCAGTTTCTACAGGAACGCGGCTCTACAGGAAAGTGAAGTCTTCACGTAAAAAAGGTGGCAGAAAAGAGACCGAATTTCCTGTGTATCCACCACCTCTGGTATAAACCACTGTGTTCATCATGCCTGGCGGGTTTATCAAGCGAGAGCCCACTAATTCAAATGCATTAAGGAGAAACCCGGCAGTGGTTGAGCTCTTCACTAGAGCACAATGGATGCCTTTCTGTGATAAACTACAGGGCTACGATGATGAAGTAGCCGAGGAATTTTTGCGGGCTCTGCAGCCTAAATCACAGACATTGGCCACGGTAACCTTCAGAGGTCTCAGCCTCAAACTCACCCCAGAGCATATCAGTCGGATTACAGAGCTGCCCATGGGTCTGCCGTGGGACAAAGAAGAGCGGAAGATGAGCCAGCAAGCAAAGAAGGATTTCTTCCCACCTGAGGAAGAATTCTCAGAGGATAAAAATGGGGTAAGAAGGACGAGCCTAACACCACCGTGGAATGAAGTCAGTTTGCAAATAATGAAGTATATTACGTGCGAAGGTCGGTTCAGTATAGTATATGCATATCATTTCCGGCTCCTCACTGAGTTAAGGCACGGAATTGACGATCCTGTAGACCAAAAACTAAGCATCCCTTATTATCTTCTACAGTCCCTCATGGAGTGTGCTACCAAATTAAGACAGGGCATCCCTGATCAGATAGCCCATCATGGGTTAATAAAATTGCTTGTGGAAGATGCCTTGCACTCATATAAAGTTCCCCTCTCATGGGAGTCATTTAGGAATCTGACACGAGATGGAGACATTAAAATGTTGATCGAAGAGAGTGGCTCCTCCAGCAATGAAGACAAGGAAGAGGTGGCTGAGGAAGAAGAGGCTAAAGAAAAAGCTGACTCCCCCATCCTGTCAGCAAGAGAAATAAGGTCAAAAAGCATAAGAGACAGAGTCGGGGAAAGCCACGTCAGCCCAATTACCTCTCCAGCACTCGCAAGCAAACATAAGGATCAAACCCCCGTAGAAAAAAGAGAAAAAGGGAAGACACCTACCGCTACAGGAAAGGAAAAGCAGGCTTCTAAAGGAAGCCCGACACCAGCGTCTACAGGAAGCACAAGGGTGCAAGAACAGGCTTCTACAGGAAGGCATGCACAACCAAAATCTGAGAAGCAGAAGGTGGACGTTTTAGCTAGAGAGGCAGCGGCATTATTAGCTGGCCTCAGTACGCCACCTAAGCCAAAGAGAAAAAGGAAGAGGGACCCTCCTCTCTACTTCAAAGCAAGGAGGAGTGTTCGGATAAAAACAGGGAAACCACAGCAGCAGTCCAGCAGCCCAATTGTCATTGAGGACACCCCTGTTTCTCCCAAAGACAAATCTCCCTCAAAGGTCACAGTTACCTATGAAAAGGGCAGCCCGAAGAAGAGCACATGGCAAGACCGAGTGGACCTGTTGGACGAGAAAACCAGGCTACAGGAAGCTGAGAACGTCCTACAGGATACCTTAGCTCGACTACAGGAAACCGAACAGAAAGAAGAAGGAGGACCTTCATCACCCAGGGTGGATGAGGCAGAACCCCCTCAAGAAATAGCAAGAGAGCATATACCTGAACCTAGTCCTTCACCCAATCTGAATTCATATTACACTTTCTTGGAGGCAGGAAAGATCATCCCACAAAAATTCACCGTACCTCTATTCTTCGAATTGGAGAAAGAAAGAGTCCGCTCCCATACCTGGATGCAAATTGCCAAATCAAAGGGGGTGGGGGACATAGGCCCTCTACAAGATCAGCTCAGGGAGGTCAGAAGTGAGTTCACTATGGCTAAACATGTGGCTAGCTGCCAGCAGGCACTTCTACAGGAAGAAAACCAAAAGCTACGGTTGCAGCTGCAAGAACTCCAGGCAAAGGCAGGACTATCCTCCAAGGGCATCACATCTGAACAAGAAGGCAAGAAGGAGCTGACCACCAATATTGAAGGACCAAAAACAGTTCTACAGGAAGAAGAACAGCAGCTAAGAATTGAGGTGCAAGCCTTAAAGGAGCAGCTGCAACAAAAAGGGACGCAATTGGCTTGCATGGCTAGTTGGGCCATGGAAGCCTTGCAGTGCAGACATCCTACAAAGTCCTATGGGCTGTACTTAAAGGATCAGTGGCCACAATTCCAGATCAACACCCTCGCACAAAGAGGTATTGAGAAAATTCGTGACCCACAGCAGTTTACTGAAGTATGCAACACTAGCTCAGCAGAGGATAAAGCTAAGCTAGCAGAATTTTATATCCACAATCTAATTCTGCCCAATGAGGTCTCTTGGGATCCCAATATCGCCTTGGGCGATATGCAACTAATGGATTTTGCATCATGGCTGAATCATGAGGATCAGAGAGCCACTGAAGAGAAATCGGTCATGAACCGGGAAGTGAGTGAACCACTGTATATTCGGGCAGAACTAGAAGATCCGGTTGCCCTCACCTCAGCCCGCCAACAGTTATCCAATGATCCTGCAGCTTCCTTGAGATTTATAGACCAGCAAGCCCAAGCAATAGCCCATTTTGAAGACATGGACAGACTCTTGGGAGAAACTGCTGGCTATGCTTGTGCACGTAGATGGCATGCTTTGGCACATAGCTTGAAAATCAGGGAATACCATACCCCGACCAGAATGAGGGAAGCATTTGCAAGGGTGGACCTGTACAAGAAATCAGTGGAAAGACTTCAGGCCAGCTGGATTGGCCTCAAACTCAGCCCTCCATTGTTGCTAGGATTGGCTGAAGGAGGTACAGGAAAGGAAGAAAGGGCACAATGGGAAAAAGTGGAAAATACAGCAGGGTTTCATATCAACTATGAAGACATCACCACAGAAGCTTGGGATGTAAGGGGAGCAGTAAAGGCCATGAAGGATGAGGATCTTGACTAAGTTGCTCAGGGATGAGCAAATGGTTCAGCTGGGGGGTGATGATGAGCTCCAATTTTGGTACAATTTGGGCTCATTTTTGGCCTATTTTGCTTGCTCAAACCATTCATTTGTATTGTTTATGCATACACTTCGTAGTTTATTCATGTTGTTTGTAGGAGAAAGGATAGGCACTTTATCTACGTAGCTAATGCATTGTGATTCCAGGTTTTGGCATTAAAAGGGAGCAAAAGACAACGAAAAGGTGGCAAGGAGACAACGAGTTGGCATTGCTGACGTAAGGAGAGGTTGTCCACGGTCTTGGGGGACATTCCTCATGATCCTCACCAAGAACTCCGAGCCCCACTCCATCCTCCCTCTGAGCTTAATACACGGCCAGCTGTTCTACAGGAACAGCAGTTCAAAACTGCTCTACAGGAAACAACATTTATGATCATCCTACAGGATCAGCAGTTAAACTCTAGATTAAACAGCCGAGCTCCTAGAATCATGGATACTTGTTGGATCATCGTTTTGTATAAGTATAGAGGCCTTAGCCTTGGTTAGGTTGTTGAAACTCTCGTATTACTATTGTAATTTTGGAGCACATCTCAAGTTTCGTTCTCTTTTGTAAGCCAATTTGGCATGTTATCAGATTATGAATAAAGAAGGCCACTTTTGAGTTAGTTCTGAGTTTTCTCAAGGAGCTATAGCTCTCAGGTTAGGGCCCAACCTGAGAGCCATAGACCTCCTCAGTGTTGTAATGCATTTACCATTAGTTCCAGCACTTGAGTTTGTTTAGTTTCCTATGCAATTCGGATTTCCAGCTTGTTAGTTTAATTGTTTTCATTAGCATAGATAGGACTGGTATGATGCTTTGCTTTCAGTATTCAAGTTTGATAGGTTGGTAGAATAAATCTCTTGGAGCTCCAACAAAAACAGGTTGTAAAGGTTCACTGCCATCTCACTGTTTGGGATTGGGGTGTAGACCATGATCAGCCACCAAAAAGAACAACAGTCATTTCATCTCCACGCAAGTTGCCACATGAACGTTTGTATTGAAGATCCATTCATACATCCTCGACATTGATCCATACTGCACTCTCACGCATTAGTTTCATTTCTTGTTTTCCATTTCGGATTTATAGGTTTCATGGCATAATAGGTTAATGAATTCCTTGTTTTCATGCACAGGTCATTTGTTTTATTTACATTGCTTTTGCTCAAGCGATTTCCTTCGTCATTTTCTTCATCCACCTGCAAGTTCTATTCACCTTCTATCTCACTCACTTGCCCTCCAACTCTCTCATTTCACGTACAGATCCATCTCCTTCACTCTCGTTGATTCCACCCTTCCAAAACATCAACCCATTGCATGAACCCTTCCTTCGTCTGACTTGCCATTTCCTAAGACATCATTAGGTTCATCTCCATCTCCCTTAGCCTCCCACACCACTCCAACACTCCATCAACTCCTAAAAACCTCCACGGCCAACCATCCTGTAGACGTGCACAACCATCCTGTAGAAAACAGAGTATCCTGTAGGATCCCCTGCAGCCTTCTTGTAGGAGGCCATTCACTTCGTTGCCGAGCTTCTGAACGTGAGGGACCTCTGTGGATGGGTGCTAAGGATCCTTAGGAACCTCTCCTAGCCTCCCCAACCTGTCCCACACTTTCCTTCCTTCTCCATCCCACCTGCACAATCAAACCCTAATTAGGCCAAGTTCACACTCATTCCACGCACCTAAAGGAAAAACACAAAAACACATTTCTCATGATGCAAGTAGCTTAGACCCATGCATTTACACTTGTTAGAGGTAATGACAGCATTCATAGGAGTTGCATCCACATTCTTTGCATTATAGAAGATAGACTAGTTAAATTAGGGTTTCATGGATTTACATGCTTTTGATTCAGTTTGTCAAGCAGCGTAGCCTTCCTTTGAGTTAGCTTTCGTCCATCATTGATAAAGCTTCTTCTGTGAGCCTATAGAAGTTGGCTTAAGCCCTAGCGGACTTGTGCCAGCTGACCAAGTGACAGCTGCGACAAGGGCTAGTACTTGTGCATACAACACCGTCGCTTCCAAGTTTGTACGAACTACCGGGTTGATAAAATTAAGAGACAGGAAGCCCCAGGAGTTGTAGCATTATTGCTACAATACTGGAGCTCACCACATACCAAGGAGTTTTAGTAGTTACTGCAAACAGATATTCATCTGGAAACTTATCCTCTACGGGAGAATCTTCGTTAGTATTTTGGATTCTAGACAAGAAATCAACTACTGTATTTTGTTTTCCTGGTCTATCTAACACAGTAATATTGAATTCTTGTAAAAGTAAAAGCCATCTTGTGACTCTGCCATTAGTAACAGGTTTGTTCATGAGATATCTAATTGCAGAATGATCAGTATGGACAAAAGTTTCATAGCCAGTTATGTAATGTCTAAACTTGTTAATTACATGAACAACGGCAAAGAACTCTTTTTCAGTCACAGTATAATTTAACTCAGTGGGAGTCAAATTTTTACTGGTGTAATAAATGGCATAAGGAACTAAATCCTTTTGACCCAACACAGCTCCTAGAGCTGTATCTGAAGCATCTGTAGAAATATGGAAAGGAAGTTTCCAATTTGGCCCTCTCAGAATGGGTGCTTCAGATATTCTTGTTTTTAGAGTTTCAAATGCAGTTTGACAGTCAGGATCCCACTTGAATTCACAGTCTTTTGTAAGTAATTTGAAGAGCGGAGATGCTATCTTGGTGAAGTTTTCAATAAATCTTCTATAATATCCAGTAAACCCAAGAAAACTTCTAACATCTTTTTGACAATTTGGAATAGGTAACTTGGAGATGACTTCAACTTTTGATCTATCAACTTTAATTCCATCTCCTGAAATATGATGTCCTAAAACAATCCCTTCAGTAAACATCATAAAGAATTTTTCATGACTTAATGAAAGATTTGTTTCCTTACATCTTATAAGGACTTTTTCCAAATTTTCTAATGCCTCTTCAAATGAATTACCATAAACTGTAAAATCATCCATATAGACCTCTACACAATCATGAATTAGATCAGAAAAGATTCCTAATACTGCCCTTTGAAATTTTGCACTTGCATTACATAATCCAAAAGGAAGTACTCGGTAAGAAAAAGTTCCCCATGGACAGGTAAATGTGGTCTTGTCCTGATCTTCAGGTGCTACCTAAATTTGATTGTAACCACTAAAACCATCCAAAAATGAGAAGTACTTTTTGCCTGCTAAAGTATCTAATACTTGATCAATAAAGGGTAAAGGAAAGTGATCCTTCAAAGTTGCTTTGTTTAATTCCCTGTAATCAATGCAAACCCTCCATTTACCATTCTTTTTAGGTGCTATAACCAAAGGGGAAACCCACCGGCTATCTGAAATGGGGTAAATGAAGTTTACATTAAGTAACTTTTGGAGCTCTTCTTTCACTATCTCCCTAAGGTTTGGATTCATCCTTCTTTGAGGTTGTGTGATTGGTTTACTGTTTTCCTCAATGTAGATGTGATGAATGCAAGTCTTAGGGTCAATACCTTTCATATCGGTATACTCCCATGCAAATGCAGTAGAATGTTTTTGCAAGATTTTGGTTAGCTCCCCTTGTTGTGATTTTTCCAAGTTTCTGTTGATATTCAATGTTTTTCCTGGAAAAATATCCATGGCAGAACTACCAAATTATTCCATAGAGAAAAGAGACATTTGTCTAGATGATAGACACTCAATGTCAGAATCCAACTGAAATTGTGTGGAGTCATATTCTGAAGATGGTTCAAAATTTTATAATGTGTTCAGAATTTGACTATCTTCACTAACCTCAGAAATGGTAAGGACATGTTATATAGTATCTTCATCATCAATCCACTCATTATCCCCTATTTCTGTAATTGCTTTTGCTGGAGGATACAGATTGAACTTCTTTGTCGAATTACCATCAGAAATATACATATCCCCAGACCTACAACTTATGAAAGTATCAGCTGTGGCTAGCCAAGGTCTTCCTAAAATAATAGGATGTCCTCCTAGATTACTCTTGGGAGTTAAAATCATGAAATCCACTGGATATTCCCAAGAGTCTAGGGAGACTGGAATGTCTTCTAATACACCATCTAGTTTAATAATTGGTCGATCTGCCAATTGCAATAAAGTAGGTGTAAACAGAAGATTAGGAAGTTTTAGCTGTTCCATAGTCTGTCTACTCATAATGTTAATAGCAGCCCCTAAATCAATCAAAGTATTTGGTATTTCTACCCCATTGATATGTGTTTTTACAATTGGACTACCAGGGTCTACATATTTCTGCATAGTAATTTTTCCCATCATGATATCTGCAATTTTTCCTACCAGGTGGATCCTTCTGGTATCTCTTGGTTTCCTTCCTGGTCTTTTAAGGCTCAACTCCTTTATTGTTTTTGCTAGAATAGGAATCTCTTTAATGGCTTGTAACAAGGGAATCTTGATACAGACATTCTTCAATTCATGTAGAAAATTATAGTCAGGCAACCAAATTTGTTTTTCCACTCCTTTGTCAATTTGTAATCTTTCAGGAAAAGGAGGTGTGGATAAAGATGTAGGTTTCTCAACTATGGGAGTTGTGGGGGTTAATTCTTTTTCTTTTTCTTTTTGAGTGTTTGGGTTTTGAAGAGATGCTTCAGAACCCTTATTGGCTTCAAGAGATTCTTCCTCAAAAATGCTTTGCTTTTGATCATTTATAGAAGGCTTATCTAAGACTCTACCTGATCTGAGTTCTACTTCATTGAGAGGAACAATCATATAGGTAGGAAATGGTTGACCTTCCAACATGTAAGCATTTTGAGGGTTTTTATTATTGGGGTTTGGCAATGGCTGAGAAGGAAGTTGATTTGACTTCTGTTGGAATGGAAGCAAGAGTTGAGAATTTTGATTCTATTGAGAAGGTTGTTGTTGTTGTGGAAATGGCAATGATAGTTGTGGATTTTGATTTGGAAGTTGTGGAGCTTGTTGGTTTTGAAAAGATGGAGGATATTGGTAGAATTGAGCAAACCTCCCATAAGGATTTTGCATACCTTGTACCCATGATTGAAAAGGATTTTGAGGTTGGGACCAAGGTTGTTGCCAAGGATTCCAATTCAGTGGGGGTTGAAAATTCATAGAGTTGTTAAACCCTTGATTTTTTTGCCCTTGGCAAGGTCTCCTTGCAACAAAATAGAGAGATTCGAGTGTATTTGGATCTTCTTGAAAGACAGCTTTGAGCCCAGGAATTGAAGGACAATCCTTGGTCTCATGATTTTCTGAACAAATTACACATGTCTCTACAACTTTTGCATCCAAGGGACATTCCCTTAGAGCATGTTTCTTCCTACATTTTGGGCAAAAGATGGCCAGAGCCTCAGCTTCTGCTTTCTGTTTATTGTGAATCTTAAGGGTGTCTAATTGTTCACTAAGACTTCCTAAGATGTCAGTTTTGAATTCATCAAGCATGTTACCGATCTCAGCCCTACTTACTGATCCAGTTGCAGATTTATTTGCTCTGATGAGAGAAGGATCTCTAGGCCCTTTTTGAGTTTTTGATTTCCCCCTTGAGAAATGGACACATAGCTCTGCTATATCATTGAGTGAAAGTTGAGATATATCTCCTTTCCCCATCATGTTCATAATATCTATCCATTCATCTCTAATGTCTTTGAGTAGAAGGGCTTTTAAGGTCTCCTCATCTAAGTTGTTCATTTTTGCTCTTTTCAAGTTGTATTGAAATCTTTCAAGCAAATCCTCCAAATTTTCATCTTCTTTTTGCATCATTTTGAATACCTCATCCTTGTGATTGGTGGGCATACAATAGTCCAGGTACCTATCCAAAAATGTTTGTTTCATATCATTCCAAGACCTAATGGGCTGAGTGAGTAATCCCAAGAACCACTTCAAGGATGCTCCTTTCAATGTTGAAGGAAACAGTTTGAGTTTTTGAGAGTCTTCCAGATAATCATAAGTTCGACAAACGACTTCAAACTCAAATAGAAATGTTTCAGGGTCTTCATTCCTCATCCCATGGAAGTTTGGGAGGACAGATGGTGAGATGTTTTTCATGGTGGCTCGGGAGTCCTCATCGACTATAGGAAATCCGAATGAGTTATCTCCATCCCTATTTCCCCCAATGTTACCTCGACCTCCTCCATTGTTTCCTCCTCCTCCTCCTCCTCTACCTCTACCTCTACCAAATCCAGGTGCTCCTTCTTCTGTCATGGTAGTCTCCCCGGAGACTTCAGAGTTTTCCGGTTCCTCTACTAAGGGTGAACGAGAAGGAATTTCTCCCTCTTCTTCAGATGATTCTACTTCTTCAATTACAATTTGTCCTCCTATGGAAGGAAGAAAAGGGTCCCTTTCTGATTCAGATTCGATAGATGGTGTGGGAGAGTCAACTATTGCCTCTTGAATTCCAGGAATCCTAGGGCTAGGAGTGTAAGTTGGAGATGATGGAGGTGTCTCTTGTCTATTCCTTGAAGTAGATGGACTTGTAAAAATCGAACTCTTGGCTCTAGCTAAAAACCTTCCCCTAGAATCTCTTGCTCTATGCATGTCATTTTTTATTTTCCTTCAAGTCAGGGTAATAATTCTCTTTCTGATCTTCCAGATCACTTTAGGTGCAAGAAGAGAGCATACTCAAGAAACTATTAAACCAATAACTTTCTCTTTTCTGATCCTCCAGGTCACTCTAGGTGCAAGAGGAGAGCATACTTTGACAGGTTATTAATTTTCCTTCCTTGAATTTTTCTTGTTTTTTTTTTTTTTTTTAAGAATTGGCTACCTAATTTCACTTCCCCGACAACGGCGCCAAAATGTTCGGTCAATTTAGTGTTGTATAAATTGCTACTTTTAATTGTCAACCTGGGGCTCGTAAGCTGATGAAGTGAGGTGTACTATATGTACTTAGATAAACTTTTCTAAATCTTTTGTCGTTTTTATCTTTTTAGTTTGTTTTTGATTGTATCTTTCCTAATGTGATGTGATGGAGATGAAATAAAGCGAGTGAATGTGTGTGATTGTGATGATTTCTAAGTGATTTCTTGAAACTTAAAGAGTGTTCTAAAAGAAATCTTGAACAATAATTGAAGTAAAATTAAAGCTTAAAATCAAATAAAAGACTAATGGCATCGGCCCAGTATCTCTGTTGTTGATGAAAACGAAAATGAAATCTATATTAACTCAATTAAAAGCAAGAACAACTACTTTACACTACTTTTCAAAATGTAATCAATGTGAAATCTAAGTGAGACAAATCACACTATTTTAACCTCTTCTTAATGATGTGAGAACAATTATGAACAGGTCAGTAATGTGAGTCTTAAAGCAAAATAAACCAAGCTTCACTAAATGATATTTTGGCTCCAATAAAGTTAGTTGATTATAGAAAAAGAACCATCAATAAATGAACAACTTGATAACTACTGAGCAGAAGGTAAAGTGCAAGTTGAAGGAATAAAACTAATGAAAATCAAACTGCAGAAAAGTAAAGGTCAGTAGCCTAGACAAGATGATCACACATGCCACTAGTTGTAAAAAGAAAAGCAAGAAAACTATCCCGGGCTCGCCTACGAAACCTGCATAACACACTGATTAGTCATGAACAAGAGTGCAGAAATGTAAATCAGCAGAATTTAAAGTTTATGTACAGCTATTATACATGTTGAAAAAGAAATAAAAATGCAGCAAATAAAGAGACATATGTACAGCTATTATACATAAAATCAGAAAACGAAATACAAGAAATTAAACTACTGTACAATGGCTGCAGCAAACAGGGGCCCTCTGCCTACTTCAGCCAATCCAAAGAGCAGTTACACGCTTAGAAACAGAACAGTCTTCTCATGTATTGATAACAAGTTTAAAAGTACAGTGGGGAGCTCAAAACAATTACAAAACACGACTACAAAATGACTAACTATCCAGCGTTCAAAGATGCTTTATTTATACAGAGGAAAGCAAACTAACTTAACGAAACTTCAGCTATTCAAGCAGCTGTGTAAAAACACGTAATCTGGCTGCGTCCTCGGATTTAGGCAACGGTCGTTGTGGGCATTCAATCCGTTGTTGGATTCTTGTTTCCCACTGTCTTCGTGGCTGAAGAAGGTGCCACCTGTTCTTCACGTGCTCCAAAACAGAACACGCAGAGCCGTGCCACCGCCAATGACCTCTGTTGACCGGATTTGCCTCTGCGTTGACTACGGGTTTTTATGACCAGTTTGGGTGAGCTGGAGGGACACACACCATGTCCTTGGTTCCACGAACTTGCCCATGTGGCTCTTCTTCCCGGAGGACACCTGGAACATACCATTTAAGAAAACAGCTGCGGAATCCGGGGTTGGCTGCGGAAACCGGGATCAGCTGCGGAAACCCTGTGTGAGCTGCGGAAACGCAGCACTTTGAACCAAAATTCTAAACCAACAACAGTCATTAGCATAATTAGCAAACCATGTAAAAAGAACTAAAATACAATGATTTGAGCAATTTGATGGAGGGAATGAGTGGCAAAATAAGGAAATGAATAGGAGAAGGAGGCTGAGAGGATGTGTAAAGGAGTGCAGGTTTGAGGCTCAACAGTTCCCAGCTCGACAGCTGATGTAGGCATCAGTAGTAGCCAACCGGGGTCTCCCCAGGATGAGAGGATACCCAGTGAGCCTTACCTTTGGCTGGAGAACTAGGAAATCAGTAGGGTACTCCAAGAATCAATGGAGACCATCACATCTTCCACAATCCCTTCGGGGGTCACGGTGGAGCGGTTTGCTAGATGCAAGGTGTCCTTTGTCATTACATTAATGGCAGCTCCCAGATCAATCAGGGTATGTGGGGTCATGTTGCCATTGATGTGGACATCAACTACTGGGCTTCCAGGGTCTAGATATTTCGGACAGATTACCTGCCCCAACATCAGGTTAGACACTTGTCCTATGACATTGATGGTTGGGACATCTCTCTTGTGCCTTCCTAGATTCCTAAAGCACTTCTCTTTGATGAACCTATTCTAGATAGGCACATCTTTTATGGCTTGGAGAAGTTGTATCTTCACACATAATTGTTTCAATTCTTCCAGAAGTTCAGTTTCTTCTGGGTTGGCCTGTGTTGTCCCAGATAGTCTCTCAGGAAAGGGTGGAATTGATTTAGGTTCACTTTCCTCTTTATCTTCCTCAACCTCCTTAGGGGAATTCTAGCTATCTGGTAGGACCTTCCCATATCACAGGTTAATCTCTTGAATCTCAACAGCATAAGTTGGACATGCTGGTTCCCCACTATACACTTGCTAAGCATGTCTGTTGTTCGGGTTCGGGTTCAGCTGGGCAGGCAATTGAGGTTGCCTTGGTGGAGCAAGAGGCAATGGTTGTGGTTGAGCAGGTGGTGGAGGCAAAAGAGTAGGAGGAGAGTTGTATTGGGGCCTCCACCCCTGATGAGCTACATTCCAATGATGTTGTGGTTGAGCATAGGATTGAAATGAATGGGTGGCTAGTTGGGCATGATACTGAGATGGATAGGACCAAGGAGGAGGCGTGTACCAGGAAGGATGAGCAGGAGGGCCCCAAGAAGTTATGGGAGTGACTTGGTTGGGGTTTTAGTATGCCTAGGATGTCCCTTGCATCCTCTGCTGGTATGGTCTAGGTCCATGCGATCTCCTTTGGTTCATGAAATAGAGTGATTCAGTGGCTCCTTTGGCTCCCTCGTATACATCTGTAAGTCTAGGCAAGGAAGGGCACTTTTCTGTAGAATGATCTTCTTCACAGACTGAACAAGCCTTTATAGAGTTCAATGGGCATTCATTCCTAGGATGCGGCTTGGTGTACCTACGATAAAAAATGGTCAATGCCCTCTCTGCTTCCTCTTCTTTCCTTTTGATATGCAAGGTATCCATTTGCATGGCAAGTGTCTGCAGCATCTCACTCTTAAAGTCTTCCAACATGTTTCCAAGTTCACCTTTGATGGATGAATTGGATGAGGAGGTATTGGCTATGGATTGACTCCCCCTACCTCTCTTCCTGGCTACTCTAGAATGGTTTCTAAAAACAGTCTTTATGTCCTCATAAGGTAGTTGGTAGATGTCTCCCCCTGCCAGTAAATGGAGGGTGTCTAGAAGGTCTTCCGGAATTCCCTTGAGCAGAACCAACCTCAGAGATTCGGGGTCAAGTGTGCACCTGGCTCTTTTGTAACTGAGCTAGAACCTCTCTTCATAATATTCCAAGGGTTCATCACTTCCCATGGTCATTCGGAAGATTTCTTCCTTGGTATCTTTTGACCTATAGTAGTTTCGGTATTTGTTATTAAAGGCCTATTGCATTTGAGCCCAAGTTGTGATGCTATTGCCAGGTAATCCCATGAACCCGCGCAATGCTGCATCCTTGAGAGTAGAAGGGAATAGTTTCAACTTTTTCTCATCTTCCACATAGTCATAGGTTCAACAGATGACAGCAAACTCAAACAGGAAGGTGTCAGGATCTTCTATAGTCAAACCATGGAAGTGAGGTAGGGATGAAGGGCTTATGTTCTTCATTTTGGTGTCCCCATTGGTCTCTCAGATGGGAAAGGTACCCTCTACTCTCTCTCCATTCCCCCTAGCATTTCTGTTTTTAGCCATTGTCTGAGGAGAGATGTCTTCTTCTTCTTCTTCCCCTATAGGTTCTTCAAATATCTCTAGTTGTTCACCTAAAGGTTCTTCATGATCACTGCCACTGAAGAAGAGAGAAGGGTGGCTATGTGATGTAGTGGGGGTGTTAGGAAATAATTTTCCTGAATTATCTCTGTTCCTACGAGGCATGAAAGGAAATCTTTTTGGTTTGTTTTTTTGTTTCTTTTTCACTAATTATGCCTGCAAAACTGAAATTGATTGAACAAACAAATTGAAACTAACTGGAATGAATTTGCTGAAATGAAATTGCAGAACTAAAAAGGAAAGTAAATGAAATGCAGAACTGAAAGCAAGGAAATGATTAATCTACTTCTATTGAAATGAAATTTGCAGAATTGAAAATGAAAGCAAATGAAATGCAGAACTGAAAGCAAGGAAATGACTAATCTACTTTTGCTGAAATCGAAATTGCAGAATTGAAAATGAAAGTAAGGAAATGCAAAAACTGAAAGAAACCACTACTCTACTTTTGCTAAAATGGAAATTACAAAATTGAAAATGAAAGAAAGGAAATGCATAAACTGAAAGAAACAACTACTCTACTTTTGCTGAAATATACTTAGCAGAATGTTGCAATAGAGAAATAGAAGAAGGCAGTAATCACAAAATACTCTGATGTCTCCCCGACAACGGCGCCAAAAAGTGGTGAGCACCAGTATTGCAGCAATAATGCTGCAACTCCTGGGTTTCCTGCTTTACTTTTATGAACCCTGTAGTTCGTAACAAACTTGGAAGCGACGGTGTTGTATGCACAAGTACTAGTTCTTACTGCAGGCTGTCACTTGGTTAGCTAGAGCAAGACCACTAGGAGCTCAAGCCAACTTCTATGGATTCTAGAAGAAGCTCTATATGTGATGAAAGAAATGAAAGCTTACTCTACAGAGGCTACTCTACTTGTAGAAAGGAAAAGAAGACTAAAATGTAAAGTAAACCTAGCAAACCCTACTTAACCAACTAATCCTAATTTTACAGAAAGACAGATGAAAAACCATGAAATGAATGCCATTACCTACTCAAGAAGTAAACAACATCTACTCAAGCCATTTCTAGAAGGAAATGAGCAAAAAGCATATTTTTGGATTTTTATGTATTTTTATGTGAAATTGTCATGCATGTAGTTTATTTGACTGTGAATGTGGCAGTGATTAGGTGGCGATGGAGGGTGACTTTGAGATTTGCAGAGGTGTAGGATGGTGTGGATGGGTCCTAGGAGGGCTCAAGTGGCCTTCTGGAGGCTTTTCCCGCAATCGGACTTCAAAACGAAGCCTACAGGAAAATCTACATGAGGCTACAGGAGATCTATAGGAGATCTCCAAGAGGTAGTTTTGGAGGTTTTGAAGGTAGGAAAGCGGGTAGAAAGGGTAGCTGAAGGTTAGGATGATGTGTTAAGGTGTCTAGGGTCTATCAAGAGCGATTAGGAGAGAGAAAGATGGTTGGAATTGTTCAAGGAAAAAGAAGAAAGTTTATGGGAAAAGTGCAGAAACTGAGGCAGATTTGTGAGGAACTTTGGGCGACTTGTGGGGCATAGATCAAAGAGAGATTATGATGGCTGATTGGCTGACTTGATGTGAGAAGAGATGTGCTATAATAGAACTGAAAATCAAACAACGATATTAAGCAAGCAAGGAAACTAAGTACATCCAAAAACAGAATTTTGCATCAAGCTAATCTAGATTATGAGCTATGGAAAGAAAATGCTGAGAAATGCTACAGTGAGAGAAAGAATGGAAGGAAACTTATTGCAAGATACAAATGAGCATGGTGAAATAGATATAAAGCAAAGCATTAACCTTCTAACAAACTGCAACACTAGAAATCCTATGGAGAAGGAAAATTTGTGTTTTTGTGGCAGTAAGAGGGTCTTGGCCTCAGTTCATGGTCCCAAAGGGAGGAAAGGAGGCCAAGGCTCTGTCGAGGGAATTTTTGTATCTTCTTTCTATCATTGTTCAACATACTATAGAAAACTCAAATGAAAAAACCTTTCAAATCACCAAAAGCAACCTATTCTAAACCAAGAAAGAAATTTATCTAACAACAACTAATTCATAAATTGAAAAAGAACATATAAATACAAACAAGAGGAGCTTGGATGCTTGTATTGGGCCCTAACTCAAGAGCTTCAGCCCTTTGAGGTAACTCAATGCTAGCTAAAAAAGGATCTCATCTTTATTCTCAAAATAATAATAGGATTACATGAAACTATCAACAAAAGTAAGCTCGAAGTTGAGCAGATCAAAGTTGCAACAAAAATTCGAAAATTTTACTAACTTTCTAATGAGGCCCTAGGCCTCTCTACTTATACAACTGAAGCTCCCAACAGCTTCCTTAAAATCAGGGAGGCTTGGCTCCCAAAATTTGAGATAAACAGAAGTTGTCCTCCACTTGCTCGGCTACTTCTTTAGTGCATTGATGTGGCTATATTTGCTCCGAGCTGCATGATGGAGAATTTGAAGTGGGGAGTCATAAATGAGCGGGATACCCTCCTATAAATCCTCTCCCTTGTCTACTTTGAATTATTGCTACCAATTTTCGATTAAATCTTTGACTTTATCTCCAAAATTGAACAAAAATCTGCATTAAACACATATTAGACTCCATGGCATAACGACCAACCCAACTCACTCCATAAGCATAAATATAATAAAAAAACATGCGATAAGCTAAGAGAATGATCCCATATAATTACGCATTTATGGGGCTCATCATCAATCAACGATCTTCATGAAAATGTGAAATTAAAATTGCAAGACAACAACCAAAGATTCAAATAAAAAGCATATTTGAAAAGGCATGAGGTACAATTGAATGTAGGAGACTTGGTATTAGCACACCTATGCAAGGAGAGGTTTCCTAAAGGTGAATACAACAAGTTGAAATGGAAAAAAATTGGGCCTTGTGGGATTCTTTAGAATTTTTCTGCGAACCCTTATGAATTGTAGTTACCCCTGGGTACAGGAATTTCACCCATTTTCAATATGGCAGATCTGTACCCATACATTGTGGAAAATGAAGAAGACAGTTCAGAAATATGAACATGGGACACCCAGAATGAGAATGATTCGTGGATTAAACAAATTCCCCTAGAAAAGCCTTTAGATATCGAACAACTCCTAGACACCTAGGTGGCCAGACAAACTCGAAGGAAAGAATATTTGCGGTACCTAGTCAAGTGGAAGGCTCATCCTATTGAAAATTGTTCTTGGTTAGATGTTGGCCAGATTCAAAGTGCCAGGTACTTTATTGAAGAGCCCATGGACAGGATCCATGAGTTTAATTTACCCCGGGAGCCTGATGCAGAAGCATCCGAGTGAAAAGGCGACTGCAGGGAATTGTTTTTTTTTTTTTGGCTGGACAAAAAGAAAAACATTTTGAGTTTCTGTTTTATTTTGTTTCATTTAAAATTAAGGCTGACTCGGCCATTGTTCTTTAAAATTAGGCAAGCAAATCAAGATAGGATTAGTTAGGAACTTGTTTAAAGAAACTATTAGACAACTGAAAAGTAACTGAGGAATAGTTCCTCAACTGTAAAGAAACTACTAATAATGCATTGAAAAAGAAAAACCAGAGCTCAGTGAGGGGCTGCCATCCAGAGAGGAGAGAGAGCTCAGAATTTGTAATTTACAATTGTTTTGAACCTCTATAAAAGCAAACAATTCTAGAACCTGTCATAAATGAAAGCAGGATAGTTTTTTTTCCTTGTGCATAAATGTTTCAGGCATCGTAATGAAAGCAAGACAGTGAAACGACTCATTAAGAATCCGAATAGCATCGACAAGAATCTTGTAACAGAAGGCATCTCAGACCGGGAACCAGACAAAGGTAAACCAGCATATACAATACATTTTTCCTTTTCCTCAACAAAAAAAAAACCAGGTACTTTTATATTCAACATTCAAGCATTCCTGTACATTTCATTTTGTTTCCCATTTCACAGTTCATTGTACAAAATCTATAAACCTGAAATCATGGAGGGTTATGAAACCCATGCAAACCAAAAAACAATTACAGTTCACAAGCTAAATACTAGTGAAATAGCTAGGGCATGAACACCTCTGAAACCACACACGTACACAGAGGAATTCAAACCCCAAGGGTTATACCTGATTACAAACAGAGCAAGCAACAAAGTAAGCAAGAGAAAGTTACAGTTATGGAAAGACCTTACCTGGGTTTTCCCTAAACCCGTGAACAGTCCCAAGGATGAATTCGTGGAGCAGCGCTCCCCTGGAAGGATGTGCATACCAACACAAAGCAGGGTAGTCGTTAAGTAGGGCCACGACACCAAAACACAGTGAACAACAAACCAAGAGAGGAGTGAGGATTTACCTGGAGGAGGTCTGATTCCGCGATGGAGGAAGAGAGTCGAGACCCGCAATAGAGGGTTTCTCCCAACAGAAATGCCATGAGAGGGTTTTGCCTGCTCACCAAGGAGCCAAAATGTTAGAACCTAAAAAATGAAGGGAGGAATTGCAACCAGAACAAGAGGATTACCTGAGAACGAGTTCGTTGAGCCGTCCTATGCAGCAGTAAGGCAAGAACCTGTGTTTGCGGAGCTGAATCACTAGACCCAACAACAAACACACAATCATCACAAAATAGAGCAAAGACAAAGTATGATCCAAATGACTGAGACAAATAGACTTGAAGGTGGGAAGGCGACCTGAAACTCTCCAAAAACCAGGGAAGAAAATCACCACAGAGAGCAAACAGAGGCACGGCGCCAACAAACCACCACAGAGAACAAGTGAGGGACAACATTAACAAACCCCCATATGGGACAAGCAAGGCACAACATTTTCCAACCATCGCAAAAGCCAGGAAAAAGCACTGAACACCCATAGAGCCGAACCAGACCATAGTAAAGAAGGAATGGACGCCAAAAACCCTCAGCAAGTGTGATAACTTGTGGTTGCAAACCCGAGGCTAGTATGAAGGGCAGGTAAAACACCATAAAACACATTAAAACCTCATACCAAAAACCTTGCCACTGAATTTAATTCGAAAACGAAAGAGTTAAACGGTCGCTGCTACATGTCCCTCCTCGGGATCACCACCAATAACTTACTTCATTAATATACCACATCAAACGTAAGGTAGATTGGGTGCCATTGTTTGAAACTAGAAATATTATGTCATTAGTGTTGATTATTTCAATGTACCTTACTGAAAACTTATTTCAAATAGAGCCATGTCAATTAAATCACCAAATTTAAAAACCCCGACACCTTAATCCTCTTTAATAATAAATTGTTATTGATTTTCTTAAATGATTTTCCAAAATTCATAAAACTATTGAAAGCAAGATCTAAATATTTGAATATTTGTAGGAATAGCATGAACACTCACACATAACTATCAAATTACCATTTAACTATCAAAATAAAAGTGCAAAACCATACATAACATTTATAGTAACTCTTGAATATTATCAATGACCATACAGTCAAATTTCTTCCCAAATTATTTGTCATAAATCCTGGTTTCCTTTAAATAACTACCATTTAAGCATGAGGTAAATTGACTATTTAAAGAATCTAAATTTGGAATTCATCTTTGAAATATAATGTTGAAAAAAATATTTTCCAAATTTTTAAAATAAAATAAATCTATGAAACTTAAGAATGTTTTTATATTTAGATAGAAAAAAATTGTATTTTACCCAATGTAATTGGTAACATTTTGAGTTCTTTGGAAATTCTAATCTAGGGAGCTAAAAAATATTTACCACCTTTATGGCTATAAAAAATAGATAAATAAACTTAAAAAACATTGATTATATAAAATTGGTTTACTTGAAAGGAATTTTTCTTTTCTTTTTTTCAAAGAAAAAAAAAGTTGGTGCTTTTATATTAAATAAGCAAATTCAGTACATATATAATCAACTAATTGTCCTAATTCAAAAAAATATGACCAACATAATAGACCCAAAACAACTATCCAACTACCGAGAAAGCATAAGATCACCAAAATATATCAAAATAAGTCATTACAGTCTCCATGATCTGCCATATACTAAATTAACCATTTAACTAGGATGAAAATAAAACAGAGCTACATGTTGCATTAAAAAACAAAATTAACGCATCAAATGTTAAGGCATCTCAAGGGTACCTTCTACCATCACATTTCCATCCACCATGAATCTGAAATGCATTAACCCTGCAGCAACAACCAGACCTTGTTTGTAGAGCCCATGCACCACCACATTACCCTCCATGTAGACATTTGAAAGGGAAATGACATCAAATAAGCCAATAATAAACCTAGTGTGATCCATCCATCCACCAAGATTGGGCACCGAGAAGGAGGATCTCTTTGACACAACTTCAATTGTGGATCTAGAGTCCCCATACACATTAAGCATCGATAACCAAAGACGGTTGGAAATGAGCAACAAACCCCACAGTGCCATTAATTTCGCATTCGAGTTCAAACCCAAACCTCCATCCCAGTAAAAGAGAAAATGTATATGAGTGTTAATCTGCAACAATGTCATGCATCCACATCTACCCTCTCGTGTCACGCCATCAAAGAAGCCTACAAGAAAAACCACCTAAAGAGATGGAAAAATAGTCTTGGGGCAATAATCCCCTTGATTTAGAGTTTGCCCCACTAACAACTAGGCCAAGGTTTTTGTAAAAATAATGGAGATACAAGGAGGACTATCTTCAAATATAGCCCGATTTTCGTCACACCATATCTCACATGCCGTGAAAAAATGAAGCATCTTGTACCACCCTCTTCTATTGCACCACCACCTAAAACAAGAAACCAATTAATCGAAGGACTGCACCTATGAGATATGGACATGTTTCAAAATACTCCCCTAGACTTCTGCTGAGAAGGGGAAATGGATAAACGTATGTTTCACTCTTTCGAGATCTGAATGACAAAAAAGACACCAACCAAGACTATTAAAACCCTATTTTCAAAGGTTATCCCATGTTACGATGTTATTATTCCAAGACATCCAACAGAAGAGAGTCACCTTTAATGGGACTTGCCACCTCCAAATTGACTTGAACCAACATTTGTTTATATTGGTAGTGATTTCATTCTAAATATATTGGTAAATGTCTAAAGCCACCACCATGCTCTTTGGCATAGTCAATCCCACACCAGCGAGTCACCTAAATCCTTCTTCATGAAACCTTCCATGTGGAATTTTTAGATGAGACTTTGCCAATATGCCACGATATCATTTGTAAAACTAAGTTCCTCCACTCTCTTCCATATAAGGTATGGAAGGTTCAATTTCTTCCGTGCAATAGCTTGTTCCAGAAAGAAAATACCTTGCGAATGTAAAGCATTTATAAAATTTATATTGGTTTGATAAAGAGTACCAATTCCCTGAATAAAATACCTTCTCAATAAGGCTTTATCTCCCCTACTAAAAGACCAAGGCATCTTTTCAAGAAACCATTTACTGACCTTGGACGAACTCCTCCAAATGTAGGATTCCTTTTTAACCCCAATCATATCAATTATGTACCAATCTACAAAATCATGACCTCGAAGATACTTCTCTGCAATAATATCCTGCCAGATACCCCTACCAAATAAGGCCTGCCACATTGATTTTGTCAATAGCGCCCATACAAATTTCTTCAGATTGAGGATGCCCCATCCTCCACCATATTTCCCCATGGCTGTAACAACCTTGGTTAAAAATCCATGTCAAAAAATTATAAGACCAAGGTCATGGGACATGTATTCCAATATGAATGTTGGGCAAAACATCCTAGTGGGTGTTCTTTTCGGTTACTATGGATAAAGGAAATTAGAAAAGGAAATGGAAAAGGCTTTGGAAAGGTAAAATGGTATTTTTTGAATTTATTTATGAAAATAAAGGAAATTAGGAGAAAAAGGAGGTGAAGGGTCACATGATGCATGTGAGGAGGAAAATTAAGCAAAATAATCGAAAATAAACAAAATAGAGTCCTCAATGATAAAAAGGCTTCTGAGGATCAGTTCATAGACATTTTTCAGTTATGTTTTGGAGCTCTCTCTCTATTCTCTCTATCTCACACTCTTGGACACTTAGAGTTTTCTTGGAGCACTTCAGCTTTGGATCAAGGAAAGCAAGGAAGAGAGGGATCAAGCAGCTACAATGAAATTATTTGCAGGTATCGATTTGCATGTATGAATTCCTTGCTAGATTTAACATGCATGGTTATGCATGCGTGTTCTTGTTCTCTTATTTCCACGGGCATGGATTTTCCTAGGTGTGGCATTGTTTTTTAGCCTATCCTTGCCATTTCTAGATAGCCATTGTATGATGGGGTTCCCATGTTTTGGTTGAGCTAGATTGTCAGATGGATTCAAAACTGAGGTGGATTTATGAAAGGAAGAACACGTGGCCTAGTGATCCCTGAACTGGACTATGGATTGTAATAAAGACATATCTTAGTAACCCCTAAACCATACTGTGGGTTGCGGTAAAGTCAAATTTTGTGTTGCCTTGGTGGGCCTAGGAATCCTCGATTGATGAATGGAAGGATATACGATAAAGCCTAGAGGTGGGTGCCCTTGATCAGGCCTAGGAATCTTTGGTCAGTGAATTATAGGATATATGGTAAATCCTAGAGGGTGGAGTCTCAATTATGGCCTAGTGATCCATGAATCAGACTGTGGATTGTGGTAAAGCCTAAAGAATAGGAGACATTATAATTCCTCATGATGTAGGTGGAGAAATCCAGTGGAATCCATTCTTTTTTAGGGCATAGTGATCTGGTGAGGATTGCGGTAAAGACTGGTTCTATTGATGAGGGTGAGGTGGTTTGGCCTCGAAAATCCCTAGTTTATTTTTTGGTTATGAGTCCCACATTCATGCTTGGAATATTGCAAGGAGGTGATTTGCTAAAAGAAAGATTTGGTTCCACCAATATATGGTTGGGTGGTTCATGGAAGTCCCAAAATGGTTGGCTTTTTCGTTCATTAATAAGAGTTCCTTCCCTTTGGTATTTCATGTGTAAATGTACTAGTTTATATGTGGATTATATGGTTGTTGTATCCTTTTAGTTTTTGTTGTTTATATGCTAGTTATGAGTATGTTTATGACAGTGATGATGTGTGTCTCTCATCATGTTTGTATTTGTAAATAAATGAACAACGAATATATGACCTAATAGATGATAATGCAACTAATGTGATAAGGAATCAATGTTCCTTATAGATTATTGATAAGTATGAGACCCCTATGCTTAGATATGTTTTTATAACCTGTAGAATGCATATTTGTGATATGTTTGACGAAATGTTTGCATGGATAGTAGGGATCCAGTCAAGTATTTGAATTTGTATCATTTTTTCAATGTTACTTTTAATTTATGGAAGTTTTGTGAAGTTTTGGGCAATGGCCTCACTCCTGGCCCTAAAAAGGTGGCACAAAATCTAGCATCACAGACTCATAACTAGCTGAAAAAGACACTACTCACTTGCATGTCCTTGCTGTGAGAGTGACTCGAGGGTCTCAGTCACATTCATGCCCATGTCATGGGAGGAACTGAGGCTCTAGGTCAGTAAAATGCTAGGTTGTCTCAAGAGTGATTACTTGGAAGGGTTGGTTGGCTCCTGAGGGTTCTGTAGCATGTGTAGAAGGTCAAATAATAGACTAGTTAACTTGGTTACTGTGGGAGGAGGGTGTTACAAAGTGGTATCAGAGCATGGTTCACCCCTTGGACTGGATGGGTAGTGTGTTGGTCATGAATACATGCCAGTTGTATATGTGTTCTTTATGTTTGTGGACTATGTTATTATTGTGTATGCATGATGGTTGTCATTTCTATCGTTGTATTTCGATGTGGAAGTTGATGATGATGTTGTTTGGATGCATTGGTCATGAATGCATGTCTGGTGTATGTGTATTTGTTACACATTTCAATGTCTATATGTTGTATGCATGCATTGCCATGGTTATAGGTGTCGTGCATGAGGTCATTGTAGGAATTTTAGGTCATGATGATGCTCTTGGTATGTTATGATGCTAATGTGTTGGTTGAGATAGAGAAAGAGGAGCAAATAATCAAAGCGAGGTTGTAGCACTAGACTTCAGGGTAAGAGCAGATCCTCATATAGGTTTGTATGTTGAGCATGCAAGTAAGTGGTTAATGGTTGTTATAAGAATTAGGGTTACTTGTATTCTTATCTTTCTATTGTTCTTGTGGTTACATGTTGTTGGTCACATTAATTGCTTATTAATTTAAACAACCAAGTGCTACATGAATTGTCAACCTAGGGAAGCCTGTTTGTTTTAAAGGCAATCACACATTGTATATGCTCAATCCCAAAAGAAATGAAAAGTTGTAGTAACAATTACACTAATCACACCTTGCTTTAAACAAACTGAAGTTCTACTCTAAGTTACAGCAGGAACAATCTCTCTATTGCAAACAATTATCAAAAGAATCCTGGATTACATTGAAAAGAACAATCTAGTACAAGAAATCAATCTGCAGAGGAAAAGACTAATTGTGCTATAACAGAGAACAGGACCCTATTCCCCAAGAAGGAATCTTCAGCACCTGTTTTTGATTACCATGCTTCAGAAACTCACTCTGTAAACCAGATTACCAATTAAAATAATCATTGATTACCTATGAATGGATTTATGAAAACAATGCAATAATTAAATAGAAACAGAGCTTCAACAATAAATACAGAGTTCCAATAACGCATAAGTAATTTCAGCAAATAGAGTTTAACAAGGCATGAATGAAAAATAACACTTAACACACTACAAAAATTAATGGGTGAATCTTGTGAGGAAGGTGGGCCCTTTCCTTCTCACAAGATTCCCCAGAAAAAGGAACTAAGAAGGAGTGCTCAGAACAATATTTTATTCATCTGTCAATGTATCATATTACAAAAAGATTCAAGTTCCTTTACTTTCAGCTAGACCTTCCCGTAGTCTGTCCCCCCTAATGCTGATGTCTCCTTTATTGAAAGAGGATACATCTATTATACATTTGATTACATTGTAAATCCTATTCTTAACCCGATATGCTAAAATAGGATAATTGGTTCTTCCATTAGAAAAATGTTGTTACAATGGTTGTGACAATGCCGACTTTAGAATGTAGTTGTTGTGGCCAGTGTAACAGCTCCTTCGATGATCTCTTCTTATTGTTGCCGAATCTGAAATGGAAATCATGGGCTATTTCAGCAACGTAGACCACAATGATAAATCTGCAGTCTTCAGACTGTTTCAGCAACTATATATTTCCGATCAATGGTTAATTATGAAGGTAATGTAAAATCATATGTAAAGCAAATTAAACATATAGTAACGAGAAGAAATGTTATATACCTTTGGAAAATGGATTAAACTAATAACATAGACTTTAAATATGGATTGAAAAATGGTGGAATGATAGCAAAATATGTGAGAAAAAAGGTACAATGTAGGGTCCTAACATCCCCCCCAACTGAAAGGGTTGCATGTCCTCATGAAACTTCACTCCGAATCCGAGTCCGGATACTCACCCTTAGAGTGCAAATTACTTAAGCAGTAACTATAGAAGGTACTGTCAGTTAGATCTCTGAACCCTTGCGCATTTTACAGGCTCTGTCATGTTGCTGCTTCTTCCTTTTTAGTCAACTTGTAATGAGCCTTATATTCTTGTGCTGGCATCCATAGAAGAGGAAAACGAAAATGATACCTTATCCAATTTTCAACACATTGCTGAACACATCTGATATAATCGGGTACCCTTGAGATTGCTGCTTCAAAATTAGGGGGACTGAAGGGGTTATACTCCTGCCTTTCCTTAGAGGACTGTTGCCAGAATAAGTTGTTTGCTTTTAAGGCAGCAGCTTCCTTGGTCTTAACAAAGTGTTGGCAGTCTTGTAGCACTGTTGCTTGTAGTTGCCTGGTGTGTTCAACCATCCCTGGTTTTTTCAAAAATTGATGATACTCTGCAATAAAAATGGTAGGATTTTGTGGCTCTGGTCGAATCCATAGGAAATGGTTGTCTTCATTATGCCTTGCTGCAAGAAAGGCAGTCTGCCATGTGATCTGATTAGCAAGGAAGGAGGCAAATGCCCTAATCTGAACATCACCAACCAAAGGGTTAAGATTGAGCTTCCTATTTTCAAGGATAGCTTCATTGTGGAGATACAACTCACAGAGTAAATGTTGATCACTAGTGGATGCTTCTGCAAAAATTTTCACAAATTGTTCGGGTCTAAATACTTCATGAGGTCTCCCATCTTTAATTGCCTTTATTTGAAAGAACGCTAAGCATTCTGCAAGAAAAAGAGAATAATTGGAAGATGGTTTCCTGGCAGCTAATAATTTCTGAACCAAATCAAACATAAGGAGCAGTTTAATTTTTAGCTCTTTATTCTCTTTGTTCTGGGTGCAAGAATGTTGGAGTACTTGCTCCAAGGCTTCCCAGTTTGAATATATATGATTTTTCCAGAGTAATTTATGCTCCTGCAAGATCTTATCTTGCGAAATAACATATTCTTTCTTCCACTTGTCCATTATTTGGTGCTTATCCCGAGATTCAGTTTGTTTTTCAGTACTGTAAGTGGTAGGTTGAGGCATAGTCTGAGTAGAAATAAAAACAAGATATTCAGTTTTAACAGTTACAGTAGGTCGAGGTACTTGTGGTTTAGCTTCTTTTTCAGAAATTTTTGAAGGCCCTACTGGTTCTTGTGTGACAGTATGATGTTCCTCTTTGATTGTAGAAGAAGTGGATGCAGGGGAGGCTCCAGGCAGTGGGATTTCAAATATTTTTCCCATTGTTGAATTACCTGTATTTTGGATGGATATACCTAAATTCCTTGAGATGAAATAAAGTGTCCAAGTACAATTCCTTCACTCATCATCATACGACATTTTTCAGTACTTAAGGAAAGGTGAGCTTGTACACAACGTTCAAGTACTTTCTCATGGTTTTGTAATGCATCCTCAAAAGGCACACCATAAGTGGTAAAGTCATCCATAAATATCTCCATAGAGTCATTAAGCATATCAGAGAAGATTGCTATAACTACTCTTTGAAAGGTTTTTGGTGCATTACATAGTCCAAATGGGAGAACTCTATAGGCAAAAGTTCCCCAGGGACTAGTAAAAGTGGTGTTATCTTGGTCTTGGGGTGAAATTTTGATTTGATTATACCCACTTAACCCATCTAAAAAGGAGAATAATTTCTTCCCTAACAAACTATCTAACACTTGATCAATGAATGGCAAGGGAAAGTGATCCTTTTGAGTGGCTTTATTTAAGGTTCTATAATCTACACATGCTCTCCATTTCCTATTTTTCTTAGGGACTATTACCAACGGAGAAACTCATTCACTGTCAGATATGGGATAAATAAACCCTGCATTAAGCAATTTTTGAAGATCCTCTTTAACAATTTCCCTTAAATTAGCATTCATTCATGGCTGGGGTTGACAGATTGGTCGGCAACCCTCCTTGATATAGATGCGATGAGTACATAATTCAGGAGAGATTCCCTTCATATCTGTATAGTCCCATGCAAATGCTTCCTTATTTTCAAGAAGTAACTTCATTAGTTGCTATGTTTCAACATCTGTCAGGTTGGGGTTTATGTTCAATGTCTTGCTAGGTTCAAATTCTATTGTTAAGCTTTTAGAGTAGATAGTAGTTGATGTTTCAGGTAGATATTCAGATTTAATCTTTTCTTGGGTATCGGATTTCAAAATTGCATCCAACTGATTATGTGTTTTAGAAGTCACCGAGGAGGGTTCACAAATAAAAATATTAATTACTTCATCATCGGTGGTATATTTGAGGCTTAGGGCTTGTCCGATAGTCAAAATAGGTTGAATAGCATTATTTTCATAGTCCAACCATACAGAATTACCATTAATAACCCATCACTTTAATTGCTTATTAATTTAAACAACCAAGTGCTACATGAATTGTCAACCCAGGGAAGTTTGTTTGTTTCAAAGGAAGTCACACACTATATATGCTCAATCCCAAAAGCAATGAAAAGTTGTAGTAACAATTACACTAATCACACCTTGCTTTAAACAAACTGAAGTTCTACTCTGAGTTACAGCAGGAACAATCTCTCTATTGCAGACAATTATCAAAAGAATCCTGGATTACATTAAAAAGAACAATCTAGGAAAAGAAATCAATCTGCAGAGGAAAAGACTAATTGTTCTAAAATAGAGAACAAGACCCTATTCCCCAAGCAGGAATCTTTAGCACTTGTTTTTTATTACCATGCTTCACAAACTCACTCTGTAAACCATATTACCAATTAAAATAATCACCGATTACCTATGAATGGATTTATGAAAACAATGCAATAATCAAATAGAAACAGAGTTTCAACAATAAATACAGAGTTCCAATAACGCATAAGTAATTTCAGCAAACAGAGTTTAACAAGGCATGAATGAAAAATAACACTTAACACACTACATAAATTAATGGGTGAATCTTGTGAGAAAGGTGGGCACTTTCCTTCTCACAAGATTCTCTAGAAAAAGGAACTAAGAAGGAGTGCTCAAAACAATATTTTATTCATCCGTCAAAGTATCATATTACAAAAAGATTCAAGTTCCTTTACTTTCAGCTAGACCTTCCTGTAGTCTGTCCCCCCCTAATGCTGATGTCTCCTCTATTTAAAGAGGAGACATCTATTATACATTTGATTACATTATAAATCCTATTCTTAACCCGATATGATAAAATAGGATAATTGGTTCTTCCATTAGCAGAATGTTGTTACAATGGTTATGACAATGTTGACTTTGAAATGTAGTTGTTGCGGCCGGTGTAATAGCTCCTTCAATGATCTCTTCTTGTTGCTACTAAATCTGAAATACAAATCACGGGCTGTTTCAGCAATGGGATTTGCGCACTGTTCTAACTGTTTCAGCAACGTAGACCGCAATGATAAATCTGCAGTCTTCATACTGTTTCGGCAACTATATATTTCCGATCAATGGTTAATTATGAAAGTAATGTAAAATTATATGTAAAACAAATTAAACATATAGTAACGAGAAGAAATGTTATATACCTTTGGAAAATGGATTAAATGTAGGGTCCTAACACATGTATGATAAATGCCATTTGATTAGTGTAGTCGTATTCACATGTGTTGGATAGTCATGAATGATAGTAACCTATTGTTGTATGCATTGTGGTCATATGCACGTTCGTCGAATAGTCATGCATGGTAGTAACTTGTTGTTTTTTTTATGTTAGTTAACTTGAGGATTAGGGTTATTGCATTTAAGATCTTCATTTTATATATATCATGTTGATCTAGATTGTCCTATGCCTGATGATTAGGGTCATTGCAGTTGAGGTCTTGATGTTATTATGTTTTGTGCTTATTTAGATTCACCTATGCAAATGATTATGGTTTTGACACTTAGGTATGAGTTAATATATTGTGATATTATGTCACTGATTGTCCATATGTGATTGTTATGCATGAATAACAATTGTTTATGAGGTTATGATGTGACCATGTTAGCTAGTTATTGTATGGATATGATGACCTTATCTATGTTTTAGTTCATATGTCGTGAAGTTATTTCATGCTTGTTGGCATTATGATGCATGTGTTGTACTTGATGGCAACCCACTCATAGAAGAACATCTCACTTATTTATAACTAGATGAATATTCAGAAGAGATATCAAATGTGACTGAATGCATGGGATGCAGGACAACTCAAAGGAATCAGATGATAGTTCTAAGTGTGACAAGTTAACTTTGCAATCAAGTCCAAAGGGGGAGATTGTTGGCATTATGCGACAAGTGTTGTCCTTGATGGAAAATCACACATATGACAGATCGTAGTGAAGCAGGTCAACAGCAAGGATTTGATGATCAGACTACAAGAATGAAGAGAAAATATATATACGCAGGTTCATCATGACCAAGCTGCGTATACACGCGGGTTAGACATTACAAAGGCGCGTATGTGTATACGTGCACTTTCATGCAAGGAAAAGCGTGTATGTGTTGGAGAACTTACTTTTGGTCCATGGTAGTTAGTCCTTGGTATTTGAACCTATGGTTTTGGACCATAGTATCTTGTCAGATGTGTTGATCCCAAGTATTGGGTCAGTGGTATTGGTTTGTTACGGTTTTGGACCATGGTATTGAGCAAGGCCTAAGACTATAAAGGAGAAGAAGATAACTAGGCAAGCGCAATAAAAAAAAAAATGTCTTGAATATCTGATGAAGGATGAGATCCAGTATGTAGGTTATGGGTTTATGATGCATTGCGTGATCTGAGCTATTGAGGGATTTCACCAGTTGATGGAGAACAAGATCTAAAGATAGACCGAGATTAAATGGTTTGAAATGAACTATCTCTATATGGTTGATTATGTTTATTCTAGATCTGTATACTAACGCATGTAATGATCTGAACTGGGTATAACTTAAGTTTGAAATCGCTGCAAGTCATGATTGAATATTTATAGATCTATACGTGGGTTGGCTTTGGTGTAAGCGCGTATGTACGCGGGTTTGGTTCATTGTAGTAGAGTATACCATTTGAGCTATGATTTTTGAAGTTACAGGTGGTTCTGGTTGTTGATGAGTTCTGATGACACTTTAATGGTTTCAGTATTCTGCATATCCTGTTTGGTTGATTGTGTTTAGTTTCAGTATTGATGAATGAGATCTATAATGGATCTGGATCAGAATGAATTATCTTGATGAGATCTGATGAACTAGATTTGGTTGCTGACATACATATTATCCTTGTATATGTAATGATATGGGTATGTTTGAAGTTAGGAAGTGTAGCAAAGTTATGAATAAGTAATTAATGACATATACGCTGGTTCCCCTTGGTGAAGTTGTGTATACACACTGGTTCGGCACTTCCAAGTAGTGTATGCACTCTGAGGCATGTTTTGTGATGATACAATTGGTTATGAATATTTTTGCAGAGTTTAGTTTTCTACTTTGTGTTCTGGTGACTGCATATTGTTGGCAGGGTTTCAGTGTTTTAGTATTGGGTGATTCAGAGATTGATGATGCAGGTGTATTACAGTGACGATGAATTTTATGCTTCAATGTTGTTGATGGGTCCAGTATGAAAATTTGATGAAACATGGCCTTCAGATTATAGTATTGTGTTTCAGGAGTATCCAGTCCGAAAATGTATGAAATGTGGTCACTGAAGGGTGAAAGGAGATTGTAGGTTGGCGCCTACGTATTAGTACATCAGCTAGTACAAGAGCAAAGGGGGTAGTAGCTCCCTTCCAGTAGCAGCTAGAGAACAAGTGAAGATTGGAGCATTCAGTAGGTAGGCACCTATGTACTGGTAAATGGATCAGCTAGTACAAGAGCTAAGCGGGTTGTAGCTCCCATCCAGAAGAGTCTGGAGAACGAGAGAAGGTTGTAGCCTTCTACAGGTAGAAGACTGTGTACTGGTATAAGACTGCACCAGTACAGAACTATTGTAAAATGAAGTTTCTTATTAAAGGAAGATAGAGACGACTTGCAGCAGGCGGTTTTCACCCACATTGGGTTTCCACCTTATATCATGGTGTTCATGTGTGCTTCCTGTGTGTGATGATATGTTCTGTTTTACTCTACTTTATTACTATACATATGGTTAATGAAGCTCTAATGCACTAACTAAAGATCAACATTTAATGGATTAACTGAATCATAAGTATTATGGATATACGCTAGTTGCATTAGACACAGTTGCATATACACGCGGGTTCAATTAACTAAAGTAGCGTATATGTATCTAAGTATGGAAATGAAAAAGTTTTATTGATTTGATAATACTGATTCACCTCCCCCCCCCCCCCCCCCCCTCTCAGTATTATTTCCAACAATTGGTATTAGAGCAGGTCCTTTGGTAGAAGCTTGATTGCTTGAAGGAGATCCGTGGAGCTATGGGAAAGAAGCTTAAGAAGAAAGCACCTAAGAAGAAGAAGACATCTCAGAAGATCTATGACAGTGGGCATATTGATTGGGGAATATGTGGAAGGAGCACATCAGATTCAAAATCACTTCAGAATGAAGATGAACAAGATCTATCAGGTATCAATTTGTTATCCTCTGGTGATACATCTATTTATCCTCTTAAAGATGATGAATGTGATACCGAAACAACTGAATTTGCACTTATGGGTGAGTAAGAAAGATATCAAATAGAGGCGGAATTTAAAAGGCTTAAAGACAAAATTAGAGATCAACAAGATCTATTGAACACAAAGGAATGTGCCTTCAAAGAAGAAGCTACCAAACTAAAAGCTCAACTAGAGGAAGGAAACAAGGTAAGGAAGTTATTCAAGAACAAGGAAGATCAATGTCAAAAGTTGCAGGATGAAGTGACATCATTAAGAAATGAAGTCAATGAAAGGAGCACAATCATCAAGAAACTCAGAGATAGATCCAGTTATTATGAAAGACTTGAAGCTATGATCTGCTCGCTAAAGGAAGATCTTGAAGAATCAAAGAAGCAGAATAAAGATCTACTCCAAGCTCTTGAAAAACAAGAAAACGAAGTTCTTGAATTAAGGCATCAGTTGGAAGAAGGAAGGAAAGCTGAAGAAGACATGAAGAAGCACTATCGTGAAAAGGAAGAGCATCTTCAGGTTGAGGTAAATACTCTAAATGATAAATTAGAAGAAAAGGATAAGCTCTTACGATTTCAGGATAGTACTAAGATCTTGGATGACATTCTTAGTAGTAAAAGGTCTCCTGCTATCCAAACTGGTCTTGGTTTTTATGAATCCACTGAAAGTGAATCTAGCTCACAAGGAGAGGCAAGAAACTCTAATGGGAAATCTGAAATGCACAATGAAGAGATGAGAAGAAAACCCCATCAACAGCCAAGGAATGAAATTCTTCAAAGGAAATCTTTTACTCCTCCAATGCATAATGTTGAATGTTATGTATGTCATAATCTTGGACATGTTGCAGCTAGATGTAGAAGAAGAATGGTTCAAGATCATCACACAGAAAGATCATCGCATTCTAGGTACTTTCAGGGATATTGTTTTTCTTGCAATATGTTTGGTCACAAAGCTATTGATTGCTACAGAAGGAATATGAAACATGTAAGATGCTATGCATGACAAGCTTGGACATAGAGCAAAGGAATGCAGGAACAAAGTACAAGGACCATACCAAAAGGAGAAAACATCATCACATTTGAAGATATGGAAGAAGAAGGAAGTACAGTCAGAAAGATGTGGGACAGCACAATATACTCAGACACAGCACAGCACAGACATAATAGACTCAGGGGGAGCTGAAAGTGTAAAACTGCAGTGTCCTAAATCTCATACGCAAGTTTCATAAAGGGAAGTCGTATATATACGCGAGTTAGACACTACACAGTCATGTATATGTCAGCCTAAGGAAAAGCAGTGGGGACAGTCTCAGAAAAATGGTCTGACATGATTCAGTCCCTTATTTTCTCTACTGGTTAATAGTTACAGTCTGCTGAGGATGTGTGGAAATATCTTGATACTTGTAAGATGTTTAGAAGTGTTTTTATCCTAACTTGATGATGATGATGTCTTGATGCTTATTGTTGATATATGCATGATCAGATCTAACAGTAAACAGATGGCATAGGTTGAGGGGGAGCATATGCCTTTAATAATGCATTGTTGGCATTATGGTTAATAGTCCTTGGTGATTATGCTTATAGGGCTAAATGATATATCTTGCTATGATGTGGTTATGAGTTGTCCATGATAAAATCTAATATGATTCTTGGGGTTACATAGTTGATGTTCAGATCATACTTGTGGATTGATTCATATATGGTGAATATATGATGCTTACATGGTGATCTTCATAAGAATAAGGAGAAGTACAAAGCTTGAATACACATCTTCATTACTTGATGATGAGTCTCTCATATGCTGTTGTCATCATATGCATAAAGATCATGATGCATGATAGTTCTTGGTGCTCATGTGGATGAGGATTGTTGAAATTGATGATATAAAGAAGCGTTGACAAAGATCTTGAGCTCAAGATACATAGTGTTGGATACATGAATGATTACTGAAAGTTGCATTGTTGGAGACATGATGATGATGAGTTCTTACCTATATGTTGATATGTTGATAGTTACACATGTTGATTGATGCAGATATTCCCAAGTGATGATACATGGATGATCGTGTTGATAAGATGGCTATGGTGTTTTACACATATGATATAATGTGAATGATTTTATGATGATGAGTTGATATCTATATGCAGACATACCCTGTCATAGGAAATTTATAGGTTCCTGATCTGGAAATGGTTGTATGTGAGTTTCATAAGGAGTATCCACGTATATACGCTTGCTTCTGTGGATACAGTCACGTATATGTTAATTTGGGGGAAATCAGTGGGCCAAACTCAGAATGAGAAGAGTCTGATATGGGCTTGACAAAAAGAATCTGGCACAGATGGAACAGGTCCAGAGAGAGAACATGATTGGTGGTCTAGATGTTGTTGAAAGATGCTTATGGAGCAGATCATACATTATCTATGATAGTTGCTAATGACTATCATGGTCTTATTTAGATGTTTGGTCTCTTGTAAAGGTCATATCAAGACTCGTGATGTAATAGTGTGTCTCTATCTATTGTAGTCATTTGATGAAATCTCTTCTAGTCACATGATGTAATTTGTAACCCCTCTATGCATAAGAAGGATGATGAAATATTTCAGTCATGTATCAAGGTCATGTAACGACCTATGTTGGTTTCCCCACTATGCCTGGGATGAATGATGTTATACTCTTATTATCATGTGTAAACCTTTGGTATATCCCCACTTGGTTGGGAGATGGATGTATGTATGAGTCTTTGGTGCTAGGAAGGTCACTTATGATGTATAGAGTCATATTCTTCTTGTAGAACATCTTTTTGCAGACCTTGCTTACAGTCAGGGGGAGCATGAATGACACACTTCAGCAGAGCAGAAACTTCAGCATGTACTCAGAGGGAGCATGGTCATATTGGTACACCTTGGCATATACAAAGGGGGAGCTCACTCAGAGATTTCAGCAGGTACTCAGGAGGAGTATGGTTAGCGGGATGTTTATCAAAGAAAGTGAATATCTTGGTCCGCCCTTTGCCCTTGATGTCAAAGGGGGAGAGTGATTTGGTGTTCTTGCCATCAAGTCCAAAGGGGGAGATTGTTGGCATTATGATGCATGTGTTGTACTTGATGGAAACCCACTCATAGAAGAACATCTCACTTATTTATAACTAGATGAATCTTTAAAAGAGATATCAGATGTGACTGAATGCATGGGATGCAGGACAACTCAAAGGAATCAGATGATGGTTCTAAGTGTGACAAGTTAGCTTTGCTATCAAGTCCAAAGGGGGAGATTGTTGGAATTATGCGACAAGTGTTGTCCTTGATGGAAAATCACACAGATGATAGATCGTAGTGCAGCAGGTCAGCAGCAAGGATTTGATGACCAGACTACAAGAATGAAGAGAAAATATATATATGCAGGTTCATCATGACTGAGTCGCGTATACACGTGGGTTAGACGTTACAAAGGCGGGTATCCGTATACACCCACTTCCATGCAAGGAAAAGCGCGTATATGTTGGAGAACTTACTTTTGGTCCATGGTAGTTAGTCCTTGGTATTTGAACCTATGGTTTTGGACCATAATATCTAGTCAGATGTGTTGATCCCAAGTATTGGGTCTGTGGTATTGGTTTGTTATGGTTTTGGACCATGGTATTGAGCAAGGCCTAAGACTATAAAAGGAGAAGAAGATCATTAGGAAAGCGCAATCAAAAAAAAAATGTCTTGAATATCTGATGAAGGATGAGATCCAGTATGTAGGTTATGGGTTTATGATTCATTGCGTGATCTGAGCTATTGAGGGATCTCACCAATTGATGGAGAACAAGATCTAAGGATAGACCGGGATTAAATGGTTTGAAATGAACTATCTCTATATGGTTGATTATGTTTATTCTAGATCTGTATACTAACGCATGTAATGATCTGAACTCGGTATAACTTAAGTTTGAAATCGCTGCAAGTCATGATTGAATATCTATAGATCTATACGCGGGTTGGATTTAGTGTAAGCACGTATGTATGCAGGTTTGGTTCATTGTAGTAGCGTATACCATTTGAGCTATGATGTTTGAAGTTACAGGTGGTTCTGGTTGTTGATGAGTTCTGATGACAGATTAATGGTTTTAGTATTCTGCATATCCTGTTTGGTTGATTGTGTTTACTTTGAGTATTGATGGATGAGATCTATAATGGATCTGGATTAGAATGACTTATCTTGATGAGCTCTGATGAACTAGATCTGGTTGCTGACATACATATTATCCTTGTATATGTAATGATCTGGGTATGTCTGAAGTCAGGAAGTGCAACAAAGTTATGAATAAGTAATTAATGACATATACGCTAGTTCCCCTTGGTGAAGTTACGTATACACACTGGTTTGGCACTTCCAAGTAGCATATGCACTTTGAGGCATGTTTTGTGATGATACAGTTGGTTCTAAATATTATTGCAGAGTTCAGTGTTCTGCTCTGTGTTCTACTCTGTGTTCTGGTGACTGCATATTGTTGTCATGGTTTCAGTGTTTTAGTATTGGGTGATTCAGAGATTGATGATGCAGGTGTATTACAGTGACGATGAATTTTGTTCTTCAATGTTGTTGATGGGTCCAGTATGAAAATTTGATGAAACATGGCCTTCAGATTATAGTATTGTGCTTCATGAGTATCCAGTCTGAAAATGTATGAAATGTGGTCACTGAAGGGTGAAAGGAGATTGTAGGTCGGCGCCTACCTACTAGTACATCAGCTAGTACAAGAGCAAAGGGTGTAGTAGCTCCCTTCCAATAGTAGCTAGAGAACAAGTGAAGATTGGAGCATTCAGTAGGCAGGCACCTACGTACTAGTAAATGGATCAGCTAGTACAAGAGCTAAGGGGGTTGTAGCTCCCATCCAGGAGAGTCTGGAGAACGAGAGAAGGTTGTAGCCTTCAGGTAGAAGACTGTGTACTGGTATAAGACTGCACCAATACAGAACTATTGTAAAATGAAGTTTCTTATTAAAGGAAGATAGAGACAACTTGTAGCAGGTGGTTTTCACCCACATTTGGTTTCCACCTTATATCATGGTGTTCATGTGTGCTTCCTGTGTGTGATGACATGTTCTGTTTTACTGTACTTGCTACTATACATATGCTTAATGAAGTTCTGATGCACTAACTAAAGATCAACATTTAATGGATTAACTGAATCATAAGTATTATGGGTATACGCTAGTTGCATTAGACACAATTGCGTATACACGCGGGTTCAATTAACTGAAGTAGCGTATATGTATCTAAGTATGGAAACGAAAAAGTTTTATTGATTTGATAATATTGATTCACCCCCCCCTCTCAGTATTATTTCCAACAATGCTCATCTAGATTGATTATGAAGACAAGATATCCTCCCCTAAGATACATTAAGGTATGAGTTTTTTTATTTCATCTACTTGGTGCTTGAATGTTTGATTATGTCGTCTATTGTCGTTTGACTGCTTTTTGTCTATTATGTTGTCTATCTGTTGTTTGAATTTTTGATTAATTGCATGATATGAGTACATGTCTATAATATTGCATGAGGTAATGATCTTGTTTTAACATGGTTATGTTGACACATTATGTATTGAGACAATTGATATGTACTTAAGTGTAAGAAGATGATAGTTGTAGCATTATGTGTTATGATCGATGAACGTGAGTTTATTATGGATTATGACGCGGTTGTTAGAGTTGGTAAAGGTTGATTTCAAATTAATATATATGTTGTCTTGACCATTAGAACATGTGAGGGACATATATGAAAAGTTGCAAGAAATATGATCGGTATTAGCATGACAAGGTAATAGTTGATTTCTCTATATAACTAATGTTATAAAATTATATATTAGAAAGAAATGGAACACATAAACTATTTTGTAGAAATATAAACACAGAAAACGCATAAAACATGAGAGACACAGATATACATGGTTCACCCAATTTGGGCTACATCCACGGAGAAACAACTAGTCCTTCCTGTCACACTAGGAGGTAACTCCTCAAATCAATTCAATTATATTCATTCAAGTTGGTATTTATTACATACATGAGGGAGAGACTGTTCATTTCATCTCCCGGTGACTATTCATATTTTCTATTATTTATTTACATCAATTTTAGTTATTCACCCAATCCTGATGATTAGGTGTCAAAATTCCCCCCCCCTTAATCTGAAGGAATTTTGGTGAGTCCAAGCATTGTTCTGAATCTTTCAAACTTTTCTCTTCCAAGCACTTTGGTGAAGATGTCTGCAATTTGCTCATTAGTGGAACAATGGTGGAGATGGATTGTTTTGGCCTCAACATGATGTCGAATCAGATGATATTTAGTATTGATGTGCTTCGTTCGATCATGGAACTTTTGGTTCTTGGCCAATTTTATTGCCGAGGTATTGTTAATCATGAGTGGAGTTGATTTTACTTGTTTCACCTGCAAATCTTCAAGAATTTTCCTGAGCCACACAATTTCTTTTGTTGCCTCAATTGCTGCCACATACTCTGCCTCTGTTGTGGAATATGTTGGAACTGATTACTTGCATGATCTCAGGAGATAGATCCTGATCCAAGACTCATAACATAACCTGAAGTAGATACCCCAGTTTCTTTGTCTCCTTTGAAGCCTGAATCAGAGTATCCAATCAAGCTGAAGTTTTCCACCTGTGTATACTTGATTCCAAAGTCTTCAGTTCCATTCAAGTACCTTAGAACTCTTTTTGCAACACACCAATGTCCCTCACAAGGATTTTGCATAAACCTGGAGAGGATTCCAACAACAAATGAAATGTCTGGTTTGGTAGTAGTTAGGTAGTTGAGACTTCCTACAAGCTTTCTATACTTTGTTGCATCCTCAAATTCTTTTCCTTCAATGGATGTGAGCTTTAAGTTTTGTTCCATTGGTGTAGTAAGAGGATTGCATTCTGTCATGCCAAACCTGTTCGACAGATCTCCAATGTACTTCTTTTGAGAAAGGAATACAGACTTCGGATGTTGAGTTACTTCAATTCCAAGATAGTAATGAACATAGCCGAAATCAGTCATTCCAAAACCTTTCCTCAATTCCTTCTTTATGGATGCAATGTAGCTTTCATTTTTCCCTGTCATCAAAAGATCATCTACATATACCACAAGACATACAACTGTTTTTCCAACTTTCTTGACAAATGATGTTCCATCATCAAGATCATAATATTTGAAATTGAGTTTCAGAAAATGCTCAGTTAATTTTTCATACCAGGCTCGCGGTGCTTGTTTGAGGCCATACAAGGATTTCACAAGTTTGCATACTTTATGTTCATGTCCTTTCACAGCAAATCCTTCAGGCTGGGACATAGAAACACTCTTTCAGATCTCCATTCAAGAAAGCAATTTTTACATCCATTTGATGGACTTTCCATCCGTTCTGAGTTGCTAGGGCAAAGAGTGTCCGGATGGTAGGCCATTTTTCTGTGGGGGAAAAAGTCTCCTCATAATCGACCCCTTCCTTCTGTGAAAAACCTTTTTCCACAAGCCTGTCTTTGTGCTTGTCAAGTGAGCCATCGGCTTTATATTTGTTCTTATAGACCCACTTGCAACCAATTGGTTTGGCTCATAATGGAGGATCAACTAGCTTCAAAGTGCCATTCTTTATTAGGGCATCATACTCCTTTTGCATCACTTATTTCCATTCATCATGAGAAGCAGCTTCTTTGAAGGAAGTTGGTTCGAAATCTGTAGACAAATTCAATTCATAATCATAAGAAACATCCATATCAACAGGTGAATAAGATTCATCTACATCACCTCCATTTTTTCAATTTGAATTTCTAGTTCCTGTCTTTCCAACCTCATCAGGATGAACACTTTCAAGTGTCTTTGTCAACCACTTTGGGGGACCTTTCTCATATGGTCCAGGCTGCTCCGTTGATTGAGTTGGGACTGAATCAAGATTGAGTCTCCCAATTCTATCAATCACATCACTTAAAGTATCATCCGTTGTTGGAGTTTAATGCGTGGGAGAGAGTGCTTCAGAAGAAGATTCCACAAATTGATCTAGTATAGGAATCCCCCCTTCAAGATATGGAATCTGATTATGAAATTCTTGAAATGATTTTGCATTTGCGAATCTATCCAAGCGATCAAGTTGCCGCTCAACAACATTGTCAATTTTGGATGATTCAAGAAAGATTACATATCTAGATACAACAAACTTTTTATTGACTTCATCATAGAGATGGTATTCTTTTGAGGTGTTTGAATACCCCAGGAAGATACATTTACAACTTCTTGCACCAAGTTTGTTTCTATGTACCTTTGGTATCAAGGCATAACAGGTGGAACCAAAGACCCTGAGATGCTTTACCGAAGGAATGTTCCCATACCACATTTCATAAGGAGTCTTATTTCTAATAGCATTATATGGACATCTATTCTTTAAATATACAACACATAGAACTGCATCAGCCCAAAAAATAAATTTTACATTTTTGAAAAACATCATGGAGCGCACCATATTTAAGATTGTCCTATTCATTCTTTCAGCTACACCGTTCTGTTGGGGATTATAAGGCACAATTGTTTGATGTTTGATCCCATGTTGGTGAAGATAGTTTTCAAATTCATTTGAAGTGTATTCTTTTCCATTATTAGTGCGATTAGAGCCAATATGAGCTTGTGCATCATTTTCAATCCATGTATGAAAGTTCTTGAATGTTTGAAAAGCATAAGATTTGCCCTTCAATAAATAAACCCAACACATTCTGGTGTAGTCATCAATAAATGTCATCATATATTTATTTCCATTTGTAGAAGGAACATGCATTGGACGACATAACTGAATGAATGAGTTCAAGTTTTCTATGTGATCTTGAATGTGAATCATGAAAAGATTGTTTGCTATGCTTTCCTAGAATGCAAGCATCACATTGCTTAACTTTCCTAGGAATTGTAGGCAAACTAGTAACACCATTTTTCTTCAACAAGCGGAGGTTGTCATAGTTCAAATTTCCAAATATAGCATGCCATAATAGACTTGATGGAAGTGTGCCTTCTTCATAATGAGAATTTTATGAGAAATGTTGTGCACGAGCAGAGGTACCCTACAACTTGAGAAGCCTTTCTTATTCTACCCTTGTCATGACAAGTGAGTGGTCAGATGCTTTTCTCACCTCAAGCTTTCCATCAAACATATGAATGTTGTGACCTTGTGGCAGATGTGGACCAAGGACAACAAGTTTCTCCTCAACTGTGGGAGATATAGAACATGATGCAGAAGAAAGTCTCGAAGACTAGGCAATTTAAGCGTGATTGTGCCAAGCCCTGATGGCTTGAGTTTTTATTGGTCTGCAAAGTATACTGCTCCATCAACATTGTCAGTAAATTCTTCAAAAAAATCTTTTCTATGAGTCATGTGGCAAGTTGATCCTGAATCAAGCAATCAATCATTTTTCCAAGAAGCAAGTGAAGCATTAAATAAGTCTTCATTTACTCCAATCTTACGTTGTGCCATAACATAAGAGTGGATTCAGGTGATTTACCTTTGTCTGTGTCATTAGTTTTACCTTTGGGTTGGTTTCTTTGCTGCTCAATTTTGTCCCAAGGTAACATACATGTGGAGGCATCATGTGATCCATTTCTTTTGCAGCATATGCAGTGCAAATTTGACTTCTCTCCTTGAGAGTGTTTGCCCCACCTGCCTCTGAAATACCTTCCTCTTCCTCTTCGGCCACCTCTTCCTCTGGAAGAATCTTGGCCAAGATTATTTTCTTTATGAGCAAAGCAAATAGCCTCTTCTGAATATTCAGGGGTTGTCTTCTTTCCAAAAGCTTTCTCTCTTTCAACAATTTTTTTCACAAGAGAGTCAAAGGTAATATCTTTGAAATTTCCATTTGCTTTCAATGACTCAAGATAATTGGAGTAAGTAGGATAAAGTGCCTTGAGAAAAGCTATCAGAGGAATATCCAGTTCAACATTAGTGACTTTCATATCGTGCATTATAGATTTTACTTCTGATGCAAGAGCAAGAGGATCGTTGTTTTGTAATTCAAGAGTGAAGAGTTTAATCATGAGTTGAAAAAATTCAAGTACAGAGTGTGAGTCATAGAGTTCCTTTATTTTTTGTAAGGATTCGAAAGCATTTGAAAATGGCGAAATATGGTGACTCACCTCTTCACTTACAGATGCTGCAATTAATGCATAGGCTTTTCTATTCTTATTTTCCAAAATGGCGAACTCCTTGTCTGAGGTAGGTTGTTCTGGATCTTTGTCTCCATCTCCAACACACACTCCTTTCCACAACTCATTGAAAATTAGGGTGTGTTTTATCTACTAAGACCACACAAGATATTTCTCCTTACCAGTGAGAACTACTCCCACAATAGATATGACTCAATCCATTTTGAAATCTGAGTGCTGTAAAAATACATCTACTAGAAAAAACAATGTGCTTTTGTGAAAAAAAAAATACTTCTGCTGGCAAAAAAATACTTCTAATATATGGAGACATAGGTATTATGTGGGGGAGGTGGTATATGGAGAGGGCTCAACAATTGACTGGGAGTTAACAATACGGAATAGCATGAAAACAAAAAAACAAAGTAATGTAAATCATCAGTGTTTATGTATATGAAATATTGTATATGAAAATAGACAATGAAACAATATGTGTTGGACAGTGTTCAACGTAATACAAAACTGTGTATTAACTAGACAATGGTGGCAGCCAATGGCGAGTGCCCGTATATATATCCTCCTCTCCTGAACCTTGCACAATTTTCATCGCTCTCAGTGCCTGTACTTCTCTCAGCAGTCTTCTGTTCTCCTCCCTCAGGCTCTCGCAACAGCGTTTGAGATTATCGCACTCCACTTCCTTTCGTTTCAACTTTGTTCTTGCTCTTCGATTTTGGAACCACACTTCCACTTGATGGGGTTGCAGGTTTAACTTGCATGCCTATGCAGACTTATGCTTTGGGCTGAGTGTTCTCTATCATTTGTTCGATGAAAAATGATATGAGCACAGGAAGGAACCAAATATCGGTAGCGAATTCCCAAGTTCCTTATCTAATGGCTGGAGTGGGTGTCATGCTTGGTCTCATAGCCTTTGCTTTGATTATTCTCGCGTGGTCTTACTTGAATGAGCGCACTACAAAAGGATGAGAAAACAATAGTTTGGAGCATCATAATTTAGAGCTTGGCGATGGCGGAAAGAGTGAAATGTAAAAAATTGAGAGTGGTAGTAGGAGTGGATTCATAGCAAGCACAAGCATGACAACAACGCTAACTAAGAGGATGAGGATGCCATATTGTTAATAGTAATGCCGAGTATCAATGACATTAATCAATGGCAACCTTCTCGGAGGCTCCTCCAGGCAACAGTAAGGCTGGAGAGAAAATCTTCAAAATGAAATGTGCACAATGCCATATGATTGAAAAGGGTGCAAGTATCGAGCAGCATAGAAGAGAAGGAGCAACATTAATAGACTATGTCAGATTGAATGCATTATTCTAGGAAAAGAACACGGCAACCGGTGGGGAGAGCACAGAAAGCACCATGATCATTTTGTATGCAAGTGGAGTAGCGAGAGGAGAAACATAGCAAAGAATAATGGTGAGTAACAAGGGAATAATTATACGTCGTAGGGGAATAATGATGTGTTCAGGCTAGTGGAAGCGTCTGAGTTGCCAGGCTAGCCAGTCAGCATAGGATTCAGAATACCATAGGTAGAATAGGGAGTTATAAATCAAAGGGAAGCCAAAAAATGGTGTTGACTCTGATACCATGTCAGACTAGGACGTAACTCCTCAAATAAATTCATTGATATTCATTCAGGTTGGTCTTTATTATATACATGAGGGAGAGACTGTTCATTTCATCTCTTGGTGACTATTCATATTTTGTATTATTTATTTACATCATTTTTAGTTATTCACCCAATCCTGATGATAATGTGTCAACACTTCCTTTTATATTATGCAGCAAAATGAATAGATATAACCTACACCAGATCCATTGTAATTCCTTGTTCGCTCTCACACAATCTCCTCTCTCTTTCTCACTCAGAATATAGATCTACATAGCCACAATAAAATTCCCTCATATATAGCGAGGGGTTACCTTCTAGGAAAAAAAACCCTAAATTAAACATAACTTCTACCATCATATTTCCGCCTAATGAACAACCCAGATTGACTACGAAATTGCAACATTTTACAAGGAAAATTTACATCTATTTTTAGCTTCGAGGGCACTGCCCTCAATCCACTGCCCTGGATCCCCTTGGCAGTGTACATTGACGGGCAATGTTGCTGCCAAATTACGAAATGGGATCCAATGCGGAGATACCTCTGAATCAGGCTCCACACCCAACAAATAATAGCTGGGTGATGTGATAGCATGTAATAAGACTCAAATTGTAGAAAAGTAAAAGGTAAAAGAAAGGAATTGGGTAAGAATTCCTTTGGCTATGTTTGGATATTGCATTTCCAAACAAATGAATTCTTTGCATCAACAAGTCTTCTTAACCCTAATATTGTTTGAAATTATGTGGGTATGTGCTATATTCATGGACATGTATTTGACAGGTATAACAACTAGTGTCTAGTTATAACTAAATCTTTCAAGGGAATTGGAGTCCCTTGAGAGATAGCGTGGATGTGTTCAATTGCAAGGTAATGTGCATGGCACAATAAGGTAAGATAACTAGTAAATTGTTATATTTGTTTATATATTGAAAGTTATGTGCTTATGGTAGTATGATATAGGGAATTTCATGGCAAGAGACTTTCATGAAATCTTGTAGAAGGGTCAGGTTGAGCTTTCCCTTAGACGCACTAGAAACCATGGGGATTGAGTCATGGTGTTTGTTGTTGTTTTTGTGCTTTTGTCCTTTTGTGATTTGTTTGTGCTTGATTTGTAGTTTTATGTTTTCTGCAAGGCGTTGCCACTTTTTTTGTGTCATATTGATAGTGGTTTTCATGGTTTTCTTCTTGTTTTTTTCTTGTTATTTCTTTTTATGGTTTGACGGTCTTGGGAATTGGTTGGGAAGGAGGAAATTTAATGGAGTCTTGGAGCAACTAGATGAAACCTAACGGGTGATGCAAGACTCAGATGAAGCTCATTGGATGAGTATGTGCAGTTGAAGGCATGAGTATGATAGTGAATTGGATTGATTGGGTCCATTGGTGGCAAATGGATGGTAGTAGGAAAGGTAATGTAAATGGATCTGAGATAAAAAAATGCCTTGTTTAAGTTGGGAATTGTTATTCTCAATGTTTTGTTGTGCACAGATAAAGGGAGTTCTCTTAACCTTAAACCTTATGTTATCTGGTAATTATGTTGTGATCATGACTACGTTGATGTCTATATATGTATACACGCATGTATGTATGTCATTGTCTGACAGGGTTGTTAGAAATCATGATTGTTTAATGCTAATATTTATATGTATATATGTATGTATGTATGTCGTTTTATGATAGGATCATGATTGTTTTATGCTAATTTTTATATATATGTATGCATGTATGTATCTATGTCACTGTATGATAGGGTTTTCAAGGATCATTTTGTGGAGGAATGATTTCTTATGTAGGTAAAAGGCATGAAAGAGGTTCTTGGTCTTATGGGGAATCAAGTGGGAAGAGTAACCTTGACAAATTTTTTAGGTCAGTATCATGTGGAAATGAGTTGATATTATATGTTTATATTATGCCTATGTTTACGTTATTTACATGTAATGTCGAGGGATACATTAGTGGAATGAAATCAGCGTGCCATCTGCAACATGCTAGGATAAGCATGGATGGTGGAGAGACATTTGAAACAAGTTTTTCTGATAGAGACAGTGTGGTTTTGGATGTGCAGTACTATTTTTGTGTATATTTTGTGCATATTGCATATATGATGTTGTGTTCCTGCTATATATGGTGTTGTATGTATATTACATATGTAGTGTTGGGTATAGATGGTGTTGTGTACATGTTGGATATTTGGTGTTGTGTACATATTGTATTGTGCACATGATGGATATGTGGTGTTGTGTACATATGTGTTGTGCACATATTGGATATGTGGTGTTATGTACATATGGTGCTATGTACATGTTGGATATGCAATGCTATGTACATATGATGATGTGTGGATGTTGTACATATGGTGCTGTGTGCATGATTATTCATGTGGTACAATGTACATGTGGTGTTGTGTACATATGGTGTCGTTTACATGTTGTGCATGTTGTGTAGTGTACATGTGGTATTGTGTACATGTTGTATAGATGGTGTGGTGCACATATGAAGTTGTGTACATGTTGCGTAGGTGGTTCCATGTACATGTGATATTGTGCATACATTGTGCATGTGGTGTTGTGTATAGGTGTTATTGTGTACATGTTGTACATATGGTACTAGTGTACATGTGATATTGTGTGCATGTCATACATGTTGTGTTGCGACCATGAAGTACTATGGATGTGTATTGTGTAGTTGTGGTATTGTGACATGTGTATGTGTTGTGTTGTACTCGGTGTAGGCATATGTATTGTGTTGTGTTGTACACTGGATGAAAGTGTATGTGTTGTGTGGTACACTAGGTCTAGGTGTATGTATTGTCCGGTGTTGTATGTTGTGTGATGATGTATGTGTTGTGATGTACATTCTATATGTGTACGTAATTGAAGAAAAGAAAAAGGCACTAGGCGTTTGCTGGGTATGACAACAGATCTTGTGTGTGTACGACAAAAACAAAGGATAAAGGTGGAAGTGAAGGAATAATTAAAGGATAAGTATCAATATTTTATTTCAGTTTTATTATACATATGATCTATGATTATGATTTAAATGATTACATGCGATTCACGATTTTGATCTATGATGGTTGTGTTTTGAGGTCATTGGATGTGATATGTTTATATATGATGATTTGGTTAAGAGCTAGTTTGGATTGTTGTGATAGGTAGTGAACATAAGTGCAAGTGTACCTTATTGACGGGCCATCAATGAGGTATGATTTGGATTTATTTCAATTCATTTTGAATCTAATGGAAATTATGTGCTTGGTACATGAAAGCATGGAAATGCTTAGTTGGGTGGTTGAAACCAACTGCAAGAATTAGCGACATAAGTGAAAGGAATTGGAACATGCAGTAGTATGTTGGTAAAGCACTTCAAGAGCAGGTCCATTGTGGGACATTGGTACCCAATAGTGTCTATTGATTTCCATGAACGTTCTATGATTGTGTTGTGGTATTCAATAACCCCCCATTTATTAATGATAGTAGTTAATATTAAGTTAATAAATGGGGACCCTTAAAAAAATTCTATCAAAAAAACAAAACTTAGCATTTAGGCATTTCTTTTATTTTTTGGAATAAAGAAAAGATAATAATCAAAACCCTCTTTTTAGAAAAACTATTAGAAATTTACCTTCACACATATAGCATGATTTAAACCCACCAAAAGACCTTTCTAACCCTCCAAAATCAAGAAAATCGATTAAGTAAGGACTCTATGCTCGAAACTATCATAAAAGCGACATAAACTAAGTCCTTAAGATTTTTCTCGCATCACATAGCACCATTCATAAAGGGCCCGCTTTAAAAAATTCATTGCGAAACATGCGAGATGTGAAACTGCGATGGCGTTACAACTCTTATCGCATCGCATTTCGGGCGTTTAAACAAACACCTTGTACTTACCACCAGCCGATATTGCGATATGCGATCAAGACCTGGACCCACTCCTTAAAATTCATAAGAAAATGTTTTAGGTCCACTGCTTAGTAAAAACGGTCTTTTAGATAGGATAAATCCGGCAAGTAGAGACATTTTGAAAACAACCAATGAGAAGCTCACATCTCGCATCTCGCAGAAACATAGTGGGAGGTAAGAAAGGCAGAAATACATATTGTGATATTGTGATCTGCGATATTGCTTAGCAAATCGCACAATTGATATCATCCCAATTCCAAGGCTAGTCACCCTAGATTCTTTATTCTTGTTTTACGATGCATAACACTTATGAGAATTAAAGTTAAGGGATAATGAATCATTAGTGGGCATTTAATAAGAAATAACTGCATTTATGTGTGAAAATACATTTAGCATGATATGATATCTTCTTACACGTGTTCAAATAAAACTCCTTTTATCACCTTTACAAGCTATCTGCATTATTTTGTTTTATGTTCACCTTTGTGTATCCGATAGCTATTATTCTTCACTTTCAGGAAAAATCTGTAGAGCAAAGCATTGAGAACAATGGTGAAGAAAGGCAAGGTAGTCGATTTTGAGAAGTTAGAAATAAATCCTCTATTAACAGATACTACATGCAACAGAGAGGGAGGAACCTCTACATGGGAGGCTATGTATAACATACTGGAGGTGGAGCCGCCGAGGATTATGGAAACAAAAATTACAGTAAACGGACGTGATTCCTCAGACACTTCCATGTTAAAGAAGACATGCTCATTTTTGCATTGCTTACCCATGCGGTTGAAGATAATACCTTATAACGACATGGTTAAATGGGTTATTGATGAATCCAACATCTCAGATAGAGAATTCACAACAAAAAGCCAAGGGGTTATGGGATCTTTTACCCGAGACAACCTACAGCTTATGTACCACCTACCAGAGCCACAGGTCATCTACAATAGGTAGTTCGTGGAGAATTTTTCCAAAGAAAACGACGACCCAGCAGACTGCACCCAGTCCTGGTCCAATAATGAGGAAAAGATCAAGAAAAATAAAAATGGTATGTACACTACTACGTATTTTTGTCCCCATCATAGTTTTTCAACGGCTATGTTATGTAGACTATTTGGAAAACCCGATAATACTAAGTTCTCCCAAGAATGGTTATCGTTAAAAGATGCAGTTGTTAATGTAACTGTAATGAATTGGGCACAAATTTTGTCTGAAAATTTAGCAAAAATAATCATCGAGTATAGAAGGAAAAGAAGTGTTACTTCAAGGGTCTACACTCCATTCTTTATGAGTGCCTATGTCATGGACGCAATTTGTTTTAGTGCGAAATTCCCTATCATGGGGTGGAAATGCACTGTTCGAAATCCACTTCCCATTCTCATATACCACAAGGACATGTGGGAATCCAATTTGCAACCACATTTTTTCAATATTTGTCATGGATTTATGCTCCCTATTCACAAGCAGCTTTATAATCGAGATGCCCCCAGGTTTTCCCAAGACGATGAAGTTCACATCCTCCCAGTGGCCAGATGATTCAAGGAGGAAACATTTACGTATATCACAGTTTTGGCAGCATCACCTCCTCCCATATCATCCCATACTATGCTCTAGATAAATTGATGCTTAGAGAGATAGCCTATCAAACATCTAGTGAGGGAGGAATGAGCAAGACATTGAAGGATTCAAATAAGGCCAGCTGGCCTACATTCCCTGTATAGTGTGGAGAATTTGCATTACACGACCTAGGGCATGCATTCAAAGAAGCAGAGAACATGCTATCTCTGCAATTACCGAAATTCCCTGGAAAGCAATACGACCCGTTCGGCATTGTCGAAAATTTCACCACTCTCATGAAAATAAAAGTATTCAGCAATGAGGCAGATGCCTTTGATGATATCTTTTTGCAGAAAAACACCTTCACAGAGGTGAATCATATGGCACAACTACTTTTTGACTATGAAGATATGGAAATTTTTTACAGTTATAGAGAAAGGAGGTTAGCAAAGGTCCCATTGGACCAATTATTGATTGAACCAATAAGGGAGCCTACTCCTAGTGTGACTATAGAAGGTGACTCCAAAGAAAACTCCAAGACCGATTCTGGAGCAGAATCTCAAGAGAAATCTACCAGGGAATCACAACAGTCATCGCAAAAATGGAAAAAGAAGAAGCATGGAGTCAATAAAGGATACAACCCAATCTACATAGAAGATAGTTGAAATCCCTACTACCCCCTCACATCCAATAAAACCCCTGGTAATCGATCTAGAGGAAGAGTGGGATAATTTTAGTAAAAGTCTCAACATAGAGGAACAAGCGCTATAGTTGCAAACTCCACCACAGAAAATGACTCTAGAAATTATAGTGGAAGAGACTGCAAATGCACAAGAGGTAGAGCACATCCCTACCACCCCCACTTCCGAAATAATTTTGAGAATTGAAGAAATTCCCCCTCTAGATGTTCTCTATATCCCACAACATAAGGCTATGGTGAAAAGCCAAAGAAAGAAAAGGAAATTGGACTCTACAGCTGCTACTACCCCTGAAAACGAACCAATGGATGTTTTATGGAAAGACTCACCCATTGACCCATCCACCATCCTTAATAGACTCTTGTAGTTTGCAGGTGCTTATGCTACAGCGATCATGGACAAGAAACAAAAATACAAATGTTGCTTAGAGAAAAGGAATATAAAATAGCATCGCTTGAGCAACAATTACAACAAGTAAAATCTGACCAGCAGGAAGAGATACGGTTGGCCAAGCTTCAACAGGTATTTGAACAGATGAAAATAGAACATCGAACCAGCTTAGCCGAGAAGGAAGCACAGATGTATGAAATAACTGATATACACAAAGACAATCCAAAAATTGATCAGTTTGTTACCGAGGCACTTGGTCTTAACTCTCAGCTGATGCACTAGAAATAATTATTTTGCCAGAAGATTTCACAGTGGAAATCTTATTAAAAAAAAGCGATAAATTGATAATTCAAGTCATGGAAATGAGACTTGAATATGACGAGATCTTTAAAAAAGTTTGATTATTTTACCTGGAAAAATACAGAAGATGGGAGAAAGTCCAACCTACCCAAGCTAGAAGAATCACATAAGGAAACCCTATTTGCGAGCTAGGATTCTCGACTTAAAGAAGGAGAAAAGGCAACAAAAGACGCGGTGACGACAACAAACAGTGTCATAGAAAACATCAATGAAAATTTACATAGTGCCAACCTTGTGGCAAAATCCATTATGGGTTTCCTCCTAATTCGAAACAACTTGAACAACAATGGAAACAGGCAGCAGCAGAAAAAGAAGAAGTGACAAGGGAAATGACTAGGTTAAACTAGGAGGCATATTGACAACATTTGGTAAAGCCTCACAGCCAATGGATGACCCTACGATGCCTAATCACTTCTATGGAGAAAAGGACATTAGCACTGACTGATGTCGTATTCACCGGACAATTGAAAGCTGAAGTCTGCGAACCAACATAGCTCAAGCCCATGATGGATATTTGCAATCTGAAGAATCAAATGCAAGATAGTTAATCACCTTGTTTATTTCCATTTTTTATTTTATTTTTGCACAAATTTAGGCAGGTCGTTTAAACCTCCTCAACTATTTTTTTAATAACCTATTTTTAGTTTTATAGTTTTAGTATTTAAACCCCTCTCATGCATTTAGAGAGGGGTCCAGAATGTTATGAGAAACAGTCTTCAAAACATGCACTTTTGTCCCTTTGAGGAAGTTCTGGTGAAATTAATGGAATAAGATTTATTTTCTATCTGATTTAGCATCCTCTATTGAAATTGCACTTTTGTACTCTTAGATGGTGTTGAATGGACTGAAGATAGATCAATATTGCTGAAACACATGAGTAGGACGTATTGTAAATGGTACTTTTATCTCGTAATCCATTTTACTTATGTATTAAGCAATGATTCTTCTTGAATTGTTTGTGTATGGAATTCTGAATCTTGACTACCATTATTGCACTTCTGTATGATGATGATCTTTATTTTATGCCGAATATGTGAATAATTCTTTATGCGATATATCTTACACAATCATTTCAACTAACATTTTATATGAAACAATTATTGTTAAAACAGATTCACTTCTCATCAAAATTGAATGATCTTTACTACCAATTGCTTTCAGATGTTATTGTAGATCGTATATATCAATTCAAATCCCGGGCATATTTATAATTATATAGTGGCTAAATTAGGATAAAATGCATGTGATTGTTAGTTTAGATTAGATTACTTTTAGCTTAGACATTACTTTAAAACCTCACATATCACCCCATTAGCACAAGCATTTAATAGATTGGGAAACTGGTCCCATTATCCCTAGTCGGAGCCACTACTCCAAACAGAAAAGGAGCTGCCAACCAAGGTTTGGACCGGGTGGTTTTCCCCCATGTTGAGACAATGATTTTCGAGGCTTCAAAATTTTGGTGCTAGAAGGAGGGCTTGACTGTGAATGACAAGTAAATCTAAATTAACAGGCCATTCTAAGAGTAAAACTCCCTCACCCTCACCTTCAACTTCTCGAAAGTCTTCCAAATCCCCTGATCCTAAGCGAGAAGTTGCACATAATATTATACAACTCGTTGCTGAAATCCCAAACAAGCCAGATCATTCTTATTTTACCGAAGCCCCTAAAGTTCAAGATTTGATTCATAAATTATAGGTGATTTCGCTATCTCAAGAAGAATCTGAGTTATCCCCAGATAGTGCTACCTCTCAGTTCACTCCATCTCAACAGTTGACTATAGCACAGAGTGAAAAGTTCGAGATTCCTTTGTTCGAATTTCCTCTGCCAAGCCGAAAGAGAGCTAAGAAAACACCATCTGAATCTCATGGCGAGGATCTATCATCTTCTTCATTCATTCCATCTATACTATCACAAGATCAATCATCCACCTCACCACTCTAGATGGTGATTCACACAGGTACATGAGCTACATTTTCCTCTACCCAATCACCTTCAAACACTACTGCTACACCTTCCCCTACACAAATAGCAGCAATGGCACAAAATCCTCCAAGGAGATGGAGAAATCCAAGGGCTTTTAGGAAGGCTGGACCTTTACATCAATTACCATCACACCCAGAGAAATAGTTGCCCAAATTAAATTCTGATAATGGCCTATTAGCTGAGGAACATATAAATAAGTTTATGTTGTCCATTAACTTGAATGAAGTAGAGGAAGAAGACGCAGTTGTAAGATTATTCCCATATACTTTACAGGGAGCAGTGGGATCATGGTACTTTTCGTTACCATCAAGTTCTATTAACAGTTGGGATGCTTCTCAAGAGAAATTTCTAACTAAATTTGGAGATGATATATCTATTGCTACCCTAATCAATGATCTCTCCAATTTTAAAGTTGAACTGAGGGAGCCCATTAAGGACTTCAACTCTCGCTTCAATAAATTATTGAATAAGATACCAATGACATCTAAGCCTAGAGATGAGGTCCAAAATGAATGGTACATCTCTGCTCTACCATCAAACACAGCTATCTTCATTGATAGAGCTGCCAAACCAACTTTGGCAGAAAATATGAAAGAGGTAATAGTTGTGGAAAAACGCATTCTAGCTGTGGAAAAGAAAAACGCATTAGAATAATGGAGATCTAAGAAAGAAACCTTCAGAGATTACTCTAAGAAGAAACCACCAAAAGATCCTTTTGATCTTGAAGGGTTACAGAAAGTCCTCAAGACCATGTCTAACGAAGTGGTTGATAGCCAAAAACAGGTAGCAGAGACTTCCTCTAAGAAACCTTTTAGACCATTTAAAAGGAATTCCCCTGCTGATCCTAAACCCCCAAATGCCATATCAAATGCTGAATTATATGGAGAGGAGGACAAAGTTTCAACAAATGAAGAACAAACAGATAATGAGGAAGTAGTAGAGTTACAAGGGATGTGGGATTTTATACTTCCAAATGAAAAAACTCAAGAAGCATTACCTGTCGCTACCTGAAGTAAAAATCCTATTGAATTGTCAAAAACAAATCCAAAAAGGAAAGCTTCAATGCCACCCCTAGGGATAAAGAAACAGGTAAGAAATTTTTAACAAAATCCACTCAAACTACACCTACTCAATTGGATCCTTCCCCCCTCATCTAAAACTTTGATAGTTTTTGATGAAATGGAATAAATATTATTGATGATATGAAGAATACTAGGGCTAACATCACATTTCATTAGCTTAGTAAATTGAAACATCAACAGAAGTTACTTCTCAAAGAACTTAAAGCAATACCTACTGCACCGCTTCCTTCTTCCATGATCTCACAAGCTACCTAAGAAATAGGAAGACCCCCTAGTGATTCTTTGAATAAAATTGATCCAACTACTCTAGCTTTAATTGGGGGAAGATCAAAATTCCACACTCCACCATTTCTGCTTATTTTTGAAGTCTTTAACAAAAACTTACACAACTGTTTAGTTGATTCTGGAGCTTCATCTAACATCTTACCCAGAACGGTTTGTGCAAAGTTGACTGTTTAGCCTCAGAAATTTGTCGTATAAATAGTTCAGTTAGATCGCTCTCAAGTCAAATTTGTTGGGGAACTTAACCAAGTAACCATCAGAATTTCACCAAACCCTAAAGTTTTCCGAGTCATTGACATACTTGTAGCTGAAATTCTTGAATTCTATGGCTTAACCCTTAGTAGACACTGGTCAGAAAAATTTCATGGTTATTTCGCGACTGACTGGTCTCACCTATGGCTTCCCTATAACAGCAAACCAAATTAAATAAGGGTTGATCACGAGAAACATCTAAAGTTCATAGTGACAGAATTAGAAGGAGAGAACGAACCAGTCACGTATAGCAACAATATCATCGGAAATTATTCTGTAGAATCATTTCTAGGACATTTCAATGCTCACACTTCTCCTTTCTTAGAAAACTTTGTTGTCTCTCAAGTTGAAATTTTTTCTCAAACGGACACTTCTAAATGTGTAAATTTTGTAGATAAACCTGTAGCTAAATCTTTATTTTGGAAATTATTTTTTGATGGATATAAATCCAATGATGGAGCAGGAGCGGGTTGTATCTTAGTCAGCCTAGAGGGAAAAAACAATGCTCTCATGTAGACTTGAATTCAATGCACAAACAACACCGCTGAATATGAGGCACTAGTTCAAGGTTTGTATAAGGCAATTGGCCTTAATGTTAAATACCTCCAAGTATTTGGAGATTCAGAGATTGTCATAAAACATGTGAGAAATACTATACACTGTTTGTCAGGACATTTGAAACATTATCAGTAATTAGTTCAATACTTGACTCTCCACTTTATCGCTTTTAATATTTCCCCTATTCCACGACTCCAGAACGCTAGTGCCGATATGCTAGCCGATGTTGCTTCCAAGATTATTCCACTAGAAGATTACAACCCAGATCGATTTTCAATTGAATTAATCTTTAGGCCTTCTATTCCTAACAATATTACCAACTAGAGAGTATTTAATAACAATCTAGATATCATAAGCTTCCTGATCTTAGAAGGATCTTACGATGACCAGATAGTTAATGAAGACCAACATGATAACCAACTTAAACAAGAAATAGTCATTAATGCTATACCAAAATCTGTTGTTAAGTTGGAAGATTTATATTACCTTAAAGACAGATTTAAACGACCCACGAATTCAAAACTTCAGAGTTAAACTCTGAGGATTGAATTGATTAATCTTGGGACTAATTTAAAACCTCAAAATATTAACTTAGGTCTCAGTCTTTCATCATACGAAAAATTAGCTTTTATAGGTTTGTTGAAAAGATACAAGAATGTCTTCGCATGGAACTATGAAGATCTCAATACATACGGCACCTCTATTAATCAACATATTATTCCCATGATATCTGATGAAAGACCTATTCAACAGAAATTGAGGAAGATCCATCCTAATTTAGAAAGCCAAATCAAATCTGAGTTGAATAAACTGCTGAAAGCCAACATTATTTTTCTTGTCAGACACTCACAGTGTGTTTCCAATCTTGTCCCAGTCAGAAAAAGGAACGGAGATATTTAGATATGTATAGATTTCCACAACCTCAGTAAAGCTTTCCAAAAGGACAATTTCCCATTACCCCCTATGGAACAGATTTTGCAATCAGTAGCAGGCCCAGAATTAATGTCTTTCTTGGATGGATTCTCAGGTGATAATCAAATCTTAGTACACCCATATGATCAGCTAAAAACTACATTAGGACAAAGTGGGGCACTTAAGATTATCAGAAGATGCCATTTGGAATGATCAATGTTGGTGCCACTTTCCAGAGAGCTATGAATATAGCCTTCAAGGGTTTAGTAAACAAATCAGTAGTGATCTACTTGGATGATATTACAGTATACTCCAAAAAACGCAGTAATCATCTAAGAGACTTAAAACATATCTTTGAATGTTTCCAAAGGTATGGAATTTCTCTGAACCCCAAGAAGTCTTTTTTCGCATCAAGTGAAGGAAAGCTCCTTGGATTCATTGTGTCCAAATTAGGAATTCATATCAACCCTGACAGAATTAGAGAGATTTCAAAAATACCTTTACCCCATAACAAAAAATCAATGCAATCTTTCCTGGGTCAAGTAAAATTTGTTAAAATATTTGTCCCTGACTTCTCGAGAATAGTTTTACCTCTCCAATCCATGATAAAGAAAAATTATCTGTTTAAATGGGGACATTCAGAACATGAAGCTTTTATCTTGATTAAAAAAGAAATTATAAACGCCCCATCTTTAGCAACCCCTAATTTTTCCAATCATTTCATTCTATATACTTTCACTTCCGAGAAATCATATGCAGCCATATTGACACAAATGAATCAGGATAAAGGTGAAGCCCCAATCCTTTTCTTTAGCTCCAATTTGCAAGGAGCTAAATTACTCAAATGTTGAAAAACAAGCTTTTGCTATTTTCAAATCTATAAAACATTTTAGACCTTTTCTCCTTAAAACCCACACTAAAGTTATAGTACCATTATCAGCAGTGAGAAATCTTTTAACACAAATGGACGTAGGAGAAACGAGAGAAAATTGGGTGATAGCCCTACAAGAATATGACATAGAAATTAAACTAGCTAAAATTGTTAAAGGTGAAGGTTTTTGCACAATTTTTCCAGGAGCATCGAATCTATCAGAATTACAGCATGAAGGTGAAAATGTACAAATCTATGAGGTAAGCCTCAACAAAAAAGAATTAAGGTATGCTAATATCATATTTTACTTGAAAAATGGATATGCACCAACCTAATTAAATTATACAAAGAAAAGAGCCTTGAGATGAAAAGCTAAGAAATATCAAATTGTCGACAATGTGCTTTTTAGAATAAATTATGATTCTGTTTTACTTAGATGTCTTGAAAAATCTGAGGGAGAAAAGGTGTTGCAGGAACTTCACGATGGACCAGTTGGTGGTCGCTTTGGAGGTGATACTACATCACATAAAATCTTGCATGCCAGCTATTGCTGTTCAACGTTGTTCAAAGATGCACACTATTATGTAAGGAGATGCAAGTTTTGTCAAACAACTGCTGAAAGACAGAGAAAACCCGTGGCTACCATTACACCCCGTCAACATTGACCAACCATTTGAACAATGTGGATTGAACGTAATAGGTGAGATAGTTCCTTATTATTCTAAGCAGCATACATACATCCTTACAATCACTGATTATTTCACCAAATGGGTAGAAGAAATTCCACTCAAGGTAGCCAATTCAAAAAATATTATTTAATTTATAGATCAATTTATCATCACCAGGTTTGGCTTACCATCTGCTTTGATGTTTGATAATGCATCTTATTTTTCAAGCAATGCTATGATAGAATTTGCCCTTAAAAGAGGTTTTAAGCTTAAATATTCTGCCAATTACTATCTGCAAGGAAATGGATTAGCCGAATCTGCAAATAAAAATCTCACGGGGATTATTAAACGAACTATTGACCAAGGCCAAAACAACTAGCATAAGTCTTTAGTGTTTTCTCTGTGGGCAGATCGAATACCTCAAAAATCCTCCATTGGCACTTCTCCTTTCAATTTGGTCTATGGGAAAGGAGAAGTCCAAATTCAATTCATTGAAGAAACTCCTTCCTCATCTATACAAGTTAGACAATTACAAATTCTTAAGCTTGAAGAGGAAAGGGAAAAGGTCAGGACTATGCATGCACATCATCAGCAGTTAGTCAAAGCATCCTTAGATTCAAATTTCGTAACTTCAAAATCTTTGCAACTCAGAGACCTAGTATGAAAATGGGACAAAGCCCATGAAGAGAAAGGTAAGCATACCAAGTTCCAACAAATGTGGCTTTGCCCATTTCAGATTGTGGAACAATTAGGCCCATCAACTTTTCTGCTACAAGATTTATCATGTAAGAAAGAATCTCTACCTATTATTGTACAAGTTCTATTAGCTCTGCTACAAATTTGAACAGTTGAGGGTCAAAGGCAGCTTTGCCATGTTGCAGTATGCTTAAGGGGTGCTTGGAGCAATTGTTCTCCTACTTCTCTTTCAGGTTTCTTCATACCATATAGCCCTACGTCCTCTGTTTCCTCCTTCCCCTTAATCTCCCTCATTCTCCTTTAAACCCCTCTATCCCTATTTTTCTCTCAATAGCTCCGTTTGCCGCTTAACTTCTTTATAAAACTCATTAAAACCTCGTTACCCTTGTTTTATATCTAAAATCAGTGTGAAGGTTGTGTTTCCTTAGCTCCCGGGTTATTAAATTTTAAAAGTTATATAACCCACATAACCATATTCATATACCCGCGCTCTGTTCCTGTCATATCATTCTACAGTTGTGTGTGTTAAACATCGCGCACATTCCCTATCTTCTGGCCATCCATCGCGCGATCTGATGGTAGTCGCAAGTCGCAATCACGTGACTTGCGCTCACGTTAACCTATGGGGGTGGAGGTTTTCGGGGGCCACGCATCATTATTTGATTGCATCGCGTCCCGCATTATGGAAACCGCCCAAAGCCCAAAGGCGGTGGGGGCAAACCGCCTGCCCGCTATGCCACTGTTCCCCCGGTCGTTATCACTTGCGCATTTTCCGTGTGCGATCACCGTTGGATCTGCTATGTCCAGATCCGACGGCCCTCATCGTCCTCGCGTGTCCGCCTCCTGATAGCTTCTCTCGATGTGATCTCCACCATTGATCTATATGATCCAATGGTCCACGATGATCTGCTCCTGTTTGATCCCGATAAGCCACTCCAAACTGATCTCGGCCATCCATATATATGATCTAATGACCAATATTGCCTCCCTGTCCCACCCATGCAGCATCCATGTTATTCTCGTGCCTCTGACCTGTGTTATTCACCCGAAGGATGAAGGGGATAAACTGCCTATACCTGGACAGTTAAAGCCTCAACAACTACAAATTAATCAGCAACATGGTCAATGACAAATAGGACTGCCTCAAGCAGTTAAAAGTAGTCAGAGGTTATGGTTCTTCATATTTTACTCCAGCTGCCTGAGAAGGACATCAAAATATCCAGAAGGGTCGATTTTGTTCATTAAAGCTCTCAAACCATAGCAGAGCCCCATATGTAAATTGTAAATATGGTTGGTGGTCCATTAAGACACCTCCACACTTAGTAGCAGAGATATTTTGTAACCAACCTCTATATATGTTAATAAGACAAAATATAAGAGGTTGATGAGTGTTATTCTGTTGTAAGCTTCAACTTTTGGAGACTGTAACTACTGTGAGACTTGTAGCTTCTGGTCTTCATTTCCAACTAATGAAAATTTCTTTTGTTGTCAATTGCTCATTTTCACTTCTTCTATGTTCCAGGTTGTGCCTGTTATGTAATTTTTGATGTGATGTAGATGTTTAGCATCAGAGGGGCTGTCATCCCACCTCTGTATTTGAATCTAGCATGTATCATTGAACTTGTATGCAGGTTTCTAGTTTTTTAATACCACAGAGCTGTCATCCTGTCTGTGTGTTAAGAAATAGATTTGCAGACCTCTTTACTAGTTGCAGCTGGCCATCACAGGGTCCTGTGCATCTGTTGGTGTGATTAGTATTCTCCATGTCCACTTATTTCTTAAACTGTGAGTAATTGGTGGTTAAAAGCCTTGTAGTCTAGGGGTTTTCACCCACGTCTGGGGTTAAGCATAGTAGGAGTGGTTATCTGGCTTGAATATGCAGCTTTTGTTTCATTCATCCACCAATTTATCCAACATTTTGTTGAGTTTGTAGTGTTCCCGAGCATCTCTGATATACAACCTAGGAGATTTTCTTGGGGTGATAGAATTAATTGGCACCGTTGCCGAGGAGAGGAGAATTGAAGCTCAGCTTCCCTGGGAAAATGACACAACTTCAAGTTTTGATGATAGACACGGTTTGAATGCAGTTTCTAGTTGTAATCATCTATTTGGCGACTCCACTGGAGGAATACCATCCTTTGGTGACTCCACATCAAAGATCTCGCTCAGTTTGTGAGACACACTCGAAGAAGTCCTCAGAAATCTCTAGCTAAACCATTGCCTGACCCTGAGAGGACTGTCAAGTCAAAGAAATATTCAAAGAAAGGGGCATCAGGATCAGGTAAGCCCAAGAAATCTCATGCATCTCTGAAAGATAAATTCATAGCTGAAGAATTACAGTTTGAAGACTTAGAGCCCAACATTGTTAATCAGGAAATTCCTCCAGAGATTAATTCAGACCCTTGAACAGTTAGTTCCACTTTGAATCTCAGTCCAAAGAAAGGTTCCCATTCAGTCCAAAACATCCCTTTATCTTTGCCATCAATCACATGACTTCCTACCATTCAAGCTTCCAGTATTCTTCCACATATTCCAATCATGGCAGGATAGCAAGCACCTATAAGGATAGAAAGAATTGTTGTTGCTAGATATGGACCTTTAGTCTTGCCTGTTCCTTTAAATCCTATGCCTGTGGGAGAATATCAAAAATATATGCCCAAATTCACTGGTACAGAAGGAGTATCAGCTGAAGAGCATTTAGAGTCATTTTATAGCTATGCTGATAACTTGGATATCAGTGAAGAGGATGTCTGGATGAGGGTTTTTGTTCAAAGCCTAGATGGGGAAGCTAGAAAATGGTTCAGAAATTTACCCCCTAGGTCCATTGCAGACATTGAGGCCCTAGATGATGTATTTTTAAAACACTGGGGAAATAATAGAGATCTGCTCTTTTATCATGATGAATTTGTGAACTTGCAGAGAGAAGATGGTGACCTGCTATCTGATTTCAACATCAGATTCAATCATACATACATCAGAATGCCAGTTGAAGTAAGACCCACCCCTACTTCTGCTATGATTACTTATTCTAATGCCCTTGATTCTCAGTTCTGCCTACTGTTAAGAGAAATAAAGTATGCTTCGTTGGCTGATATGCAAGCTGCAGACTTTGAAGTAGAAGCAAACATCATTGCTGCAGAGAGACTTTAAGGTGATGCTGAAAGTAGAAGACAGGGAGGTGAATCCTCTTCATCCTATGATTTTGAAATATATGAATTAGCTAAGATGATAGAGCTATTGACCTCTGAAGTTTCCAAATTAAAAGCTGAGCAGCATTTTGAAGAAGCTGGAGCTCATTGTTCTTTTTCTTTTCCAACTTGATATCCATATAAAGAAGCAAATGAGCATTTGTAGATTCTGCAAAGAAAGAAAGTTACAAATGAATATGAAGGGGTAAGGCCCCTTCTATAGGATATAGTCATGGAAGAAGTGCAACATGAGGAGGAGGTTCATGGTTTGGAAGGTGCTCCATTCCTAACCAGATCTGCCTATGAAGAAGCATTATCAAGAGCCACTGCTTGTCAGTTTGTTGTACCTGCAGAACAACAAGCTTATCAGCAGCAACAATCAGTAGCCTGTCCTGTCCTATTAGCCTAAGGCCAGCACATCTTCTAATGGCTATGCAGATCTACAAATTGAACAGCCTATTATCATCCCCAGCCCAGTAATCAAGAAGGGAGAAGAAAGCTCCACATCATCTTTTGTCCCTCTGTCTGCTCAAAAAACAACCCCTCCAAGTTGCCACTTCAACACTGAGGCAGAACAAAATTCATAGCCCAAGGCTGAGACTGATCACCTCAGTTTTAATTTTTTGATGCCTGCTCAGATGGCCTCCACACAGATTGAAAAGGAAGCTTGCCAAAAGACAGAGGAAGAGGGTTCACAGTATTGGAATCCCTCCTTGGATGAGGACTGTTCTAAGAAAGATACAGGAGCAGAAAATGTCTCTGTGTCTCTTGCACATGGACATATTGGTGCACCATTCACATTAATTGTGCAGGCCATAGATGATAAAGATAAGTACACAACAGCAATGATTATTCAACAGGTGTACACAGGCTCCCATGAGGAACATCCAAGAATAAAAATACACAGAGGGGACATGAAATTTGATCAATATCTACCTATTAAGCTCAAATGTCCTAAATTGTTTGAGGTAGATGATCAAATCAATCCGGTGTTGCAGCTCTATGATGAAGGGGATGAGAGCAGGAGGAACAATTTTGGTAGCCCAGCAGATGGGCAGTTTTTTAGGAAGTTTTAAGTTTTCAGGCCTTAATGGTTGTAAGCAATTTCTTTTTCAGTTTTTAGTGTAGACCTAGTTTGAATCCATGCCCAATGGATACTAGGCAATGTTTTTAAGCTAATTTTGTATGAAGGCATTGGTCTACAAGTTCTTGAGACCTCACAGGGAGGATCTCATCCCCAGAAGGAGCCAGTGTTAGCTCTGCTACAAATTTGAACAGTTGAGGGTCAAAGGCAACTTTGCCATGTTGCAGTATACTTAAGGGTTGCTTGCAGAAGTTGTTCTCCTCCTTCTCTTTCGGGTTTCTTCATACCACATAGCCTTGCATCCTCTGTTTCCTCCTTCCCCTTAATCTCCCTCATTCTCCTTTAAACCCCTCTATCCCTGTTTTTCTCTCAATAGCTCCGTTTGCCGCTTAACTTCTTTATAAAACTCATTCAAACCTCGTTACCCTTGTTTTATATCTCAATTCAGTGTGAAGGTTTTGTTTCCTTAGTGCCCGGGTTATTAAAGTTTAAATGTTATATAACCCACATAACCATATTCATATACCCGCGCTCTGTTCCTGTCACATCATTCTACAGTTGTGTGCATTAAACATTGCGCACGTTCCCTGTCTTCTGGCCATCCATCGCGTGATCGGAGGGTAGTCGCAAGCCGCGATCATGCGACTTGCGTGCCTGTTAACCCACGGGGGTGGCAGTTTTCGGGTGCCACACGTTTTTATTTGATTGCATCACGCCTCGCGTTACAGAAACCGCTCGCAGCCCAAAGGCGGTGCAGGGAAACCGCCTGCCCGCTATGCCACTATTCCCCTGGTCATTATCATTCGTGCATTTTCCATGTGCCATCACCGTCGTATCTGTCGTGTCCAGATCTGACGGCCCTCATCGTCCTCGCCTGTCCGCCTCCTGATAGCTCCTCCCTATGTGATCTCCACTGTTAATCTATATGATCCAACGGTCCACAATGATCTGCTCCCGTTTGCTCCCGATAAGCCACTCCAAACCGATCTCGGTCGTCCGTATATATGATCCAACGACCAATATTGCCTCCCTGTCCCACCCATGTAGCATCCATGTTATTCTCGTGCCTCTGACCTGTGTTATTCACCCGAAGGATGAAGGGGATAAACTGCCTGTACCTGCACAGTTAAAGCCTCAACAACTGCAAATTAATCAAAAACATGGTCGAGGACAAATAGGACTGCCTCGAGCAGTTAAAAGTAGTCAAAGATTATGGTTCCATTCATATTTTACTCCAGCTACCTCAGAAGGACATCAGAATATCTAGAAGGGTCGATTTTTTTCATTAAAGCTCTCATACCATAGTAGAGCCCCATATCTAAATTGTAAATGTGGTTGGTGGTCCATTAAGACACCTCCACGCTTAGTGGCAGAGATATTTTGTAACCAACCACTATATATGTTCATAAGACAGAATGTAAGAGGTTGATGAGTGTTATTCTGTTGTAAGCTTCAACTTCTGGAGACTATAACTACTATGAGACCTGTAGCTTCTGGTCTTCATTTCCAACTAATGCAAGCTTCTTTTGCTATCAATTGCTCATTTTCACTTCTTCTATGTTCCAGGCTGTGCCTATTATGCAATTGTTGATGTGCTGTAGATGTTTAGCATGAGAGGGGCTGTCATCCCACCTCTGTATTTGAATCTAGCATTTATCATTGAATTTGTATGCAGGTTTCTGTTTGTTTAATACCAGAGAGCTGTCATCCTATCTGTGTGTTAAGAAATAGATTTGCAAACCTCTTTACTAGTTGCAGCTGGCCATCACAGGGTCCTGTGCATCTGCTGGTGTGATTAGTATTCTCCATGTCCACTTATTTCTTAAACTATGAGTAATTGGTGGTTAAAAGCCCTGTAGTATGGGGGTGTTCACCCATGTCTGGGGTTAAGCATAGTAGGAATGGTTATCTAGCTTGAATATGCAACATTTGTTTCATTCATCCACTAATTTATCCAACATTTTGTTGAGTTTGTAGTGTTCCTGAGAATCTCTGATATACAACCTAGTAGAGTTTCTTGGGGTGATAACAGGTTCTAAAGAAATACTTTCCATAGAAGATGATCTCTTCTGTCCATTGTATATTATTGCCTTTAGTTAAAATTTTCCTTTAGAAATAATAATACTAGTTCAAAATCATTTACTTTTGGTTTTACAAAGGATAGTTTCTTTTTAATTTTGAATTTTCGCTTGTATAAGTAAAGATTGTTATGAAAGTAATCTTCACATATGAAATATATAGTTAAGTTTGATTGCTCTTAAATTACCTGTTTTCTGCATTAATTATCTAATTTTGATGAAACTTAGTTTTAAGAAAGAAACTTCTCCTTTACATCAGTCCATAAAAGTATTTATAACAAAGCAAAGTCCCTCTCTAGAAAGGCATCTTCAAAACTCTACAATTGTCGTCCAGAAGCTCTTAGGGAGCCAATGATCCTACCCACTTAATCGGCTTTCATTTTTAGAGTGTAATTCTAAAATATAGTTAAACTTAAAGGATGAGAGGTCTCATCAAGAGTCGGCCTACCATGATCGTAAGATTATAACTAACTGACATTACCAACACCGCATATCAGAACAGGGTAATGGCTTAAGATTATATTAATCAAAAGATAAGGGGTCTCATCACGAGCCAGCTTGTTCAATTAAGTTACAAATCAAGTGAATGGAATTGTCAATATTGGTCACCAAACCAAGACATTGTCCTTTAAGAAACAAAAGATGAATAACTGAAGCAACAATGAATTACTTCAAAAAATAAAGAAAGCAATAAGTACACTTACGACCTTATCTTTAAAAATTGCATTATGATTTAATTGGGATTTTGGATCATTGCTGATTAAAAGGTAACCTTGTCGAGGCTATGAATGTTTGCTGGCAGCAGAGGCTTTAGCTACGACAACTGAGTATACTAAAAAACTAGTCTGAGGAGAGACTCCTTGCTTTTATCTTTAAAAAACCAAGTAAAACTGATGTAGACAAAAGTAGATTTCGATGAGAAAAGAATAATCAAAATAATGATAGTTAAGTAGATGTTGTTTTATTAGTAAAGAGCGGTATTTCTAACCTTATATTCCATGTAACAATCTTATTTTCAAAACTATCTTTATTTTGGAAGTCTTAGAAATTTCAAAAAACTCTCAGAGATAGCTAGTTCTTCCAAGTAAATCGCCAATTTTTGTAGTATTCAACAACCCCCGATTTATTAATGATAGTAGTTAATATTACGTTAATAAATGGGGACGCTTCAAAAAAATCTATCCAAAAAACAAAACTTGTCATTTAGGCATTTCTTTTATTTTTTGGAATAATGAAAAGATAATAATCAACACCCTCTTTTTAGAAAAACTATTAGAAATTTACCTTCACACATATAGCATGATTTAAACCCACCAAAATACCTTTCTGACCCTCCAAAATCAAGAAAATCGATTAATTAAGGACTCTATGCTCGAAACTATCATAAAATCAAAATAAACTAAGTCCTTCATATTTTTCTCACATCACATAACACCATTCATAAAGGGCCTGCTTTAAAATTTTAATTGCGAAACATGCGAGATGCGAAATTGCGATGGCGTTACAACTCTTATCACATTGCATTTCGGGCATTTAAACGAACACCATGTACTTACCTCCAGTTGATATTGTGATATACGATCAAGACCTAGACCCACTCCTTAAAAATAACAAGCAAATGTTTTAGGTCCACTGCTCAGTAAAAAGGGTCCTTTACATAGGATAAACCCGGCAAGTAGCTACATTTTGAAAACAACCAACAATCAGCTCGCAATCTCACATCTCAAAGAAACACAGAGGGAGGGAAGAAAGGCAGAAATGCATATTGCGATATTGCAATCTGCGATATTGCTTCACAAATTGCACAATCACTATCATCACAGTTCAAAGGCTCGTTACCCTAGAAGCTTTCTTCCCGTTTTACGATGCATAACACTTATGAGCATTAAAGTTAAGGGATAACAAATCATTAGTGGGCATTTAATAAGAAATAACTGCATTTATTTGTGAAAAGACATTTAGCGTGATATGATATCTTCTTACGTGCGTTCAATTAAATCTCCTTTTATCACCTTTACAAGTTATCTGCATTATTTTGTTTTATGTTCATCTTTGTGTATCTAATAGTTGTTGTTCTTCACTTTTAGGAAAAGTCCGCCGAGCGAAGCATTGAGAACAATGGTGAAGAAAGGCAAGGCAGACACTTCTGAGAAGTCAGAAATGACTCCTCTATTTACCGATACTATATGCAACAGAGAGGGAGGAACCTCTACATCGGAGGCTATGTATAACACACTGGAGGAGGAGCAGCCGAGGATTATGGAAAAAAAATTACAGTTGACGTACGTGATTCCTCAGAAGCTTCCATGCTAGAGATGACATGCTCATTTTTGCACCGCATAGCCGCGCGCCAAAGAAAATCTCTTATACTGACATGGTTAAATTGGTTATGGATGAAACCAAAATCTCAGATAGAGAATTCAGGACAAGAAGCCAAGGGGTTATGGGATCTTTCACCCCGGACAACCTACGGCTTATGTACCACCTACCAGAGCCACAGGTCATCTACAATAGGCAGTTCATGGAGAATTTTGCCAAAGAAAACAATGACCCAGCAGACTGCACCTAGACCTAGTCCAATAATGAGGAAAAGATCAAGAAAGATAAAAATGATATGTTCACTACTTCATATGTTTGTCCCCCTCATAGTTTTGCAGTGGCTAAGTTATGTAGACTATTTGGCACACTCGATAGTACTAAGTTCTCCACAGAATGGTTGTCATTAATAGATGCAGTTGTTAACGCAACTGTAATGAACTGGGAACAAATTATGTCTAACAATTTAGCAAAAACAATTATTGAGTATAGAAGGAAAAAAGTGTTGCTTCAAGGGTTTACCTTCCATTCTTTATGAGTGCTTATGTCATGGACGTAATTTGTTTTAATTCGAAATTCCCTATCATGGGGTGGAAATGGACTATTCGAAATCGACTTCCCATTCACAAATACCACAAGGACATGTGGGAATCCAATTTTCAACCACATTTTTTCAAGATTTGTCATGGAGTTATGCTCCCTATTCGCAAGCGGCTTTACAATCGAGATGCCTCCAGGTTTTCCCAAAAAGCTGAAGTTGACCTCCTCCTAGTGGCTAGATGGTTCAGGGATGAAAAATTTACATATATCATGGTTTTTGGAAGCATCACCTCCCCCCATGTCCTCCCATACTATGTTCTAGATAAATTGATGGCTATAGATATAGCCTATCAAATAGCTAATGAGGAAGGAATGAGCAAGACATTGAAGGATTCAAACAAGGCCACCTAGCCTACATTCCCCATATAGTGTGGAGCATTTGCACTACATGACCTAGGGCATGTATTCAAAGAAGCAGAGAACATGCTATCTCTGCGATTACCTAAATTCCTTGCAAGGAAATATGACCCGTTTGGCACTATCGAAAATTTCACCACTCTTGTGAAAATAAAAGTATTCAGCAATGAGGCAGATGCCTTTGATGATATATTTTTGTAGAAAAAAACCTTCATAGAGGTGAAGCATATGGCACAACTACTTTTTTACCGTGAAGATATGGAAAAAATTTACAGTTACAGGGAAAGGAGGTTAGCAAAGGTCCCATTGGAACAATTATTGATTGAACCAATAAGGGAGCCTACTCCTAGTGTGACTATACAAGATGACTCCAAAGAAAATTTCAAGATTGATTCTAGAGAAGAATCTCAAGAGAAATCCACCAGGGAATCACAACAGTCATCACAAAATGGAAAAAGCAGAAGCATGGAGTCAGTTAACGATACAACCCAATCTACACAGAATATAGTTGAAGAAGCTTTAGCTAGGAAACAAGCTGAAATCCCTACTACCTTTGCACATCCAATAAAACCCCTAGTAATCGATCTAGAGGAAGAGTGGGATAAATTTAATAATATTCTCAACACAGAGGAACAAATTCCATATTTGCAAACTCCACCACAGAAAACGACTCTAGAAATTGTAGTGGAAGAGACTGCAAATACACAAGAGGTAGAGCACATCCCTGCCACCCCAACTTCCGAAATAATTTTGGGAATTGAAGAAATTCCCCCTGTAGATGTTTTCTATAGCCCACAGCAGAAGGCCACGGTGAAAAGACAAAGAAATAAAAGGAAATTGGACGCTACAACTGCTACTACCCCTGAAAATGAACCAATAGATGTTCTATGGAAAGACTCACCCGTTCACCCATCCACCAACCTTACTAGACTCTCGCGGTTTGCAGGTGTTTATGCTACAATGACCATGGACAAAGAAACATAAATACAAATGTTGCTTAGAGAAAAGGAAGATAAAATAGCATCGCTTGAGCAACAATTACAGTAAGTAAAATCCGACTAGCAGGCACAGATACGGTTGGCCAAGCTTCAACAAGTATTTGATCAGATGCAAATAGAACATCGAACCAGGTTAGCCGAGAAGGAAGCACAGATTCAGGCAATAACTGATCTACACAAAGACAATTCAAAAATTGATCGGTTTGTTACCGAAGCACTTGGTCTTAACTCCTAGCTAATGCACTAGAAAGAATTATTCTACCAAAAGATTTCATAGTGGAAATATTATTACAAAACAAGTGATAAATTGACAAGTCAAGTTGTGAAAATGAGACTTGAATACGATGAGATCTTTAAAAAAGTATCTGAATTTAGCGCCTGAAAAAATACAGAAGATGGGATTGTTGGGCTAATTTATTGACTAAATTAACACAAGTATTTAATTATCAATCCGGGTTTGTAAAACATGGAGGAAAATCCACTGTATATGGACATCATATATAATCAAGTTTAGAAGATAGAATTTGAAGATTTAAGGAAGTACATATTACAAATATAAACCTATTTTAACAATTTCTAATTCACTTATGTAATATATGAGCGAAGAGGCTCCTAACTTAGGAGAACCAGGTTGTCCTTCCCTAGAATACTACTTTCATGAAGATAAATCTAAGAGCACTAATTAACAATGGTTTATGATGTAGAAGATGTAAAAGAAGAGGCTCCTAACTAAGAAGGTCCAAATTTTCCTTCTTCACAATCCTACTATATCACAATCACCATTGCTTCAAACCAGAAATGCATAAATAACTTCAAATGAGAAATGGAGAATGAAATTCAGTTTTAGTTCAAGATCAAATAGAAGGAGAATTTAACTTAAATTCTTGTGTGTCCCTTCATATGTAGATTAGAATTAAACCAATATTCATTCAGCAATCATCACACATCTAAATACATTTGAAACAAAAACTAGTCTATGAAAACTACGAAAATTGAACCAAGAAGTGTACTTATCTTGGTGTGGGGGACCTCCACCCTTGCCTTGCACATTTGAAGAAATATTAGCTACAGCAACTTTAGTAAATCAACCAAGCATGAACAACAAATTGGAATGAAACAAGTTCTTCAAATTAGCTCCCAACTCAAATTATACAACAGTTACATACAAATTCCATTACAAAAGCCATCAAAGTCTTGGCTTTAAATAGAGGTTTAATGAAACAAACTGATCTATATTATCTCTAACACTTATATCTACTCATATCCACCTATCTAAGTTGAACTCATCCAATTCATCCCAAGAAATATGGTGAATCCCATAAAATCTCAAAACTGCCATATTTCCTAGGGATTTTCTGGTGACTAGTCATGTTTGACCAGCCTTGACCATGCCTAATAAAGCTTGTTCTGGCTGAACCAAGTGGAGTTAGGTTTGTCCTAGTTCCCAAGCTATCCATTCATGCATCAAACTCAAGCCCAAGTGTCCTGTAAATATGTCATCCACATAGCTATTACGGGAATTTCTGATTCAGTCCAAAATTGCACTTGAAACTCAATTTTCATAAAAACTTCTAGAAATTGCAAAATTAAAATTAAACACCTGAGTATGCATAAAATACATCAAAATGAGATGGATTTGATGGAAAATGGACGGAAAATATAAGGATTAAGTAGGTTTCCCTAAGCAAAAATAGACCAAAACTGAGGGCCAACAGGGAGAAAGGCCGACCTGCCCAAGCTAGAAGAATCACATAATGAAATCCTATTTGCGAGCTCGGATTCTTGGCTTAAAGAAGTAGAGGCGGCAACAGCAGATGCAGCGGTGGCAAAAAACAGTGTCATAGAAAACATCAATGAAAATTTACATAATCCATTCCCGGTTTCCGGTGGCAGAATCCATTCCCGGTTTCCTTCCCAATTCGAAACAGCTTGAATAGAAATGGAAACAGGCAACGACAGAAAAAGGAGAAGCGATAAGGCAAATGACCAGGTTAAACTGGGAGGCATATTGGAAACATTTGGTAAAGCCTCATAGCCAATGGATGAACCTATGATGCCTAACCACTTCTACAGAGAAAATGGCACTAACACTGACCGATGTTATATTCGCTAGACAGTTGAAAGCTGAAATCGTCCAACCAACACAACTCAAGCCCATGATGGATATTTGCAATCTGAAGAATCAAATGCAGGATAGTTAGTCACCTTGTTTATTTCCATTTTTTATTTTCTTTTTGCACAAATTGAGGTAGGTCGTTTAAACCTCCTCAACTATTTTTGTAATAGCCTATTTTTAGTTTTATAGTCTTAGTACTTAAACCCCGCTCATGCATTTAGAGAGGGGTCCAGAATTTTATCAGAAACAGTCTTCAAAACATGCACTTTTGTCCCTTTAAGGAAGTTTTGGTGAAATTAATGGAACATGATTTATTTTCTATCCGATTTAGCATCCTCTACTAAAATTGCACTTTTGTACTCTTAGATGGTGTTGAGTGGACTGAAGATAGATCAATATTGTTGAAACAAATGAGTAGGACATATTATAAATGGTACGTTTATCTCGTAATCCTTTTTACTTATGTATTAAGCAATGATTTCTTCTCGAATTGTTTGTGTATGAAAGTCTGAATCTTGATTATCATTATTGCACTTTTGTATGATGATGATCTTTATTTTATGGTGAATATGTGAATAATTCTTTATGAAATATATCTTACACAATTGTTTTAGCTAAATTTTATATGAAACAATTATTGTTAAAACAGATTCACTTCTCATCGCAATTGAATGATCTTTATTACCAATTGCTTTCAAACATTATTGTAGATCACATATATCAATTCAAATCCCGAGCATATTTATAATTAGATAGTGCTTAAATTAGGATAAAATGCATGTGCTTGTTAGTTTAGATTATATTACTTTTAACTTAGACATTACTTTAAAACCTCACATATCACCCCATTAGCACAAGCATTTAATAGATTGGGAAACTAGTCCCATTATCCCAAGTTGGAGCCACTACTCCAAACGGAAAAGGAGTTGCCATCCAAGGTCCAGACCGGGTGGCTTTCCCTTGAGGCAATAATATTACTTTTAGCTTAGACATTACTTTAAAACCTCACATATCACCCCATTAGCACAAGCATTTAATAGATTGGGAAACTAGTCCCATTATCCGAAGTTGGAGCCACTACTCCAAACGGAAAAGGAGCTGCCAACCAAGGTCCGGACTGGGTGGTTTTCCCTTGAGGCAACGATTTTTAAGGCTTCATCAGACTGATATGATGGTTTTGAGGCAGGGATATTCCTTGGTTTTGGATCTTCTAATGCAAGGAAACCTTGCCAAGGGAGGGATCACCTGAGGGAATGTGTAGCAGAGGGGGGGATCCCCATGAAACATGGAAGGTGTGTGACTGCATGGAAAAGGGTGCTCAAATTATCCAAGGGACTATGTAGCAGAGAAGGGAAGGACAGTGATGGATTTTCTTTGGTCATTAGCATTTCCAGATGGAATCAGATGCACATTGGGAGTGTGCCCTCAAACAATGAGTGAGTAAGTGTTCACGAGGAGGATAAGTGGCATAGGATTGCAACATTTTAAATTGGATGTAGCTTTGACTTTGGCAGTAGATTCTGGGCTTCCTGAGAAGGAGGTGAATCCTGGTATTACTTTGAGGGTGGAGGAGTGAGCGTATGAATTACCTTGTTGGAAATGTAGCCATCATATCCTTTTATTTTTTGGCTAAGAAAATGTGTATATGTGTATATTATTGTAAATATTATATCGATTTGTGTTATAAATCTCCATAGGAAATATGATTATTTGTGTGTTGAATCAAATGTGCATAAGTATATGTGGTGGTTATTGCAAATATTGTAATGAGTTGTGTTATAAAGATCCAGTAAATGATAGGTTTGACATGTTTTAGCGAGACGTCATTGTGAATACTACAATGAGTTGTGTTATAAAGATCCATGGGCAATACGTTTTGTTTCTATGAATCTTGTTAGTTATAGGCGTCATTGAATACCGGGGACGGTGTTCCCCCAAGGGGGAGGTTTCTGTAACAGCCATGTTTAAAATTCCATGTAAAAAAATATAAGACCAAGGTCATGGGGCATGTATTCCAAGTTTAATGTTGGGAAAAGCATCCTAGTGGGTGTTCATTTCATTTATTATGGATAAAGGAAATTGGAAAAGGAAATGAAAAAGGCTTTGGAAAGGAAAAATGGCATTTTTGGCAATTTATTTATGAAAATAAAGGAAATTAGGAGGAAATGAAGGTGAAAGGTCACAAGATGCATGTGAGGAGGAAAATGAAGGAAAATAGAGGCCTCATTGATAAAAAGGCTTCTAAGGATCAGTTCATAGATTTTTGTAAGTACACTTTTGCAACTCTCTCTCTCTCTCTCACTATTGGACACTTAGAGTTTTCTTGGAGCACTTTAACTTTGGATCAAGGAAAGAAACGATTAAGGAAGGAAGAGCGGGATCAAGCAACTACAATGGGATTATTTGTAGGTATCAATTCGAATGTATGATTTCCTTGCTAGATTTAGCATGCTGGTTATGCATGTGTGTTCTTGGTTCTGTTATTGTCTTGGGCATGGGTTTTTCCATGTTTGACAGTGGTTTTTAGCCTAGTCTTGCCATTTCTGGATAGCCATGGTGTGATGTGGTTCTCATGTTTTGGTTGGGCTAAATTGCCAGATGGATTCAAAACTAAGTGAGGTGGAACTTTGAAAGGAAGAACACATGGCCTAGTGACCCCTAAACCAGACTATGGATTGCGGTAAAGCGTTGGCCTAGTAACTACTGAAACAGATTGTGGGTTGCGGTAAAGTTGAATTTTGTGTTGCCTCGGTGGGCCTAGGAATCCTCAACCGATGAATCGTGGGATATACGGTAAAACCTAGAGGTGGGTGCCCTTGACCAAGCCTTGGAATCCTTGGCCAATGAATGAAAGGATATATCGTAAATCCTGGAGGGCAGAGTCATGATTATGGCCTAGTGATCCTTGAATAAGACTATGGATTGCGGTAAAATCTAGATACTAGGAGACACTAAAATTTCTCACGGTGTAGGTGAAGAAATCTGATGGTATCCATGGTTGTTTAGGGCCTAGTGATTCAGTGAGGATTGCAGTAAAGAAAAGTTATAATTATTAGGGTGAGGTGGTTTATCCTCGGGAAGCCCTTGTTGATCTTTTGGTTATGATTCCCACATTCATGCTTGGAATATGGCTCGGGGGTGACTGGTTGAAAGAAATATTTGGTTCAGCCAACCTATGGTTGGATGGTTTGTGGAAGTCCCAAGCCTGGTTCGCTTTTCAATTCATTAATATGAATTCCTTCTCCTTGGTATTTCATGTGTAAATGTGCTAGTTTATATCTAGATTCTATGGTTGTTGTATCCTTATTATTTTTGTTGTTTATATGATGGTTATGAGTATGTTTTATGACAATGATGATGTATGTCTCTGATCATGTTTTGATTTGTAAATGAATGAACAATGAATATATGACCCAATATATGATAATGCAGCTAATGTGATAAGGCATCAATGCTCCTTAGCAATTCTTAGATAAGTATGAGACCCCTATGCTCAGATCTGTTGTTATGACATGTAGAATTCATATTTCTGACATGTTTGTCGGAATGTCTGTCATCGCTAGTAGGGTTCCATTCAAGTATTTATTCAATTATTTGCATTTGTATCATTGTTTCCATGTAAATTTTCGTTTTTGGGAGTTCCATGAAGTTTTGGGTGGTGCACTAAGTCGCAGCCTTGAAAAAGTCGCACAGAATCTGGGGTCACAGGCTCAGAACTAGGTGAAAAAGACCCCAGTCACTTGCATATCCTTCCTATGAGAGGAAATGGAGGGTCCTAGTTGCATGCATGCCCATGTCATGGGACCGACTGAGGCTCTAGGTCAGTAGAATGCTGGGTTTTCTCAGGGGTGATCAACTAGAAGTGGTGGGTGGTTCCTGAGGGTTCCGTAGCATGTGTAGAAGGTTAGATTGGTTTTGTTTTGTCAGTTCCACTTCCTTAACTATACATGGGCATTTGAATCAGATCAAGGTAACATCTCATCACATGTTTACCCCAACGGACTGGTTAACTTAGGTAAATTATGGAGGAGGGTGTTACAATGGTAATAAATTCAAAGTTGACCAGGTCGATTTTTTTGAGCCAACTATTCCCAGACCAAAGAATGTGAGCCATGATGGATTTAATTTTGCTAATGATAAATGAAGGAATCCAAAAGAGATGCATCTAGTATATTGACAATTGTTATAATACCAACTTGAGCAGAATATATCGACCACCCATAATGAGCTAGCGATGAGTCTACAGAGAAATGAATATTTGAAACTTCTCTACATCCAACTCCAATCTACAACCTTGTAGATAATTGTATTTAATATAAATGCCAAATAAGATAATCCACCCTCAACGTGAGAAACCTCCACCTCAAACAAGAAGGAAATTCGAAGAATAACCTCCAGGATTGTAGAGGAATGTATGATAATTGATTTTCTACCATTCATTATTAGACCAGAGGCAAATCGAAATATAACCAAAATATGATGGAAAACTCACCACTGTTCTAGGGAAACTTGTTCAAATGATGAAGCATCATCAACAAAAAAAGTGTGATACTAAAATGGAACATGGTCCCTGAAAACCCTGAAACGTTCCTTGTGAGATTGCCTATGTGATATTCCAACTAAGACCATCGATAACTAGTATGAATAATAGTGGAGACAATGAGCATCCCTAACGCAGACCCTTGGACACTGATAAAAAGGTTGATGGAAAGCCATTAATTAATACCATGAAATTAGCTTATGAGACACATGCCATAACCCACACAATATTATCAACTAAGAGCCCAATTTTATAGAAGCTCAATCACATATAAGCCCAATAAACACAAGCATATGCCTTATGAAGATCTAGTTTCATAATGATTGCTTCTTTCTGCTTTGTTTGCATAGTGTGGAGGCATTTTGTGTTGAAGAAAATGCATCATGAATCTGATGACCAGATAAAAAAATGAATTTCTCAGGAGAGATATAGGATGACATGTACTCCTTAATCCAACCCACAATGACATTTGAAATCAACTTGTAGGAAATATTACAAAGGGAGATCGAGCAAAAAGCAAAGAAAGAATGAGGGTGTCAAGACTTTGGAATTAAAGCAATAAAGGTGGATTTGATAGCACCAGAGATGCGACCAGCCAATCTAGATTATTCAACCATATTGAGAAGATCTTTCCCCATTTGATTTAAAAAATCAAGAAGATTTTATTACGAGGTCCCCAACTTTCTTCACTAGCATTCGTGGCATTAAAATCACTAGCAATGACCATAGACCCAGCCTTAACCAAACCACTAGCCTCCATCCTTTCCACAAACCCCTTTACTCATGGCAAGGTGCATATAGATTTAAGAACTGAATCTCGGAATTAATTCCTCTAATGTAGCCAGTCAAGAGTATACCTGCAAAACACTTGAAAGCTTTTACATTTACCCCTTGTGGATTCCAAGGAGACACTAGACCACCTGAAAGACCACATGAATAAATAGCAACAAGAAACCAACCCACATAAATAGACAAGAAGTATTATCTATCCCTCTCCATTTAGGCCATAGACTCTTGAACGAATATGATGAAAGGCTTAATAGAGTTGATTAGATGTCTAAGGGATAATTTTTTTGAGGAATCCCCTAGTCCTCACAGATTGAGAGAGATAATTTTCATCATGACACCCTGAGATCAGACTTAAAAGCTCTAAGGGCCCAAGGGTCAACAATTGATATGATAGGGAAATCTTGGAGAGAATTATCTAGATCATCATGTAAAGACTTAGCAGAAGGTTTCCCATGGAAGTGTCTACTACCTTATCCCCTTTCCTTTGGACCATAATGTTTAGAGCAAAACTGGGACTAATAGAGGGAGATTGATGGGGGGCATCAGCTTTATGAATAGTGAGCGCAACAAGGTCCCTGGCCATGTCTTTAAAAAGAAAATCAATATCACTACCAATTGAATTATGTGGACATGATCTAATTAAACAGACCATCTCCTATGATGGGCCTGATTTATCATCCAACCCAGATGCCCTCCTCACAAGGACAATATCACACAATGAGTGATAAGGGAGAGAGTCCCCGCATAGCTGATGAGCACAAGGAGAGAAATGTAATGAGGTAACATGTGGACATGGGGATTTTTAGAGGTTTGGGATTGAAGAAGGCACAAAAATTAGAGTCTTTTTAGAGGATAACGGAGTCGGGATGGGAAAACTAGAGGCATGTAGAAATGGAGGCACATGGGCTGAGGGAGACATAAGGCCAGGAGGCTCCACAAATCTATTATCATCTAATGGAACGATGGAGAGTGGGGCATCTGCAAAGAGGAAGGGCTATTTTCCAAAGAAACCATGTCCAATATTGAGTCAAGGGAATGATAATTAGCTAATTTTTGTAGAGGGTTGAAGGAGCATTAGAGTTCTTGGAACAATTGTCATGAACTGACTTCCAAAGAAAAGGCCAAGACTTATAGGGGCAATGTTCCATTACATGACACATGTAATGACAAAGGAGAAATTGAAAGGGAATATCCAAAAAGTCCACCCTTTGTCTAATTTTTATGGTGTCCCACTCAAAGTCTATATTTCTGGGAGGCCACCCAAAAAATTGACCTCGACCTACATCTAGTTATTCGTTTGTCCTTGGCTCCCAATATGTTGGCATCTATATAAATGAAGATTCTAATGGATTTCACAATCTCTTTGAATACCCTACACATCCAAAATTCAAGTGGGAGCCCAGGAAGCTTTAACGACATATATCAAGAGTGTGGGGTCACAGATAATGGATTGAAACCAATATACGACCTATGGAGCTATAGGAAACTATAACCACAAACCTAAGGCACCAACAAGATGTCCTCTGCATCATCCTTGTATAAAAAATGAATCATGAACCAACAATTCATCAAAATACAAACCTTAAGAGCATATTTTAGGATAGGATTCTAGTGTCCCTTCACCCAGGCATGTATCTGAGGTTTATCTATATCAGAAAAAATCCAACGCCCCACCAGAGAACACTATCATAGACTTACTACATCATCCCAGAGGAAATCATAGACAAAACTGAGAAACTTAGTCTCTGAGGAAATTTTCATGAGAGGTATGGCCTTATGGCCCATGTTTTCAATTGATGTGGCCTTGACAAACCCAATCCGCTAGACAGGGAGTCTGCCACCAACCTGTCTAAAGTCAGATGTTTAGTGTATTCCACCTCAACTGCCAACATGGCTTATATTAGGGCCTCCATATCAATGGATTATGCTCCTGATGAAGTCATATTAGGTAAGGATTACAAGCCACCAAGTCATACACCAACCACATAAATAAGAGAGAAAGAAATGTGCCAAATCTAGGTTGGATCCTATAACAAATTACTGACAATCATACCCAGCTCCCCAAAATGGAAAAAGGGAATTTTGGTTGTAAGATCACCGCCAAAAAGGAATGTCAGAGATCCAAGAGTAAATGCCTACACAAAGTACAAATATCGAGAGGAAAGTCTCGAGGGCACGATAGGACCTAGGAATGTTCCTCCCAAGGGAAAAGGATCCAACAGTCCAAAAATAGATCCCTCGTGTGCCATGGATGTGGTACAATGTTAATGCAATTATCAAATAGGAAGGGAGAAAACTGCCAAAAAAAGAGACCTCGAGCAAGTAGAATGGAAAACCGCCTCAGATGTCAAAGTATTTTAAATTATGACCACATCCAACACCGGGAAATACATGCAACTCCGAGGAGTATGACCAAGGACACCTCCAGTAAGAAAGAAAGAATACCATATGTTAGCGGCACCAACAACACCAACACTTGGGACAAGACCACCAGATTTGACGACAATGCCAACATAATTCCTTATAGGGCCAAGTGAAAACTAGGAAATTAAAACGAAAATTCTCTTTGTAGATCCTTGTGGACGAGACGAAGCCACTTCCCAGATGTTACAGATAGTATAGAGCGACCTCATATGATATAGCCAAAATAACAACGACAGGTAGGAGACTAACACTCAAACAAACCACAAACAACAACTTGAACCAATTCCACCCAGCTCAAGTAACTCAAATTAGAACAAACCCAAATGTATCACCTTCAGGTCAACCTCATTGTCTCATGATGATGAGATAAAGGACATAAAGAGCACTCAAAGCCAACAAAAACAATTGTAATATTTCAGATGTCGAAATGTAAGATATGACCGAAAAACGCAATCACCCCAACTAAGAACCAATAAAAAATATAAACAGACAACCAATTGAGCACTCTCTCACCACCTCAAGTGCATATGGAAAACACAACTACCGATAATAAGACCATCTAATAACACAATAAAATAAAAGAGAAACTCCACAAAACAACAATACAAACCCAAAATTGATATTATATTGTGTTATGACTTGAAAAATTGTGAGAATTCTAATGACCTCCCTACACCATTTCCCACCCTGTATTGCACCATTTCCTACCCATCAAACCACAAAAAAATCCTACTTGCCCATTCATAACAACATAAAATAATCCAATCCCATAATCCAAGAAGAGTAAAAAGCAAACTCTCTTACAAAAGAATTATAATAGATATCTAAATATTTGATTAGAGATGATACATAATAAGTTAGGTTTAAGAATATACGATAAATATAAATTCATGCTAAATTAATAAATATAAATCGAAATTACAAATCTTAATTGAATTTAAAGCACTCCAATAAAAAATTTTAAATTTTAAACCCAAAAACACCGTTCTTTCAAGAGGGTTGCTCAATTTGCTTTCATAAACGTTTCTCACACTAAAACCCCATATCACTTCAATGTAGCCGAGGTCCATATGGCACATCAAAGCGCTTTCTTCGCTTTTCTCAATGAAATACCAATAAAAATAACTGAAATTACTCGATTAGGGCGGCAAGCGTGTGTTACATGTGAGAAAAAGCGTATCTGCAGAATCCTCAACATGTGTGGCCCTTGATGACCATTTGGCGCCGACTAGACCGACTTCCCGGATTATTCGTTTGGGTGATTCCAATCTAGTCACGAGACGCGCAAACACATGAACCTGTGACCTAAGAATTCTGATAGTAGTAGCTTCTAGCCATTGAGGTTAGGGAGAAAGGCAATAAAGGGATAAGCCTGTTTTTAGGGTTTCAACATTAATTCGTTTTTCAGATTTTTCCAGGTCGACAGAATGAAGTATATATGTTGCGTGAGAGGTACAAAACTAATATATTTTGGTATGGATACCGGGTGATAGATATAAAATTATAGATTTATTTTAATTATAAATTTAGTAAAAGATTAAATTTATTGAAGTGTAAGTTATTATATTTATTTGTTAATTTGATAGATTAAAGTTAATATAAATATTTTTTTAAGTTAAAATGTAAAATAATAATACTTGAAATGCTATAATAATAAGAATATAATTTTTTTACTATTTTATATAAAATATAGGCATTTTATGATTATTATTATTATTATTGTTGTTGGGGATTTTTCTGTTAAAATCCCAAAAACAAACAAACTACACAACAAAGAACAATGCTATGTTTTAAACACACAGGATCTTAGCACAAGGAAGCCTGAGAATTTACACTGCTGATGTGTAAAAACCCATTTACATTTACTGTTGTAAAACCCCTTTTACATTTACTGGTGTAAAACTATTTTTACACATACTGCTGTAAAAAATAATTTACATATGCAGCTCCAAAAGAAATTATATGCTCATACTCCCCGCACTGCTGTGCATATCCTCCTTTCAAAAATCAACAACACATATAAAAACTTTCTACAAAAACATATGGGCTTCCCTCTTTTCTTTTCTTCATGCACTGGTGTAAAATAAAAATTACATACGCTGCTGCGTTCTATTTTTTTTTACATCGCACTGCTGTGCATTACAATTCTCATTTACACTACTGTGTATATTTTCATACGCGCTGCTGCGTTCTTCACTTACCACTCTATATCTCCTTCAACACACAAAAATATTACATATATATGACAACAAGAAAAACATACTTCACGTTTTCACTTCCCATGCTTCCGTAAAAGAAATAATAAAAATTAAATGCTTTTACCAGCTTTTACTTGTGCCCATACTCCCGCTGAAATGAAATTAAAAATTTCATCAAAACTTACCAACCCACAGTAAATTGCATTTACTGTTTTACTGACATTTACTGGCGGTAAGTAAAACTTTTACTTCACGTAAAATTTCATTTAATGCTGGCCTATACTTCAACCATTGACTTTATTTGCATCGCATCGCAGAAATCGCATTTGGCTGCAACACAAAAGTGGAGCGCACACACACATTTGTGCGATCTGTGATATGCGATCGGATCGCATCACACCATCGCAATCGAGGAAATCAAGTGAACAAAGCGGAGGAACCAAGCACACATGCGATATGCGATCTGCGATCTCATCGCATCGCAAGGATAAGGAAAAACAATTTGATGTTGCTGTTTAATTTTTGCTTCAGTTGAAATTACATTTTCAACACTCCCCTTTAATTTCAACTGCTGGGCATTCAGTCATACCCAAACACTTTCTCACATAGAGGGATACACCAACACTGTTGTTACAAAGACATCTTCCTCACATAGAGGGATTCACCAACTGCTTCTGATGCAGTTCCACAAACAACAAAATAGTCTTCCTCTCAATAGAGGGATTAACCTGAAACTGTGCTTAAGAGCACCTTCCTCATGACAGAGGGATTCACCTGTGACTATGCTGAAAAGCATCATCCTCTTGATAGAGGGATTTACCATGTGTATGCTAAAAAGCATCTTCCTCTTGACAGAGGGATTTACCATGACACTGTGCTGAAAATCACCTTCCTCTTTAATAGAGGGATTCACCAAGAACTTCACTTCCTCTCACGGAGGGATCACTGCCAAACACTGCTTTAGATGCAGTTTCAAAACAAAACATTCATTGCACTGTTGTGCATACTCATTACATTGTTCTTTTATGCTGCTGCATGTTCTCTGCTGCACTGTTGTGCCATCTTCTTTGCTGCGTCTACCCCACACTGCTGTGTCTACACTTGCTGTTGTGTTGCTGCACTTCACTTACATTTCTTTGCAAACTCTGCATTGTTGTGCATTCTTCACACAACAAAAAAAATTAACACGGGCTGCTGCCTTTTCTTTTTACACCCTTGCTTCACACAATCTTAGTCTTCATTCATTTTTTTATTTACACAATGCACTGCTGTGCAGTTCCTTTCATTTTTCTGCTGCCACACATTATCATTCAGCCATGTGCATTAAAAATCTGTTGTCCCTGTTTTTCTTTATGCATTTCTTTGCTTGCTGCATTGCATATGAAGAAAAACATTACATTTTTTTACTGCTGTGTATTGTACTCACTCTGCTGTGAGTGTGTTCTCTCACATTATATAGAAGGAAACTACCTTCCATTGCTATGCATTTCAATGCATGTGCTCCATAACAAAAAAAATTCAAAAAAACTGTTGTGTTATGTTCTATCTTCCCACTGCTGTGAGGGTCTTCTTGCTTTGCATACTTTTCTTCTCTGCTTCTATGGCAGATTTAACTTCATATCTTTCCCTTATAAAATCTTCATCAAGAAATGACTGTTAATACAGTTCAGCAATTATGATAAAAAAATTACAGGCTCCCCTTCACTGTGTGCATCATTTTCTTTCAGCAAAGTTTTTTTTAAAAGAAACTTAGATCAGTTGCAAAGCTCAAGGGACGTTCACACTGTATTTCCTTCCTTCTCCACACTTGTGTAACTTTCTTCTTTTGCATGGGTCTAGCTTGCATAGGAGCACATGTTAAGTTACAGTCACGTGCCATATGCCCAATGTTATGACACTTGAAGCATTCAACTTTATTCATGAATAAGAATTCATGATTTCTTCTTGTGAAATTATTTCTTGGAGATTGTCAGGGACCACAACATTTATCTCCATGAAATGCTCTACAGTCTTTTGCCATATGACCAAAGTTTGAACAAGCATAACAATAACCAAAAAATGAACTTTGGTAGCTGGGAGATGGAGGTTTCCTTGATGTACTTCTGAAGCCTTGCTGCCTTGAGATCCTTTGTTGATAACCATTGCATCTTGCCTCTTTGACATCAGCTACATTTCTTCTTGGAGCTGGTTTTCTACTTGGAGTAGGATTTCTTCTATTGTAGCCTTGATCTTTCTCCTTGCCTTTGCTGGAACTAGGAGCATCACAATTTCTTTCTGGCTTCTTCACATCTCCTTTGCTTAAAGCATATTCATTCTTGTTTGAGGGTTCAGCTACATACCCAAGTCCTGATTTATCAGACGGAGATCTGTGATAGCTGAGCAAGTCATCCAAGGGTTGAGAGCTCTTCATAATTTTGTTCATCCCTTCAACCTTTTTCTTGAGGAGGACAATCTCTTCTTCCAATCTTTCACATTCATTATTTTTCTTTGCAAGTTGTTCCTCAATTTCTTCCTTCCTCCGAGTAGCTTCAGCTGCTACTATTTTAAGAGAGATGATTTCTGACTTCATTTTGGAGAGTTCTGCTTGACTGCTCTCCATTTTCTTTTCAACTCCTTATGCTTGCTTCCTGGCTTCTTGTAGTTCAGACTTAAGGGATGAGACCTCTACCTTGTACTGTCCAATCTCTTCTACAAGCTTGTTCACTCTCTTGTGCCTTTGTTCAAGTTGACTTGACAAGGCGTCTTCCTGCTTCTTTGCTTCATTCAGCTGATTTGTCATGGATATGACTTCTTCATGATGTTTCCTCTTTCTTTCATCAAATTCCTTCTTAAGCCTGATGAGCTCTTAATCCCTTTCTTTTACTTGAAGTTTAATGAGGTCAACCTTCTCACATTCAGCTTCTATGATGGGTTCAGAATTTTCTTCTTCACTGATGGTCATGGTCAGTGCTCCCTTTGCATGAAGGTCATGCAGTCTGTCCCAAATATCCTTTGCTGATGAATATTTTCCTAATTTCTTCTTTATAGAATCAGGCAGTCCATCCAAGATTAGTTTTGCTACTTGTGCATTATACTCCTTGGATTCTTTATCCTTCTTGGTATCATCCATCACTGATTCCTAGATCTCAATCCCTTCAGACTGTAAGAAAGCCCTCATTTTTATTTCCCATATATCAAAGTTCCCATCCAACCTTGGAACCTCAAATACAATGCTTTCAAATAGATTGCCTTCTAGTTTAGTAGAGGAGGGAGACACATTTTTAGCAGGCTTGGAGGCTTTCCTCTTTGACCTTGCCATTCTTATCTAGGCTTTAAATACTTGACTGTTTTTTTAAAATGCTGACTGTATCTTCAACAATAACTCAAAAACTTGAGAAATACCTGAATCCTTTTGTTGAGTCCTCACACTGGTGAAGAAGCTTTCTCAGTTGCAACAAGAATCTTTGCTTCAGCTTCTTTGACACTTTTAAAGAGCCTGGACCAGCTCTGATACCACTGTTGGGGATTTTTCTATTAAAATCCCAAAAACAAACAAACTACAGAACAGAGAACAATGCTCTGTTTTAAACATACAGGATCTTAGCACAGGGAAGCTTAAAAATTTATTTGCAGACAGAGATTTACATACCCAGAAAAAAAATTTCTATTCATTAAGACAAAATGTCTCATACATATTCATCCTCTTTGCTAAGAGGGATTCACCATAAATACATTCAACAAAACTCTGTCTCCATCTGAGAATTTACACTGCTGGTGTGTAAAAACCCATTTACATTTACTGCTGTAAAACCCCTTTTACATTTACTGGTGTAAAACTATTTTTACACATACTGCTGTAAAAAATAATTTACATATGCAGCTCCAAAAGAAATTATATGCTCATACTCCGCGCACTACTGTGCATATCCTCCTTTCAAAAATCAACAACACATATAAAAACTTTCTACAAAAAACATATGGGCTTCCCTCTGTTCTTTCCTTCATGCACTGCTGTAAAATAAAAATTACATACGCTGGTGCGTTCTATTTTTTTTTACATCGCACTGCTGTGCGTTACAATTCTCATTTACACTACTGTGTATATTTTCATATGCGTTGCTGCGTTCTTCACTTACCACTCTATATTCCTTCAACACACAAAAATATTACATATATATGACAACAAGAAAAACATACTTCACGTTTTCACTTCCCATGCTTCCGTAAAAGAAATAATAAAAATTAAATGCTTTTACCAGCTTTTACTTGTGCCCATACTCCCGCTGAAATGAAATTAAAAATTTCATCAAAACTTACCAACCCACAGTAAATTGCATTTACTGTTTTACTGACATTTACTAGCGATAAGTAAAACTTTTACTTCACATAAAATTTCATTTAATGCTGGCCTGTAATTCAACCATTGACTTTATTTGCATCGCATCGCAGAAATCGCATTTGGCTGCAACACAAAAGTGGAGCACACACACACATTTGTGCGATCTGCGATCGGATCACATCACACCATCGCAATCGAAGAAATCAAGTGAACAAAGCGGAGGAACCAAGCACACATGCGATCTGCGATCTGCGATCTCATCGCATCACAAGGATAAGGAAAAAAAAATGATGCTACTGTTTAATTTTTGCTTCAGTTGAAATTACAATTTCAATAATTGTAAAACATATATAATATGTAAATTGTTGATATTGAAATAATCTTATTTATAAATTATATTGTTCACATTAAAGGGTTTTTTTTTAATTAATATATTTTTGGCTCTCCATCTAAGTATGCTAATAGATGTTGTAATGTAATGTTTAACATCTGGACAAAGTCAAATTACATAAAACTAAAATTAAAATAAAATAAAAAAGTTAATGTAATATAAACATTTTAACTAGGTCAAAATAAGGTAATCTATATGAATAAAATATAAAAAACCCATGGTATTCATGTGGATTGTACCCTATTTAAAGGGAGAAATTAAACAGACCTAGATCTATTCTAACTTGGGATTTACCAAGCAACTGAGAGGAACAATCTCTTTTGGCTCTAAAAAGGACTTCCATATCAAGAGATTTGATCCCTCTGAACCCTTGGTAGATTTGTAGCTAAGATGGATGTAGGTTTGTTAAGCCGAGAGGATGGATCTAGGTTGATTAAATACATTTCAATATTACTTTCAATTAGTTCTTCTTTTAACTAATTGAAATATATTTTACTACTATACTTTTATTTATATATATATATATATATTTGTTTTTTTAAAGTTGATATTAAAATAAAATAGTGACCTGGATCTTAAAATGGATGTTAGTGTATTTTTTTAATTATTTAAAAGAAATTTAAAAATTGATATAAAATTATCTTATTTGATATGGATAGAAAAATATTTTATTCATAAATATTTTTACTATATTTCTTTTGTCAAATTGTCAACCATCAATAAAGCAAAAGACTTTTAAATAAAACCAAATATACTTTTTTATTTTAGTTATAACATGATATTTTTCTTTAAATTTTTTTAAATATTATATGTTTATTCCACATTAAACACAAATAAAATTATACATCCATTCACACTAAGCTATAAAATGAATCTACTAATCTTCTAAATAAATTTATGATCTCTTAAAAATCTATATCAAAACAATTATAAAAATAAGCCTTTGCATTAAAAAAATATTAACATTTAAATAAAAACTTTCATTCTGAAATATTAATCTCGAAAATCTTATCTCATAGCACATTTTAAAACGATGCCAACAGTCAAATATATTCGCAGAAATAAAAACTTTCACTCTGAAATATTATTCTCGGAAATCTTATCTCATGACACATTTTAAGACGATGCCAACAGTGAAAATTTATGTTAAATATTTTTTACCTGTAAAAACCATTTTCCTAATTTTGGCTAGTTTTTAGTGTATGAAAGAGAAACTAGAAAGAAAAGAGGTTAATTAAACACAACACTAAATACAATATATTTTATTGATCTTTAGTGTTACATATTCATACTATTTAGATCAGTGACAAGGATATATTTAGATAGCTATTACAATTTACAGATAAGACATTAACTACTTCTAGATTGAGACCTAGAGACTGACAATGACAACTTACACATTACATGGAAGCATTACTTCCAACACCCTCCCTTAATGTTTACATGTAGAAAATATAAAAAACTCACATTACAACAATAAATAAAACTTTGTCATATTTGTCTCATATGGTCATCATCAACACCAACATCCACTCTGGAATCTTGCAAATATGGGTCTTTCACCACCACATCTTTTTTGAGCTGTCACTTGACCTCTATTTGAAATGTAACAGCTTCTGACCATCGTTGATGAAATTTGCAGAATTGACCCTTCTCAACTGCCCAGAGCCCAACGGATCAGTCTCGATACTGAACCATCCTATGGAATTGCCACCATCTATGAATCCACACCCTTTATAGCCTTCATCAGCTATCTAGGATAACATTTTGGATACAGAGTGTCTTCACAAACAAATCTACAACTTCAGCTTATAAAATAACATGTACTGACATTCTTGGAGCACGATGAGTCACATTAATATGTTGAATAATTACCCTGTTGTTTGTGGTTCTGCATCAATTGATTTTTATCAACAACATTTTTTTATTTGTCCTCTACCAATACTTCAAAGGAACCACCAGATAATTTGACGCCGAATGTATGTTCCGACTGCGTTTGAAGAAGAAAAAAATATTTTGACAGTCATAGCCGCCATCAGTTTCGCCTTACAGAGTAGCTTGAAATGGGGACTCTTGCACTCTCCTTAGGGTGCCATTTCTGTAAAGCAATCACCTTCGTTGTCGTTGTGCCAATCCGCAGCTTCAACAGGCCTTAGAAATAAAACTTAATTGTTTTGGCAGAGTCACATTCTCAAAACGAAGGAAATACAATTTCTTCCCAATGCCTCTCTGAAATAATGAATGCATCAGCTCTGATGGCAATAGTTGCAGCCGTCGCTGAACTCGTTGACATTGATCCTCTCCAGCTGTAGATATCCAGGTGAACGCTCATTCCAGATCTATGGCCAACAATCAAGATAATCCAGATTGAAATTTACCCGATCGGATAGGTTAAGCTTCCTTTGAGTTTCTTAATTCACAATCTGCTTTCCACCAGTTGAATCACTCTAGCCGCAGAAAAAAATAAGCATTGACCCTCTGTAATAATTCAGATCTGGAATAAATCTCTCAGATCTCGTCCTCCGGCACACAAATTCCACCATGGCTTGGGATCCGATCGAGTAAATGACTTGCGGCAGAGAAATCTTTTGAAGGCTAGCTCACAACAATCACTCCACATGAAATAATCTCTATATCTACACATACATACACACACGGAAATTTAACAATTCAACTGACATGTATATATTAATATCAAACAATTATACTCAAGTTTTTCTCACATTTTCTTGGCTCTTTTTTAGGAATCAAACTAGTATCCATTTCATATCATGATAGAAAATAGAGAGAAAGCAGAGATTGATTAAACACAACACCGAACACAATATATTTTATTGATCTCAAGGGTTACATATACACAACACCAAACACAATATATTTTATTGATGTCAAGGGTTACATATTTATAGTATTCAGATCACTAACAACGACATATCTAAATAGCTATTACAACTCACATATAAGATGCTATCTACTTCTAAATTGACACCTAAAGACTTACAATAACAACTCACACATTACATGGAAGCATTACTTCCAACAGAAAATATACACTATATTGTTGTAACAGACACTATATTGTTGTAATTGTTAATTGTATTAGCGTTCGTTGCCGTAGTTTCCAATCTGGGCAATGTGTAGTACTCGGATTAGTAACTATATGGTTTTGGCTCTGAATTGTTAGAAGTATGCATTTTCTGATTGTAATACTGAATTGCTCAAGTACGGATTTTCTGATTGTAATTTTAATTTTAATTTTTGGGATTGATATTTCGGAGAACTCACATGAACACAGATAGAACATGATAGAGGGGAACAATATCGGTTTATGTCCCAATGAAAACGCAAGGCAGTACATGCCGTTGTAAAAGGTTACGACAAACTTTCCGAGGTTACTCCGGATCATCTCGGCAGAATCAAGTTTTCATTTACAAGAGAGTGTAATGCTGAATAAGCTTTCATGTTTAAGATATTTACTGTACAAGTACGCAAATGTGCTCTTAATGCGTAGAAGTTAATGTACAAGTACCCAAATGTGCTTTTAATTGTTTATTTAAATGTATAAGTACACATAAGTTTTGATTTACGAGAGAGGTCAATATTTTTAACGTATAAGTACAAGTACGGACATAATTTATAGTAATCATAATAATCAATTGAGTGGGACTGATTTAAATTTCCCATAGTTTTTATCAAACGTGTATAAATTCCGGATATAATGTATTATTTTTAATGTTATAACTATTAATAAATTATTTCAAATAATTTATTTAAATAAAATTTGAAGTTATTTAAGATTAAACAATTTACTAATAGTTTAATTTATAAACGAAATAGTTTCTTCATTGAAATTGGACAATGTGATTTTTCAACAAGATAGTGATCTGTTTGTTGTTGATTAAAATACAATTTTGAATGCATAACTCAATGTTCTACAAAATTCTTAAGCCATTAGAATTTTACAAATTAAACAACTTAAACTTAAGTTTTTAAAAATCTCTACTAGATTTGATCTCTTTGGATGTTTTATAGATGCTAATTTAATTTCTATAAAGGAAGTGTATAGTTAAAATGATATAATTTTCATATTTAAAGATATGATATGGAAAAAATATTACAATTTAAAAGATTACCCACTAAAACTAGAAAATAAAAGTTACATAACAAATATTTGTCTAAATTTTTTTAAATTAAAAAAAATATTAAAAGATTAAACTTTCGAATTCAAGCTTCTGTGAACCATAATTTATTAATTTATGAAGATTTTTTGGAAAAAATCACATTGAAAATATTTGGTCATCTTTAGGACAAGTTGAAGAGATAGATCAGACGAAGGTTAAATATGAAGAAAGGTCAGTGTAACGGCTAGAGGAAAACATCTATATTTGACTAGGGAGGGAAATTAAATTGTTTATTTATTTATTTATTAATAAATTATTATCATGATAAACTAAACGACTATATCTGACTAGGGGAGGAAATTATTTAAATTGTTTAAATAATTAATAATTAATCAATATTTGTTTATTTAATTATTTATTGATTTTTTTTTATTATCTGACTAGAAAAAATAATAACTAGGATTAAAAAAAATCTATATATAAAAATAAAAATAAATAAATATTAAAAGTGAATAAATAAATAAATAATACCCATGAAAATTATATATATAAAGAGGGTGTTCTTCTTTAAAAAATAAATAAATAATAAATTAAAATTAATACCGATAAAAAAAATTAAAAATATATAAAAGTAAAAAGAAGGTGTTCATATATATATATATAATTATATAATTATAATAATAATAATAGATAGTAATGAAAACAATAATAGTAATAAATAAAAATATCGATAATGAACACTAATAAAAATTAATAAAATAAATAAAAAGAGGGGGTAATTGTCTTTAATGAAAATTAATAAGGAATAATAAAAAGGGGAAAAGAACATAAAACAAATAAGAATGGGGATAAAAATCTTAGACAAAGAGGAGAAAAAATAAGAAGAGAGGGAGGGAATCCAACAACTACTAATTTTCTAGCCGTCATCCTTATTAATATTATTAGAAGACCTCTCAATTTCAATGGCTTCCATAAACTTGCAGTGATGAAAATGAGAAATCTTAGTGATGACGTTAGCCTCCTCAATGCATATATGATGTTTGGTCTTCGCTACATGTTCCGCCAAAGCAGAAGATTTAGTCCTCCCATGCTTGATATCAACAGTGTTTTCCTTAATCCTTTGATTAATAGACCGACCAATTTCGCCAATGTATGAGGTCCCACACGAACATGGGATGACATAAGCACCTTTCAAATCCATGGGGTTCACTTGGTCTTTAACAGACTTTAGGGAGCTTCTAATGGTGTTGAAGGGTTTAAAGGTTGTGGGAACATTATTCTTCTTTAGGAATCTCGCAATCTTGTCTGTCGTCCCTTGGATGAAGGGGAGGTGAACTCCTGAATGATGATCAATTGTTTCATTCTTAACCTTCGGACCCTTACCCGCTTTGAGGAAAGCTTTAACACCCTGCTGCATACTATAACCATTCTAGACAAAGACATTAAGGAGATGGTACCTTTCTTTAGAAAGGTAGTCTTCATCTGAAATCCTTAGAGCACGAGTGGCTAACATGCTAAGAACACCTATCTTCCGAGAAGGAAAATGGTGTGAAGTCGCATAAAGATATTGCTGAGTATGAGTCTTTTTTCGAAACATCTGATGGGAGAAAGATCCATGAGCTTTTCTTGAAAGGAGGACATCAAGGAAGGGAAGGAAACTATCAAATTCTCGCTCCATGTTGAACTTTATGGAGTTATACTGATTATTAAGATGCTCGAAAAAGCTATCTAACATATTAGACCCGTGTTGCCATATCACTAGTATAAAATGACTAATTAGTTACTAAAAAAATGACTAAAATTTGCATATAAATGACCATTTTTCAGTTGGTGATGAGTAGTAGCTAATTTACAGTATCTTATAACACGACCAACTTTTAGTCAGTTTTAGCTTAGTCATTAACTGGTTGTCTCAATTTCATCGTTTAGTAGTATATTTGGTCATAAATTTGGTCACTAATTTAGTCATTGATTTAGTCATTAATTTCCACAATTAATGACCAAATATACAACAAAATATATTACTATATGGTCACTAAAAAAAACCAATTAATGACCAAAGAAATATGACCAAAATGTTGGTCGTGTTATAAGATACTGTAAATTAGCTACTAATAGTCATATGTATACAATTTTTAGTTATTGTTTGAACCAATTAATGACCAAAGAAATATGACTAAATTTTGATCGTGTTATAATATATTGTATATTAGCTACTAATAGTCGTATATATGAAAAATTTAGTTGTCATTTGTAATCACAAATTTATCATTTACAGTAGTCATTTACCTTTTTTCAGTAATTTCATATTCATTATATAAATGACTAATTTAGTATTTCATATTCATTTCATTTATTTTCATTAATAATTATTGTAAACGACTAATTTAGCTCTATATTCATTTTGTTTGTGTTCATAATCAATCAATATAAACTACTAATTTAGTGTTTCTCGATTGATTTTATGTGCTCATTCTTAATCAACATCAATTACTTAGTATGATTTTGTGACTAAATTAAAAATATGTTATACAATGTGCACTGGTTCATCTAATATGAAAATGCAAAGTTACATATGTTAATGACAATACTAAACAATATCAAGCGCAACTATAAATAATATCAACCAAATAAATTATATTATATGAAATGTCAAATATTACAAAATGAGTGTACAACTTAAGATTGGCTAGACTACAATTTACACATGAAATGTCGTTTCATTACTACAAAACATTTTCATTATGTTGCCAAATAATTGCAAGTGAATTCACCAACTCTGAAGACTTTACCATCAATCTCTATGTGTGTGTCTTATGCAGGATATTGGCTTTAAGCATATCACTAGACTGGTTCTCTTCTCTCTCTTTTTTCATTTTTCGCTTGAGTGTTGTGTTTTCCTCTTTCTTCAAATCCTATTGCTGACCATCAATACTGAGTTCCTTTTCTGAAAACAAAAGAAGATACAGTGCAGAGTGTAATACATGAAATATGATGAACACTAGAATATAAACTAAAGTAGAGTATAAAGGATTTATATGACATATACCTCAACATCAACAATATTAAATTCATTTTCCCCCATAAAAGAAAGAAGACCGAACAAGATTTCTTTCATTGAGCGATAGTGGCCACTATCTAGTTAGATGACTTGTATAAACAAAAAAATTAAAATGTAACCATAGAAAATAGCACCTTAGTAACTTAGTATTCAACCTTCAAGAAAAGCTTAGGCACAATCACGCTAACTAAGTTATATTCTAAAAATCTCAAGCTATAAATAACTTTTGAAAACAAATAATCTAAGGTGTGATGTCTAATGCTTGTTGTTTTATTTGCAACAATATCTCATTCTCTAACACTTGAACTTGGTCAAGTATATAAACAACATGTGCTCAAATAACAACATGAAAGCAAACTTTTTTAATAGTCATGAAAATATTTCAACACAAAATAATTAATAGAATTTCAATCAATATCGTGTAATACTAGTTTCATCTTCAAGCTTTGGTTGTTGTTTAAATGGACATGATACCAATTATTTTCAATTTCATAGTTAAAATTCAAAGAACTATCAAAAGTGACGTTTAAAATATAATCAAACAATAAAAAGAGGATATCATGGAATGGACATTGCAATTATAAACAAATTATTTACCTATCAATCTATGTATTGTCGCACATTCCTAAAACATTTTCTTGCCCAAAATAACCATGAGATGAAAGAATCACAACATTAAAAACATCGATGGAAAACCTATGCTCAAATCATTTTTAATTTTGTCACTTAAAGAATAATTGAAACAATATATAGCACTGATCTCAAACAACTTATAAAAAAATCCTTAGTGGCACAAACTCTCCCAATATTTGTATCAAAGCTTAGAAGAATTTTGTATACTCCTTTTAGGACTATCTGCAATATGCCACTTGTATTTAGTAAAGTTCAACAACATATTACACTCTTTAAATGGAAAATCAGATACAGTTTCAATAAACAGACTGAGAAATTAAGAGTGAAATGCATATGGACACTAATACCATTGAACAGACAATATGTTACCAATAAGAAGATTGTTTTTAAGAACTTAAAGGAGGACAAAATACCAACCCAAGCATGATTTAAGAGCCTTTTGAATATTTCCATACTTCTTTCTCGCAAACCCTTTCAACATGGATTCAAAATATCGGGTAACAAAGTAACCTGTAGTTATAGCCATTGAATTAAAATAAGAAAATGTTATTTTCAGCCTCTTGCTCTTGGGAATGTTGCTTTTACATTGCCCCTATTTCTGAGTGTGTCGTCCCATCATCCAACCTACACAGGGAAAACAAATATATTCAGTTGTTGAATATATTGGAAATCAAATGTAAAATTAACGCAACTTGATCTTTACATGGCATAGGCATAATGAAATGGTACAATAGAAGCATCTTAACTCAGAAACAAGAAATGATAAGAAAGAATAATGGAGAATTGTTTCCTGCCATAGAATTTTCTCTGGACACAACAATCGAAAGGATGTCATGTATCGACATATGCTCCTCATTGGTACATGCATTTCCTTATTCCTTGAAATCATGCACATCTGCTACCCTCTTACTAGACATGACCCTTGATCCCAGAGCTTAAGCACAATGAGAATAGAGCTTCTGAAAGCATGCATGCAACTTGATATTCATGGTCAAACCAATGAATGTGGCAATGACATTGAGATTTCACATTCTTGGCTAACATTGTTTGCCTAGAACAATGTTCTTGGTAACTAGAATTTCTCATTCTCATTCTTGGTACATGTTTCCTGCATTGATCATCATAGACAACTTGATGTCATAAAGTCAAATAGAGATCAAAATTTAACCATAACTCCTATAGTCAAATATTAAGGTCCATCTTGCATAATGAATTTTAAGGAATTGCTCATCATATCCCGGTAAATTTCTAATTTAAGATCCTAATATCATGGACTATAATCAATATGATTAGCCTCACATCTTTCATCACAAAAATAATTATCCTTATATAATGACCCAATTTTAAATTAAAATCATAACCTTCAAAGTTGTCATTACAATCATCCATCATTAGCCTCAAATGAGGGCATGTATATTATGGCTTTAAATTATAGCTATAATCTAATTGAAAGATAAAATTTATGAAGCATGCATAAATATTTGAAGATGTAATGAATATGAGGTATCTAATTTATACAACATATTTTAAAATTTTCAAATAAAAAATAAATAAATATGTAATTTATACCACATGTTTTAAAATTTATAGATAGAAAATAAGTAAAAATAAATAGTGATAAGTAAACCAGCATAGATCCATCTTTACTGTGGATCTATCAAGCCCCCAGAGGGAACAAATAATTTTTCACTCTATACACTTAGTAGATCCAGAGTAAAGATGAATCTATGCTCGTTTAATTCCCCCTTTAAATAGGCTACATTCCACACGAATACCTTGGGTCAATACCATGGGTCAATACCATGTGTCATATTTATTTTTATTAATATTAATATTAGGGTTAATAATGTTTTTTGCATGGTATTAATAATAATTTTTCCCATGGTATTTGGCCCATAGGGTTCACCGAAATAAAAACTCTTTTTTGAGTGTTCTTAAATCTAAAGTGAATTATGGAGTAAATATATATAAAAAAAATGTTTTATTTATTTACCATACCTCTTGAATATTTATATTTTTATTAATTTACCATACCTCTTATATAAATACGGTATTTGGCCCATAGGCTTCACCTAAATAAAACCTCTTTTTTGAGTCTCCGTAATATAAAGAGGTTTATGGACTAAACATAAAAAAAAGTTTTATTTATTTACCATACTTCTAATTTATTTATATTTATATTTATTTATCATACCTTTGGTGTAAGTATAAAAAGATGTTTTATTTATTTATCATACATATTTTTTGAGTGTTCATAAACCTCTTTATATTTTAAATTTATATTGTGTTTATATATAATAATAATTAGATTGATTTCTAAAATGTTAGAAGTTTACATTTACATACATTTTTATGTGAGATCTATCCAACACTGGGTTGTAAAACCCCGCTCGGAAAAATAAATAATAATACGTAAAAAGTAAAGAATAATAATAAGTAATAAATAGTAACTAAATAATAATAGTAATAAATAAATAGTAACTAAATAATAATAGTAATAAATAAATAATAATAAGTAGATAAATAGTAACAAGTATAAATAATACATATTTAAATTTAAAAGGTTTACATAAATACATTATTTTTTTACCCAAAACTTTATACATTACCCATAAATGTTCTTAATCTTTATTGAAATCAAGGTGTTATAGGTGTTTGGGAGTCTAAGTGGAATTTTAATAAAATATCAAAAAAAAAAATTGAAAACAAAAAAACAAGTTTATTAAAATGCATAATCTACGTAAGTCCAAATGTCTGGGAGTTTGGGATAAAAATAAAATGACCAATCTACATAAGTTCAAATGTGTAGGAGTTTGGCATAAAATAAAATGATCACTCAAAGAATACCCAAATGTCTGAGAGTTCAGGATAAAAATAAAATGACCAACCTACATAAATCCAAATGTCTAGGAGTTCGGGATAAAAATAAAATGACCACTCAAAGAATACCCAGATTCTCAATAAGAACTCATAATGCGGAAGGCTTTTAAAAATAATAAAAACTAGTTTCTTTGAAAAGCACGGTCTGGGGAGATTCGCAAGTTCGAGAGATTTTGAATAATCACTGATAATGGGGTAGGCTGTTAAAAATAATAAAAACTAGTTTACTAGTTTCTTTGAAAAGCACGATCTGGGGAGATTCAGAAGTTCTAGAGGCTAGCTAGTCTCTTTGAAAAGAACGATCCGGGGAGATTCAGAAGTTCCGGAGGTTAGGGCCCACGGGCCATGGGACGTGTTTAATCCTCTAGATATTTGGATATCTAGCTGTAGATGGCTAAAACATTTTTGATGTTGGACATTTTATTTGAAAAATCACTATATAAAAGATTTATCAAATGAGAAATAATATTCATAAATAAATTATATCGAAGAAATGCTTAGATCCATATATATCCGAGATCTGAGGTGTAAACAAGCTCATAATTTGTAAAAATGCCTGAACTTCAGATCATGTAAGGAGAAAAAATGAAATTTATTAAAGAAATGCATATAAAGTGGATTGAAACCATGTAAGGAGAAAAAACAAAATTTATTAAAGAAATGCATATAAAGTGGATTGAAACAAAATGGTGTTCTAGAAAAATTCGTGGAATCTAGACTTACTCACAAAATATTAAACCTTGTGTTACAAAATATTAACCCCTGGCCTATGCTTTGCAGGTCTAAGATAAGCTAGAACTACAGTTTCTCCACCTTCCTCATTCTCCAGATTAATGTTCAACGTACTCCTTATTTCCTAGGGATTGGACGTATACACACACAGAGCGGAAATGTCTCGCCTGACAAATGTGCTCAAATAGCTCCCCACCTGCTACATATTCCATGAGTATAGATAGATTGGTTGTAGTCAACATTACCTCCTTGAAGCAAACTTTGTTGGGATGCCAGCGAGATCTGTGATTAACAATCTTCAACCTCACAGTTTCATCAATCTTCCTCTGCTGCTATGCATCTTCTTTCCCCCACCCAACACCAACCCCCTCCCAATAAGATCGGACAGTAGCTGCACCAACCAGTAGAAAATAGGTTGCTTCCCTACACTCTATTGGGAGGAGTGGGTGCCATTATGGTGACACAACTTAATGAAAATAGCACAGGACAATGTCGAGCAGATCCACTGAAAATCTAGCCTCACCAAGGAGATCTAGATCAATACTACCATCCCAGAAATAGTGCCAAGTTGTAAAACAATGCCAATGATCACTCAAGGATCTAATCTATAACCCCTAAGGTTTACCACCAAAGCACCCTAAACCAAAAATTTACCGCCTCTACATTTTAATCATTTTTTTCATTCGTGGATTAAATTCTAGTCCACACAGTTATACCATGGTGGAAAAACCTTCTCAATAAGAACAAAAAATTCGATGAGAAAATAAGAGTAGAGGAAGAACTCAAAAATAAAGCAAGAAAATTGAATTGCTAAAAAGAAAAAACAAAGAGTGAAAAATACCTTGGAATCTCAACAATTTAGTTCTAGATCCAGGCAAGCGTGAGAAGATGGCTGACAAAATTATGTAAATTAGAGATGCTTATTGATCATGCATGTGTTGCAATAAAGCCAATCTGAATCCTTTGTTTGTTTCATATGATCCCCTCTTCATTGTTTTCCATAATCGAAATGCCAATTTTGACACGTAGCATTAGACTTGTTATAACAAGTTAGTGAAATATTTATTTATACTCGTTTCACTTGCAAAAGAATTTTATTTGAGCCTAAATAGTTTATAATAGGCTAGTGGATTATAATAAATTTTCATATCATTTCACGCAATAAATTTTATTTGCCTACACTTTTTACGTTAAATTTTAATTTCTCGAGTTTCTTAAAATCCGATATTAAAATTGATTTTCAAATAAAATAAAATGGCTATATTTTTTAATATTAAAAGTTAGTTTCAATTTTCTCCATGGTGTGGATTAATTCATGATGGAATGGGTTGTTAGGGCATTTTAATAATGTTATTGGTTTAAACATATATTAGCTTTGTGTACCACGTGTGAGGTAATGTGGGTATACTTGGAGGTGATTGTGTTAAAATTGATTTTCAAATAAAATAAAAAGGCTATATTTTTTAATATTAAAAGTTAGTTTTAATTTGTTCCATGGTGTGGATTAGTTGATGATGGAATGGTTTGTTAAGGAATTTTTTATAATGTTATTGGTTTAAACTTAGATTTGCTTAGTGTACCATATGTGAGGTAATGCGGGTATACTTGGAGGTGATTGTGGTAGTGGATAGAATCGATCACTGTCACGTAAGTACAAGCTCGCTATAGTTGTCTATTTTTCCATATTCAAAAAATAACAATAATAAGAGTAATCTTATTTTTTTAATTATTTATCAAAATTAGATGTTATTAAAATCTTGAGATTTTATTGGAGGTAGTTTTGGTGATGGAAATAAGGTAAACTAATTTTCTCATAATCATTTTCTAAATTGTGTCATCACTCAAACACTCTCATAGAAAAAAAGAGTCTTAACCCCACCTAGAATGCCTAAAAGACAACTTTCAAGCAAGCCACTCAATGTCACATTGGCGGCTTTCTCTCACACTTTAGACTACATTGAAGGATATCCTTGTCTAAAGGGGGAATCCATAAATATCGAGCTAAGCTATGTCATTGAGTAATGAAGGAAAGTTCCTTAACAAAGACTGGTGATTTGTCACTACTCACTCTCAATGTAAAAGGTTAGGGATAAGTGTGTGAATAGTCAAGAAAACCATGAATTATAAACAAATTTTGAATGATTTTAATTCGAAAACTATGCTTATTCATGCAATGAAACTATACTTGAAAAATGAAAAATAAAACTTGCTCAATTAACCATATAACATGAGATGCTAGTGAAGCATATATATAATGGCACAAAAATAATAGAAAATGAATCATAAATTGTGCCTATACAAGTAAGGCATTAGATCATTCATTCATCATATTCATTGGCATTGGAGATTGAGATTTTGTTATCATCATCAAGAGACCATTCCATAATTAAGAGGTCATATACCAATATTATTAACTATGTTTGAGACCTCAAAGAGTTATGTGTTTGCAATGATAAATAAAGGAAATATTCAAACTTTTCGTTATTACTAAGGACAATGAAGACATAAAAGTTGAATGTGGACCACTTACACATTTGTAACACTCAAATGTCATCCATTTATCATCAATTTATCACCATTTATAGTTGGGTAGTTTGTAAATGTAGAATTGTGACCCAAATGATGTATTCGTAACATTCCAAAGTGTGTAATTACAACTAATTAACCATGAGAAATACCATTAGCGTGTGAACACATTAAACACTATGTATTTAGAACATATTGTCATTAATGCTAGAGATCAATGTAGATTTTAAATAACCCTTGAACAATAAGAAATTCCATATCATGTCAACATCAAATATTTAAGAATTGCGTGTTTTGTCTAAATTGTGTGTAGAGTGCACTAATAGTGGCACTATTGGGCTTCGGTCACTATCTTGTTAATGTGTGTTAATATGTGACATTTCCAATTAGAAACTGATCATACATCTATAAAAAGGAAAGCAAGTAAACCGTCAAGATAATCTTAAAAATAGTGAATTGTTATCCTTATGAAACAAGTCATTTTATGTTCCCATGCATTGATTTGTGTAAGGGTGTGGTTAAAATGTCAAATGTGTTAAGGAAATGAAAGAAATAAATGCATCAAGAACAAAATTTGACCATGATGCAAATTTGTAAACCCTTTTCACAATTATTAAAGAGCTTAAATATCAAGGTGTTTCATGCATTCATGTACTTATGTGAATCTTAAGAGTGTTTACTATGTGATAGATATGTTAAATCCAACATGAACAAGTATAAATATGATAATGTGTCCTTACAAGTAAAAAATTAATCATTTTTAATTTATGCTAATCATTTGTAATTTTTTCCCTTATTCTCTAGTCATATATTTTAGTCCTAGACTAAATTAGTCATTTAAGTTAGTCACTTTTAGTTGAGTCAATTAATTCTAGTCATATATCTAATCCTTAGCCTAAATTATTCGTTTAAGATAGTCACTTTTAGTTCGGTCACTCAAAATTGCTCAAATCTAATAGTAATTCACTTGAAATAATTATGGTGACTAACGTTTTTAGTCACGTAGTCACTAACCTCTCATTTTGTACTAGTGATATGGAGCAAGTGTCATCAAAAAATATTTTCCAAAGCTTAGGTTTAAAAGAAGCTAAGGATAAGGCTTTGGATTCAAAGTCTTCCATGAACAAGTTTGCAACAATAGGGGACAAGGGGGAACCCATGGCCACCCCACAGGTTTGTTCATAGAACTCACCTTATAAAAAATTATTAATAAATAAATAAATAAACAATTTAATTTCCCTCCCTAGTCAAATATAGCCATTTTCCTCTAGCTATTAGGTTGACCTTTCTTCCTATTTAAACTTCGTCTGAGATCTGTCTCTTCATCTTGTCCTGAATACGAACCACACTGGCTGGTTCGAAACATGTCGACCAAGTATTTTCAATGTGGTTTTTTTCCGAAAATCTTCATAAATTAACAAGATTAAATTTGTTAGGATGTGGGATGTCCTACTCCTTCCCCTATAAATATGCTAAAACCATGACTTCTCATAAAATAAGGTCAAAAGTAGTTGTTAACTAGGTAAATTTTATCATAACTACCTAAAAAAATATACTAAGTAAATTATTAGAAATTCATATAAAGTAAAAAATGGTATGCAATTTGAAACAAGAAAATGAAGTTAATATAGATTTCGCTAAAATAAAACTAATTATTATTTTTTAATTTTAATAATTTGAATGAATTAACATGACATTACATTAGATTATATTAATAATGTATTATAACATCATTACCATATTGGAATTGGAGTGCTCCTCTAGTCTCCATAATATTTTGATTTTATATATAATAAAAAATGTTCTCTTCATATCTATCTATCTATATATCTATCTATATATATATATAGTTATTTTTTAACAAAGTTGACTATTATTGATAGAAATTTGCATGTGGTTGTAATAAAATACACGAGTTACATCTTCAATGTTCAAACTTGACCAAAAGACTTGTACATGACTATCGATTTATTAAAAAATAATAAGTGTTAACCATAGACAAAAAAAATTATGCTTACACAAGTGAAAAAAGACTTCACAGGTTAACCGATCATGCAAGAAAAACTGCATGGATGTACTTAAACAAACAACCGATGCACAACAAAAATTTCTTTCTCACCGCATGCTTATAAAAAAGGCCAAAATCCATTGATTGAGCTTGTTGGGGGGAGGGGGGCTATTTAGTGTTTGAGGGTGGCTTATTGGGATTGATTTCTCGATGGAATTTATCCTCCCGGGGACTGTCTCAAGTTGCTTATGATTTTATTCCTGATTTTAGGTACATAACAATGCTTGTGAGAGCATCAACAACTTCACTAACCAACTAACAAAGATGAAATTGAAATGATAGAACCTCATTTGAAAGATCAATTTGAGTATGAGACATTTGGTAATATTTTACTCGAAGATCATAGTGAGATTTTTGAAGAGCTTCATGGGTAGCAAAATAATGAGAGCATGGGTTGACTACTGAAGATGACTCGAAGTTTGAATTCGAGTCCATCAAACCACCCTGAGAGAAGATCCAATTTGGCTTGAAGATTCTAGGTGATTGTTCCAATTCCTTGGTGAAACTGTCCAGACTTATGATGAAGAGATATTCATTAATTCTCAACAACTTTAAGATTGAATTATCAACCAGAGAACTGCTATCATAGAAAACCAAGCAGAGATTGGAAGCAAATCAAAGGTGGCATCACCTCTACAAGCAGACGGTCCTTTGGAAATTATCCAAAGGAACTAGCAACCAGGGCATTGAATACACCAACAGTTGAAAATAATGGAGAATATGTATTATTGGAGAGAGTTTGTTTCACAGTTGTGCATGTGTCCTAGATTAGGATTAGTTCCTATTTTCTAGGAGTCAGTTATAATCTCCCTAAAATGATGTAAACTTATATATTTTTTATTTTTATGATTAATTGAATAGAGCGTTCTACTTAGGTAGTCTCTAGGTGCATCTTGCTCACTTGTGAGCGGCTAGTTTCAGAATATAAGTTTCATCTTCCATTTTTTAACATTGTATGAGAGACGGTGAGCATTGGTGGTTGAAGTGAGTGCCTTAGTGGAAGAATTGAGCCCTGGTGGTTGGAGAGCCCCAGTGGTAGTGTGAAGCCTTGGTGGCTGGATTCAAAACCCTTAGTGGCAAGGGAAAATTTTAAGGATGGAAATTTATCTTAAAATTTAGCAACCTTGGCAAATCTTACTAGACCCTAATATCCAAATCTGAAAATGTTTGATGATAATTTTGTAAAAATGTTTGGATTTCTAATTATTTTATATTAGCCAATATATAATATTGGTGATTTTTAAGGTAAAATAATTTTATACTATAAATTTTGGGCAAATTCATTTTTAGAAAAATGGAAATTGGCAAATCGTTTTTGGGAAAAAAACATGGTACATTAGCCCACCTGTGAATATTATCCAATAAAATTTTCCCTGTTAGTGGCAATGCGGAGTCTTGGTGGTTAAGAGCCCTTGTGGCTGAATTGTGAACCTGTGTTGAGCCTTGGTGGCTGGTTCATTTGAGAGCCTTGGTGGTTGGTTGATTTAAGAACCTTGGTGGCTGAAGCGTGGAGCCTTGGTGACTAAAGAGAGGATTTTTTTTTTCTCATGTAGAGTTGGAGTAGCGCGTAATTTTCCCTCGTGTATACGCTCGTTAAAGAAGAGAGAAACACGGAATTTTGGGTCAACTCTTGCTCTCATAGACCGCAAATTACACCAATTTTGATCAGCGTGGCTGGAAAGCGTGGATCCGATACTCGAAACCCACATTGTTGCAGTGGTGAGTTGGCGGATCCTAGTAGATTGTTGGCAGGTTACTGCAGTGGTGAGTTGGCAGATCCTGGTAGATTGTTGGAAGGATGGTCTAGTGATGAGTTGGTAACTCCTAATAGATTGTCGGCAGATTGCTGCAGTTGTGTGTTGGTGAATCATGAGCAGGTGAATTGGATTGCCGATTTGTGAGTTGTAGACCGTGATTACTTGAAGCTGAATGGTTGAACGCTTTAACGCTTGAAGCCAATGGGTGAACTGGACATCGATATCACCTGAAGCTATCGATGCAGATAATGTATGCTTGTAGAGCCTAAAAGCCGAGAAATTGTCGGTGGTGCCTCCACACAGGAGTTGTTAGATCTCCAATGTGGTTTGAATTACGGTGATGTGGTGTTTCTCTTGTCATTTTTGGAGGCATAGCTCAATTGGTATATCACTGGCATGGTTTCAAATTACAATGACCAAAAATAAAAACACGGGTTGTGGTGGCTGCGTGATATGATCCGAGTCTGCCTGGTGCGGTGGTGCAGTGAAACGGTGTTGATCGAGGGCATCAGATGTTTTTTCACAAAATTACTATCGTGTGTGCACTTGTGGCTACAATGTCAATTGATTGGTGCGGTGATAGTAGCGTTGGCCTATGGATCGAGACCTTTGCAACTATTTTCTATTCAAAGGTTGAGACCGATGATCACATGGAAGATCGTATTGGTGGTTATCTATCGTGTTTTCTATGGATTCTTCTTTGTGTTTGGAGGCCATAGTCAAATGAGTATTTGAGATCGCTCTAACTAGCTTGAAGATTGCCTCAGAGATACATCCCTTTGGTACGTTTTCATTTTCTTTAAAGATTGAGATCGTCGGTGTTGCTGTAATTTTGTTGTTGGAAAAATTGATTATTGGAGATTGAGGATCGTGAGATAGATCCATAGATCAATCCTATCAAAATGAATAACCATATGTAAGAAGCATAACTAAATGAGAGCAATAAGCTCGATGGGTCGAACTACACAAATTGGAAGTTCAAATTCTAGACATTGCTCGAGCGTTCGAGTGCGTGGGCAATTGTAAATGGGGATGAACTGAAGCCGACTAGAGGTAGAGGAGGAATAGATGCAACAATCCAATATTGGAGAAGAGGGAGAACAAAGTGAAGGTGTTGCTAAAGATGTCAGTGAAGGACAACATCATCCCTCACATCAAAGAGTGAAAGTCTGCCAATGATATTTGGGGGACTCTCAAGGATCTGTATGAGATAAAGAATAAAAATCACCTACTATTCTTGAAGAGTAAGATTATCTCCATCAGAATGGAGGAAAATGAATCAGTTGCTGCATATATCTCTCGAATCAAAGAGCTCAGAGAAAAGCTGGGCGATATAGGGGTGAAAGTGTTGAACACTGATCTTGTCATGATTACCTTAAATGGTATGAGTGATGATTATCAGATGTTTGTTACAGGGCTTATAGTGAGGGAGAAAGCTTCCAACTTTGAAGAACTAATAGGGATCTTGATACAGGAAGAAGAGAGGTGGATGAATCTCAAGCCTTAGAATGCAGATCTCGCATTGATGGTGAAGAAAAATCCCTTCAGAGGGAAACCAGGAGCAGGACAGAAAGGCAATGGTACACCCAAGCAAAATCATTTCCAAGGCATGCCTTCGACCAGAAATGATTCAGGAACCAAGTGCACATTGTTAGAAATTGTTATAATAAAAAGACTGATGAAACTTGACCCGGATAGAAGAGACATACAGGGTGCTTTACTGACAAAGATCAGAATCATGATATCAAACTACTTGTGTAAGATTCTACTCTCTCTACTGAAATTGATGAGGCTGAAACTTGGTTTGTGGATTCTAGAGCTTCCACTTGCATGAAAAGTAATAAGCACTGTTTTGAAAGTGTTAAAGAGACCAACATTGGTGCTAATATCTACCTTGGTGATGATATAGCAGAGTAAATTAAAGGGTATGGAGACATTCCTGTGATATTTCTTGATGGTAATATCAGGGGCATCCAGAATGTGATGTACGAACTAGGTATTAAAAAGAATTTGATCTTTGTCCCTATGATTGCAGATCAGAACTTGAAGGTAGAATTGTATAAAACCTATTGTGTCACAAAGGATTTGCTGGATCGCCAGAAACCAGTCGCATTAGCGATATGAGTTGGAGGCCTGTACAATTTGAATGTTACAAGCGTGCCACACCAAGCTTTAACTTCAACAACAACGAGAACAAAAAATCTTTGGCATCAAAGATTCAGACACATCAATCTTAATGACTTATTGCTGCTACAAAAACAAGGTATGGTTAATAGACCCCTTGTTTTAAAAAATCCACATGTTGACTGTGAAGGATGTGCACTTGGAAAGATGCACAAGGATGAATTTCCATCAAATTTAAATGGAATAAAGAGAGATATACTCGAATTTGTGCACACTAATATATGGGTACCGATGCAGAATAGGTCATTAGAAGGATATTATTATTTTTTATTATTTTTTGATGATTTCACAAGATATACCTAGGTATATTTTCTCAAAAAGAAAAGTCACACATTTGAATATTTTAAAGAATTTAGAAGTATGGTTGAAAAATAGACATGGAAGGTCATCAAAATTCTCTGCTTAGATCAAAGGGGAGAATACAAGCTTGGAAACTTCATCAAATATTGCAGGGACAATGGAATAATTCATCAGTTTGTAGTACCCCACACTCCACAATGGAACGGGGTTGCAGAGAGAAAGAATATAACTCTGGTGGAGTGTGCACGCAACATGTTGAAAGGTAAGAACCTATCTAATGCTTTTTGGGGAGAAGTTATTAATACTGTAGTTTATTTAAATAATAGGAGTCCAATGAAGAGCCTTGATATTAAGACTCCATTCGAGGCTTTATATGGTTTTAAGCCTGCAGTTAATCATTTAAGAGTATTTGTTTCAAAAGATTTTGCACTTATTCCTAAGGAGGATAGGAAAAAAATGGATGCTAAGGACATAAAATGCATATTTGTAGGGTATCGTTCTGAGTTTAAAGCATACAAACTGTTTAATCCCTCTACTCACAAGGTATTTATGAGTAGAGATGTTATATTGCTTAAGCAAGTTGATGAAGGGAATAGAGACAAAAGCTATGAGGAGTGGCACATGCCTTTGCTGATTGAAGATAGAAATGAGGAAATTAAGGAAAACCATGTGCAGCAGCAACAACAAAAAGAATAATCAAGTGATGCAGGTACAATCAGCAATCCAAGTCCACTAAGGAGTGAGAAAGAAATATTTGAGGCAATTCCACTACCAAGGAGATCAAGTAGATAGACTCAATTACTAGCAAGGTATAGAGACTATGCTCTTATCACCAATATTTTAAATGTTGTTGAGCTCTTAAATTATAATGAAGTAGTTCAGTATGATGAATGGAGGGAAGCTATAAAAGAAGAATATGAGTCAATAATTAAAAATAGAACCTGGGAATTAGTTGAACTATCAGAAGGGAAACAACCCATATGTTGTAAATGGTTATATAAACCTAAGTTTTAAAAAGATGGTAGTATAGACAAATATAAAGCTAGCCTGGTAGATAAAGGGTACTCACAGAAAGAAGGTATTGATTATCAAGAGACATTTTCTCTGGTAACTAAGTTAAACACTATTAGAATGTTAATAGCCTTAGCTACAAAACATCATTGGAGGGTAAACCAACTCGATGTGAAATCTTCTTTTTTAAATGTAGAATTGAAAGAAGAGGTATATTTAACACAACGTGAAGGTTTTATTGAATAGGGGAAGGAACATCTAGTCTGTAGATGAAAGAAACCATTGTATGGATTGAAATAGGCACCCCAGTCGTGGTATGAAAAAATAGACTCTTTCTTCTTGCAGAATGGTTATAAGAGGAGTAAAAAGGACCCAAATTTGTACACTTTGTTTGATTTAAAGGGGAAGATTGTCTTGATTTCTTTATATGTTGATGATATGATCATTACTATAAATGTTGATGAATTGATTAAAGAAATCAATGTGAACATGTCACATGTTTTTGAAATTAAAGACCTTGGAGAATTGCATTATTGTTTGTGTCTTGAATTCTGGAGGGATTCTAGCCAGACTTTTATCACTCAAGGAAAGTATGTCAGGGGATTATTGAAGAAATTCAAAATGGATCAGTGTAAAGTTTCCCCCGTATCTTTACAAAAGAATGTAAAAATTTAGAATGATGATGGTTCAAAGGAGGTGGATGCTACACTTTATAGAAAAATAGTTGGAAATCTGATTTAATTGACTAGAACTAGACCTGACTTAGCCTTTTCAGTCAATGTTTTGAGCTAGTTTATGTCGAAAACTCTTGAGAATCATTGGGTGGTAGAAAAAAGGCTTCTTAAGGTATCTTCAAGGAACCTTAGACTCTTCAAAGAACCTTAGAATTTGGCATTAAATATAGTGATTCTTTTGATGTTAGATTTATAGGTTTTTCAGATTTAGACTGCGTTGGAAATCTTGATGATAGAAGATCCATAATAGGTTATGCTTTTAGCATTGGGTCTGTGTCATTTCTTAGAGAAAAAACGTAGCATAGTAGTGTATCCTTATCTTCAGCTAAAAAAAAGTATCAAGATGTATGTGTAGCCACCTGTGGAGCAATTTGGTTGATGAGACTTCTTCATGATGTTGGAGAAGAAAAAAAAGATGCTACATTGATTAAATGTCACAACCAATGTTCATTTATGCTGGAAAATGACCCTATGTTTCATAAAAACACAAAATATATTGATAGTTAGTATCACTTTTTTATATAAAAGGTTCAGTCTAAAGAAATTTTCATTGAATATTGTAATACTTGTGAGAATGCAACATATATCTTAACTAAGCCCCTTGGAAGGATTAAATTTCAATTTTTTAGGGGACGTTAGGTTTGCAAGTGAAACCTTTCTCCATTAAGGGGGAGAGTTGAAAATAATGGAGAATATATATTATTGGAGAGAGTTTATTTCACAATTGTGCATGTGTCCAAGATTAGGATTAGTTCCTACTTTCTAGGAGTCAGTTCTAATGTCCCTAAAATGATCTAAAATTATATATTTCTAATTTTTATGATTAATTGAATAGAGAATTCTTCTTGGGCAGTTGCCACGTGCATCTTGCTCACCTGTGCGATGCTAGTTTTAGAATATAAGTTTAATCTTCCATTTTCTAACACCAACAAAGTCACAGTCCCAATTATAACATGTCAATAGACAACCATGAGGCCGAAGGAGTACCCTAAATCCTTTTTATTGCGATTCAAATGTGAATTGAAGTTGAAAACATAGTTTTATGCTAGAAATGCAACAATACCCTTTTTTATGTGTCCCAAAGTATAATAAAATTCTCCCTCAGACCAAGCCTCTTGACCTCCAATCCCACTAGCCCAGAGATCTAGAGAAACAAAAATTTGAAAAGCTTTTACCACCCAAATGCCTCCCAACTGAACAATTGAGACCTAAAATGGAGCTCTTTACACAATTGTCGTAAGGACGATTGTCTCGACTACACAATTGAATTACTGAGATGAGAAAAATACTAATTTGAGACTTCCTAGGATGAATACCCCTTTGGCAAGAGAAATGCAAGAAAGGGTAACACAAAAGAAATACCACCTTTCGATTTAGCATGATAACCCTGGTCATTACACATGAATTCGATCTCCCAAAAATTAAATTTTCCAGTGTATCGACTAAGGAATTTCATCATTAATCTGATTGAAGGGAAATTCCTGTGTTGGAGCAGGTGAGAACTAATCTTTCAAGCATGCGAAACTGGAAGAAAAATCATTGCATGATTTTGATACTTGTACCCTAACATGTTGTTGAAGGGGATCTTTCCATCCAAGTACTTCGTCTAATCCAAATATGAGTGATTTCTATGATTGTAGTGAGCGGGGAATGGAAGGAAGTGGCGAAAAATTGGAGGAAGAGTATGAATAAAGTGATATTTATTCTAATCATTTTCCAATATAAACCTAAGAAGAGAAAGGTCCATATATTCATTAACATGAAATAAATTAGGGGATTGAGCACATGCTCCTTTGACCATTGATGGCCAACTCAACTCCTTCTAGAGATGAGGCCTGATAATTCATCATATATGCTTCCACATTTCTTATTCTAAGGATGTGATAAGAGTTTCTAGAGTGAAGACTTGCCATTAGAATTTTGATTCTCTGAGGCAACCTAGCAAAAGAACTGTCCTTTGGGTTGATCTCCCGATAAGTCATCATACATGCTTCCACATTTCTTCTTCTAAGGATGTGATAAGAGTTTCTAGAGTGAAGACTTGCCATTAGACTTTTGATTCTCTGAGGCAACCTAGCAAAAAAATTGTTCTTTGGGTTACTTTCATTATTAAGATATTGAATCATAATCAACGAGTCTCCCAAAATGATTATGTCTTCCACATCCTTATCTTTGGCAATGAATAAACCTTGTAGGATCCTGTACATCTCAACTTGGTTATTAGATCTTCTTCCTAGTCCCCATGGGAACTTTGCTTCAATTATTCCAATGGGATTGATTAGAATCCCTCCCCTCTTGTGACCCCTATATTTTATTGTATACTTGAAGTTAATTCATTTATTGGAATTATTTTGGGTGGTTGGGAGGAATGATTTAGACCCTCCCCATCCATGTTCAATTCTCATGAGTGACATGATGAGTTTTCATGTAATGGTTTTAAATTTATGATGAAATATACAAATTATCATTGATTATGTTTAAATATAATCATTAACTAAATATAATTGTTCTATATTTTTATTTTTTAGATTTTTTTTAAAACATAGATTCAATTTATACATTTAAAAATATAATTTATATAACAAAAAAATTACCATAACCAAAAATTATATTATCAAATTTTAGAGTCATATAAAATAATTAGACTGTTCGTATTTGATTATAAAAATACTTATTTCTAAATATAAAAATTATATTAATTTTAACTATTATAATGTCTCTATGAATCATATATTAGTTATATTAAAGGATAATACTCTATATAATAATTTCCAATAATTTAATATTATAATATCTAACATAATATAATTACAATAATTTAATCGTACACACACGCGCACACATAAATAATGAGTGCATTATAATAATGATAAATGATATTATGTTATATAATTAAATTATTTTTTGCACATTTTTTTAAATATAATATAATCTAATATAATATTAGGTTAAAGGATATTAGTTTTAGTGATTTAGTGAATGATTTTTTTTTAATTATTTGGATTTAATTTTTTTAGAGATATGTTGTACTAGTTTATTTGAGAAATTTAGTAAATAGTTGTACTTGGTATAAGAGAAGGAATCACTCTTTTGCAGTTAATGATATTCTATAAATTCTAGTTTTATATATAAGCTATTGATGTGGCTAGAAGAGATAATGGTTCCTATCTCATTAAGGGTCCTTGTCATATGGTAGTACAAAAATGTTTTTGTCAAGTTTAGGACTACTGAGTGTTGGTAAAAAATAATTAAATCTAATATTGGATTCAAGCAAGGGTGTTCCTTATCCCCTACACTTTTTGGTCTCTCTCTCTCTCTCTCTCTCTCTCTCTCTCTCTATATATATATATATATATATAAGCTGGAAGAGCTTTTGGAATATGCAAGTTAAGTTGACCTCGCACTTGCTAGTATGGTCATAACTCTTCACCATTATGTTGGTTGTGGAGCCTGATTATCTTCTTTATTCATAGGTATCAAAGCATTGGACCCCAGTTCATAATGTGGCGGCAACGCCACCCATAATATTTACATTGCAGGGGGGTTTCAGGGGGGGGCATTCATTAGGTGGAGATCTGACGGTAGAAGTTATGTTTAATTTAGGGTTTTTTGCCCTAGAAGGCAACCCGTAGCTATATATGAGGGAATTGTATTGCGTCTATGTAGATCTATATTCTGAGTGAGAAAGAGAGAGGAGATTGTGTGAGAGTGAAGAGGGAAGTACACCGGATCTACTGTAGGTTGTATCTCTTTAGTTTGCTGGATAATATAAAAGGAAGGACTGGTTGTTTCTTCATGGATGTAGCCCAAATTGGGTGAACCACGTATATCTGTGTCTCTCTTGTTTTATGTGTTTTCTTTGTTTGTATTTCTGCAATATATTTTATGTGTTCCGTTGCTCTGTAATATATAATTTTCTTACACATTATGCTGATAATATTGTTCTTTTAGCAAGGAGATATTATGATCTTACCAAGCAACTAAAATTCCTCCAATATTTCTACTCCAAAATGAATATGACTATAAATATTGAAAAAATTAAATTCATGATAATTAAATCTAAAAATATTACTTATGGTAATTTTATTTATAATAACAAATTCTTGGAGAAGTTTCTTTATACAAATATGTGTGAATAAACATATATTAAAAACTCAATTAGAATTATAACATTGATAAAAGGATAAATGGAGGTTGGAAAAAATAGTTTGGGCTTGAAAACACATGTAAGTCAACAGATTCTAAGATTTGGCATAGAAAAAGTTCCTCTTCGAGGCTCTCGTTACTCCTATTATTTTATATGGATGTGAGGTTTTTAGTTGTAGTATGTACAAAGATTCATGGAGAAATATTAATAGATTCTAGAGAAACTTATCATTTATAGCCTCAAGATTAAATATTCCCTATCCTATTCTCTCAATTGAAGAAAAAATTTATCTCATTAAAAGCATGGCTATGACTAGGTATCTTATGTATAATAATAAGTGATAAAACATAGATGCCAAGCGGTTTCCTAAAATTACTTCTAACTCTATAAAAAGCTCTCACCTTTCACTGAAGTGAGGGTGGAATAAGCATGCCTAGTCTTGGTTGGACCATTGTGGATAAAGGAGCAGATCATCTTACATAATATGGATAGTATTAAAAATATTATTGATTCCAATTTTAAGAAGATTGTGGGGAAATAAAGAGCTATAAGGAGAAATGAAACTACGATATTATAAGGAGGTGATCAACCTCAATCTCAAAAACCTAACTCTTCTCTTTGAATTGATTATTATTTATAAAAAAATTAGCATTTTCAAGATTAGAACTAATTTTCATGAGCTTCATAAGGAAACTGGTTGTTGGTCAATTCCCAAAATGTCATGGGATGAAAGACTTTATCACTTATGTGATCCTAAGAAGGTTCAAGATGAAAATAATTGTCTCTTAGATTATCCATATTATCATCACATTTTATATAATTTTAAAAACATTTGTCACACTACCAATCTTCTTGACCTTTTAATTCAACAAAAATACGTTGATCTATGAATACTTATCTCACTTCTCTTTTAGCATAGAAATAAAATGTTAAAGAACTCTAAATAATATTTGACTTTTTTAAGGTCTATTAGACAATATAAATTTTGATCGACATTAATCATCATCATATCATTTATTTTATTTTTTTTATAATGATGAAAATTTATTCAATAAAAGTACTTTTTTTAATAATTATTGTGGAAATATAATTATTAATATTATTAAAATGATTGTATCTATACAAATATATGATATGGTCAGATTCAACTTAGGTAAATTATGAGAATGAAAATTAAAATCTCTCCACTTAACCAGTATTACCAAAAGGACATAGCAATAAAAAAATATTTATAATAGAAATAATCAAAATTAACTCTATGAAATGAGTACCCAATAAATTTACCATTCATGTATATATTATTTTACTTACATAATTCAAATTAACTAACTCATATTAACCATCAATGCTTTGTAGATTACTATATTTTACCATAGTATGTTTAAAGATTACTTAAAATTTATTCATCATATTACCAGTGCATTTGATTATCATGAAATATGGTTTTTTTGTAAACATAAGTGCTTTGCAATTTATTATATCTAAACATATTAAATGATTAATGATTATATAAGTATTATTGATTGTATTTAGCACATTTGATCATCATGAAATATGCTCTTTATATGATTCAACATTAAATGTATATTGATGCTAATCGTTGTTATAATTTATTGTTATTTGTCTTTAGATATGGAAAACAATATTGCTGGTTGTATTAATTTTTACTTTTTAAATATATTTATAATTATATATAGGAAATATTTCTCTTTTGGGAACTTAAGTTGTATTTTTTCAAAATGTTTTTATATAATAATAAATATATATCATTGTTTATGTTAAGTTTGGTCATAGTTTACTTCAAGGGAAACTAGATTTATTGATCATGGAAAACAATTCATCTAATACAAAATGATAATAACTAATACTGAGAAATTTATGATAGCTAACATAGACTGAACTGTAGAAAATAAAAGGCAATTTTCAATTGGTGAACCATAATACCAAGAGTTAGATCAAGTAACTAGGGTCAGGTCTTGAGTGCTTTCTCCAGCTGGTGCAGTGGGTTTAAATTCACATTGTGGATGGCTTTCAAGGTGAACAAGCTAATAATACAAACTTACAAGACAAGAGCATTGGTAGCATTGCACATGTTTGATTTCATTTAGAGAAGAAAATATATTGTTGTGATATTCATATTTCTCCTTAAGGACACTACTCAGGAGAGTCTTCATCTACCAAAGAAGGGTGATGGAGTTCAAGTATTGGCTCTATATTCCCCTCATGTTATCCAAGTTAGGAACCCAATTGGCTACCCCAACTTGAATTTTGGGGTCAGAGTAGGTTTGTTGGCCACTGATGGTCAAGGATTCAAGTGGGAAGATTCCCTCTTGAATTTATGGAGTAGTGGCATAGTGAAAAATGATTGCGACATCTTGGGCTTGGACTTGGGATCATGGTCAACCTTGAGGACCCCTACTCTTAGACCCCCGATGGAAATGAATTCACTATTGGGACATAATAAATTCGATAAATAATGGCCAAAATAGAAATTTCACCCAAAACACCCAGAAACCTGAGGAATTGGAAATGAGAAGACCAAATAAATGTAAAGAGTAGGGAGGCCAATATATTTGGAGAGATTTGCAATAGGTTCTAATGGAACACAATTGATGAGGGAGGTTAGATACAATAATCTTGGTAGGTTCTAACAACCACCAAAAGTCAACAACATTTAATCCATATCTCAACACCACTGAGCTCAGATCATTACAAGCCAACACCAACCAAATAAAAGCAAAAACATTAAAGGAATTTTATAATCCAAGGGAATTGTAATATAAAGAATTACCTAATGATAATCGACCCACTAGATCTGCACCTGTGCAATTATGATATTTGGTTTATGTTTGATTGTCATGGTTTTCATCAATGCCCCACATGATGCATCCACTGATTTCATGGGATTTTCCCCTCACCATTTATTAACTTTTAGTGCATGATCTGAACAACCTCAATCCCTGAATTTACGTCTCTTATAATTTTAGTGCATGCCAATTCATGACCATGGAAATAAGCCAATAATCGAACTAGATAGGAAGCCCAAAATTTATTCCATAGTTGTATGTGTTCTCCATTGAATGAAATCCCTCAATACCTATCACCCAAATTAATTTTCCTACCTATATTGGAAGTAAAGACCAAGCATAGAAAAAAAGCAGAAGAGCAAGGTCTCTCATCTCAACTCACTCGAGCAAAGAGTATTTTTTCAGAAGGATGAAAGGTGGTAATAGTTGTTTGCATGTGTATTACATGCGGTGGGTTAGCTACACCATCCCCCACTCAGGGTGGTGGAGGGCTCCCCCCCTCCTTCAACGACCATACTTCCAACACCCTAGTCTACATCAAGGATGAGTTGGAGTGGTTATTTCTAGTTGGCTCATGTCTAATCAATCCATGCTACTTCCAAATAGATGTTTTGGTCCTTGCAACCGAAGTTAGCCAGGAATTCAACTACTTCATTTCTAGTTCATCAAGAGTGTGAGGATATGACCTAGGGAGTATATTAGATCAATTTTTGGATGTACAAGATAACGTTTTCTAGTTTCCAACTCTTGGACAATTTTTATATTGGGTTTTTGATAATTAATTTCTTGACAGTTGAGATAACCAGCTAGGAGTCACCATGAATTTGTAATTTAGAGTACCCTTCATTATTAGTGAGGCTAAAGCCTCTCTCCAAAGTGAGGAACTCCACCACATTATTAGTTATGATGCAACAATTTTCAATACACATCTTTAAGGCTCAACCTTCCTTGCCATAAAAGATCCCTCCCTAATGTGCTTGTCCAAGATTTCCTTTGGAGGCACCATCAAAATTTAACTTCACAAAACCCATTGGTGGGGGGGTATGGATTGTAGGAGAGTTGTTGTAAGGGGTGGACATATTAGAGGAAATTTTTGAGAACATTAATGATGAGAACTCTAATTTGGTTAGTGTCCCTGATTCATGATGGCTAGCTTTCTAGTCCTCTTAAGTCAAGTCTTATGAGAAAAATATCTCCCTAAAAATTTTCTTGACAATTTGCTAGATTTTTGCAATTGTAGTTTTATTTTGTTTAAATATCCTCTTATTTATTTATTTACAAGTCACCCAGATAAAAAATCCTAGATCTAGAGTCCACGATTGATTCAAAACTAGGTTATTGAATATGCTTAGCTTCCATTTATCCAAAGTATCAACCAAGATATTGTAATTATAGTACAAGTACCCAAAGAGGTGTAATATATGTGCCCAAATATGATCAACAAAAGAATAAACATTTAAGAATTTCTCCATAGAATCTTCCCAATTCCAACATAAGTGGAATATTGATGGATCTTGGAATCCCTTCTTTCTAGTTTGATCACATGAGAGGATATCCTTTTTTTCTTATCATCCATAAAAATTATGCAACTTTAGGCTAGTGGAAATTCATCCAAAATTTTCACCATAGAGGTTCCTTATGAATATCCTTGTGATCAACGAATAAGGAGTAGGTTTCTTTAAGTGAAAACATCCATTTAGTTTGGTAACCATGCCATACTCTGTCATGGTCTTGAGCAATCAAGATTTTGTAACTTTCCATCTCCTGAGAAAGAATAGGTGAGGTTGTCAAGGCTGGCTAATTCAACCAATCCTTAATTATCTTCAACCCTCTCCAGAATAATAGAACCAGGAGAAGGTTACAAGAACTCATCTACCATTGTACACTATTTCTCTGAAGTAAAAGCCTCCAACCCTCAAATTTCCTCATGGTCCCCTTGGCAAGGCAATTGTTTCCAAGTGTTTTTCCAAAAGAGGGCAGTGCAACCATTCCTAATCTCCCAAAAATAATTATTTTGAATAAGACTCTAGTTTTCCCTTCCCAAATTCCATATAAATGAACCTAAGGAATTATATATAGGTCGTAATCTATCTAACTGAAAGGAGGTGTGAAAGTATTTCCTATCGCAGATTATGACCTCCCTGAACCCACCTCCACCATAGTTTAGATCCAATTTCCCTATTCAGTACCTATGGGTCTCTCAAGTTGAAATCATTGACTAGCTTGGGGATGCAAAGCTTTTCCTAGGTGACAAATGATCATTTTATTTCTTCCTTAGCTCCTCTCAAAATAAATTATTGATATTTGAAAATTAATTTGGGGGCTAATATGGTAAATTGGAAGAAATTTAAGGATAAAATTGAGAAGGTGTTGTGGTCAACAACAACCCTCCTCTCTGTTTAGTATTAGCAATAATATCAAGCAAAGGGGGACCCTTAACAAAAAATCGCAAAAATATTTTTATCCAAATTTTTGTATTTTAACTCCCTAAAAGCTATATCGCATCGCAGAGAGAGAGTGAAGAGTTTTCCTATGCGCATAAATAAGCTGCAAAGAAGCGATGTGAAATTCATCGCATCGCATATTTTGAAAGCGCCCTTAAAAGAAAATGAGAAGGAATCGCCGAGGGCCGATATGCGACGTCGCATATTGCAAACGTCGCAAAAGCAGCACACAACGAGCAAATGAAAATTGCGATATTGCGATTTGCGATCTGCGATCCTACAAACTGCGATCTTGCGATTTGCGATCTGCGACGAATGAAACTATTAATTGCTGCAATACGAATCGCAGAAACCACTCATCGCAAAGTTTCTTCGGCATGATCTGTAAACCCAAAATCGAGCGCTCACCTTAAGGGAAATTAATGATTGCACGCCTGAGTATCCAAAGATGATCATGTTGCGTTTTTCAAAGAGTCAAGTCCTTATGAGTGTCATGATTATGCATTCATTAGAGTTTAAAGCTTTCATGTCAATCTTTTCGTCATGTCTCTTTTTCCTTGCGTAAACTGTAAGGCAGCAACTAATATAAATCTATATGCAGGAAACATCCAAGGAAAAGGGGAAAGCGCCAATACTTGAAGAACAGAGAGGAGATGCCTTCGCAAATGAATGCCGCATGCAGTAGAGCCGCGGAGTCCAGAGTATCACGCCACAGACACTGATGAAAATAGACTATCCAAGACTCAGAGTCAAAGGCGCACAAAAGCAGCATGTTTGCAAAAGATCCTGAAGCTCAGATTGCGTAAAGCAAAAAGAAAAACACTGAAAAGGGATGATGCTTCAGAAAAGCCTGGAACAAAGAATGGAAGAAATTTTCAATACGTAAGATTGTTCAGGCAACAAAATCCCTAACTCATTGAGTCATTCACACGGCCGGAAACCGAAATAGCAACAGCACAATCAGTTTGAAAGAAATCTGGGTTATACTAAGTATACACACAGGAAAAAACACCCAGTCAAAGGGAGATTTTCAAAAATATCTTCTAAGTTGTCAGAAAGAGGTGCCAACTTTTGTTATTTCTACTTTCATCGCTCGAGCAAAAGCAAAAGACAACTAGACGACTCTTTCCAGGCGAACCTCACATTGCTTACAGCACTAAGGAGCAGATACAGAAACGGTTAGAAATTAGATTCAATTTTTAGAAATAAATTTGCTTTAGTAAAAGGGCGGTCATTTGAAGCCGTTCCCTAAATTTGTGTAATTAAGATTAGTTAGTTAGTAGTATTTAACCCTTCTCATGGCATTTGGAGAAGGGTCCGAAAATTTGTCAAAAAAGTTGTCCTCAGAACATGCACTTTTGCACCCTCGGAGGGGGTTTTTGATGAATGGATGGATCGATATTTATTTATGTTTGAATTTTAATGTCTGCTACTGATGTTGCACTTCTGTACTCTTAGTAGATGTTAGAAGTAAGTAGAGATAAAACGTTATTGCTTGAAGTTTGTGAGTGAAATCAGTCATAAATGGTACTTTTATCTCTTGATTAATTTCTGCTCATATTCTTAGAGTGATATACAGCTGATTTGTTTATATGTTAATGTATGAATGTCTGGATTACCATTTGGCACTTTTGTACGGTGGAATCATTTGTTTGTGCTTAACATATGAATAACAGATTATGCGATATGCTGTTCACAACTATTTTGCCTAACTTCTTATGCAGAACGGTTCATCTTAAGTTGATTTATATTCTTATGATATCTGAATGATCTTTATTACCAGTTGTTGTATGAAATCTTTTTAGATCGCATAATGAAAGAATTTTACCCCGGGTTAGTATAGGTTAGATGTGCTGTTTTTGTTAGATTACAGTAGCATAGAGTCAGTTTAGAGTCTAGAATTAAATTAGTTTAAAATTACCTTTTGATTAGTATCTTCAAAATCTACACACACACACACACACACATCTTTTAGATTGGGAAGCTGGTCCCATCATCCCCAGTCGGACCTGCTACACCAAACGGGCAAGGAGCCGCCAACCAGGTTCCTGACCGGGTGGGTATCCCCCTTGTTCTCAACCCGATTTCGGGGCCCTCAACATATTTGGCGCTAGAAGGAGGGCACGAACTATGAATGGCAACTAAGTCTAAATCTAAATGCCATTCTGAGAGTAAATCGCCCTCATCAACTCCCCTGACTTCTCCACTACGGTTAAACCCGGAGTTACGAGTCGCTCGAGTATCCACCGCTGCTACCTACTCCAATATATCAGACCAACTCATTATTGAACCCCCTAAAATTCAAACTTTGATTCGTAAACTCTAGGGATTCTCCATTTTTTCTCATAGGTCTGATAAATCTAATAGCAGCGTGACTTCGTAGTACAATCCTGCTCACCCTCTGACCAGATTGAAGAGTGAAAAATTTGGTATTCAACCAAGTGAACTCCCTCTTCCTACTAGGAAAAGAGCAAGGAAAGCACCACCCGAGTCTGACCGTGAGACTCTTTCATCCACTTCGTCCATTTCAACACCCTCACCGCGAAGTCAACCACCCACATCCTCATCCCAGATCACTCATCCATCTTCCACACTTCCTCTTCAATCATCAACTATCATAATACCTTCATCTTCTCAGCATCAGGGACCGTCTTCTGCACTCTCATTAACTAGCGGCTCAACGATGGTCCAGTCTCCATGGAACAATCCTGGGGCGGTTTTAATGCCTCCACCCCTGAGCCCAATACAAGCCCATCCTGAGAAGTGGCTACCTAAATTCAATCCAGAAACAGGCATGCTAGCTGAAGAGCATATCAATAATTTCATGCTTTCTGTTAATCTCAACGGAGTTACCAACGAAGATGCTGTCGTCCGAGTTTTTCCTTACACAATGCAAGGAACAGCCGGATCATGGTACTTTTCGTTACCTTCCGGGTCCATCACAAGTTGGGAGATTTTTCAAAGTCAATTCCTCACCAAGTTTGGCGATGACATATCAACAGCGACATTGATCAATGACCTATCTAATCTTAAAGCTGAGGCTAGAGAACCCATTAAAGATTTCAACTTACGGTTCAATAAGATCCTCAACAAGATTCCCGTTGCTTCTCGACCCAGCGAGGAAGTAAGATGTGAATGGTACATCACGGCCTTACCATCTAACTTGGCTATCTTTGTAGATAGGGCAAGCAAGAAGACCTTAGTTGAAAATTTAACTGAGGCGCTAGCAGTAGAAAAACGCGTAGTTGCCCTAGAAAAGAGATCTGCAATAGAAGAACGCAAATTTAAGAAGATCTCTTTCAAAGAAGACACCAAGAAGAAGCAAACGAAAGATCCTTTCGATATGGAAGGATTAGAAAAGGTGTTAAAGGCCATGTCCAACGAGATGATTGACATAAGAAAACAAGTAGCAGAAACTTCTTCAAAAAAGCCCTACAGATCTTTTAAAAGAAACCTTACCATGGAGGTGAAACCACCCAATGTTGTCTCAAACGTCGAATCTGAAGAAGAAGAAGAAGAAGAGAATACCACTGAAGGGTAGACCGACGATGAAGAAGTTGTGGAACTACAAGGAATGTGGGATTTCATCCTCCCACAAGAAGAGGATCAAGAAGCATTTCCGGTTAGCACACGAAACAAAAATCAACTTGATCCTCCCCAAATTACCCATAAACAGAAGGGCACAAGCCCTGCAAAGGTCGCAACAAAGAAAACAACCGCTAGAGCGACCCAACTTAGCCCAGTCCAGTCAAATCAAGCACCTCCATCAAGAACACTGATAGTGTCGGATGAAATGGAGTATAACATTATCGATGACATGAAAAAGACTAGGGCTAATATCACTCTTTACGAATTAAGCAAATTGAAACATCAACAGAAAATAATGATGAAGGAATTACATGCCGTGCCTACTACATCTTTGCCTATAGCTGTAGCTTCCCACAACATGGGAAGACCTCCAACCAACATGATCAATAAGATTGATCCGAATGACATTGCCTTGATTGGAGGAAGGTCAAGATCCCATACTCCTCCTTTTCTCCTCACTTATGAAATCTTCAATAAAAACGTGCACAATTGCCTGATTGATTCTGGTGCTTCAACGAATATTCTACCCAGATCAATATGTGCCAAATTTAATGTTCAACCTCAGAAATCTGTAGTGCGCATAGTTCAACTTGATCGATCTCAAGTCGAAGTGATTGGTGAACTTAACCAGGTGACCATAAGATTGTCGTCTAACCCGAAAGTATGTCAGGTTATCGACATTCTAGTAGCTGATATCCCTGAATTCTATGGTTTAATTCTTAGCAGGGATTGGTCCGAGAAACTCCACGGATATTTCTCAACCGACTGGTCGCACATGTGGTTACCCTACAACGGCAAACCCAATCAAATAAAGGTTGAACGAGAATTGCACCAAAAGTACATAGTGACAGAATTGGAAGGAGAGAACGAAGCAATAGCATACAACAGTAGTATCATAGGCAATTACTCGGTAGATTCTTTCCTCGGTAATTTCAATGCTCACACTTCACCTTACTTAGAAAATTCAGTTGTGTCCCAAATTGAAAATTTTTCCCAAACTGATGATTCAAAGTGTTTTAATTTTTTAGATAGTTCTGTAAATACATCTTTATTTTGGAAATTATATTTTGATGGCTCTAAATCTAACGATGGAGCAGGAGCAGGATGCGTTCTGGTTAACCCAGATGGGAACAAGACCATGCTTACATGCAGACTTGAGTTCGATTGCACAAACAATACAGTGGAATACAAAGCCTTGGTGCAAGGCCTATACAAAGCAATCGGCTTGAATGTTAAGTATCTTCAAGTCTTTGGAGATTCCGAAATCGTCGTCAAACAGGTACGTAACACCATACATTTCCTGTCAAGTCATTTAAAGCACTATCAATCTTTAGTACAAGATCTGACTTCACATTTCATAGCATTCAATATTTCGTCAATCCCAAGACTCCAAAATGTGAGCGCAGACCTGTTAGCTAACGTAGCCTCTAGACTGATTCCCTCCGAAGATTTTAGTCCCGATAGGTTTTCAATAGAATTAATCTTTAAACCATCCATCCCTGACAACATCACCAACTGGAGAGTATTCAATGACGATCCAGACATTGTAAATTTCCTTACTTCTGAAGGATCCTACTCAAATCAAATAATTGACGAAGACCATCATGATCACCAAATTCAGCAAAATAGCACTGATAACGCTATACCTAAATCGGTGGTTAAGTTAGAAGATTTATATGATTTGAAAAGTCGGTTTAAAAGGTCTGCCAATTCTAAACTCTACAGTTCAACTCTGAACTATGAATTAGTGAACCTAGGAACCGATCAGAAGCCACAAAACGTTAATCTAGGCCACGGCCTGGCCCCTGAAGAAAAATCAACATATATCCGTCTTCTGAGACAATTCAAAAACGTTTTTGCGTGGAATTACGATGAGCTGAAAACATACAACACTTCTATCATTCAACACACTATCCCTATGATTGACAATGAAAAACCTGTCCAGCAGAAGCTCAGAAAAATCCACCCCAACTTAGAAAATCAGATAAAGACTGAGCTAAATAAATTGTTGAGAGCCAGAATAATTTTCCCCGTCAGACACTCCAAATGGGTATCCAACATGGTGCCCGTTAGGAAGAAAAACCAAGATATTAGAATCTGTATTGATTTCCAGAATCTCAACAAAGCCTGTCAGAAAGATAATTTTCCCCTCCCACCTATGGAGCAAATACTACAGGCAGTAGCGGGCTCAGAATTAATGTCTTTCCTGGATGGATTTTCAGGATACAATCAAGTGCTGGTGCATCCCGATGATCAGTTGAAAACCACATTCCGAACCAAGTGGGGCACATACGCATATCGGAAGATGCCATTTGGTCTGATCAATGTCGGCGCTACCTTTCAGAGAGCCATGGACATCGTGTTTAAAGATTTAGTCAATAAATCGGTAGTGATTTACCTGGATGATATAACAGTGTACTCCAAGAAGCGAAGCGACCATCTCAAAGATTTGAAACAGATCTTTCAAAGATGCTTAAGGTATGGAATTTCACTTAACCCAAAGAAACCTTTTTCTGCATTAAGTGAAGGGAAATTGCTTGGATTCATAGTGTCGAAATCCGGTATTCACATTGAACCTGACAGAATCAAGGAAATTTCCGAAATATCCATACCCCATAACAAAAAGGCCATGCAATCTTTCCTTGGACAAATCAATTTTGTAAAAAGGTTTGTCCCCGATTTTTCACGTATTATTTCTCCTTTACAAAATATGATAAAAAATAATTCAAATTTTAAATGGGGCATAGATGAGCACGAAGCATTCAACTTGATCAAACAAGCTATCATCAACGCTCCATCTTTAGCTACCCCAAATTTTTCAGAATCCTTCATTGTTGGCATTTTGGCATAGGTGTGGCGCTACGATACAGGTGTTGTCCTTGATGGCAACTCTCTTTGATGATAGATCTCAGTCCAGACTACAAGTATGAAGAGAAATTTCATATACGCAGGTTCATTAAGCCCAAGTTGTGTATACACGCAGGTACGCTATATACTAAGTCGCGGATACGAAGGTTCGCTATATACAAAGTCGCGTATGCACGCAGCTTCATGAACAGAAAAGGGCGTACATGTCGAGAAGCTTCCCTTTGGTCCGTGGTAGTTAGTCCTCGGTACTTGAGCCTATGTCTTTGGACCAAAGTATCTCGACAGACGTGTTGATCCCCAGTTTTGAAGTTGATGGTATTGGGTTTCTATGGTTTTGGCCTTTGGTATTGAGCAAGGCATAAGGCTATATAAGGAGAAGAAGATCATTAGGCAAATACAATTGAAAAGTCTTGAATATCTGAAAAAGAAAGAGATCTGGTATGCAGGTTCTGGGTTGCTTGATCTAAGCTAAGGAGAGATCACACCGGTTGATGGAAGACTAGAGCTAAGGACAGATCGGGATCTAATGGTTTGAAATGCACTATTATGATATGGTTGATTATGCGTATTTCTAGATCTACATACTGACGCAATGTTATGTTCTGGGTCTAACTGATGTCTAGTACAGCTGCAAGTTAAGAGAATTTATTTTTAGATCTGTACGCAGGTTGTCTTTGGTAAAAGCGCATGTATACGCAGGTTTCTCTCATTGAAGTAGCGTATATCTTTTGAAGTTTGATTTTTGGGGTTGCAGTTGGGTCTGACTGCTATTGCAGAGTTTTGTAGTCTGATCTGTGTTCTGGTGACTGGTGTTGTCAGGGTTTCAGTGGTTCAGTGATTCAAAGATTGATGATGCTAGTATTGGTTTTGTTGTGCTTCAATGATCTGTTATGAAAGTTGAATGAATTGTGGTCTTCAGATTGTAATGTTGTGCTTCAGGAATATCCAGTCTGAAAATGTATGAAAAGTGGTACCTGAAGGAAAGAAGATTGTAGGCCAACACCTACATACTAGTATCTTAGCTAGTACAAGAGCAAAGGGGGTTGGAGCTCCCTTCCAAGGAAGTTTGGAGAACGAGAGAAGGTTGAAGCCTTTAGCAGGTTGTAGCCTACGTACTGGTATAAGTTTTCACCAGTACAAAAGATTGTAAACTGAAGTTTCATATTAAAGAAAGATAGAGACGACTTGCAGCAGGTGGTTTTCACCCACATTGGGTTTCCACCTTATATCATGGTGTTCATGTGTGTGTTTTCTGTGTGATGATCTGTTCTGTTATACTGCACCTGTTTTACTATCATGGTTAATAATGTCCTGATGCATTTACTGAAGATAAGCTACTGAATCATAAGTTTTCTTGTTATACGCTGGTTTCTTTAGACACAGTAGCGTGTACACGCTGTTTCACATAACTGAAGTAGCGTATATGTTTCTGAGCATAAAATGAAAAAGTTTTTCTGATAATACTGATTCACCCCCCCCCTCAGTATTATTTCCAACAATTGGTATCAGAGCAGGTCCTTCAGAGAAGCTTGATCGCTTGAAGGTAGATCGTTCATCATGAGCAACTATGAGAGAGAAGCATCAATCAGGCCACTGGTTTTTGATGGAACAAACTTCAATTATAGGAAGGTAAGAGTTACTGCCTATCTTCAATCTCTTGGTACAGAAGTTTGGGACATTGTAGAGACAAGCTACACTTTTCCTTCAGCTACTCCTACAGATGCAGACGAGAAAAAGAAATATGAAACAAATGTGAAAGCAGTCAGTACTCTATTGGGATGTATATCGCAATCGAAATTCATGAAGGTAATGCACTATAAATCTGCAAAAGAAATATGGGACAAGATTGTCACGAGCTATGAAGGAGACGAACAGGTAAAGCGTGCTAAACTTCAAACTCTCAGGATTAAGTATGAGACTCTCAGAATGTATAATGATGAAAGTGTGGGTAACTATTTCCTTAGAGTTGATGAGATTGTTAATTGCATGAAAAATTTGGGTGAAGAAATAAAAGAGGCTATTGTGGTTGAAAAGGTTCTAAGATCATTGTCCCCCAAATTCGAATCTAAAGTGTTTGAAATAGAAGAAAAGGAAAATCTACGAATTCTTACTATGTCTCAGCTTCATGGAATTCTAACTGCTTATGAAATGAGAAAGGGAGGTCCATCAGACAGAAGAGAAGTTGCTTTCAAGGCTTCAGGCAAAGGAGATTATTATGAAGCAAGTCACATGCCAGAAGATGAAGAAGAAGAATCAAATTTTGTCAGAAATCTTCAAAGGGGTTCTGGAAGGTTCAAAGGTAAGTTACCTTTTAAATGCTTTGCTTGTGGAAGAGTAGGTCATTATGCTGCCAGATGTCCTCACAAAGATAAGATTGACAAGGGAAAGGAACCTGTTAAATGGAACAAGAAAGAAAATGAAAAGAAGAAAAGTTATTACACTCATGAAGATAGTGATGGTCTTTCAAATAGTGATGAAGATGAACAAGGTAATAGATATAAACTTTTAATGGCTTTTGAAGATGATGACTACGTGGATGCTATAGATGTAGAAGGCTTTTGTGAATAAATGAAAGATCTCAAAGTTTTCTTAGAAGAGAAGAGTGCTATTATTGATTCTCTACAATGTCAACTAGCTAAAAAGGAAAAACATCTTGAAAAATTGGAATGTGAGATTGTTTGTCTTAGAAAGGAGATTGAGAAAACAAAAGCGATTAATCTTAAATTTGTTAAAGGATCTGAAACCTTGGATGAGATTATCAATGTGCAGCGATCTCCTCTCATCAAGACAGGTCTTGGATATAATGGAGAAACATCTCAAGCCTCTACCTCTAAAAGTTATCTTGATGCAGCAAGGAGAAGCGAGCAAAGGCAAAATAAAAGTCATCAGGTGAATCAAGGACAGTTTACCTCAAGAACAAATAAAGACCATCAAGAAATTCGGGGACAAACTGCCTTAAGGACAAACAGAAGCTACAATCAGCCACAGGTAAAACCTTCCCAATTTACTCCAAGAATGAATGTGAATAGAAGCTACAATCGGTTGGATGATAGATCTGATTATCGCAGAAGTTTCTTTAATGACCAATGCGTTTCTTGCCATAACTTCGGTCACAAAGCAGCTCAATGTGTTGCCTACAAGACAATCATGACTAGATAAGCTCAAAAGCAAGGGAGAATGAATGGAACCATGAAAAGGACTTATAACAACTTTTCGGTTCTTGAAAATGAAATTGAATGCTCTATGTGTAATAACTTTGGTCATGAAGACTCTGAATGCAGGAGCAGGTTCCGGAAGACAACTCAGAAGGAACAAATCTCAAATGTCAGAACATGGAGAATAAAGGAACCGCAACCAGAAAGATGTGGGATAACCTTTTATGCAGAAGGTCAAGAAAGTATATGGTACATTGACAGCGGATGTTCGAAGCATATGACAGGGGACAAAGAAAATCTTGAGTCATATACCGCATTAGAAAAGGGGAAGAAAGTTTCTTTTGGAAACGATATCTCTGCAGCCATAAAAGGAAAAGGTGTTGCTCCATTGAAAGAGAAGGTCAAAGCTGGAAATGTTTTGTATGTTGATGGATTGAAGCATAATCTTCTGAGTGTCATTCAGATGTGCGATCAAGGAACAAAGGTAATATTTAGATCAAATGGATGTTGTGTTCGTGATCTTGATACGGTTAAAACAGTGATCAAAGGAAGAAGGACTCCAAATAATCTATACATATTTGAAGAAGGACCACAACAATGCTATTTAAGCAAGGATGATGAACACTGGCTATGGCATCGGAGGTTGGGGCATCTAAGCTTTTCACAAATAAGGAAAGCATGCAAATATCAGGCAGTTCGTGGTCTTCCAGATATCAAAATTCCAGACAACACCATATGCAAATCTTGTCAGTTTGGGAAGCAAATCAGAACTAACTTTCCAGAGAAGGAAGGATCAGCCAACATACCTCTTGAGCTAGTCCATACAGATATATGCGGTCCATTTAGGAAAAGGACACCTCGAGGAGAAGAATATTTGATATTATTCATTGACGATTTCTCCAGGTTTGTCTGGTTAGGGCTTATGAAGCACAAAGATGAAGCATTCGAAAAATTCAAATCCTTCAAAGCCTTGGTTGAAAATGAATCAGGACACAAAATTAAGTGCCTCAGATCTGACAGAGGTGGGGAGTTTACCTCAAACGAATTTTTCGATTTCTGTGAAGAACATGGGATAAGAAGAGAATTCTCTACAGCTAGAACTCCTCAGCAAAATGGGGTGGTGGAAAGAATGAACAGAACAATCCAACAAATGGCTCGTGCTATGCTTGATGAATCAGGTACTCCCGCAACTTTCTGGGGTGAAGCTGCACATGCCGTGGTTATTATTCTTAACAAAACAAATGTCCGAGTAAACAACACTCAAACACCTCATGAGCTCTGGAGTGGTGAGACTCCTTCGGTGAAGCACTTCAAAATCTTTGGGAGCAAATGTTATATTAAGAATAATGATGAGAAACTTGGCAAACTTGAACCAAGAGCAGATGAAGGCATTCTTCTTGGTTATTATCCACATAGAAAAGCATACAAGTGCTACAATAAAAGACTTGGCAGAATTGTTGACAGCATTGATGTAGTGGTTGATGAGAAGGGATATATTCCTAGGCAAGTTCATCATGAAGACATTGAAGAAGATGAAGGCTACCCTCAAAGGCAGAATGATGAAGAAGAAGAACCTCAAGAAGAAGAAGAACCTCAAGAAGAACCAGAGGAGCAGACAAGAATAGAAGAGAAGACTCCATCCAGATATGCTCAAAAGAATCATCCAGAATCTCAGATTGTGGGGCAGAAAGAAGCAGGAGTACAAACAAGAAGAAGAATTGCAGAAGCTTCAAGCTATTTGGCATTACTCTCTTCCACTGAACCACAAAGTGTGAAAGAGGCATGCAAAGATGAATGCTAGGTCAAAGCAATGGATGAAGAACTTGAGCAGATCGAAAAGAACAACAATTGGGAATTGGTTCCTAGACCAAAAGATAAAAATGTCATAGGGACAAAATGGGTCTTCAAAAATAAATTGAATGAAAATGGAGAAGTAATTAGAAACAAGGCCAGACTTGTTTGTAAAGGGTATGCGCAGCAAGAAGGAATAGATTTTGAAGAGACCTTTGCTCCTGTTGCAAGACTTGAGGCCATCCGAATGTTCCTTGCTCTCTCAAGCTTTCAAAACATCAAGGTATTTCAAATGGACGTGAAATCACCCTTTCTGAATGGAGACTTAGAAGAAGAAGTATATATTGAGCAACTATATGGTTTCATTCTTGGGAATGATCCAAACCTTGTATGCAGATTGAAAAAGGCTCTCTATGGTCTCAAATAAGCTCCAAGGGCTTGGTACTATCGATTGGACAAATATCTTCACCAACAAGGCTTTTCAAAAGGATCAGCAGATAGCAATCTCTATATAAAAGTTGAAAATAACAAATTGCTAATACTTGTTGTTTATGTAGATGATATTATCTTTGGCAGCAATGAAGAGACTATGAGACAAAACTTTGCCTTGGTTATGCAGAAAGAATTCAAAATGTCACTACTTGGAGAATTGACATACTTTCTTGGATTGCAAATCCAACAAAATGAAGGAGGCATCTTCTTGTCTCAAACCAAGTACCTCAAGCAGATCTTGAAGAAGTATGGCATGGAATATTCAAAGCCAGTATGTACACCCATGGTTATAGGATGCAGCCTCAGTGCAAATGATGAATCAACAGCAGTTCATCAACCAACTTATAGATCCATGATTGGGAGTTTGCTTTATTTGACAGGTACCCGACCAGACATCATGCATGCAGTCGGAACAGCTGGGAGATTTTAGGCAAATCCAAAGGAGACTCATCTTCAGGCAGTGAAGAGAATTTTCAAATATCTTCAAGGGACACAAAATTATGGATTATGGTATCCTAGAGATACAGATCTCACACTTCATGCTTATACAGATGCAGATTGGGCCGGAAGCGTGGATGACAGGAAGAGCACAAGTGATGGTGCATTCTTTATGGGCTCCAGATTAGTATCTTGGTTCAGCAAGAAACAGAGTTCAATTGCCTTATCTACAGCTGAAGTAGAATATGTGGCTACGGCATCTTGTTGCACACAACTTCTTTGGATGATGCAGACCTTGCAGGATTTTCAGATCACTTGCACTTCACCAATCTCTATCTTATGTGATAATACAAGTGCAATCAGCATTTCAAAGAATCCAGTCATGCACTCAAAGACCAAGCACATACCAATCAAGTACCATTTTCTTCGGGAACAAGTGCTTGAGCAGAAGGTCAAGTTGGAGTATGTTCCTTCTAAGGAACAAGTTGCTGATATTCTCACAAAACCACTGCCCAGGGAAACTTTTGAATATCTCAGAAAAAAGCTGGGAGTAGTTGATGCTTCATCCTGCTATTGAAGCTTGTCTGTTCTACAGAAAATTTGGTATACGCAAGTTACGTAAGGGATAGCCGCGTATATACGCAGATTTATGCTGGGAAAGTCGCGTGTATGACGTGCGCGTGTTGAAGAAAGCATATCTGCGTACATACGTTGTTTTATGGAGGAGAAGTCGCGTATATGGAGTTCTGAACAACAAGGGCAGACTCTGGTTGGAGAAGGTCTGAGATGGGTATGCCAGAATTCTTCAGGCACAGTTTCAGGGGGTGCAGCAGGCACAGGTTCAGGGGAACAACTTAAAGTCTCATAAAACATTGTTGGCATTTAGATGCTTTTGGTTCTAGTACACAACTGTGGTTGATTTTAGGAGAAGGAGCTCAGAAGGAAATCTTGGTCGCTGATCTAAAAGATGTTTATCAGATGCTGCTTGTGACTTTTATAAGTCTTGGTCTAGATTTGTTGTCTCTATGTCATGTATCTCTTTTATCTCTTTTATGGTGTCAAGATCATGTAACGGCCCATGTTGGTTTCCCCACTATGCCTGGGATGAATGATGTAATATAATTGGTTGTTATATGTAACTTTTTGATGTATCCCCTCTTGGAGTATGGATGTATGTATTGAGTCTTTTGGTTATAGGAAGGTCTTGGTTCTTTTGAAGAACATCTTTTGCAGATATTGCCTACAGTCAGGGGGAGCATGTTTCAGCACAGCCAAGCAGAGATATCAGCATGTACTCAGGGGGAGCACAGCCCTTTGCCCTTGATGACAAAGGGGGAGAATGGTTCTAAGGATCTTGGGGTTGCCATCAAGTCCAAAGGGGGAGATTGTTGGCATTTTGGCACAGGTGTGGCACTACGATACAGGTGTTGTCCTTGATGGCAACTCTCTTTGATGACAGATCTCAGTCCAGACTACAAGTATGAAGAGAAATTTCATATACGCAGGTTCATTAAGCCCAAGTTGCATATACACGCAGGTACGCTATATACTAAGTCGCGGATACGCAGGTTCGCTATATACAAAGTCGCGTATGCACGCAACTTCATGAATAGAAAAGGGCGTACATGTCGAGAAGCTTCCCTTTGGTCCGTGGTAGTTAGTCCTTGGTACTTGAGCCTATGTCTTTGGACCAAAGTATCTCGACAGACGTGTTGATCCCCAGTTTTGAAGTTGATGGTATTGGATTTCTATGGTTTTGGCCCTTGGTATTGAACAAGGCCTAAGGCTATATAAGGAGAAGAAGATCATTAGGCAAATACAATTGAAAAGTCTTGAATATCTGAAAAAGAAAGAGATCTGGTATGCAGGTTCTGGGTTGCTTGATCTAAGCTAAGGAGAGATCACACCGGTTGATGGAAGACTAGATCTAAGGACAGATCGGGATCTAATGGTTTGAAATGCACTATTATGATATGGTTGATTATGCGTATTTCTAGATTTTCATACTGACGCAATGTTATGTTCTGGGTCTAACTGATGTCTGGTACAGCTACAAGTTAAGAGAATTTATTTTTAGATTTGTACGCAGGTTGTCTTTGGTAAAAGCGCGTGTATACGCGGGTTTCTCTCATTGAAGTAGCGTATATCTTTTGAAGTTTGATTTTTGGGGTTGTAGTTGGGTTTGACTGCTATTGCAGAGTTCTGTAGTCTGCTCTGTGTTCTGGTGACTGGTGTTGTCAGGGTTTCAGTGGTTCGGTGATTCAAAGATCGATGATGCTAGTATTGGCTGTGTTGTGCTTCAATAATCTGTTATGAAAGTTGAATGAATTGTGGTCTTCAGATTGTAATGTTGTGCTTCAGGAATATCCAGTCTGAAAATGTATGAAAAGTGGTACCTAAAGGAAAGAAGATTGTAGGCCAGCACCTACGTACTAGTATCTTAGCTAGTACAAGAGCAAAGGGGCTTGGAGCTCCCTTCCAAGGAAGTTTGGAGAACGAGAGAAGGTTGAAGCCTTCAGTAGGTTGTAGCCTGCGTACTGGTATAAGGCTGCACCAATACAAAAGATTGTAAACTGAAGTTTCATTTTAAAGAAAGATAGATACGACTTGCAGCAGGTGGTTTTCACCCACATTGGGTTTCCACCTTATATCATGGTGTTCATGTGTGTGTTTTCTGTCTGATGATCTGTTCTGTTATATTGCACCTGTTTTACTATCATGGTTAATAATGTCCTGATGCATTTACTGAAGATAAGCTACTGAATCATAAGTTTTCTTGTTATACGCTGGTTTCTTTAGACACAGTAGCGTGTACATGCTGTTTCACTTAACTGAAGTAGCGTATATGTTTCTAAGCATAAAATGAAAAAGTTTTTCTGATAATACTGATTCACCCCCCCTCTCAATATTATTTACAACCTTCATCTTATACACTTTTTCCTCAGAGAAATCTTATGCCGTGATTTTGACTCAAGTAAATCAAGAAAAGGCGGAATCTCCAATCGCATTCTTTAGCTCGAACTTACAAGGCGCTGAACTCAATTACTCAGACGTGGAGAAACAGGCTTATGCTTTTTTCAAAGCGATCAAATATTTCAGACCTTTCTTACTTAAAGCCCATACCAAAGTCGTAGTACCGTTTCCAATGGTAAGGAACCTTTTGGTACAGAAGGATGTGGGCGAAAAGAGAGCAAATTGGATTACCGCCCTACAAGAATATGATCTTGAGATCAAACCAGCAAGCATCATAAGAGGTCAAGGCTTCTGCAAGATGTTAGCTGGAGTATCGCAAATTCCGGAGAACTCATCTGAAGAGGTACACAGGTATGAGGTAAGCCTAAACGACGCAAAATCATTATATGCTGACACCATTTATTATCTTAAGAACGGGTATGCTCCATCACACTTGGATCACACCAAGAAAAGAGCTCTGAGGTTGAAATCTAAACAATACCAGCTCGTAAATGATGTTCTGTTTAAAAGGAATTATGATGCTGTACTTCTTAGGTGTCTTGAGAAAACTGAAGCCGAAAAGGTTTTGCAGGAACTCCACGATGGACCAGCAGGTGGAAACTATGCTGGAGAGACTACTGCGCATAAGATCTTACGTGCAGGATATTATTGGCCCATGCTGTTCAAAGACTCATACAATTACGTAAGGAAATGCCAAATCTGCCAGACTGCTGCGGGGAAACAAAGGAAATCGTCCATGCCACTACAACCGGTCAACATCGAGCAACCATTCAACCAATGGGGCTTGGACATAATAGGTGAGATCGTTCCTCACTCTTCTAAGCAGCATAGGTATATCCTCACGGCAACAGATTATTTTACCAAATGGGTAGAAGCAGTTCCTCTCAAGACAGTTAATTCTGAAAACATTATTGAATTCATAGATCAATTTATCATCACTAGGTTTGGATTGCCAACGGCCTTAATGTTTGATAATGCATCATACTTTTCTGGAAATGCAATGACTAAGTTTGCATTAAAAAGAGGGTTCAAATTGAAATATTATGCTAATTACTATCTGCAAGGTAATGGGTTAGCTGAATCAACAAGGAAAAACCTAATGAGGATTATCAAAAGAACGGTCGACCAAAACCAAAAGAATTGGCACAAAGCGCTAGTAAATGCTTTATGGGCAGATAGAATCACGAAGAAAGCTTCAATTGACACTTCTCCCTTTAATTTAGTTTATGGGAAAGAAGTGGTTCTTCCAACTCACTTAGTCATTCCCTCTTTGTCTCTAGTACAACACATCGTTGAAGTATCTACTTCCTCTTTGCAATTAAGACAAATGGAAATAATCAAACTAGAAGAACGCCGAGAACAAGCTAAGAAAACCCATGCTCACCACCAAGCGCTAATAAAATCCTCTTTTGACTCAGCCATCATAACCAGAAAGAACTTTCAGATGGGAGATTTAGTTTTGAAATGGGATAAGGCTCATGAAGAAAAGGGCAAACATACGAAATTTCAGAAGCTGTGGCTTGGTCCTTTTCAGATTGTAGAAGTCATAGGCCCATCGACGTTTGTGTTGCAGGATTTGGCAGGTAGAAGAGATTATTTGCCTGTGAATGGACAGATTCTTAAAATGTATTTTCCATAGAAGATCACTCTTCTATTTTTTGTAGGATAGTTTTAGTTTCTTTTATTTTGTTTTCTCTTTCTTATAAATAAAACCGGTTGTAAATGATCATTGAATAAGACTCATGAAAGAGCACACTAACTCTCTATCAGATTTTGATTTCACTTGTACAAATAGCAGAACTTTTCGAAAAATCTGATTTTTATTATTGACAAATAGAGTTAACTTTAGCCTGAATAATGATATTAGTTTCAACCTTTCGAAAGACTTTGACGAAATCAACCTTTGGTTAAAAATTGTTTTATCCCAGCACAATGAAAGGTATCATCAATAATAAAATAAATATTCTCTGCAAAGCTGTGATTTTCAAAGCTCTATTATTGTCGTCCAGAGCTTTCGTAAGGAAAAATAATGACTTCCCCCCTGCCAAAGGAAACCACAACATTCAGAGAAACAATCCGAGAAAGCACTATATCTCAAAGAATAAGAGGTCTCATCACGAGCCGGCTTATCATGATCACAGATATTATAACTTGCTGACTTTGCCAAAACTGTCTATCAAAACAGGGCAACGACTCAAGATTGTTGCAATCAAAAGACAAGGGGTCTCATCACGAGCCAGCTTGTTCAGCAAAAGTGTAAATCAAGTGAATGACTGTGTCATAATTTGGCCACCAAACCAAGATATTGTTCTTTAGAGAGTAAAAAAGGAAAAAGTGCCAAAAAGGATTTTTCTCTGAAATGTTCTAAATAACCTTAAGCAGGAAAAAGGATCATTGTTGGATAACATGGTAACCCTATCGAGGCTATGGACGCTTGCGGGCAGCAGAGGCTCTACCTACGACAAATGAGCATATTTTAAAGCCAGCACGTAGAGAAGACCTTATTTTATCTTTTAAAAAGGACCGAGTAATGTCTGGTATGAATGCAAGAACTAAGCCTAGGGGAGAAAACAATTGGAATAAAAGAAGGGTTGAAGCAAAGTATCATTGACACGATGAGGGGTAATCTACTCTATCTGTCCATAACAAAATTTAGACATATGAAAAATTTTCTGTTTCAGAAGTGGAAATGTCAATAGAAAAGCAGAGATAACTGGTTCTTCACAGTGAATCGCCATTGTTGTGGTCAACAACAACCCCCCTCTTTGTTTAGTATTAGCAATAATATCAAGCAAAGGGGGACCCTTAACAAAAAATCCCAAAAATATTTTTATCCAAATTTTTGTATTTTAACTCCCTAAAAGCTATATCGCATCGCAGAGAGAGAGTGAAGAGTTTTCCTATGCGCATAAATAAGCTGCAAAGAAGCGATGCGAAATTCATCGCATCGCATATTTTGAAAGCGCCCTTAAAAGAAAATGAGAAGGAATCGCCGACGGCCGATATGCGACGTCGCATATCGCAAACGTTGCAAAAGCAGCACAACGAGCAAATGAAAATTGCGATATTGCGATTTGCGATCTGCGATCCTACAAACTGCGATCTTGCGATTTGCGATCTGCGACGAATGAAACTATTAATTGCTGCAATACAAATCGCAGAAACCACTCATCGCAAAGTTTCTTCGGCATGATCTGTAAACCCAAAATCGAGCGCTCACCTTAAGGGAAATTAATGATTGCACGCCTGAGTATCCAAAGATGATCATGTTGTGTTTTTCAAAGAGTCAAGTCCTTATGAGTGTCATGATTATGCATTCATTAGAGTTTAAAGCTTTCATGTCAATCTTTTCGTCATGTCTCTTTTTCCTTGCGTAAATTGTAAGGCAGCAACTAATATAAATCTATATGCAGGAAACATCCAAGGAAAAGGGGAAAGCGCCAATACTTGAAGAACAGAGAGGAGATGCCTTCGCAAATGAATACCGCATGCAGCAGAGCCACGGAGTCCAGAGTATCACTCCACAGACACTGATGAAAATAGACTATCCAAGACTCAGAGTCAAAGGCGCACAAAAGCATCATGTTTGCAAAAGATCGTGAAGCTCAGATTGGGTAAAGCAAAAAGAAAAACACTGAAAAGGGATGATTCTTCAGAAAAGCCTGGAACAAAGAATGGAAGCAATTTTCAATACGTAAGATTGTTCAGGCAACAAAATCCCTAACTCATTGAGTCATTCACACAGTCGGAAACCGAAATAGCAACAACACAATCAGTTTGAAAGAAATCTGGGTTATACTAAGTATACACACAGCAAAAAACACCCAGTCAGAGGGAGATTTTCAAAAATATCTTCTAAGTTGTCAGAAAGAGGTGCCAGCTTTTGTTATTTCTACTTTCATCGCCCGAGCAAAAGGAAAAGACAACTAGCCGACTCTTTCCAGGTGAACCTCACATTGCTTACAGCACTAAGGAGCAGATACAGAAACGGTTAGAAATTAGATTCAATTTTTAGAAATAAATTTGCTTTAGTAAAAGGGCGGTCATTTGAAGCCGTTCCCTAAATTTGTGTAATTAAGATTAGTTAGTTAGTAGTATTTAACCCTTCTCATGGCATTTGGAGAAGGGTCCGGAAATTTGTAAAAAAACTTGTCCTCAGAACATGCACTTTTGCACCCTCGGAGGGGGTTTTTGATGAATGGATGGATCAAGATTTATTTATGTTTGCATTTTAATTTCTGCTACTGATGTTGCACTTCTGTACTCTTAGTAGGTGTTAGAAGTAAGTAGAGATAAATCGTTATTGCTTGAAGTTTGTGAGTGAAATCAGTCATAAATGGTACTTTTATCTCTTGATTAATTTCTGCTCATATTCTTAGAGTGATATACAGCTGATTTGTTTATATGTTAATGTATGAATGTCTGGATTACCATTTGGCGCTTTTGTACGGTGGAATCATTTGTTTGTGCTTAACATATGAATAACTGATTATGCGATATGTTGTTCACAACTGTTTTGCCTAACTTCTTATGCAGAACGGTTCATCTTAAATTGATTTATATTCTTATGATAGCTGAATGATCTTTATTACCAGTTGTTGTATGAAATCTTTTTAGATCGCATAATGAAAGAATTTTACCCCGGGTTAGTATAGGTTAGATGTGCTGTTTTTGTTAGATTACAGTAGCATAGAGTCAGTTTAGAGTCTAGAATTAAATTAGTTTAAAATTACCTTTTGATTAGTATCTTCAAAATCTACACACACACACACACACATCTTTTAGATTGGGAAGCTGGTCCCATCATCCCCAGTCGGACCCGCTACACCAAACAGGAAAGCAGCCGCCAACCAGGTTCCCGACCGATGGGTATCCCCCTTGTTGTCGACCCGATTTCGGGGCCCTCAACAGAAGGACAAGACAAGTAGCCAAGTTAAGAGAGTCTAATGCCTAGTTTTCAAGCTTGTCGGAGAGCTTCAAAAGTATGTCTTGCGAGGAGGCTAATCTCAAATAGTTTTCCATGAGTGGGTTTCTCGAGCACTTAACATGGAGTTTACCTATTTGGAAATATCAAAGGCATGCTATATGTATTTAAACAACAACATTGTTATTAAATAAATATTTATTCAAATGATTAGGATTTAGCATTGTACATGAATCCTCCATGAAGTGATTGAAAATTGTTTTCAACGCCATAGTCTCACCCACTATAGGCATTCCAAAGAGCATGATATCATAAATGAATTTTTTATGATTGATAGGTAAATCATTACCAAGTAAGTGAAGTTCCCAAATGGTATCCTATTTCGCTACTACTTTCAGATATCTTCCCAATCCCTCTGCTACCAAGATAAATAGATAGGGGATTTAGGATCACCACATTGAAGGACACTATAACGATTCAAAGTCATAGTTTAGGATCCATTCAAAAGAATGTAGAAAATGGGAGTAGAAATAAGGTACTTGATCCAAGTGATCCACTCATTTGAAAACTCAAAGGCTTGAAGGGTTTGGAAGAAATAACCTCAATTTAACTAGTCATAGGATTTTGAGAGCTCTAGTTTTATCAACCTTCTGATCTGCTTGGATATATTAAATTAGGGAGTGTGGTGAAGTACAATTATAAGTGCAGACACGAATGAATTCCTCTAGCCCGATAACGGGTCTAGACACAAAAGATACATTCTATGGAAGATTTCCTTAGGTTAGAATCAATCAAGAGGGCCTACCTCTTGGTCAGTTATCCTGCTTGATGATGTCCTCACTTGCTTGCTCCAGCAATCTCTCCTTCTTCAAGTTCCTGAAACAAGTTATCAACAATAGCACACAAACATAATAATAGATAAATTGCAATTCAACCTACTTAACGAGTCAAGAAACATTAATACATGGATATGTAATATTACAAAACGTGTAGGAAATCAATCGATAGTTTCATATATTAATATCAAAGAGAGATTACAACCATTCGTCTTGACATTCCAGTCTTCCTCTAACAAGGCCAGGTTCCCACACACTTCTGCTAGCATTCCATGATGGCTTCAAACAACAATAGTTTGAAGGATTTTCCCTTTAGTCTTCACTCAAAACCAAAACACACTTCTCCCTCACACAACTAGATAGCTACAACTAGTAATGTCTTGCTTGTCTACTCCAAAATAATATCAACATTAACAATAACTCTGCCAAAACTATCAACTGTGACTAGTTTGTGCTTGGGAAGAAGGGAGGTTTATATAGGAAATATGGATGGGAGATGGATAGTCTTCTCATTGGAGAAGGACATATACCTTGACATTGTTCCATAATTATAAGGGAAAGGAGCCCAAACTGTCATCCTCGACCCTATCCGGCCAAACCATTTACCAGACTTTTGTTACGGTGCTTCTAGAACTGGAAGCTTCGGCTCTAATTTAAAAATCTTTCCATAACAGGACCGGTGTGACTGAAACACAGCTCAGTCACTCCGGTTGGTGTGAAGAGTAGTGCTAATATCTGCACATCAGCACGGGGGAGACAAAGGCCATTAGCGTTGGTCTTGTAAACTAGGAAAAATAGAAGTTTCAAGGGAAATGGTGCAAAAGGGAATTTATCTGCTCATGAAGAGGGACACAATGGGAGTTTCTTCATGAAGGAAAAGCATGCAGGGTTCACTGTAGAGGTCCTCCAGGATCAAGGAACAGGGAGTATAGGGATAGTGACAAAATGTTGTGTAACAGATGCCCCCTAAAGCGTGAAGGCCAAACTGGAGTGAGGGAAGAAATGCTTTATAAATTAGTGCGGGGAATCGGTCTTCCATTGGAAAACCTACAATAAAGTATAGATACATATACATAAACTAAGATCTTTGTCAAATGATACATGAATTGTGGCATGTATGCAACCATCGAGAGAATGATCATGTAAATGGATCCAGGTATGGGCGCAGCCATCCAGCAAAGAGGATCATAACCAAACCAAGGTATGGTCGCAGCCATCTAATAATGAGAAGGATCACATGTGATAAATCATGGTTTGGCCACAACCAACCATCTAATAAAGACATACATATCATCATAACCATGTCACACCACTTCGTAACCTGGACTTTTGTGATCTGAGTCCAGGGTCTTGTGCTCCAACACCACCTGATCAAAGTACAAATCTTAGCATGCGAATAGATGTGTTGACGTCGAACATGCTAGAAATTCGCTTGATTACCAGTCAATGATGTAAAATGTTAACAAGCACGAGAGAAACCACCACTAATGAAAATGGTCCTCAAGGTACTATCAGCACAATTCATGGAATGTGAATACAGGAACTGAAGTTGAAAACCTGTGAAATCACTCGATCGAAAGCTAATGATGTGAAATTGTTGTCGAGTGCGAAGAATTTTCTGTTAGGGCATGCAATATCTAAGGTACTGGAAGGGAGTCTCTGGGTAAACTTCTCAGGTAATGAGTTGAAGTCGATAGAAAGCGACCGTGTCGAAGGAGGGCCATAATGAATCCAACATCATTGACGTGAGATGAGAGGATGCAAAATGATTTTGGATGATACAGAGAATCAGAGGTAAGTGTAACTGCAGAAGGACAACTCTTGAACATATCGGCGACACAACTGGAAGTTTGGCAGCTTTTAGATCCATGGGATTGGTGGTCATGATGACATAGCAGAGATCAAATGGAAGGAAAAAATGAAAGGCCCAAACCCAGGAAGGTCAATGATGCAAAGGAGGATGTCCCAACCTCACACGAAGCAAAGAGTGTCATGTTCAAGAGTGAGCTGCTGACATGACTGATAGATTTCTAAATTTTCCCCCCACCACTTCTGGCGACTACCCCAATTATTTTTTAATCACAAGCTTGAATGGGATAGCATATGCTTGCACTGTAAGTTCATCCTTCGGATGAATCTGACCTAGTAAGTTTAACGATCCGTAGGAAGGAGAAGCTCATGTTTGTCATGGAGACAAATTCGATGCCGTTTAATAGTTTAATGAGTCCGACAAAGGTGTAACTCGATATCTTTTTCATGTTTAGATATTTTGAAAATGAAATGTAAAAGAAAACTCCACATGGTCCATTTTTGTACATTTGTGTCTCTCAAGCCCGAAAAGGTAGAAAACAATACTTGAGAGAACGCTTGACCATTTCAGTCAAGGAGTACCTTTTACGTAAATAGTGCCTCCCAGCCTGGAAAAGGGGTAAACTTATACTGGGCGCACGACGTTTCACATCCGTAAATATATTTCTACCATTTACCATTTTACCTTTGCTGTGGAGACTTTTTACCCACTTTCGCCCTAGTTGTTTCAGAGCATATTATGGTAGATCGGGGAGGTCAATCGATGAGCCGTCAGTTCCAAGTAACAGTCGAAGCCCTGAGCTCCATTTTCATGTTATTTATTTTCATTCTTCTCATGGCTACGATGATAGAAGATCATCTTGGAGGACTGGCCATACATCGGCACTGATTTCCGTGGAGATCTAGATATACCCTTACCAGATGGAGAGGACTTCGATGACGAAGGTAAAAAATAAAATTTTTAATTTTTAGATTTTTTAATTGTTTTTGGTATATGCGTGCATATAAATTTTCTCTTGTTTATGCAGATGTTGGACCAGAGCGGCCAGCCGGGATGTCCTCGATATCTAGGCACGTCCCCCACCCTATTTATGTTGTCGCCCCTTATCAAGAAGGGAGGGACAACAAGGAGGCAATTGCAAGGAAACTTGAGGGGTTAACTCATGGTATCCCAGAGTATGCTCGGATAGGAGACATGCCCCGTCGATACCAGAGGCACATGATGGGAGTCTCAAATCAGATCCGCCGACTGGTGAGTCGTGTTGCACGAGTTGTCTCGTGCTACCATGACCTCCATGCTGAGTAGTTCCTAGGTCCAACACTTACATATTTTTTGAGGGCTGCGTGCCATGTATGTATGAGGCCTGCGAGTAGATGATGTTATTATAGACACACATATTATTTTTTGGCGTTCTGATGTATCAAACATTCTTACCATATCTATATCTATATATATATATATATATATATATATGTTGTATTTTCCTATCTATTATGGTACAAATGGTTTGTCTTATCTCTTACATGTTTTGTAAATGTCTATCCAACATGTAATTAGCTAATGCATCTATCAATGTATTCATGCATCTAGGAAAATGATGATATTTAATATAATCAAAATGCCTTGCCAATAGATGGATACAAAGATACATTGATAATATGTGAGGGTTCCTAACGAAATATTTTCTGTTTAGTTGAAGGACGACAAGATGTGAATCTAGGTTGACAACCAATTCTCTGATTCCCAGAGCGATGGCTTTTGACAACAATTCGATGACCGTACTGTATTTAGAAATGTTGTTGGTTGTACGACCCAGGAATATACCTTGAAGGTCAATCAACTCACCGTTAAGGTCATAGACAACCCATTCCGTGGATGATAGTTCTGGGCACTACAGTAGGAACTATCGGTGAAACCAACGTGAGGAGTTGCAGACATCTACAAAGCAAGAAAAGCATAGTAAACTGGAAAGTTTTTTGAAAACTATCACATAAAACCATACTATAAAAAAATGAATCACACACTGTTGTACTTAAGTAACCATGCAAGATGACCTAAGCATAGTACTTTTTGAGGTAAAGCCTGTTTCGGGGTTTATCGAGAGGATTTCCTTCATAATCAATAATTTCATAGGCTCCTTTCTGCAAAACACATTTTAGAATATAGGGCCCATGCCACATAATTTCGAACTTTCCTGCCCCCCAACTTATCGTTAGCTTTGTTATATAACAGGACCAAATCACCCTCAAAGAAAGCACGAGGGGAGACCAATTGATCAAAATTGGATTTGACCCATTTCTTCTATGCTTCGATGACCAAGGCAATGAGACAACGAGTCTCATCCAGTCATTCTAAATATAATAGGCGTTCGTCTTGAGGTGATGTTTTAGGGAGGAGTTCAACAACTAAATTGAGTGAAGGAATCTTGCGTTCGATCGGCAATGTTGCGTCCAGACCATAGACCAGCTGGAATGGTGTGAAACTAGTTGCATCCTTGGTTGAAGTTCGGTAGGCCCACAAAGCTGAAAAGAGCATGAGATGCCAATTTTACTTGTGCATCCCAATAGTACATCGAAGCATGGTGACCAAAACCTTTTTCATGGCCTCAATTTGGTCGTTGCCCTGAGGGTAATATGGGGTCAAGCCATCATGGTGCAAGCCCAATGAAGATGTCAGTTCTGCCATCATTTAATCTCTGAAATGGGAGCCATGGTCTGTGACAATGGCTTGGGGTACACCAAACCTAGAAATGACATGGTTAAAAAGGAATTGAGCCGCCATCTTACCATCTGCAAAATATGTAGGCATCGCTTTGGCCCATTTGGTGAAATAATCCACAGTGACGATAATATAGCCATGACCCCTAGGAAAACAAGGGTTACATTTCATATAATCAATGCCCCATTTGGTAAAGGGACCAACAGTAATGACGGGGTGTAGGTGAGTGGGTGGGGCGCGCATCTTGCATTGGGAAATTTGGCATTTTTGGCACTTACGGACAGTAAGAATGCAGTCTTTGAAGATAGACGACCAGAAATAACTAGCGCGAAGGATTTTCTGAGCTATAGTGTAACCCGACATATGACCACCACATGCCCCACAGTGGCAATCATTGAGATCTATTTTAGCTTCCTTGATCGTGAGGTGTCAGTGAAGAACATAATCAACACTGACATGGTATCAATTATCACCAATAATACGGTAGGGTTGGGAATGACACTGAATCCTTGAACAATCATCCTTGGTCAATGCAGACCGAAACGTGGAGGTTTGGAGATACACGATGATATCACCATACCATGGATGGAGGGTGCTAATTAGGAAAAGGGTCTCATCTGGAAGCTGTTCATCCACACCAGCAAGGAGAGCTTTGGAGGGAAGGGAACAAATTAATTCATCGAAAACAAGTGACTTCTTAGATTTGGCCGTAGTGAAGACCAAATCTAATTCTTGTAGGATAACGATCCATTTACAATACTTTCCCCCCAGAAACTGACGAGCTAGGATATAGGTCATAGGGTTTCATTCAAAAATCACTGTAGTCGTATGTAAAAGGATATAGTGCCGAAAGGATTGAATAGCCTGAACGGCAGCTAAAGCCAACTTCTCGACATGTGCATAACATGTTTCAATGTCGAGGAGATTCCGACTAAGGTAGTAGATTACATGTTCGCTGCCTTCATCATCGTCATGGATCAAAACCATAGAAATGGTGCTAGGGGACGCGGCTAGGTAAAGGAAGTAATCTCAATAATAGTCCAGCGGATGCAACAGAGGAGCGTTTATGAGGACGACCTTAAGATCATCAAAATATTTTTGGGACACGTGGTCCCATGCAAAGGGCGTTCCTTGTTTGAGTAATCAATTAAATCCTGTGGCTAGCTCATCATAGTTGGGTATAAAACGATGGAGAAAGTTGGCCTTTCCTTGCAGGCTCTAGAGTTGGTGCAATGAAGATGGAGGGCGCAAATTTACAATGGCCTCAAATTTTAGTGGATCCAGGCGAATACCGTCCTTGGAAACGGTGAAGCTGAGGAGTCATCCTGATTCCATGTAGAAAACACATTTGTGTGGATTTAACCAAATGTTATAGTGTTTGTAGCATAGAAAATTGTGCTGAAGATGGTCTGGGTGATCTTGGTGCTTACAAGAATGGGCAGGAAGGTCATCCAAGTAAGGCTGGACAATGTTGTGAATATCATGAAATGCGTAGGACATTGCCTATTGAAATGTGGCTCCAACATTTTTGAGGCCAAAAAGGAGCTTCTTGTATGTGAATGTACCCCATGGGCAAATAAAGGTTGTCTTTTCCTGCTCAGCTGGTGTGATATTAATCTCGTTATAACCAGAAAAACCATCCATAAAGGAAAAGATCTCTCTCTCAGCACATTCATCAATGATTTGATCAATGAAGGGAGTAGGATAGTTGTCTTTAGGATAGGCACGATTAAGGTCTCGATAATCCACACAAACGTGGATTGCGCCTTGTTTTTTAGTCACTGGGATAATATTGGACACCCATTCTCTAAGGGGGATGGGATAAATGAACCCAGCTTTGAGAAGCTTTTTGACTTCACCCTTAACAGCAGCGGCCTTCCTAGGGTGCACCGGGCAAAGTCGTTGGAGAACGGGCTTCGTGTGTAGATACGTTGGTATTTCATGCACTACAATGCTAGGATCGATGCTAGGAATTTCTTGGTAAGACCATGCAAACACATCATATAATTCCTGAAATAGACGAGTATATGTCTTGATCTGATCCGGAGGACAAGATACCGCAATATGAACATGTTCAACAACACCGGGTTTGATAGAAATGTCAATCGACATCATTTGGGTAATATTACCCAGATTTCCTTCTGACCATACTTCATGAGTAACAGTCGGTGGGGGAAATGGAGAAGAGGAATCTTCAAAAGCGATAGACATGAATGTCGAGCGAGGTAGGAACGAGGAGCAATGATGAGTATTGATACATGGTGGTTCCTCGAGAGACATGATTTCCATGATACCTTCATCCACGAGGAAGGTCTCGGCAAAGGGATTGGATGATTCCAAAGTGCCAAGCTAGGGGGGTTGAGAGTGCGTATTTAGAGAGGTCTTCGACATATGAGAATTAGAGGATGCAGAGTTCGAAGCTAAGACAATTTCCACATAATTGACTTCGACGGGACTAAGTGGCATAACCTTGCCCCAAGTATCAACAAGATCTGGTGCAGGTATGACCTAGGGATCAGATTTGACCGGGAACATGTTGACAGAGGCAACATGAGGAGGTGGGAGTGGAAAAATTCCCATTAAGGTAGAATTTTTGAAGACACCCATTCCCACACTCTCTTAGGGAGCACCAGAGTGCTTGATGTACAGAACATTTCCATCCAAGGAGGAAGATGCAAAGAAAGACAGCTGATCGAGAGTGACAATCTTCCCTTGATGGGGAAAATGAATCACGCGAAATAAAGAGGAGGCCATGGCATGCAAGGCATGAGTCCAACTTCGGCTTAGTAGAAGATTATAATTGAGTTTGGCGTCAACAATCTCTAATTTGACTTGCATTGTCTTGCCTTTCAGGGTGATGGTAAGGTTAGGTAAGATACCCAAGGGTCACCAATTGCGCCCATCAAAAGCTCCCAAAGTGTTCGGAGATTGGTTCAGTGCAAGGGAACCAATAGCCTTCCAACATGCAGTTGACATGCTGTATGTGGAAGCACCTTCATCGATGACAGTGCAGTGGATGGTCTTCTTGTTAATGATTACCTGAATAAGAAAAGAAATCTAATGAGGGAGCCATGGAACATGGTTCTCGGGATCGAAACATATCAAATTAGAATCAGTGGGATCGATGCCCCTGATAGCCGACAACAAGGATTTTCGCTCTGATGGGCAGCTTTGGAGTACCTCGAGAGTTGACATGGTTGATGGTGCCTGAGCCAAATCCTCAACAATATTGTAGTCTTGAGTGGCTCGGGTGTTGGTATTATACGAGGATTTCCACAGCACACCTCGAGAGCGTGGCCGCGTAGCGGAATCAAGGTTAGGGCGCTTGATTTGCAGAGGGCCAGAACTCGGGGTAGAAGAAGAAGGTGTAGCTTCTTTTTCTTTCCCAGCTATCAGAGTTGGAGTTTAATAATCTTTCGATTGGGTAGCCACATTAATGGGCGTGCTCATCATGAACACTTGATATCCAGAGGAAGCAAATCGGGATTGGTCTACCATTTGGGTTTGTGAGACAGAAATGGCTCTTTAAGGACAGTAGGGGTCCCTTTGAGCAGGTGACTAACTTCATATCGTCGAGGAAAATCCTTAGTGTAATGATCCTCCTCACAAATGAGGCATGGATACTTAGGTTTCGATTGCAAAGATTCGCCAGCAGACAATTTGGGAGGACCGTGTTTCGGGACATCGAATTTAGCTTTTCCTTTGTCTTTCTTTTTTACTTTCAAGGATTTGTCCTCTGTGGTAGACTAGAAAATGTGGACCTCTGAGGTTTTACCAAGGCCTAGAAAATTTTGAGATGAACTATTAGGAGCAACATTTGAGACCAACTTTTGTTTGGAAGAGGTTTTAGCAGGGGTTTGGGATACTTAACCAATAACTCCATCAACGGGAGGAACAACTGGTGAATTTGATGTTGCAGGATCAGATGATGGCCACGGAGCATTGGCTAACAACTCGTATAAAGTTCCAGAATCAGAGTAAATGAGATCCAAGTACTGGGCATGAGTGACGGCTTGCTCTTTAGTGACGCATCCACCGATAGCTATATCGCGAGCAATTGGGGATACGAATGATTTGGTAAACCATTCAGTGAGCAATTGATCAACTATCTTGAATTCGATCAGGCAACGTCTATGTCTCCATTCACGGATGTGATCAGTGATGTGTGTCGCAGTATCTTACTTAAGCGATGTGAGCAAATAGGTGTCAGTTTCATAGTGAACTGCCAACTGAAAATGCGCGAGGAAAGCCATGGATAATGAATTAAAGTCATGGTAAGTACTTAGAGATAACTCGATGTACCATTTCATTACGCCACTGATGAGGGTTTGTTGGAAAAGGCGAACATGAATGGAGTTGTCCACGTACATGTTCGATGAGCACTAGAGGTGATATGTCATCACATGGGCCCAAGGATCTTCTTTAGCTTTTCCATTGAACTTTGGGCAATCACTTGTTATCTTGGACGAAACTGGAGGCCAGTATGGCGAACGAAGGATCGGATCATTCGTAAGGTGCGATACACTTGGAAACTTAGGTGTAGCCAAGAAAGGTAATTGAGTGTTAAAAGGCATGGGACGTTGATAAGCGGGCCCATAGGGAGGAGCCCATCCCTGCTTGTAAGGATTTTGGCCCCACAGTGGGGGATTTTGGCCGTATGGCATCTGAGGCCGCCCCCATTGTGGATTACCTTACCATAGGGAGGATTTTGACCTTGAATACCTTGAAATTGTCCAGACGTAGGTTGCTGATAGGAAACGTATGGGTTAAAATGTTGTTGAGCCTGTTGACCTTGGACATATGGATATCGGACCTATTGTCCTTGAACATAGGGCTGATGAACCTGTTGTCCCTAATCAATAGGGTTCTGGACTTGCAATCCTTGGGCATAAGTTTGATACACTTGTTTCCCTTGGACGTAGGGTTTTTGTACCTAGTTCCCTTAGCTGACACAATTCTAAACCTGTTGACCTAGGACAAGAGGATTCTGGGCCTGCTATTGCAGGACTTGACCTTGACCCTGCCCCTACAAGGGTTGACCTTGTTGGTATGTATACAAGGGTTCCTGCTGCCCTGGTTGGTTTTTTTGTTACAAGGGTTGACCTTGCGGATGCAAAATTTGTCCCTGGGGTTGAAGAGGTTGGCCCTGTGAGGGTATGGGTTGAGAGGTGTGCGGAGCATATTGCATTTGTTATTGTGAAACTTGCTACAACTGTTGTAAGGATTGACCTTGCGATTGTTGCAAGTGACCTTGCTATGGGATAATTTTCCCTTGCTGTTGTGCAGAGAGCCCTTGCTGCAACAAAGGTTTCCATTGCGGTAACAAAGGTTGCCCTGGTTATTGTAAAGGTTGTCCTTGCTATTGCAAGGGTACTTGAACAGTGCCCAAAAATTACCAAACGGAATCTGGTCATAGCCAGGCTGGATGTACTGCCAAGATTGGAGGATGTAAGGTTGATTAATCGATCCTTGAGAAACATATAGAATGTAAAGATTTGGTATTGGACTTGATCCCCATAGGGCTGTTGATACTGAACATTTCTTGATCCAGACAAACCAACAAGATACTAAACCTGTTGGTACTAGACATTGCTTGATCTAGTAGGATCAGCAGGGTTATAAATAATACCAGAAGAGGGCTAGTTTATACAAAGCATGTGAGCATGTGAGTTGCTCACATTAGTGGCACCTGACACCATAGAGACATTCAGGTTATTCCCCCCATGTCGTGGAACAATCTGGCCACTGACTAATGGGACAAAGGAACTGACAGAGACAATCTTTGAAACTGTCGGTTGTGATTGATGTGTAACTGGGATCGACGATACAAGAGTATTTGGAATGGTGGGTTGCACCGGGACTGAAGTAACAACTTATTGGGAAGCCATTTTCGTGACAAACAGACCTAATGTAGGCTTCACGCCTGATGTCCATACAGGATTATGGTAGAGTGATGAGGCACTAGGCGTGCCTGAAACTAAGTTCCCCAAAGACACATAGTTGGGTGGAAAACTAGTGGGAATACCTTCCGAATAAGGGAAACCATCGGAAGGAAACTGCATTGCAATTCTCCCCCCAATAGTGTGTGAAGTAGAAACTTTGGACTCATCCAGAGATGTGACTAGAGCATCGCCTTTGGGTTCCAAGTTTGAAAACAAATGACGACGAATGGCCAAACGTGTACTGGGGGATAGTTCCAAAGAAACACCCATATGGTCGTACGGACTGTAAGGACGTTGCGGTGATATCTCAACAACATCAAACAGAGGTTTTGGAGGATATATAACCAGTCTAAGTTGACCATTAGTGGTCAGCGAGTTCTCTAGAGTTCGAACGGGATTGTCCGAAGATTTTGTGCCAAGATCAACAGATGACCCTGTATCAAAAGTAGGTGGAGGACGAGATGACAATTTTTGAACACTCAAAACAATTACAAGTTCAAGATTTTGGTCCTCAAGTGACTCTCATAACTCAAGAAATGACTCCTCAGATAATCTTTAGATGGAGGAGAGGAAGAGGAATTGAGTGAACCAGATGGTTCAACCACGATGACCTTATCTTATTCGATGGAACAAATAACTTCAAGGCTTTAAAATTTCCTTTTAAGGGAACTCACGATTTAGTCAAAAACACTAATAGGATGTTTTGGATCGTGGGCAATCAATTATTAAGATGGATAAAAGACTGATGTTCTTTCATTTTTTAAGAGTCGAGAAAGAAACAAAGATGACTCTATCACTTTCGATTGGAAACGAGCTCGAAAGGACAAGTGCTCGAATGATATTTTAAATTTAATGAGTCAAAAAGATCAAATGACCTCTTTGGATTATCTAGGTAAATAGGATTACCAGGCAACCATTAACTGCAGAATACCTCCTGGCAAACCAAGAAGTACGAGTAGGCAATCACCCCAAATGCTGTGTTCAGTGTATCACGTTCGCAAGGCGGCCAACTTGGCTTCCTAAGGATAAAAGGATTGCAGCCTAATAGGGTCTCCCATTATATACTCGATGGTATAGGGAGCACAAATCTGTACTAGCGTTGTCTAATGCCGAAGCTAACGATAGCTGCTAGGTTTAAAGACGCCGAAACACGTCTGTAGCATAGACCTTCTAGATATGATCGTTAATTTCAAGTGCACCTTAGGTTAATTGAATTTTTTATATACCTAGGGGGGATAATATGGGCTACAAAGGGAGGTACCCAAGGGAATAACATAATAATGGGATGGGCCATAGTAATAAATAAGGCGGTTAACCCGTATCATGTAAGGGACCACAAGTAGTTAGTAATAATGTAATGGGCCCATGGTATTAGATAGATGGTATTGAGGGAACCATGGTAATGATCCATGGTATTGTATGTATGAGGCCTATATAGAGGCTAGAGACTCCACATTGAGAGATGTGAAGGAATATTGTATGAACAGACATATGGCTTGTGGAGTGTTCTCCTTCCTTAAGGAGTGAATGTATGGTGTTGCCATAGCTTAAGGGTTTGATCAATAAAGTGAATCTTTTCTATCTATTTCTATCTTCTTATTTCTTGGATTAGATGTGAAGTCTCTAGCCTCTATATAGGCCTCATACATACAATACCATGGGTCATTACCATGGTTCCCTCAATACCATCTATCTAATACCATGGGCCCATTACATTATTACTAACTACTTATGGTCCCTTACATGATACGAGTTAACCACCTTATTTATTACTATGGCCCATCCCATTATTACATTATTCCCTTGAGTACCTCCCTTTGTACCGCATATTATCCCCCTAGGTATATAAAATAATTCATTTTAGAGTTGATCTTGCGTTAAGTTTCAGTTTTCAGGTCTTAGCAATGCTACTTGAAAAATCTAAAATGCAACTAAATGAGACAAGACCCTTTCAATTCGATGAAATGCATACACTAGAGAGGGTAGAAACTACTCAATCAAATGCAAACAATTAAGCAACTGAAAACGAAATGATATTTCACTACCTTACTTTTTAAAAAAATAAACTAATGAAAAATGCATTCCAATTCCTAATTTCCTGATAATCACTTATCTATTAGTCCTTTCAAGACGAAAAATTCTCTTCCTTTTTCAAATGTTGATGCAATTCTAGTCTTTAAAAAGATGAAAATTATCATAACATAATGATGCAACAAGCTGGAATTTCATACTTTCTCATGAAACAACAAAACAAACTTTTCACATACAATCTTTCAATGAAATGTTTATTGAGACAATGAGCTCTTCAAGCAGATCAAACCATGAAAAGAGAAGTTCATTAAGATCAATGAAACACCAACTTTACCCAACACAAGGCCAACAATGTAATCTATGCCAGAAAGAGACGTTCAAGCTAGTAAACGAAAGTTTTTCAAACTTTTTCCAAAAGAGGTCAAAGTCGTAAAAAGGACCAGAAACAAAATGCAAGGAGTAAAAACACCTACAACCTGACTTAGTGAGTTCACAAATTGTTGAATGGGTGACCAACTAGATGCCCTAGTTTTGCTGGTCACTCAATGACTCAATCAATCAAATAAAAAGATGAGAAGCCAACAAGCAAGAAAAACCAAATGAAAATTAGCTTTCTAATCAGGGAGAAAATAGACAAAAAAGCTTATGGCGTCAAAAACACAAGAGCAGAACACAATGGCCAAGGTTCGGGTCAAGCCCCAATCTTCACTTACAGGCATCGGCACGAATGCCTAACTGACAATAAGTGCAAGAGGCTAGTCGACCGGACTGTTCCTCAGCAATTCACGATGGTCAGCACGACTGTGAGTGGATTAAGCGCACTCGTCAAGGTAACTAACGAAAAAAAAAAAAAAAAATCAAAACAGGGACCAGATCTGCTACTATGAATTTTAGACTTAGGCTAGTAAGCAGGATAAAAGAAACATAACCAAATGGAAAAGGTGAAACTAGAAAATCTCTCACGAAATCATGAAATCCAAAACAAAAAAAAATATGGGATCCCTAGCAGAGTCGCCAATTTGTGGTGAAGTAAAATTATAAGTGCGAACACGAACGAATTCTTCTAGCCCGATAATGGGTCTAGCCACAACAGATACATTCTATGGAAGATTTCCTTAGGTTAGAATCAATCAAGAGGGCCTACCTCTTGGTCACTTATCCTGCTTGATGATGTCCTCACTTGCTTGCTTTAGCAATATCTCACGTCCTTCTTTAAGTTCCCGAAACAAGTAAACAACAATAGCACACAAACATAATAATAGACAAATTGGAATTCAACCTACTTAATGAGTCAAGAAACATTAATACATGGATATGTAATATTACAAAACATGTAGTAAATCAATCAATAGTTGCATATATTAATATCAAAGAGAGATTACAACCATTCCTCTTGACGTTGCAGTCTTCCTCTGACAAGACCAGGTTCCCACACACTTCTGCTAGCATTCCATGATGGATTCAAACAACAATAGTTTCAAGTCTCTTCCCTTTAGGCTCCACTCCAAACCAAAACACACTTCTCCCTCACAGAACTAGATAGCTACAACTAGTAATGGCTTGCTTTTCTACTCCAAAATAGTATCAACACTCAACAATAACTTTGCCAAAACTATCAACTGTGACTAGTTTGTGCTTGGGAAGAAGGGAGGTTTATATAGGAAATATGGATGGGAGATGGATCCTCTTCTCATGGGAGAAGGACTTATCCCTTGAGGTAGTTCCATCATTATAGGGCAAAGGAGCCCAAATTGTCATCCTCAACCCCATCTGGCCAAACCATTTACCAGACTTCCGTTACAGAGCTTCTAGAGCTGGAAAATTCGGCTCTAATTTAAAAAACTTTCCATAACAAGACCAGTGTGACTGAAACACAATTCAATCACTCCAGTTGGAGTGAGGAGTAGAGCTAATATCTGTACATCGGCATGGGGGAGACAAAGGCCATTAACGCTGGACTTGTAAATTCGGAAAAACAGAAGCTTCAGGGGAAATGGTGCAAAAGGGAATTTATCTGCTCATTAAGAGGGACAAAATGGGAGTTTCTTCATGAAGGCAAATCATGTGGGGTTCATGTTATAGACATTTTTGTGCCTAACAGCATGAAGCATGAAATGTCGATAATCTAAGGGATCCAAAGTCCCTAAACATGTTGTTCCTACCCCTAGAGGAACAAGGTCAGCAAACCACAGCACTGAAAATCAGTTCTCCACCTGAAAACACTCAAAAACAAGTTATTTCTGGATCATGTCAGCTGCTCCACTGAGCATCTGCGCTGAATGTCAACTGCTCCACTCTGTACCTGCGCTGAATGTCAAAAGAAATGAAGGCTACCTGCGCTGGGCGAGTTTGGCCAAGTGGCACAGTCATTCCTCAAGGTGTCAAATGCCCAGGAAGCTTCCAAAATGACACTTGGATCAGGGAATTTGCCTTGTGATGAGTAAGAGGATCTAGATATCCAAGTGGAAGCAAGAAACTCCAAGTGGACTCAAGAACTGAAGAATAACTGAAGTGGGAGTGGACACTAGTCAGCTCCATGCCAAGCTCAAGCTGACTCATCCTTTCTCCAAATATCCTATATATAGAGCTCTCTCATGAGGTTTATGGAGGCTGGAATCTTGTGAATGTAAGGAAGTGCTGTTGGTTTGTGCATAGAACTATTGGGTGATTGCTTTGAAGGAGGTGAAGAGGAGATTTCTTTCTGTTGGGAGGTGTTGCTAGATTGGGCCTCTTATGGTTGTAACACTCTCAGAACTTTACTTCTTCCATTAATAAAGCATTTGAGGTTCTTCTATATGCATGTGTCTTTGTGGCGTATTGATGCTTGTATATTTGATTTATTCTAATCCTTGAATCAATTATGGATGTATGCTTCTTGTAGTTTCCCTTTCTTGTGCTTTTGCAGGATCTTTGTGTAGCTGGGCCAGTGAAAGAGCAAGGATCTGGGAGCAAGCAGCAAAGAGGGAAGATTGGATCAACCATTAGCGGAAGACAACGGTTAGTGGATCCCTTTCTCCTCTCTCTTACATCTCATAAAGAAGTAATCTTGAGTAGCTTTGTATTCAGTTGTTGCTGAGGTACTATCACCCTTAGAGTGGGATAGGGTCATTCTGTATTGGATACTTTTCCCAACAACAAATTGGCGACTCCGCTGGGGATCGTATCTTGTTGGTTGTTTGTGTTTTTTGCTATTCATTTCATAAACAAAGGGAGTACCGAATCGAACTGTATTTGAATCTTTCAAATGCAAAGTAGAGGGCAGCTACTCTAGCTCAGTTTCTGGGCAAGTTTATGATTTGAAGAGCTGATCCACAAGGACTCTAATAAGCTCTTAGTGATAGCTTTTCATCCTCCTTGTCATCCCTTAGTGTGTCCTTGACTGATAGCTTTTGATTTGAGCCAAAACTGTGAATTTTTGAGCAATCTGTGACCCGGAAACCAAGAGAAACGGAAGTTTCGTTCTTCAGTGCAGCTGCTGTGAAGGCTGTCTACATTTCAGCGCAGTTCCCGAAGGGCCTACCTACGCTGAAGGTCAAACAGACAGTGTCCCACCTACGCTGGACCAGTCTTGCCTTGTGCTACTGGGGTTTCCTGCTGTTTCTTGCCCTGTTTTCACTCTTGTTTTTTTGCTGCCTGTTACCAGTCAATGTGCCTATCTGAAACCAACTTTCCTTGCCACTATTCCGCCTCGGTTGTATAAAGAAACTGTGTTTGTTCTTTGTGTATTTCTTATATCATTTACAGTTTCCCATAACGAAAGTGAACTAGTCTTACTGTGACCTCTTAGATCTAGACTGTGATAAAGTGTCGTTTTGATCTTAAGAGTTAGTTTGTTTGCTGTTCATAGCTGATTGAGCTTTTGCTTTCGTCATTTGGTTTGAGTCTACATATTTTTAGTGTCGAAACAAGTAAATCTTAAGGTGTCTTTTGATTTTGGACGAACTTGTTTGCTTTCACTTGAAATTGAATTCAAAGTTATACAACAGCTTTCTTTTTGTGTCGCACAAACATTAAGAAAAGGAAAAGAAATACTTGCATTTTTGCATTTTGCATATAAGTTTGTATGTTGATTTAGGGAAAAAGTGCATTAGCGAGTGCTCTTTGATCTGTGTGAAAAGATTTTGTCTCTCTTTTCCCTCAGTAGTTAAGATTTTCATAAGTCGAAAAGATTGAAAAAGCTTGCTTCTCATCTTAGACTGCATTTAGGAATTTGTATCAATACATCTCGTGGTGAACCTTGAAAGGAAAATTTTAAAAAGATAAACTTAAAATATATTGAATGAACCTAACAACGCTTTGAAACATAACGCAAACATCTAGAGGTCTAAGCTAGAGACGTGTTCCGGCGTCGTTAAACGTAGTGACTGTCGATCTCGACGAAGGTGGGTGATTCCTCCTGAGAGTCGGTGGCACTAATACGGACTTGTGCTCCCACGTACCGTCGCGTATATATTGGGAGACCCCTATAGCAATAAAGCCTTTATCCATAGGAAACCGTGTCGGCCGCCCTACTGATCGCAATGCAGTGAACACAGCATTCACGAAGATCGACCACCCATACCGTAAAACGTATTCTGTGGTTTTGCGAAAGGTTTGGCACACCCTCTGCCTAGATCTCCAGAGCAGTTTCTTTTGGCCTTTTTCAAACTCTATAACTGAAAAAGTCCAACCGAGCATTTGTCACTTCGGGCTCGTTAATACATCGAAGGAGACTAGAGTCATCTTTAGCTTTTTCTCGACTCTTAAAAAGTGAAAAAGCAAGTTGTGTCTAAAAGCGTCTAATAAAATTCATTCAATTCGGAAACACAAATTTCCCCTTTTAATATTTTAGTTGATCGAGTAATCCGCAATCATGGAAGAAATTCAATTGAAACCCCGTCGTTCACGGAGGCTTACGAGTCAACCGTCTTTGTCCCTGGAATCGAAAACAGTACGGGCAAAGCGAACTCGTTTAACCGGTTCAAAATCCCCTTTGAAAGTTAGAACAAGTGTTCCGACTGCATCTGAGGTTCTGGTTACTCCTTACATTTCTGGAAACCCTGCCTCTATAGAAGAAGTTCAACAGCCACAGAAGGACAGTAATACTGATCCTAGTATGGGGGCAAATACTTGTGTAACTGAACCAGTTCCATCTGTAACCGGTCCAGAAAGTTTTGTTCCCCAAACAACTGTCACTGTCGAAGCAACCACTTCTTCGGCACCAGAAATATTTTACGGACCTGACGCTCTTCCTCTTCCACTGGGTTTGATTGTGATAGAGGAAATTGCAGAGGATCCGCAAGCAAGTACTCCAACCCATTTTGGAGTCGGGATCACTCTATTTCCTTCATCAGAGGTTAATCCACCACAAGTGGAAGTCCCTGTAGAATCGCTAGGAAATCTATTGGATAGACTTAAAATGTCTGAACAACCGTCATCGTCTAGGACTGTGTCAAATGATACAGCGACAGCAGAAGCCCCTGCCGTCACTCCAACGATGTTTGCCGGCATACCAGTTGTCCCAACTAGCTCTCAACAGCTAGAAGGAGTCCACCAAGGGACTATTTCGACAGTATGGTCTGTTCCAGTTTGTTCATCCGGAGTAATACCCGGCAATTCTTATGTTGAAACTCGACAGATTGATCCTCATGGAGGTCAATTTGGGCCATCTAGTCCTCAAGGACTAACAATCCCTCTGAGTTCTGGTTTGCTACCATATGGGGGGCAGTATGCCTTTTCATTACCTCCTCCGGGAAGATATCCATATGGCAGTTCTCAACAGTATTCAGGTTATACTGGAATTGCATCAAGTAGTTGGGTACCTATGCTACCTCAACAACCAAGGATTGTATATTCTATGCAACAGTGTGTACCTGTGACGAACATCCCAACCACACCGGCTATTGTAACCGTGTCGCAAGTTCAAGCGATGCCTGTTACATGTCAACCTCAGATTTCTCAGGTTGTAATGCAACAGTCGCTTGACCATGGGTCACAACCACAGTCGCCAACTGGTGGGACGACACAAGTACAAACGGGTACAATTACCCCACACCTTGGTCCAATGGTTAGCATGGCGCAACAAAACATGGCGTCACAACCATGGCTTGTACAATATCAACAACTGCAATTCCAGCAGGTGTACCAAGGTTCTGAGCAGCAGATCTTTGCGAATAGTGGACAACCGTATATCCAAAACGGTCAAAACCAACCACTTTACAGTGGTCAAGTCCACCAACCGTATCAGTCATACCAACATCAATTACATTATGCTGGTATGCAAAGAACCACTGCTCAAGCGATTCCATCGTACCCTGGTTACGCTTCGCCTAACCTGAACCAACAATTACCATTCGTGGCAACTTTAGAGTTACCCGATTTACACCGTTTGATGAACGACCCGATTGCTTATGCCCCTTGGCGGCCAGCGATTCCTCATAAACTTCCGTCTGACATTCCTAAATTCAATGGAAATCCAGGTGAAGACCCATCGAATCACGTGATGACTTTTCATCTGTGGTGTTCGTCGAACACCCTTAACGACGATTCGATAAGACTTCGCCTTTTTCAGAGGACATTGATAGGTCCAGCGGCTAAATGGTATATTGAATTGCCAAGAACCTCTTTCGACAACTTTAGTTCCCTAGCCACGACTTTCTTAACCCACTTTCAATTACCGATAAGGTATGAAACGGGAACAGAAATATTAACCAACTTCAAACAGACAACTGCTACCCATATATCTGATCATATACATGAATGGCGTCGTCGTCGTAGGATGGTGAAAACATATGTTCCTGATCAGCTATTAGCTGAATGGTTTATAGAGTCGTTACTTCTAGCTATTACAGAAGATGTGGCCAAGGGGGGAGTCGTAACAGAGGAGCAAGTCATTGCGCGTGCACAATATTTGGACTTAGTTTATACTCAGTCCGGCACACTTTATGACAAAATACCTGACGCCCTTAGACCGGAATTTTCAATTCCTCCCCCTCCTAAATCAAATAGTGACTCTCATGCCGGTGATGGCGTGATTGGCACAACAAACACGAAATCGATAAAGGCTTCGTCAAAGAAAGCCCGTAAGAATTCGGATCAAAATGCAAAAGAAGAAATTCTTGCTTCGGAAGTAAATGCCGTATCCGAAGATAAAGGAAAAGAAACCAATCAACTAGGAAGCAAGAAGAAACAAAACAAAGGGAAGAAGAAGAAACAGGGTGAGTCGTCCCCTGGAAAAAAATTCTTCAAACCCTCCTGGAAAAGGGAAACCAAACAGTCCATGTATGATATGTGAGGAAGATCACTGGACAAGGGATTGTCCTTACAAAGTTGAGCTTAAAAGGTTCTTTAAAAGTTCCCAAACCTCAGCTGTGTTGACTGATCCGTTTCCCAACCCAAGTCAAAATCTGGTTGATAGTGGAAATGCTTCCCCGTCACAAGTCCTTATGTTGTCAGTTTCGAAACAGCAGAATGATGCTTTGATTTCGACAAGGAACAAAGATTATGGTAATCCTCAGCTGTCGAACGAAAAAGGTAAAGATCAACCAAGTAGTTCGACAACAAATTCGACAGAAGTTGTAATGCCCACCATCCCTGAATTAACAATAAAACCGCCAAAGGGTGTAGTACACAAGTCGACATTTAATCCTCGTGCCAGAGCGGCGCAACATTATAACATAGTGGAAGATTTGGCCCAATCGCCATCCGCTATGTCGACTCTTGAAGTGCTACAAAATTGTCCAACCCAAAGGCAGGCGTTGTTATCGGCAATTGGTGGGGTTGATCCCAAGGATTCCAATCTTGTATCCTTTGATCACAAGGGATATGATCCTCAGTTACCAGCTCAGCTAGCTTTCCTTATTCAAGTGAAAGCACTCAACAAAACTGTTCACAGAACAATAATTGATGAGGGAGCCTCGACATGTATTATGTCGATGAGTTGCTGGAAAACTTTAGGATCTCCAACCTTGTCGCGATCTTCGACGACATTAAAAGCTTTCGACGGAAGGACTTATACCCCATACGGTATCCTTAATAACTTGAAAGTTGAACTAGGAGGAAAGACAGTAGAAATTGATGTTGAGGTCATTGATGGGAATCTTGATTATAACATCCTACTGGGTAGACCATGGATTTATGCCATGGCAGCTGTCGTGTCGACTTATTTAGGAAGATCGCGTTCCCATTTGAAGGAGGGATTACGATCGTCGACCAACAGAATTTCCTCCTTAATGGTTCACAAGTTACAGGAAGCATTCCCATGATCCATGAGAGCAACCATTCAATTCAAGATATCGGAGTAGGATTATTGAAAGACCCCACATTGATGGGAAATTTCGCGCTACCACCTCCTATTAATATGGGAAATATACCGTTTGTAGCAACCTGCAACATGATATCTTCCACGAAGGTCAACATGGATCATTCAATGGTTTTGCCCCCAAGCCCTTTAGAAATATTGTAGCAATCAATGTTTCAAGCATGGGAGGCGAGCCCAAATCAATGCTCGTCAAGCGTTTGGGTAGATAGGTCTAAAGAATATGGAACCCCATTAGATCCTTGGTCGAAAGTACATGGGACTGACGAAGGAATCTTACAATCAATGATGATTGAGGGGGCACCATGGAATGATCACCACCATCGTTCCCTTCTTTCAGAATATGGAAAAGATACTCAAATTGACCTTTATCACCCTTCAGTTTTTGAATTCCTAACAAATACTGTAAACACGGTGGATTCTGAGCGAAACCTATCCAATATTGAAGAGACTATAGCCATAAATATCTCGACCAAAACAGAGGTTGTAGAGAATATTTATGTCGGCAAAGGTTGTTCCCCTTCAGAACTGGAAATATATAACGCTCTTTTTCGCGAATTTAGAGATGTCTTCGCTTGGTCATATAATGAAATGCCAGGCATTGACTCGAGTATCGTTGAACATGAAATTAAAATGTATCCTGATGTCAAACCAGTAAGACAACGGCTTCGGCAAGTGCACCCGAAGAAAGCCGCTGTCATTAAGGCGGAAGTTGAAAAACCCCTCCATGCTGGATTCATCTACCCGGTTCCTCTAACCGATTGGGTATCGAATATTGTCCCTGTTATGAAGAAACAAGGGACGATTAGAGTGTGTGTCGATTATAGGGATGTAAACCAAGCTTGTCCGAAGGACAACTACCCTACACCCTTCATCGACCAGATAATTGATGAATGCGCCGGATGTGAAATCTTTTCATTTATGGATGGATTTTCCGGATATAATCAAATTAATATCCGCCCACAGGACCAGTCAAAGACTGCATTTGTTTGTCCGTGGGGCACATTCGCTTATCGAAAATTACCCTTTGGTTTAAAGAACGCAGGGGAAATGTTTCAGAGGGCGATGAATTATGCCTTCCATGACATCAAGAACATTGTTCAACCTTATCTCGACGATCTTCCGGCTCATTCGCGAAAGCGGACTGATCATCCGCAACATTTAAGAGCGATATTTCTACGTTGCCGACACTACAAGATAAGACTCAATCCGCACAAATGTGTGTTTTGCGTCGGTTCTGGTCGTTTACTTGGCTTTGTAGTCTCTAAGGATGGGATTCGTCTCGACCCCTGTAAGGTTCAGGCGATCATTAATTTGCCTCCACCTTCAAATTTGCTTCAGATTCAGAAACTCCAAGGGAAAGCAAACTTTATGAGAAGGTTCATTCCAAATTACGCAGAACTTGCTAAGGGTTATACTCGTCTTTTGAAAAAGGATGTACCTTTTGTCTGGGACCAGGTGGCGCAAGCTTCCTTTGATGCTCTGAAAGATTGTCTAGTAAAAGCATCATTAATGTACGCCCCGGACTATCAAAGAGATTTTAACCTGTATCTGGCTGCAGCGGATACGACCATTGCGATGGTTTTAGTTCAAGAAGTCGATGGAATTGAACATCCTATCTATTATTTAAGTAAAAACTTAAACGATACAGAAAGTAAATATTCTTATGTTGAAAAACTAGTGCTTGCAGCTGTTCAAGAGATTCAAAGGTTTCGACATTATGTCCTCTTTTGGAAAACTACCATCTTATCGGATTGCAACCCCATGACTTATATACTGTCGCGACAGTTGCTGGGGGGCAAATATTCAAAATGGATAGCGATCCTTCAAGAGTTTGATCTGGAATTTGTGAAATCCAAATCGAAGAAAGCTCTAGTTTTCGCGGAATTATTGTGCGATCTCCCATCATCGTCCAACGATGAAACATCGGAAGAGTCAATCGTGGACGAAAGTTTGTTTCTGATATCTGTAAGCGATGAGTGGTATGGAGACATCATCGTTTATCTCCAAACCCAAAAGTTCAAGCCTAACACCTCTCGCTCCAAACAAAAACGTATATGATACCAAGCAAAAGACTACATGATCATCGGTGATACACTTTACCGTCGTGGTGTCGATACAGTTCTGAGGAGGTGCCTTACCCATGAGGAGGCCGAAAAAGCCCTGAATGATTGTCATTCAGGCGCGTGTGGGGGGCATCAGTCTGGATATGCAACAGCACAAAGAATCTTACGAGCAGGATACTTCTGGCCAACCATGTTCAAAGATTGCATAACCGCAGTCAGAAGTTGCCATGCTTGTCAAATCTTTGATAGCAAAACCAGACGACCACCCGCACCTTTACAGCCGATAGTTGCTGTTGGGCCCTTCGCCAAGTGGGGCATCGATTTCATGCAATGTAACCCCACCTCGACCGGGGGGCATCGGTATATTATAGTCGCTGTTGACTATTTTACCAAATGGGCCGAGGCGATGCCTACATTGGATAACACTGGTGAAACAGCTGCCCTTTTCTTTTTCAATCATGTAGTCGCCAGGTTCGGCGTACCACAAGCTATAGTTACAGATCATGGGTCGCATTTTCGCAATCACATGATGGTCAAATTAGCTGCCAAGCTAGGGCTATCTCACGACAGCTCTACCCCATATTATCTGCAAGCCAACGGACAAGTTGAGGCAATCAACAAAGTCCTGAAACGTATGTTGCAAAGGATGATTGGGGTTCATAAAAGAAGGTGGCACCTAATCCTTTACTCAGCCTTGTGGGCTTACCGAACGTCGGCAAAGAACGCAACGGGGTTCACACCTTTTCAACTGGTGTATGGCCTGGAAGCAGTCTTACCAATCCAGTGCGAAATTTCGTCGCTTAAACTCGCAATCGATCTTCTCCCCGGAACCTCAGAAGAAGAGGCTCGTTTCTTGGAATTAATCCAGTTGGATGAAACCCGTCGTGACGCCGCTTTGGCTAACGAAGCTCATAAGAAATGAGTCAAGGCTCAGTTCGACAAAAATGTCAAACCCCGTGTCTTCTCAGAAGGTGATTTGGTCCTGCTTTATGACCAAGAATCCGATAAATTGGGAGCAGGAAAATTCAAGTCCTTATGGATGGGCCCCTACATTGTTAAAAGGGTGTTAGCAAAAGGAGCCTACGAGTTAATGGATTACGATGGAATTCCACTGGCGCAGCCCCGCAACGGGTTGTACCTCAAGCGTTACTATGCTTAAATAGTAACCTGCATGCTTTTGTTGTATTTTGTTTTCGCTAAAGTGTTTGTTCTGGTCAAGTGATCCACCTTTTTCCGTTGCAGATGTCGAACCTTCTGGAGACATGTGTTGGATATGCCGATGGAGCGAGTCGTAGTTCGCGGAACCTATCCTCCGCAGCCTGGGCCATTTTTGATCCAAGCGGCAAGTTAGTAAGTTTCAGAGGTGTATGTATTGGGCAATCAACGAATAACATCGCTGAGTATAGCGCGTTGATAGAACTACTCTCTGATGCCATCACACGTGGCATAGGCCGACTAATTGTCGGGCTAGACTCACAGCTCGTAATACTGCAACTCAATGGTATATATTCTGTTCACAATCCAGCTATTTATCGCATGTTCCTAAGGGTTAAGATCTTGGAAAGGAGATTTGATTCAATTCAATATCAACATATTTCAAGAAACTTAAACACATTAACTGACTCATTAGCGAACTATGTGTTAGATAGACATTTGCAACATTTATAAAAAGGACACATCATTAGAAATTGTACATATGGATCACATAAATCAACCAGAATAAAACCCGAAAATCAAAATACGTATAAGTTGTTTATATAAGTTCATACATAATGTTCTGTAACCAAGACAAAATTGGTCATATGACCTAAAAACTCAAAAAGATGCTAGGGGGCACCCTAGCCTAGTGGTGCTCATGATGGTACATCACGGCCTGTGCAATCATGCGCAAGAGACGAGTCCATCGTCTAGGCACGCCGATAGTATGCCGCTGCAGCTGTAAAGGTAACTCGTCAATCTGTACATCAGGAAGACCGCGAGTAAGGCTCTCAACCTGCTCCTGCACAGCTGTAAGGGTCTCAGTGTCGTCAAGATCGTGAATAACAACTCTCCTAGCGGGCTCCCCTGCCGAGGCAGCAGCTGGCGATCTCGGACGAACTGCTGGACGAACAGGACCAATATATGCATGCACCCAAGAGTACAATTAAAAGTCTTGATAGAATAAAGCACAGCAACATTATGAGTAAGAACAATAAACAGTAATATGGTCAAGGAGTTTACCAATGGCTCCCCACTGCTCGCCATCCGGTAGCACCAAATCCGGATCACCTCGGAAATCCATACCCACATATGGATACTCAGAAAACGCCATCTCCTGGTGCTCGAACCACCTAAAGAAGGCCTCAGTAAAAGTAATCTGAGGTTGACCTGCATGCCTAGACATGTGGTCAACCCACCTCTGCATGCGTGGCTCGGTCGGAGAAGGCAAGTCAAGTATGATGTACTGAGGCTGCATCAGTGGGATTTTCTCCAAGGCGAAGGCAGTCAGAATAGAACCAAATCCAAAGTTGTTCAGCTTCCCGTCCTTTACCTTGGTCAATTGACTTTTCATCTGAACAAGTACTGCATCACACCAGTTGAATACTTTCGGTTGGAGGCACTCCAAGGCGTGCTGCATATAAGACCTGTTGGCAACATGTAGAGCTGCGCTACCGGCCATCCTACCAATAGTGAACAGAATGGACCTGAGAGCCCGATCAGTAATCTCACGGATAACAATCTTGTCGTCTCTGCTCGGCTGAGAACCTTCCCTACAATACTGGCAGACATAATCTCTGGTGGAATCAGTCCCCCGGGCCGTACCTGATAAGGAAATGGGGGCACCTCGTCTTGACAATCCAGTCAAGAAGTACATGTCCTCTATGGTCAAGGGGATGGTCTTCCCCCTAATCTAGAACACTTGGTTAACAGGATCCCAAGCATCAAGCATATACTGCAGTAAAGAAATCTGTGCTCTCATACTAGAGATACGGAAGAACTTCAGCAGGCCACAGTTCCGCAGTGCGTTCACCGTGACCGGGTCGTGGAGGGCAATCATGTCCTCCTCTTCATGTTCTCGTTCTCGCCATGTAAGGGACATTTTGTTCAAGGTTCCCTGCAAAGCAAACAAGAGAAAGAGTGAATTCCTGATTTGATGAAAAACTGGCGAAAAAATCATCAAAAATAACCTTAAAACTCAGTCTTTTTGAGCCCAGCGCAGGCAGAAGGTCCTCTACCTACGCTGAGGGTCAGACTGCCTTAAGGCAGATTGACCTTCAGCGCAGGTTTCGAATGGAGAACCTGCGCTGAACCTAGGGCGCCCTGGCAAAACCCCAGGGGCTCAGAAAGACCGGAAAACAGGCAAAAAACATGAAAATGAAACCATGAAAAGAAAGAGCTAGGGTTTAGCTCCTACCTGGTCCAGACGGCGCCGAAAATCGTCCGCAGAATCTCCCGGAATCAGCTGATGAAAATCAAGGGGGAAGAGGCACCTCCAGAGCTCCAACAAACCAAATGCAAATGAAATGGTAAATGAGAGGTAAAAACACCTTTTAATGGCTTTTTACACAGTTTAAAGTAAAATATTAGGGTTATAATCTCATTATCATGCAAATATTATTCATTTCTAACAAAGTTTGTTGCAGCAATTGAAAAAGCAGTACTATATTTGAAAAGAGAAAAGCTAGTAATGGCAAAAAATCAAAATTTAACCATATAATCAAGCAGTTTTACCGCGGAATTTATGCTTGTTAAAAAATAGAAAAGCGAGATCCGAGCAGTTTTAACGCGAAATTCATGCTCGTTAAAAAATAAACATAAGCATTGAGCAGTGTTTTGGCACATTCAAGCTCATTAAAAAATGAACCCATCTCGGTAAATAACCACTGTGATCGTAAATTTATTAGCCATAAAAAGCCTTGGTCGTGTTTACACCCGCCACCTCCATTTCATTTGGCCAATCGTTCACCTCCATATGATTGTTTACCCATTTTGAGGAACAGCTGCGAAGAGTGATTTCACTTAACCATCCTTGTGACACTGCCGTGATTGGAAAATTCCAACCTGTACCTGGAATCTGCTGCTATCCCTGTTTATCACTCGTTCCTCAAAAGACGAGTCTTCTTTGAGCTCTTTTCATCTGACTCGTAAAATATGAAAAGTTTGCCGAGTTTTGGCCTTCCAGCTCGTTAAAAGGACCGGAAGAGCTATCCCTCCTCTAGATTTTAATCTTTTTGGACCTGAGGGATTATTGCACAAAAAGGTCGAGCGCTTGTTTTATTCGGCTCGTTAAAGTTATCGAAAACTCATCCCTTCTGTATTGTTTTATACTTTTTCGGACTTAAGGGATTAGATGACGAAAAAGGAATTTTGGAGTTAACTTTCTGTACCTTTTCAGACTCTCTAAAAATGAAAAGGACCGAGTTTTCCTTGTCGTTAGACTCGTTTAAATGATTAAATAGCGACAAACTTGTCTTTAGACGAGAACGAGTTTCCCTATCGCTAGGCTCGTTAAAACATAGCGATGGTCTTGCCCGAAGGGCAGGTTATAGAACAAGCATATGTTATTCTCCTCAAGCTTGACAAAAATAAAGAGGTACTGGTCAGAAATGACTGGGGAAAAATTGGGAGAACCTCAAAGCTTTAATGGTAGCAAGTCGCTCTTGAACATGACACTTTGTCCTCCATATCACATCGGGTTGGTTTGTTTCATTCACCGGTCTCATCACCATGGTCTTCGCCAAACCATCCACATTTGGGGTAATGCTACCGATCCATCACATCAGTATCGTTATATGTTCAAGAGATGTTGTTCAGAAAGAGTCAACCGTGTCCCATCCACTGCCATACATTATCCTTCATCCACTCATGATCGCCACCCTGAATCATATTTCACAGATCGTTTTCACCTCCACTAAAATCATTAGCTCCGTTCCGTGTCACTGATGTGGGATTCATTAAGGCCCTCCTTTGATGGATCGCTTCTTGTCGACTTCAGCTCATTATCCGAGAAGTTGATCTAGGAACACCCCCCCAGTACTTTGAAGCTTGCATGCCTCAATGGCAAGTTTCTCACTTTCGGCGACAGGTATACATCAATGACCTTCGACCAGAAGATTTTGCGTGGTGTTCGACGCCAAGTCCTTTATTCACACCACGTGAATTGTACTGCAGTACCTTGAGGGTCATTGTCATTATTGGTGATTCCTCTCGCGCTTGTTAACGGTTTACATTATTGACCGGTAATCAAGCGATGTCTTTCCATGTTCGACTTCAGCGCAATTCTCACATGGATCGACTTGTACTTAGAGTGAAGATTGAACGAGTTTGAAGACCCTGGATCTAGTTTCATCCATCCGGGCTGCGATATATATTCAGGAAATATAAAGACATTTGATATGTACATCATTGCAGCAGATGATCATCCTACTCAAAGGATGATAATTTCAGCAGAGAATTATCAGTCTACCATCAGACGATCGTCTGTTCTATGTACCAAAATGAATTTATAAAGCTGAGCATGGGAATGCCCGCCTCAGCTAGATCATGAAAGCAGAATGAAAAATAATGTATTGTATTGTATTTCATTACAGGGCACCTCTCAGCGATTGAATGAACTTTGGATCCTCCTGATAAAGCATTTCACCCGATAAACGACCTCATACTTTAGGGGGCAACTGTTATAGACATTTTTGTGCCTAACAGCATGAAGCATGAAATGTCGATAATCTAAGGGATCCAAAGTCCCTAAACATGTTGTTCCTACCCCTAGAGGAACAAGGTCAGCAAACCACAGCACTGAAAATCAGTTCTCCACCTGAAAACACTCAAAAACAAGCTATTTCTGGATCATGTCAGCTGCTCCACTGAGCATCTGCGCTGAATGTCAACTGCTCCACTCTGTACCTGCGCTGAATGTCAAAAGAAATGAAGGCTACCTGCGCTGGGCGAGTTTGGCCAAGTGGCACAGTCATTCCTCAAGGTGTCAAATGCCCAGGAAGCTTCCAAAATGACACTTGGATCAGGGAATTCGCCTTGTGATGAGTAAGAGGATCTAGATCTCCAAGTGGAAGCAAGAAACTCCAAGTGGACTCAAGAACTGAAGAATAGCTGAAGTGGGAGAGGACACTAGTCAGCTCCATGCCAAGCTCAAGCTGATTCATCCTTTCTCCAAATCTCCTATATATAGAGCTCTCTCATGAGGTCTATGGAGGCTGGAATCTTGTGAATGTAAGGAAGTGGTGTTGGTTTGTGCATAGAACTATTGGGTGATTGCTTTGAAGGAGGTGAAGAGGAGATTTCTTTCTGCTGGGAGGTGTTGCTGGATTGGGCCTCTTATGGTTGTAACTCTCTCAGAACTTTACTTCTTCCATTAATAAAGCATTTGAGGTTCTTCTATATGCATGTGTCTTTGTGGCGTATTGATGCTTGTATATTTGATTTATTCTAATCCTTGAATCAATTATGGATGTATGCTTCTTGTAGTTTCCCTTTCTTGTGCTTTTGCAGGATCTTTGTGTAGCTGGGCCAGTGAAAGAGCAAGGAGCTGGGAGCAAGCAGCAAAGAGGGAAGATTGGATCAACCATTAGCGGAAGACAACGGTTAGTGGATCCCTTTCTCCTCTCTCTTACATCTCATAAAGAAGTAATCTTGAGTAGCTTTGTATTCAGTTGTTGCTGAGGTACTATCACCCTTAGAGTGGGATAGGGTCATTCCGTATTGGATACTTTTCCCAACAACAGTTCACTGTAGAGGTCCTCCAGGATCAAGGAATGGGGAGTACAGGGAAAGTGACAAATGTTGTGTAACAAGGAGTAAAAACCTCATAATCTACAACTATACCAATCAAAATGTGTTTCCCTTAGACAAAAATAGTTTGGTCTATTGAAATGATATGATTCAACAAAGGTTTAAGAAGATTGACAATGAGATATGATATTATCAAATAAAAAACATTATGATGGATGATTCGTCTAAAACCACTAGCAATATTTAATCTACTAAATTTCGAAATTAATGTAATAAAACTAGAGTTAATATCAACCCATATTGTATGTGGATTATGGGATTATTCAACTAAAGCATGAAGCTATAGGGCTAAGAAATGGAAACAATCTTGAAATAAGTCTATAGTGAAGCCATTAGGACTTGGAGCTTTATTCTTTACGATCATTAGCACTACATCATCCACTTCTATGAATGATATGTCTTGCATTAGGGAATCATTCTGCGTTGGATCGTTTAGGTTCGGTATATGCAAAGAAATTTGCTAGATGGTGGTTGATCTATTGGGTGTGTGATCTATAAAAAGGCAGAGATATTAAGAGGTAAGTTCTTGCTCCAACTCTACAATTTCCACCAAATGTTCCCCATCCTTAGAGAAGAGGAAAAATATCCTAGTGTTATGGTGGTGATTCATGTATTCCTTATGGAAGAATTTCAAATTCCTTTCTCCTTCCTTCAACCATTTCACACTAGATTTATGTTTCTAGAGGGACTCCCCCTACTTCCTTCACTTCTCTATTAGATTGATTGACTATATTTCTTCTAGTACCGAGGCATCACTACATCCATATAGAATTATTTGCTGTTGGAGATTAATACAACTCTCTAAGACCTATTTTGCATTGAGGATATGGTCAAAATCCTTTATATTCCAAACTTTAAGTTTGATTTTGAATTCTTTGAGCTCAAGTTAGAAGTTATGAATGTGATTTATTCCTTGGACCTATAATGTCTCCCACCAACCTTTAGTTTTGGTTAAAAATTAGGATCTTGGAACCAAAACATTTCAAATTTGAAGGGCCAATTATGAGGAGCCACTTTCAAGTCTAACTACAAGTACATTTGCAAATTGTGTGACCCAATGCTTGGTATAATACAACTTCACTTAAAAAATATCTTTCTTATAAGGATTTTGATTCTAAAAATTGATCCAATCTACTAGCCACGTGGGGTTTCCCTCCTATGAAATTATTACCAGTATAGTCCTTGTTAATAGTGTTTAGGTCTACCACTTGAAGTTCATGTAGAAGGTCATAAAATTGTTGTGCTTTTGGATTAATCCTTTTGATCCTCCCTTCGTCTCTTCCAGGGATTTAAAAGGTTTGAAATATTTTCTAAAAACACAAATCTCATCTTAGTGGTGATATCATATTGTTCTAATGTTTTCAAAAATTTTATTCTTTTCCACAGGGAGATGAGCGCCATATATTGCTATTAAGTAGTAAAATTCCTTGGCTTCGAAATACTGGAAGTGGCTTAAGATAATATGAGGGAGTGTTATCCAATTTTGGAATAACACCTCACAAGGGATCCAAAGAATGACTAGACCCCCTTTCTTCCTCTAGCATATAATGCTACAACTTCACAAACCCTCTAACATTGAGAGGCAATTTCCTTACATTTATCACCTGAAAATTTTGATTTATGTATCATAAAGATAGTTTGGCTTTGTTTATTTATTCAATACTCAAGCTATCTTTTTTACTTGGACTGTTGAGGTTGTTGAAGTTCTTGGAGATAATATTGATTTTGTGGGGTGTTTGGGTGAAGCAAACACCTTTGGTAGTAAAGTACCTTGTCTTGTATTAACTATATGTTCCCTAATTATTTGCATTAGGAATTTATTTGTCCTTGTGCCCCATTTCTTGAATTCCTTATGAGGTTGGGATTTACCTTTCCCACTTTGTATAAGTACTCCCAAACCCTCTCCTGAAAATCCCACCTCCCTGTTGAATGCTTATAGTTAGTTCCTCATTCTTAGATATATCTGATGATATTAGGATTTCTATGCTCTAGAATTGTGCTCAGATCTTTATTTTTCCATTCTTTAGTGAGATTTAACAAGATTTTCTCATCTCTCTCCAAGATTTTACCGTCCTCTCCATCCATTCTTACCACATTAGGCATGATCACCTCCTTCTGGATTGGGTGAGAATGGACAAATGACAGAGACAATTTGTGAGGTGGATGATCATGGAATCTTCCATAAACTTCTCCTATGACACTTGCCTCTCTAAATTCACCCAGGGATGAGTAAGAGATCATCAATCTCCAAGTGGAATCAAGAACTATCGGAGAGAATACACTAATAAAAATCCCAAAAGCTGACTCACCTCCTTGCAATAATCTATATATGGATCCCTCATCCCAAAGATCCAGAGGCTGGAATTTTGTATCTTGTAACGAAGTGATGTTGGTTTCCTGGTGGAATAGCATAGTGTTGGGTGATCTAAGCTTTTCATGAGGTGAAGAAGGGCTTTCATGCTGGGAGGATGATGCTGGGTCAGATCAATGGGTTGTAATCCTCTCTTCTAATCTTCACATCAATAAAGCTATTCAATTTTTCCTCCACATTCTTGTATGTCTGATAGTATATGCATTTGTGTGGTCAATATATATCTGGTCCTATATTGTTTATGATTGTAGATATCTACACTTTGAAGGTATTATGCTGCTTTGACTTTATAGGTACTCTTTGAAGCGAAGTGGTCAAGGGAGAAGCGGTAAAGAGCTGTCGGTGAGGAGAAGGAACAAGCAAAGAATGAGTGAAAGATCGAGGTTGGTATTCTTTGATCCTCTCCTATCTACTTCTCGTAAAGGAAAATGAAAGTAACTTTAATCTGTTTGTTTCTAAGATAGCTACCCGTCTTAGTGGGACTAGTAGCTCTGCATAGACACTAGATTTCCCGATAACACACCCACACCAAAGCTGATAATAATTTCTCGTTTTTAGTGTTATAATGTTCCTTGTAGAATATCATTACTAGATCGACATTTTTATATAAGTAGGGGCCATTTTCAAACACTCGTGTTGTTAAAAATTAAATAACAGAACAATGGAACACATAAAATATTGTGGAAACATGAACACAAATAAGAATAAGAAAAGAGATACACACATATATGTTGTACACCCAATATGGGCTACATCCATGGAGATATAGTTAGTCCTTCCTTTTATATTATCCAGCACATTGAAGGGATACAACCTACAACATATCTTTTGTAACTTCCTCTTCACTCTCGCAAAGTCTCCTCTATTTTTCTCTTACAAAATCATACATAGTCGCAATAAAATTACCTTCTATAGAACAAAGGTTTCCTTCTAGGGAAAATAACCCTAAAACAACATAACGTCTACCATCATATCTTCCACCTAATGAATGACTCATACTAACTATGAAAATACAACATTTTACAAGGCATTTTTTCTTAAAATTTTACTTTCACCGACGTTGCCCCCAAACCCCCGCTAGCGGGGGAAAAAAGGGTGCTTATTCTCCCCCTAGACCCCGTGAAAGCAGTAGTTGGGGGCCAAGTCCCCCCACACCCCCTACCATGGTTTGGGATCCAAATGTTGTTGAAACAAGACCTCTGAATTAGAAAGATAACCAAGCTCCACACCCAAAACATGCCTTATCTTCCAAGTTGGTGAAGATGACCATAAAGAATCCATTGGCCCCAAGTTCTAAATCACTTTATCCTTTTGTATACCATTTATTATAGATCCATCTTACCAATTCCTTGTTTGAAGGTCATTAACAATTTTTTTTTACAGATAACAGTGTGATATTTCATATATTCTGTGTATCCTTCTAGATTATTGGGTCAAACATCATATTTTGGGTATATTTCTACTTTAGTAAGGCACTAAATTTTAATCAAGATTTCCATTGTTCTCCAAGAAATTTTTGTTTCTCGTGTTTCTCCTCTTCCATGTGGAGCTCCAAATCCTCCCTCTTCATTTACATGTGACTAGTTTCCCTACTCAAAACATTTTTGTAGAACACTCGTAGATGATTTCAGATTTGACAATACGGATAGTTTCCAACTCTAATATGTCTCCTTCTTGGGGTGTGCTAATATTCACAGGTAGGAAGGGTTTACAAAAAACTTCTTGCAGAACCAAACCCTGCCCTAATAGAGCTCTAATCTTCTCTTCATTCTAGTATACTTTATTATATAGGAAATATCTTTATATTATATACGAGGTCCATATATTTTGGTTTTCAAAGGATTACTTAGATTTAACAATATATTTTGAAGCCATTAAGTTAACAAAGTTCATCATGTCACTTATGGGAATTGAACTTAGGTGGGAAGGATAAGAACCATTTCTTCTGAACACCTAAAATAAATCCAATTAACAATTGTATAAAATATATTTTTTTGTATTTTAGTATAATATGTATCTATTTGTCATGAACTAAAGTTTTCTAATAACTAGAAGAATTTACATATTGTCTATATCCCTTTGTTCCTTTGGTCTCCCATCGGGAAAACCAAACCATTGGAAAAATATGAGTTATTTTGTCAAAAAATAAATAGATAATGTAAGTCTTCAAAAGAAGTACAAAATCAAGTCTTATCATTGAAAGAGACAACCATGAATACCAAACACATGTTATGAACCTTCATAGATGTAGACAAAAAAAAAAAAAACATGTAAAAATCTCCAACAATTAGATAATTAAGAAAATGTATAGATATCCACCTTAATAGGCTTTGGGTCAACAAGACTATCAGGAGGAGAAGATTTTTTTCTATGTATGATGGTTTTTTCTATCCTTGTTCCGTGCTTGTCCATATGTATAAACTACAATTAGATATCATCCATCATAAAACGAATTTGATCTTTTTAGTAATTTCATTAAGAAGAACTTTTCCCAAGAGTGTTTTTACTTTCCCATATAGATAAAAGTATGCAAATATAGATTTTATCATCCCTTATATGGCTTATCTCAAACACCAAGTTGGTCACAGTTGCAATAGCCTTAAAATAAAAATGACAATCACAATTAGTGATGATCTCTTCATCTACTTACATTAATTCTTGTTAAATATCAGCACAATTTTCTTATGAAGGAGCTAAGTTGATGAGTAGGCTTGATATATTATGCATGAACCCCTTTCTCACCTAAGCCATGTGTGGACCTAGCCATTGATGACTCATGGTGGTTACCTTTTTTCGAGGAATGGAGACTAACAACGATGCAGACTATGGATGGGAAGGGAAGCATAGATTAGATCAAATGAAATACTTGCACAGACTAAAAGTAACCACAAATGGACACTATTTTGAGCTTCTTAGGCTTGCAACATTCTTTATGATATCCTCTACCTCTTAGGTCCAAACATAAAAAAGAAACCTCCATAACCATAATTGAAACAAATGAAGAGTGGGAGTACTTAGGCTAGGGGGGCCTAGATCAAACACCCAAAAAATAGTTCAATAAAGGAACACATAGCTAGGAGACCCACCCACAAATGGAGATGTAAGTTTCGACAACTATTGTAGGGAAATGTAGGGAATGTAAGTGTTCTAACATGAGCAAATAAATATTAACTATACCAAACTAGATTGCAATGAACATCGACATGAACTAGTGTTGATGTACTTTCAAAATCTTTCCATATCCAAATTCCAACCCATCTAATCCAATGTTGCATGTGAGATGAGATGGGCCTTATTTAATCCAAATTAGCATCTTACCGTACAATACAATGAGGTCATTCCATGTTGCGATCATATGTAATTAAGTAATACAGTGAGCTTATTCCATGTTGCAATCATATGTAATTAAGTGTTGAGATCATTGTAATTATACTATCTTCACCCCTCTTACCTTTCCATTTGAAATTTACCTGTAAAAGATTAATTTAATATAATATAAACATATAACTAAATTATATATTGTAATAGCTTATAGTATAATATTATTTTTTACTATAATAGAATATCATAATATATATTATTATTTCTTATATAAGTATTGTAATATATAATGTAATTAAAATAAATATAACCATTATTAATATATTAATAAATTAATATTATAATTTAAATATTATTTTTCAAATATAGCCATTTCTTAAAATTATGGTATCTACATTGCTCTTTATTTAAGCCTTTTCCATGGATTTCCTCTTCATCTGGTCCTGATGATGAACCACACTGGTTGGTTTGAAAAGTGTTGACCAAAAATTTCTCTTATGTGATTTCTATGAAAAATATTTTCTTAATTCATTATGGATAACATAAACCTGAATAAAGAAAATAACCATTATTATTTATCATTAGTAATATTTAATATTATTAGATTATTATATATAATCATACCATAATTATATATGGGTTAATGTGTCTTAATGTTAAAATCATGTAAATATTAATTAATATTATATGCAATAATTTTAATGTATTATAGATGATGGTTTTGTAAATTATAGGTTATGGTTTTATGGATTTTTAATATTTTTATTATAATAATACACAATTTCATAAGATGACACTAATATTCCAATTTTATATATAATTTATGGTTTTATTTATATTTGATGATGTTTATTTTATGTTGAATTGTTATATATTTGTTTATTTTATGTTTATCAATCATTATGTTGTATTTTATTATGTTTTAATGATTTTGGTTGATTTTGATTAATTATAGTGGATAATAATGAAGTGTTGTTAATATGTTTATAATGGTTGATTATGCTTCACCATACATATGGTAAACGTTGGTTTGTTTATTGTTGGTTATGTTTGATTATCATTAATTATGGTTATCACATCATACCATTATTGACTATTATCTATCACTTTTAATGACGAGTAGCTATTATTGAAATATGGTGACTATGGTGACTCGTGATTATGGTTGATCATTTTTTATTACATTTTACAATGTTTTACTGTCATTAATAAAGGTTGAATGCCTAACCTTGACTATGGTTGATCATTTTTTATTACATTTTACCATGTTTTACTGTCATTAATAAAGGTTGAATGCCTAACCTTGACTGAGGGCATATGACTATGGTCGACTTTCGTTGAGTATAGTTCACATTGTGGAATAATTTTTAACAATAGTTAATTATGGTTGACCATGGTTCATTGTTGCCATCCACATTAGATACCATCATTAACTTGATTATATATTTTGGTTGAGGGATGGGTAAACAATAAGTTTAATTAATGCATAATTGATTTATCTTTCAAGATATATAACTATGTTTAACCATGTTTGAATAAGGTCCATGATTAATGATGGTTGACTATCGATAACCATATTTCACTATCAATAGCAATAATTGATGAATTTTTTGCTATCTTTAACTTTGGTTAATGATTTTTGTGTTTTGTTGGTGAGATTATTTGCCTTGTGCGAAACTTTGTGCCTATGAATGATTGTGTTGCATTATAATGATTGTCAAATATTATGTCACATTACAATAATCATCAAGAGCTATATTGGATAACAATAATCCTTAATGATTGCTATATTGGATCAAAATAATCCTTAATGGTTACATATCATTACGACATTTATCTTTTTTAAATTTTGTTAAATTGTTGCCTTCCTCAATGGGTATGTTACAATACAATGACCATCAAGGGGTATGTCACACTACAACATTCCTCCATTATTTTGGATTACAATGTTCCTTAAAGATCATACATAATCGTAGTATGAAAATGTGCGTTACAATTCCTAAAAATGTAAATTACCATTAACCATGGTTGATTTGGTTCACCATGTTTAAAGCTCATAGTTAACTTGGTTATGCATTTCAACCTTGAAATAAGTAAACAACTAAGTCAAGGAATACATAATTCATTTACATTTAAGTATTTTTAATTATGCCTAAGTTTGGTTGATTACTATTAATCATGGATAAATATGGCTAACAATGTTTGATACAAGACCAAAATAATCATTAATATTTGACTTTGGTTCATAATGATTGCTTTAGTTTGACTATAGTTAACTATAATTGATAATGACTTACCTATATCAAGTTGCAACATTCCCTAATAATTTCATTCCATTACAACATTGATAAAATGTTATAATACATTATGACAATACTAAGAATTATACTGGATTATGATTTTTCTTCATAATTATGTCTTTATGACATATTTCTTAATTAAATAATGTCAAATTGTTATATTCTTTATAGTTATGAAACCTTTAACCTTCATTAAACTTTCTATAAACTTTCTATAACATATGCTCAGTTATATTGTAATTAAATTATATACGATTATAAAATAAATATACAATATAATTATATACCATTATAAAATAAATATATAATAAAACCGTGTAATAATACATTACAATAATTAAGAAAGTCACCTAAAATTGTTCAAACTAAATTCAACCTTTACTTTTAAAATAAGATTTATGTTTTAATACATAATACTAAAGTTTATTTTTTTTAATATAATTTAAACCATAGTTTAAAATACCATAACTCCGTAACATCATAAAAATGTTCAGTGCTTCAATTTATTATTCATTTAAATAGTTAATTAAATTCCCTAAATCTTCTTTTAGATTAATACAATTTTTATGGTGTATAAGGTACTATATTTGTATATTTGTAGCGATGTACTGTAACACTACAAATCACCTCTCAGTTATCTTAGTACGTTCGGTGTCTCGTGACAATGACATTGGCCATGCTAACCTCCATACCAATTTTGAATACACGATATAACGGCTGTGATATCGTCATTCTAATGTTTAGGTATCGATTAATTTGGACCGACATCCGCGCCGATAATGGACATGCAGCTCATTACCACTTGGCACTAACCCGTAATTACTCAGGAAATGCGTATGCAATTATATTTTTGCAAAGTATCCTTTCAAGGTTCTGACGTTTTGTTCGCCTCACATGCAGTTATTGGCCGACCACATCTTAATACTTCACGAATAACAATAAGAAATACATAAAGAATACATGAAGACTGTCGGTGTGATAATGGGTCACACACAGAAACGTGAAAAAATAAGCAGAAAATTCCGAAACGGACAGTGCTTGAAAAGAAAATCACGTGAAACAGGTACTGTCCTGCACACAATTTTAAGAATTCCTGGAAAGGTTATAGACACGAACCATCTTTAACATCGAAATTCATTTAAATAGAAAAAATATTGAACACCACGCTGCATCATGAAACTTCCGACCGAGAATCCTCATCCCCTAAACCTTTCTCTACTGCTATAAATACCAATCATCTTTAACCATCTCACACCACCCAGTTCAGCTTCTGGAGCTCTGTACTGTCGAATAACGATGGGTATAGTTGCAGGGATGTCTTTCATTTCCAAGTTATTGCTTGTTTTTATTGCTGGCTGCATTTCCGCTGCAAATCTTTCATCTGCTTCCTACTACAAATCCCCACCTCCAAAGCCATACCCTTATAAATCTCCTCCTCCTCCATCTCACATTCCATCTCCAGTCCATTATAAGCCGCCCCCTGCGCCCACACCCGTCCCCAAGCCCCCAGTAGTGGAGAAACCACCGCCCGTGCATGGCAAACCTCCTCCTAAGGCCGTACCAGTTTCTCCTCCATACAAGTACAAATCTCCACCTCCTCCTAAACCAACTCCTGCTCCATATGCTAAGCCTCCGCTAGTTCACAAGCCCATTCCTCCTCCCTCACCACCAAAATCATGGGCAACTCCTCTTCCTCCCAATCATAAACATTCTCCATTGACCAAGCCACCAAAAGCTACTCCAGAAAAACCATACGGATACAAATCTCCTCCTCCCCCAACCCATGTTGTAAGTCCTGCTCCCCCAAAACCAGTACCCACTTTACCTCCTCCCCATCCCAAACCACCCGTCTACCCCTCGCCACCGACACACCACTACTCCTACAAGTCTCCTCCGCCGCCATATTAAAGACTGGAAAGCAGTCGTGGAACACTGTTGCCGAGTGATCAGGTACGCTATTATTCATTATACGTTCTGTTTGATTCATCTGCATGACATATAGTTTTCACGCCATTCTGTAGAATGTTAATGTAAGTCACCGTTGATTATTCCAAACAGAATTTGTAAGGTTTATACCTGCTATTGTAGATTGTTGTTGGCCTTATAATGATATATTTGTTGATGTGTATAGATTATCTAGTGCATTGCAGTCTTTTGGTTCATCTCCCGCTTATCATATGTGTGTATTTGCTTGCAGGTAAACAAGGATGTAGGGAGACAGGAAGGAGAAGTTGCATATATGACTCATTTAGCTGTAGAGGCTGTTGAGCAGCATAGAGTCCAAAGCTGGATCTCTACCTGAGTTGTGTCTTGCCCATATGAATAATGGGATTTTTCTATCCCTGTAATAAAATGTTATGCTTGTGTGAAAAAATACAATGTTATGATTGTGTGAGAAAATACATATGAATATTTCAGCAGCTAAAAAATCTCGTATTTTGTTGATTGAACAAAACAAGTTTAGGGAATGGAAATCTCACAGAAAAAGACCACTAAAACAAAACAAAGTGACATATATTATTCATACCACAGAAAGGTTCGCATATATTTTGCAACGTGCGCTTCTTTTCCATGTTCAATCATATTCGAACAGTTACTTATTGAAACATCCAATAGAATAATAATCAGGCAACTACAGGACGTTATTAAATAGACACTTCAAGATGACTTCAAAACAATTTATTATAACTGTGTGGAAACAGAAGGTGCATGAGAAAATGAAAAGCGTATAGTGTTCATATATATATTTCAGATGCTCAAAGTTAAACTCATCTTACATACAAAATGATATATATTTGAGTAACCATTATGTATGTCTATTTAAGCGGTAAACAAGTGTAAGAATAACATGTTTTAGTGGTTTCATACTGTAATTGCGAAGCATACCAAAATGCTGTAAAGAATTTGGGGAGGGAGTTCGAAACGCCATGCCATGTTCTTGAAAAGCCAAATATGTCACACAACATATTTGCAATGTGATCAATATGACCAAAATGATGGTATAAGAAAATCAAATGTGATCAATATGACCAAAATGATGGTATAAGAAAATCAATGATGGTATAAGAAAATCAATTTACTGGTAGTGAAATGAAACCTATGGCACATAAATTAGCTCATGGGTGTTGTAATTAAAACAATTTTTGTTTCAATTTCAGTATAAAACTTAATTTATGTTCATTTTCATGGTAAAATAAAACAACAATGATATGTTTGTTTTATTTGTTAGGTCACTATAATACTAGTGTAGCATTTATATTGTTATTGTTGTTCTCATGTTATGTCCCTATTATAATACTAGTGTAACTCCTATATTGTTGAGCCTTTACATTATTATTATTATGTAGACCCTAATTATATTGTGATCCTTTATACTCCTATATATACAAAGGGGTATTGTCATTTGAATAATCCAAGAATCATTAATTGTTGAGCTTTTACATTATTATTATTATTATCTAGGCCCTAATTATATTGTGCTCCCTTATACTCCTATATATACAAAGGAGGTATTTCCATTTGAATCATCCAAGAATCGTTAATTTATGTGATGTAAAAGAAGGCTTCCCCCTCAAAGAGGCTTATTTTCAAGTAGTTGATCTATTTTTTCTTCTTTTTTTGTGATCTCATTACATAACATTTGGTATTATAGCTTGGATCCTAGGGTTTTGTTGCTTCAAACATGTCATCTTGGCATTTTCACTATATATTTATTTCTTTCTTCTACGAAGCTTCAAAAGCTGAAATTTTGATCACCGCATGTCGATATCTTGGTGAACAACGTGTCAAAATTTTAGAACTTAACTCACTATATTCTCAGAGATATGTTTCAAAGAAGTTAGGGTTTTGTATGCTCGAGAGTTTTGTCTCAAACATGTGGCTTGGGGGAAATCGTCATAAATTTCATTTTGAGCATCCAAATTGAATTTTGTAAAAAAACACTCTAGTATAAATATTGTAGTTTCTTGGGTACCATTTTTAGGGATAACTACAGAAACAATGATGTGACAAGCCATACAAGTTCACTCTACTGCATCAGTCATTAAGCATGTCATCTTGAGGGATTTTATCTAACTTTATCTTGAAGAATCCAATCTCAGTCTAACTAGTGGTGCTGGAAAGTGGACACAGAGCTACCATAGGATGAAATTTTACATATTGGGAGGTTGAAAATACTGAGATACAACAGTGTCAAAATAGAGCTCCAAAAAAACAAGAAAAAATGTGTATAAATTTTTAAATTTGCATAACTTTTATTTGTAAAAATCAGCTAGAAGTGATTCAAAGGGCCTATTAAAGTATAGATATTAGTATTTGGTTCCAATATGCCTCACAACAAAAAAATTGATACTCCGAGTAAGGAACCAGAAAACTCTACTATGACACATCAAGAAGAGGAAAATATGCAACATGATACATCAAAATTATGAGACCAAGTGCAAAAAAATTTTCTCTTGTAAAGAGTAACCAAAAATGAATTGGAAACAATGATGATATTTAAGATGGATGGTTTAAAATAAAAAGGGACATGGGAGGTTTACAAACAAAAATTGAAGGTTTGATAAAGTTTCTACAATAAATGCTTCGTAATGGTGACAAAATATTCCATGAAACTCTTTATGAGAATAAAAATAATGTGAATCATGATTTTAGATACTCTAACTTTGGGTTGAAGGCCAACCACATTCCAAATATCAATATGATGAATTTTGGTGCCAAGGATACAATCACATAGATACTACAGATGGAGCAATACTTTGATCTACATGATGTGCAACAAACACAAAAGGTATGCATTGCATCTTTATACTTAAAACCCAATCAATTTGTGTGGTATCTATGGCTTTTCTCTCATAAATATCTTGTAACTTGGTCAACTTTTACGGAATAATTGATAACACATTATGAGGATAGAAAAATAAACACCTTCTTTAGCCAATTCATAAATCTCAAACAAAAAAGTTTAATGGCGGAGCACATTGAGGACTTCCAAAGATTTCATATCAAGGTAATTGATATTCGTGAGGAGCATATGATTGATGTATTCATAGGGACTTTAAAGGATAATATCCAACATGAGGTTTTCCTTGGGGAACCTAACTCATTGGAATATGCATTCAGGGTGGAAAGTTGAAAGAAAAATTATGGCAACAAGGAGGTCTACCAGTCACAACTATCAAGATGGAAGTGTTGCAACTCCTAGCTTCCCATAACCTACAAGGTTGAAATCACAACAACTGGAGGAAAAAAGAGCAAAAGGGATTTGTTAAAGTTGTGATAGAAAATAAACTAAAGATTATAAGTGCGCTGAGAAGAAATTATTCTACATGGATTGTAAATAAGATGAAGAACAGGAATAAGAAGCATCAAAAGAAGAAGATATACACTAGGAACCAACCCCAGTGATTAAAAAAGAAAAAATGAATCTAACCATATCTTGTAATGCATTTCCAAGAATTACGACTCCTCAAACTCTCAAGGTAGAAGGATTTATCAAGAAGAAAAAACTAATATTGTTGATTGATTCAGGTAACACTCATACTTTGATTCATTAGAAGATAGCCAAAGATTTTAATTGCTTTATATATCCAACACTAGAGTGTCAAGTGATGGTTGCAAATGAAGGAACTATAAATTTATCAGAAAAGTGCGATAATATTAATTTAACCATGGGGGAATATGTCTTGAATAGTCCAATTATTTCCATTCTAATGGGTGGGGTGGATGTTGTATTAGGTGTCTAATGGTTGCAATCTTTAGGGATGATAGCTTTTAATTTTTAAAAACATTTCTTGATTTTTTTCAAGAAAGAAAGAAAATTGAATTAATGGGTATCACATGGAAACCTAGGAAGATAATCAGTTCTAGTGGCATGAAGAATCTTTTGAAGAAGAAACAACAAGGGATAATTGAACAATTATGTTCAGTAGATGTCCAAACATTGAAGTCATCCATTTCTTTAGATCTCCCCTTGACAATTATTACAAGGTATTTGAGACTCCCTGCATTGTTCTCCCTCCTATTTCTTATCATGATCATGCTATTCACTTGATTCCATGGAGTTTTCCTCCAAACATCAGACCTTAGAGATATCCCTATGCCCAGAAAAGTGAAATTCAATGTATGGTTGCAAAAATTCTAGAGGTGTGTATAATTCAACCTAGCCAAAGTTTTTTCTCTTCTCCACTAGTATTAGTGCACAAGAAGGATGGATCATGGTGTATGTGTCTAGCTGATAGAGAGCTCAATAAGCTCACTATTGAGGAGAAATTTCACATTCCTATATTTTATGAATTGTCGGATGAACTACAAGAAGCAATTTACTTCACCAACCTTGATCTTCGCTCAGGATATCATCAAATTAGAATGAAGAAATAAGACATTCCAAAAAAAACATTTAGAATTCATGAAGGTCATTATGAATTTTTGGTCATGCCTTTTGGCCTTACTAATGCACCTTCAACATGTCAAGGTTTGAAGAATTCCAATTCCAAACCCTTAGAAAATTTGTGTAAATATTTTTTTGATGATATACTAATCTACAACAAGTCTTGAAAAGATCATGTTGAACATGTTGACAGGGTGCTCAAATTATTAGAAGAGAAACAATTGTATGAAAAAACCTCAAAATATTTCTTTGGGGTACATGTAGTGGAATATTTGGGTCATATTGTATCCCATGAGGGTTTTGAGGTACACCCTGACAAAATTATAGCTATAAGTAATGGAAATTCTCCACATCCTTAAAGCATCTTTGAGGATTTCTCGGGTTGATGGGCTATTATCACAAGTTTATTAAGAATTATATGAAAATAATAGCACCACTGACAATATTACTAAATAAAGATGCATTTTTTTGGACTGCAAAAGCAACTAAGGCCTTTTAACATCTTAAAGAGGAAATGTGTCGAGCTCCAGTCTTGGCTACACCCGACTTGAATTTTTTATTTATTCTGGAACGTGATTCCTTACGAAATGGCTTTGGTGATGTTCTAATGCAAGAAGGAAGACCCATTGCTTTTGTAATTCGTCCAATCAAGGGAAACTACTTACACAAACCTATTTACGAGAAGGAAATATTAGCAATACTACATGCTCTAAAGAAATGATACCCTTACCTAATTGTAAGACACTTCAATTTAGAAATTCCTTGTAGATTCAAACTGCTAATTGTAATATGCTAAAACAATTGATTTGAATATACTCTACTCATCAACAAAAACAATTAAACGATCATGAAATCACGAAGCATACAAGAGAAATAATTCAATCAACACATAACACAATGATTTCCTAGGGAAATCCATAGCTAAAAACCACTTCTATCTCTATATTGCATTAGTCAGAAAATATGTGAAGATCATAATGCTTTTCTCAAGCTTGGCAAACCTCTGCACTATCTCTATTTGTCTCACTACTTCCTCGACAAGCCTTGGCGAATACTTAACCAATTTTTTTCTTTCCCAAGTCCTTATTTCCTTGCATTGTTCCTCAAGGAATTAGCCCCTATTTAATTGGGAAAATCCTCAATTATGAATTGTGCATTCCTCATAGGCCTTGCTCTGACTACATGCACTATATGTACATTTCAAATGATTATACAACTGATAGTACAATGTCCCTGAACTCCAATATCAACCGAGTCTTTCTCTGATATGGTATGAATGAGTTAATTATGAGTGAATTCTTAGTTTATTGGTTGATCACTACAGGCAGAAACAAACTGCACTTGAGGCAACACCACACTGTACTTATGGTAGCACATGTTAGGATATTCCGACACATAGGAAATAGTTAAGTTCAACTTGGTCTAGTATAGAGTTAGGTAAAGTGTGTTTCTTTACCGTTGTACATTTTGTAACTTACAATCTGACGGTCACGATATGTAGTGATCCGACGGTTCACTCTCTCCTCGGTATTACTGACACTTGATCCGTGGCTTGACACCCGATTGGTCCATGAGTTCTATTTAAAGCGCATGGAGGGTCATTGTTCGAGTAATCCGTGCATGAGAGAAGCTTATGTAAATTTTCATTCTTTGATTAATAAATTGCCTGTAGTACCCACGTTGGGACAGGCCGTGGACTGTTTCCCTCTTTGAGGGTTTTAACCACGTCAAAAATACAGGTGTATTGATCTGTGATCTGGTTGTGAGCGGTGTCCTTTTGGTATTCTTTCTGAGGAACTTACCTTGTAAATTCCTACATGGTATCGGAGCTATTTGAGTGGACTGCAAGAAAAACCACACTACTGGACCTCCCGCTAGTTCCTCCATCAGTTGGAATTATTTTAACTCACTTTAACTTAGTTACTGAATTAATTAATTACAACTCAAAATAAACTCAATCACGAATCCTTTAATGTAGGAGACACTCTACATGACTCTAGTTAGACCCTCAACTCAAATTAGCTGAGCCAACTAAGTCAAATTAACTTACTTGACTAATACAAGTTGCCATGAGATGTGGAATTACAATTTTATTCCTAATTTAATTTAAGGAAAAAAATAAATTAAGCTTTTTTGTTTCTTTTTCAACACTCCCTCTCAATAAGAAAAGGATTATCTGCTACCCCAATGCTACCTTTGTGAAACTTGAATTCGCATCTTGATAGTGCCTTTGTGAAAATATCTGCATCTTGTTCCTCTATAGGAATGTACTCCAACAACATGATTCTTCTATGCACACAATCTCGTAGATGTTGATACCAAATGTTGATATGCTTGGACCGATCATGAAAAACTAGATTCTCATAGAGTTTGATACAATGCTTATTGTCAAAGTAAATAAATGTGGGATCCATCTACCGACCAAATAACCCAACATGGATCTTTCTCATCTAGATAAACTCACATGTTGCTTGACTAACAGCCATGTACTCTGCTTCCGCTGAACTGAGTGCAACTGATCTCTCCTTCCTTTTGTTTAAGAAACTGTTGCTAACCCAATGCTGAAGATTCCCCCTAATGTGCTCTTCCTATCGAATGGACTCCCTACCCAATTTGCATTTGTCAAGCCTTGAAGCTTCACTCCCTCTATCCATCTATACCAAATACAAAACTGAGTAGAGCCTCTGAGGTATCTCAACACATGTTTATTTTCCCTTCAATAGAGTTTGGTTGTCTTAACAATTGCTTGACTAAGTTGGTTAACTACAAAACATATTTTCAGTTGTGTGTTCACCAAATACATAAGTGAACCCACAAGCATCATGTAAATAGTAGCCTCCACTACTTCACCTGAAGTAGCATCTTCCTTCCTCCAATTACCTGCTAGAAGAGTCTCCATGGATTTGCTGCTCTCCATGTGAAACTTCTTTAGTATCGCATTGGCATACTTTCCTAAGAGATAAATAGTTACCCATATCCTTGCCATACTTTTATTACCAAGGAAATAATGCATGAGCCCTAGGTCCTTCATCTTTAATTCTCTTGCATGATCCTCTTTACAAGATTTTATCAGCTTCTCATCACCTGTTAGAATCAAATCATCGACATATAATACTATAATCAAAAATTTACTTTCAACCACAATATGGTAAAGGTTAGCATGTGGTTTAATTTTGGTGAAACCCAACCTGGTAAAATAGTTGTCAATCCTGGTGTACCAAGCACGGGGTGCTTATTTTAGTTCATAGAACACTTACTTGAGTCTGCACACATGCGAGTCTCTGTTGTAGGTCTCAAGTCCTTCTGGATGCTCAATATACACCTCTTCCTCAATCAAACTACTGAGGAATTCTTTCTTCACATCCATCTAATGTATCTTCCATCCCACCTGCGCTGAAAGTCCTAGAACAAGTTTGATTGAAGAGTACCTTGATATTAGAGAAAATGTCTCATAATCAATTCCTTCCATATGAGAGAACCCTCTCGCCACAAATATGGCCTTGTGTTTCTCCACATTCATATCTGCTACTTGCTTTACCTTGTAAATCCTTCTCAAAATCACCGCTAACATTTTTGCTGGTCTTGGGACTGCTTCCCAAACACTGTTTCTGATAATAGTTTCATACTCCTCAACCATGGCATCAACCCATACTGGTTGTTGCACTTCTTCCTCGAATGAGGATGGTTCAATCTCTACACTCTCGCTCATCAGAGCCATCTAGCGAATGTACCAATTTGGTGACCTCCTCTATGTATGTTATTATGTGGGTGGTGCCACATTCTCTCTAGAATCATGCATCAATATATTAGCTTCTCAATTGCGCTTCCTTCCATCTCTAGAAGTCTCTGCATGAGTGGGTGCTTCCACTCTCTGCTCCTCTTCATGTGGCTGCTCCACATCATCCTAAGGTTCTGGCTTAGGAGCTAAAATCTCCTCTTCTCCATGCAACTGAAGCTCCCTCTCAAGGGAACATATCATGACCTTCTCTTCATCGAAATTCACATCTCTACAAACAACTTCCATCATGTGAGATGGAAGATACACCTGATAGTTGTGAGGTGTATCAATGTACCCCACAAATATGCCCAACTCAACTGTTGGCTCTATCTTTTTCCATCCATCCTTGGTAACATGAAAGTAGAATGATGAACCAAATATCCAGAAGTGTGCGACATATGGTTTCTCAGCTGAATAAGCTTCTTTTGGTGTACTTATCCCAACAATTTGATGAGGACTCATGTTCTACACATAAACAATTGTGTTGTACACTTTAGCCCACAAGTGAAACAATAGGCCCTAAGCATGTAACATTTCATGTGTAGCTCCCACAATATTTTCTTATTCCTTTCATCCAGCCCATTTTGTTGTGGGTTATGGGGTGTTATTAACTCCCATTGAATGCCTTCTGATGCAAAGAAGTTCTTGAATTCATTTGACACATATTTTACACCATTATCACTCCTCAGAGATTTAACTTTCCTGCCATTTTATTTCTCCACAAATGCTTTAAATTCACAAAATTTAGTGAACGTCTAATCTTTCTTCTGCATGAAAAAAATATAGCACTTACGAGAAAAATCATCTACAAATATTACATAATACATGTGCTTGGCCATGGATGTTGTTGACAATGGTCTCCACACATATGAGTGGAATCATTCAAGGTATATTTGGTGTACTTCCTCAATGTACACCCTTTTCATATGTCTCTCTGCTCTGGTGTATCCTTTGGAAGTCCTATAGCAATTTGTTGCATCATCTTCAAAGCTCTGTAGTGCAAGTGACCCAATATTCTATGCCACAACGCATCGATGTCTCAGCTCTACAACTTCTTTTCTTTTGTGCTCAAAGCAACACATTCTTCTACATCTAATTTTTAGAGGTTCTTCACCTAAGCCCCGATCTGCTTCACTTGTCCCAAGGCTATGTGATGAAGGAAAGCCTTTCCCTTGCTAAATATCACATCATAGCCATGGTCCTCCAATATGGAAATTGAAACCAAACTCATAAAATACATGACATCTTTTAATGTGAGAGGAGAGCCACAGTCCCTCTGAAAGGTAACAATACTAATTTTGGTCATGTTATACGTCACATCATATCCCATTTCGATGTGCATCTAGAGGTCCTTCTCCTCCAAGTCGCTAAAGAACTCTTTGTTACCAGTCATATGGAATGAGGCTCTAGTTTCCAGGTAACACACACTACCCATCACCGATGTCACCATGCAAGTGATGAGGGTGAAATCGAACTCGAATTGTGAATCAATAGCTTCACCTGCCGCTCCTCCTAAGGGCTTCTTGTCGGCCTTCTTGTGCAGACACTTTGTGGCATAGTGTCCCCGCTTGTGACAGTGAAAAATTTAATCTTCGACATTTATTTCTTCTTTATTCCTTGACTAGAATCTAATTTGGAATGGGATGACTTCCCCTTCCCTTTCTTCTCCTTTCCAGCACAATTCTCCTCATCATCATTCTTGGATGAGGATCCATCTCTCGTGTTCTTATGAGTCTCTTCTTGGACCAATTCAGACCGCAAATTCTCCCACTCTGGTATCTTCTTCCTCCCATTAACTAAATCTTGGTAGCTGTGCCAACTCTTGGGAAGGCCTAGAATTTCTAGGATCACCATATCGTCTTTAGAAACTGTAACACTGACACTTCCAAACTAATCCTGATATTGTGTGAACTTGGTCAAGTACATCGATATTGTGTTGCCCTTCTCCATCTTTATTTTTCTAAGCTTGTCCTTCAGTGCCATCTTCCTGTGGTCACTGTTGTTTTGAAATATTTTTTTCAAGGCCTTCCACATCATATATGGAGTCTCATTAACGTGGATGTTCGAGATGATATGATATGGAATTCCTTGTAGGATAATCCTTCTCAACTTTGCCACACATTTTCTCCACTCTGCCAAATCTTGAGCATCAGTTTTTGGAGGCTTAGGAATATATTTATCTGTGAATTCCATACACCCGTCGTCTTCCAACACTGCCTCCATCCTATCCTTCCAAGAAATATATTTCGACCTACCCTCAAGGGAATATTCGAGTATCAATCTGTAGAATGACATCCTGCTAGATCTGAAGTATGATACAACAAATTCAATTTAACCTGCAAAATAAAAACTCATATCCTCCTCTACTATAGTCATTTAAGCTCTGATACCATGTAGAAATTCCTTGTAGATTCAAATTGCTAATTGTAATATGCTAAAACATTTGTCATGAAGCTACGCTACTCATTAGCGGAAACAATTAAATGATCAATAAATCATGCACATACAAGAGAAAGAATTCAATCAACACATAACATAATGATTTCTTGGGGAAAACCACAACTAAAAACCCATGTTATCTGTATATTGCATTAGTCAAAAAATGTGAGAAGATTACATTGATTTTCTCAAGCCCAAGAAACCTCTACACTATCTCTATCTATCTCACTACTTCCTAGACAAGCCTTAGCCAATACTTAAACAATTTTCTGCTTGCCCAAGTCCCTATTTTCTTGCATTGTTCCTCAAGGAATTATCCCATATCTAATTGGTAAATTCCTCAATTATGAATTGTGCAACCCTCATAGGACTTCCTCTAACTGCATGCACCATCTACACAATTTAGATGATTATACAACTGATAGTACATTGTACCTGAACTCCAATCTCAACTAGGTCTTTCTCTAATCTAACATGCATGAGTTAATTATGAGTGAATCTTCAGTGTACTAGTTGATCAGTGTAGGTAGCACCACACTGCACTTCAGGAAGCACCACACTTCACTTGAGGAAGCACCCCACCAGACTGTAGGAAGCACTACACTACTAGACCTCCCACTAGTTCCTCCATGGGTTGGAACTAGTTTAACTTACTTTAACTTAGTTAGACATGATTAATAAATTTCAACTCAAAATAAACTCAACTAGAGCTCCTTTAATGTAGGAGACACTCTACATGACTCTAGCTAGACCCTCGACTCAAATTAACTGAGCCAACTAGGTCAAATTAACTTAGTTAACTAATACAAGTTGTCATGAGCTGTGGAATTACAATTTTATTTCCAATTTAATTCAAGGACAAAATTAAATCAACATTTTCTTGTTGTGTTTTCAACATTCAAGGTAAAAATAGATCATGATAGTATTAAATACTTCTTGGAAAAACAATTATCTTTAGAAGAGCAACAAAAATGGGACTCAAATATGTTGGGTTATGACTTTGAAATCACCTACAAAATAGAAAAGAAAATTGTTTTTGCAGATGCAGTCTCAAGAAGGAACAGGATGTGGAAGTATTTATCTATGCCATTTCTATTGTCCAACCTGACTAGATAAATGAAGCAAGGGATGTATAACAACCCTTGTTAAAAATCCATGTAAAAATATGTAAGGCCATGATGATAGGACACGTATTACAAGATGAATGGTGGGAGAGACATCATAGTGGGTGTTGATTTGGTTTATTATGGCTAAGGAAATTAGAAAAGGAAATGGCTAAGGAATTTGAAAAGGAAAAAGGAATTTTTGGCACATTTATTTATGAAAATAAATGAAATTAGGAGAGAAGTAAGGTAAAATGTCACGGGTTGCATGCGAGGAGGAAATTGAAGGAAACATAATGGAAAATGAAATTAGAGGCCTCATTCATAAAAAGGCTTCTAAGGATCAGTTGGCAAGCTCTTGGTCAGTATAACCTTTTGTCAGTTCAGTTTGGGAGGTCTCTCATTATTCTCTCTCTCTCTCTCTCTCTCATATTCTTGGATACTTAGAATTTTCTTGGAGCACTCTTGGAGGGTGTGACATACTTGTATTCTTGGAGCGAGAATGGAAAGGAAGAGTAGGAAAGTGCAAGAGGGCATCAGGATTAGTACTACAACGATTTTTGCTTGCAGGTAGTGAGTTGCATGTATGTCTTCCTGACTAGTTTCGGCATGCATGACACATGCATGTGGTTTCTTAGTCATGATATGTCACTAGCATGGAGGATTGTTTGGATTGATAGTGGATGGCCTAACCTTTCCATTTCCTGGATAGTGATGGAGATTGTGGGTTCATTTCATTGTTTTGTTTTTGGTTGGTTCTCATGTTTCGTTAGCTTGGGTTGAGTTATTAGTCTTGGAATCCCTGGTTGGACAAATGCTCTAGAAGCCCTGTAACAAATTGGGTTGATTTACTAGTACTGGAAGCCTTGGTTGGAAAAATTCTTTGGAAGCCCTTGGTGGGTTGAGTTACTAGTCCTGGAATCCCTGGTTGGACAAACGCTATGGAAGCTCAATAAAATTTTTGGTTTAATTTACTATCCCTGGAAGCCCTGGAAGGCTTGGATGGAGACCAGTGTTATGATGGTTTTGTGATGTACGATCGTGAGGTGGAATCATTGTTTGATGGGTAGAGGTGGATGGCCTTTGGAAGACCTTGATGAGTTTTGATTGATGTGTTCTATGGGATCCCACGTTCATGCTTGGAATATGGCATGGGGGTGAATTTTTGAAGAGAGATTTGGCTCAGCAATTCTATAATTGGGTGGAATGTCGAAGTCCCATCCCGGTTTTGTATTTTGCATCATTAATGAAAGGTTATTTCTCCTTGTATTTCTATGAGAATTTTGATGGATTATATGTGGTCTATATGGTTGTAATTTCATTGGTATTTATGTTTCTATTATGTTGGCTATGTATGTCTTTTATCAAAACATCTATGTAATGCTCTCATCATGTTTTTACTTGTAATTGAATGACCAATGTCTCTGTGACCTAATGGATGGAATGGAAGATGATGTGTTGAGGTATCAATGCTTCATGGTGAATCTCAGATAAGTATGAGACCCCTATGCTCAGATCTTTTATTTATACCTCTAGTTTACATATTCGTCATATGTTTGACGATTTGTCTGTCATGGCTAGTAGGGGTCTAGTCAAGGTCTTAAACAAGTATTTTATTTTGTACTATCATTTCCATGTTCTTTTATTGTTCTGAAGATTTGGTTCAACTCTGGGTAGTGACCTGCGCTCTTTGCCTAAAAAATTGGCTCAAATCTTGCTGACACTGGCATTGCACTGAAAAAACAAGTCTCTCGATGTTGGCAGGCAAGCCTATGAGAGCAACTGGAGGTCCTTGGACGTTGTCATGCCTATAGCATGAGAGATACTGGGGGTTACGTTGTCTAAAATCTTAGTGGGACTCAGGGGCAAGCTTCCTGAAGTGTTGGCATGATTCCCAGGTGTCTTGAAGTTGATGTTGAATTTTTGTATGGTGTGTTTCCGTCAGTCCACTTCCTTAACGTGGCTTAGGAGGTCAAATAATATGAAGCTTCCTCTCACCACATATTTACCCCCAACTGACTGGTTACTTGGGTAGATGTTGGAGGAGGGTGTATTATAGTGGTATCAGAGCATGGTTACACTCTCCTTGGGCTATGTGTTGGTCATGCATTCATGTCGGTTTCTTGTTTGTCTTTTGTGTCGTGATCTATGTGTTATGTGCATTTGGATGGTGTTGGTCATGGTTATAGTGATGTCACCATGTGAAGGTTGAAGGTGTTGTCGTGGAGTATGCCTTCATGTGTGTATGGTTAATTGTTCATTGTTATGCATGTTAGTGTTCACATGTGATCAAGTGCACGTGATGTGGTCATTGTTGTCATGCATGAGTTCATGGTTTGGGTAGTTGATATGGTCATGCATTGATGACTGGACTCTAGCTAGAAAGATGTGTAAATGGTTTCGTACTCATGTGTTATATGTCTATATGGTGTTGCTATGCATGTATGGTCTTGGTTATGGTTATGCATGCATGGTAAGTTATACGTGCATTGTAAATTCATTGTGTGCAATTAGCTCATCATGATGATAATAGTATGTTATGATGCAAATGTCTTGAATGAGGTAAAGCAAGTGTTGAAGATCATCAAAGTGAAACTGCAACATTGGACCTCGAGGCAAGAGCATGTCGTCATATGACATTGGATGTTGCGCATGCAGGTATGTAGGTTAATGGACTATTATATGCATTAGGTTTATGTATATGTCTATTGATGTTATGCTTACATACATGATAGATCTTAGTTCGTTAGTGTAGTCATATGCATGTGTCGGATAGTCATGAATGATAGTAACATGTGGTTGTATGCATTGTTGTTGATTGTTTTATGTTAGTTGACTTGATGACTATGCTACATGTGGTTGATGAATATGTTATAGGTTAACTTGTAGTTAACTTGATGATTATGTTATATGTCGTTGATGAGCATGTTATAGGTTAACTAGTTGATGTTATATGACAGTTAGCTTGATGATTAGGTTATATGTTGTTGATGAGCATGATATGTAACTTATTATTGTATATGCTAGTAACCTAATTATTAGGGTTAATGCATTTAAGATATTGATGTTATATGTATTGTGTTCAAATGGATTCTCTTATGCAGATGGTTATGGTTACGATATTTAGGTATGAGCCAACATATTTGTGATATGGTGTTGTACTAATCTCGACTTAATGTGCAGATGTGATTATTATGTATGAATGATAAATGTTTACCAGTTTATGATGTGAACATGTTAGCTAGTGACTATTATAGATATCATGATCGTAGTTGTGCATGAGTTGATGTGTTGTAAAGTTATATTGTGCTAACTAGATTGATTGTGAAGATAAGATGGCCTCCCTTGAGATACATTAAGGTATGAGTTTTCTTACGTCGTATATTTGGCGTTTGACTATTTGATTATGTCATCTAGTTGATCTATTTAACATGGTATGTTTGAAAGTTGGCTGAATGTTTGACCGATTTCATAATATGAGTATGTGTTCAAATGATATTTTTTTAAGTTGGTTGTACGAACACATATGTGTTGAGACAATTGATATGTACTTGAGTGTAGTAGGTGAAATTTGTAGCATTATGTCTAATGACTATGAGTTGACTATGGATTATGACATGATTGTTAGTCTTTGTAAAGGTTGATTTCAAATTAATAGATATGATTGTCTTGATATTTGGAGCATGTGGTTGACATGTTCGAGAAGTTGCAGGAAACATGTTTGGTAGTAGCATGAAAAGGTAATAGTTGATGTGTTTATATAACTAACAGTTGGGTGATGTGATAGTATATAGTAAGACTTGATTGTAGCAAGGTAAATGGTAAAAGAAAATGTATTGGGAAAGACTTCATTTGGCTTTGTTTGGAAACCATAATTCCAAACGAATGAGAGCTTTGGGTAGACTAAGTCTTCTTAACCTTGATTTTTTATGAAAGTATGTGGATATGTTCTATGTTCATGAACATGTACTTGACAGGTATATTAGCTAGTCCCTAGTGATAGTTGGATATGTTAGGCGAATTGGAGTCCGTTGAGAGATGGCATGGACGTGCTCAATTGCAAGGCAACATGATTGGTACAACACAATAGGCTAATCGATGATCTAGGTGGATATTGGTGGCCACCCACCTTTTGGGTAGCGGAGGCCCTACGTAAACGGTTTTGGGACTCAAAGTCCACAATTTTAGGAAAAATTATGCTAAAGACTCTGCGAAGTGCGTAGAGAATGAGTTGTAATGAATCAAGTCAAAGGGTTGTCCGCCCAAGAATAATGTAAAATAATAAGAAGTAAGTTGGCCTACCCATGGTCCGCAGACCATGGGAATGTATAAATAGAGCAAGGCTCTATGGCTAGAAGTCAGTTTTTTTGTGGGTTTTGATCTTGAATGTAATGGGTTTATGAAGAAATAAATCTCTGAGCGTCTGTAAGTCCAAGTCAAGGGTGTTGGGAGATAGATAGAGGCTCTGCAGTTGTGTGCGTAGAGGCCTGGTAGAGTCCACAGCTGTGTGCGCGGACCCCTGCAGCTGAGTGCGCAAGGCGGATCTGGTTGTACTGAAGAGAAGATCAATAAAGATAAGAATTTTTGAATCATTGTGTGTTTTATTGTGGATCTATCTGGTGCTTATGTTCTAGATTTATGCATTATCTATTATAATTGCATGCACTGGGTTTTATTGTTAAATGTTTGCTTAAAGACTATGACAAGAAGATTATATATGTAATAATTTCATCTGCGTGGATCTACGCAAAAGCCCGATAAATGTACAGAGTGGTGCAAGGTCGTAGAACAGTTCGCGACCCCTCCAGAACACATCAAGACATCCCAAGGGTGTGGAAACCTGGTTCCAGCGCCCTCCCCTGCTACCTCGAGTGAGACCTCAGTCCACGCTCTGCGGACTGTTGCCGAAAGCGCTGGTAGATGTGGGATTTTTTGGGCTAATAACTCTTCCGAACCTGGGCCAGGGCCCAATAAGCCATCACCACCTATTCCACTTGGACCCCCACCATTATTTCTTTCATTTTTTCAGTTTCCTTATTTGTAGCACTATTTACTATTTTCGGCAGTTTTTCGGGTCTTGAACTTCCGGAGCTGTTTTGAGGCCACATTTTTTTAGGAAAACTAGGTGAAACATGGGTCTTAGAGCAATGTTTCTCACTCAAAATTTGTATTCCTCGGATAGATACTTCTACTGAGGTATTGTGCGCACAAAACAGAGATCGTATGCCAAGGTTACAACCCCAGGAAGTTGATGTACCAATTTACCCAAACGGGCCCCAAAGTTTGGTGCTTCATCTCCTAGGGTTAGGTTTTTGGATGTTTAGGGTTTTCCATTATTTCTCAAAAATAAATAGGCCTTTGAGCCTCATTGTAACATAGTTCAGAGGGATGTAGCTGCCACATCTCTTCTCAGAGATAAGCCACCATCGCCCAAGCTAGTCTTATTTGCATTATGTCTGTAAGCATATTTCAGTATTCGATATTAATGAAATGAATTGTTATTTCTACTGCATATTTGTATTTATGGTTATATTTGTAATTTGTTTCTTTTCTTTTTAAATATGGATCAGTGGTATCAAAGCGGTCTGCCCTGTCTCTGTTTTTCTTTGCATGACCCCAATAAGGTCAGGATATGAATTAGGGCTTGAACTGGTTGAAGCTTTGCAAGAATAGCCTCGCAAATCCTGACGTCTCCCCTGGTGGATAAAAATAAATATGAGGGGGCAGGAGATCCTATAAAAATCTTGCTCGAAGAAGCCCTCAAGCGACAAAGGAACACAATGATGGACAACTTTACCCAGATCCTTCAGCAGCTACCCAAGGGTGACACATCTACTTCTGGCAGCTACTCTGGAAGTTCCATACCATTTAAGGTACAATTTAAATTTGACATTCCCATATTTGAGGGTCAAATAGATGTAGACGCTATATATATGGTTAAATCTACTAGAAGTATATTTTTTCGTTCATGATTTTTCTAGCTGGGAAAAGATCACTTTTGCACTTCTCAAAGTAGCCCCCCGCATCAAGGACTGGTGGGAAAGTTGCTGTGAGTAGAAGGATGAAGGTATGAACTCAATATTTTCAGCCACACCCTCTTTGAAATCATTTCGGGGTTCCATCAAGTGGACAATGCTGTGACAGGGAAGGGACCAAGATATGTCAGAGTTTACTGATGTTTTTCATACCCTTCACACGAAGTTGGGTATCAACGATTCTAAGAAGCATTTGGTTCTCAAGTACCACAGCTGCCTACACAGGTATGTCCAGGATGAGATGGAGTTCCTAGACATCTCCTCGCTCAGCATGGCCTACCAATATGCCTTCAAGATCAAGCAAAAGTTTAAATAGAAGAAGTGAGACTTTGGATCTACAAATCTGAAGCAAGGGAAAGGTGCCCCCAAACCATAGAACAAAGGATGAAGCCAAGGTGGGGCGGCCTAGGACAACCCTCCAAATCCGCAACAAAATAACAACATCGCGAAGCTGAAGAAGGAAACGAGAAAGTGGTGTGAGTGCCATAAGAGCTCCACTCACAACACAAGTGAGTGTCGGGCCAAGCAATCACTAGTGGCCAAGCTAAAGGGTTTGGAATCAGAGGCATGTTCCGAATCTGAGTCCAAACCTAACAAGGGGAATGAAAAAGGGAATCAGATTATCGATGCGGAGCCCAATGCCACCATTGCCACCATAAAGATCCAAAAAGAGGAACCTGAAGATCCAGAGGAGGAGGAGCGCCTCGTCCACTACCAGATGTGTGCAAAAGGGTTCCCTGTAATAGTTCATTATCAAAACGGGAACCAAAAGGACCTTATTTCGGTAGGGGTTGTGAAGTGGCTAGGATTACCAACCATAACACATCCACAACCATACACCATCGGGTGGCTTCACCAAGTAGGGGATCTTTGCATGAGCTAGCAGTGTCGTCGTCAATACAACATCAAACCCTTCATAGATGAGGTATTATGTGTCGTTGCTCCCCTTGATGTTTTTGATGTATTATTAGGCCAATCATACTTATGGAAGTGAGATTTTGTGTATGATTCAAGGCCTCATGTTGTTATTGTACAAGATACCGGAGGTAGCACCACCTACTGCCATCTCTTTGGTTACTACAAAACAATTCAGTTAGCTTATTTCCAAAATTGGGAATTTTCTTTTCTTGATTATACACCCTCAGGGAGAGAAGGATACGATGGCCACGACCTCTAGATACGACCCCTCTACACGAAAAAGATAGATGGACAAGGTCATGGAGAAGGACAAGGACATGTTCACCTCTACTGCAGGGGTGCCTCTGAACTGTCAAGTCAAGCACTCCATCGATCTAACCCCAGGTGCTCTGCTGCCTACCCCTAGTTGACCTTGGGAATCCATCTCCATGGAGTACATGTCAGGCCTTCCTTCTACTATGCTTGCCAATGACTATGCTTTTGTGGTTCTTGATAGATTCTCGAAGATGGCCATTATGGCAGCCCGCAAAAAGAATATCACAGTGGAAGCCACTGCTAAACTCTTCTTTGAACGAGTGTGGGTACACTTTGGGATCCTACAGTCTATCATCTCAGATCGGGACAACAGGCTCCTTAGTAGGTTTTGGTCCAGTCTCTAGTCGATGTTGGACACCAAGTTCACTAAATCCACATTTTTTAATCCCCGAACTGATGGCGAGACGAAATTCATCAAGAGGATGATCGTACACATTTTTCACATGTACAACTCAAAGCATCCACGAACATGGGATGAGAGCCTACCCTATGTCCAACACAACTATAACCAAGCTCTCCACAACTCGACTAGCCACAACCCTTTTCAAGTGGGCTTGGGATTCCAGCCACTATGACTCATTGATGTGACCTTACCATTTGCATCTGCTCAGGCAGATTCGGCTCATGTCCAATCCAAAACTGATAAGGCAAATAGCTTCATTGAGCGTATCCAACATATCCGCCAGTAGGTATGTGACATTCTGGAGAAATCAAATGCCAAATACAAGCAACAACATGATCAACATCGGGTACCACACAAGTTTCAGGTGGGCGACAAAGTTTAGTTGCATTTGCAAAAGGAACACCTTACCGAAGCCTATCAGAAACTCAGACCACTCCGATATGGTCCTTACACCATTACCAAGGCTATGCGAGACAATGCATTTTAGCTCAGCATTCCCCCATTCCTTGGCCTGCACCCAGTGTTTAGTGTCGATCACCTTCAACCATACTTCCCACCATTTCTAGACACATCAAACATTGCAGAACAACTCACCTAGAGAGTCAAAGCAGGCCAACTCCTTCACCATGGCAAGTGGCTCACCGGGGACCAAGTTCAACATAAATTTCCTCATCTCATGGAGGAACTCAAGGAAATGGATACTATTGCTTCCTAAGGGGGGAGGAATGATCCAGGTGGATATTGGTGGCCACCCGCCTATTCCACTTGTACCCCCACCATTGTTTCTTTCAGTTTTTCAATTTCTTTATTTGTAGCACAATTTACTACTTTTGGCATTTTTTCGGGTCCTGAACTTCCGGAGCAGTTTTGAGGCCCTAAACAACGTTTTTTGGGAAAACTGAGAGCAACATGGGCCATCAATGGATGTTGCTCATTCAAAATTTTTAGTTAGATATATCTTTCTAACGACATATTTTGCGCATCAAACGGAGATCGTATGCCAAAGTTATGACCCCTCGAAGTTGTTGTATCAATTTACCCAAACGAGGCCCATAGTTTGGCGCTTCATCTCCTAGGGTTAGGTTTTGGGATGTTTAGGGTTTTCCATTGTTTCTCAACAATAAATAGGACTTTGAGCCTCATTTTAACACAGTTGAGAGGGACGTAACTACCACATCTCTTCTCAAAGATAAGCTACCATCGCCCGAGCTAGTCTTATTTCCATTCTGCCTGTAAGCATATTTGATATGAATGAAATGAAGTGTTATTTCTAATACATCTTTGTATTTATGGTTATATCTATAATTTGTTGTGTTCCTGTTTATATCCAAATCAATCGGTGTATTGTTATTTTTATTTGTACGCTGGGAGTTATGTTATGCTGGTAGTTTGATGCAGGGGATTGCATGGAAAAGAGGCTACCATGAGATTATGAAGAACGCTCAGGTTAAGCTTTTCCTTGGAAGCACTAGGCACCATGGGATTGAGTCATGGTGTTTGTTGCCAGTCTTGTGCTTTTTGTCTTTTTTTATTTTCTTGTGTTTGATTTGCAGTTGTGTTATGTCTAGTGCATGATCAGGCCACCTTGTTTGTGGAATTGTATTGTTCTTTGATTTCATGGTTTTCTTCTTGTTTGTTTCTTGTGCTTTCCCTTTTAAGTTTTGAGTCTTGGTAATTGGTTGGGAAAGAGGAAATTTAGTGGACCTTGGAGAGAATTGAATGAAATCTAGTAGGAAATGTAAGACGCGAATGAAGCTCGATGCATGAGTGAGCGTAGCGAGGTAAAAATATGACAATTGGTTGGATTGGTTCAGTGCACTGGTGTAAATCGACAATGGCAGTATAGTCGTGAGGAAGGTAATGGGAAAGGTGAAGTAAATAGATCTTAGGCATGAGATGCCTTGGATATGTTGGGAATCATTGTTCTCAATATTGTGCATGGTGTGCACAGATGAAGGGAGTTTTCTTAACCTTGATCTTATTATATCTAGTAATTATGTTAGGATCATGATTATGTTGAGATATATATACATGTACGTATGTGTTATGCTCTTGACCTGGGAGAAGATACTAGAATACCAAATATGTGAATAAATATAACCTAGAACACATAACAATGAGAAATAATAGCATGTATTTTATTATTCAGAAAGGAAAGCAATGTTCACTTGCCTCTTCAAGGGGCCAACATCGAATAGTGCAGGGCTCAATTACAAAATAAGACGTGACACTCCTCAATGGGGAGTCTCTATCCTTTATATAGGATTCATACATGCAATACCATGGGTTAGTACCATGGTTCTTATTAATACCATCTATCTAATACCATGGCCCATTTGCAACTAAGTGTGATCCCTTCTTTAAATGTGGGTCAACCACTTACAATTATTAATATGGGCTTTATTGACTCTTTAACTAACTATAACTATGACTTGACCCTATTCCATAAATAAGGGGGTTAGGGTTAGACCCTAACATGCCCTCCCCCATAAAAACAACCTTGTCCTCAAGGCTGAAGCTGCGAAAACTGTTGAAGAACAGTGGTTGGTTCCCAGGTTGCATCTTCTAGAGAGGTGTCTCTCCATTTGATGAGGACTTGCTTGATCGTGTGGCCGTGCAGGTGCCGTTATCACATGTCAAGAACCTATTCAGGTTGGACCCAGATTGATCCTTCTTCATCCAATTCGGGTAGACTGGTTTGAATTATGCAATTGTTCCCAACCGCTTTCGTAAGGCATGAGACATGGAAGACAAGATGGATTTTTGCAGTGGGTGGCAAGGCTAGCTTGTAGGCTACTTCTCCAATGTGCTAAAGTATTTGATACGGTTTGTAGAATTTTGGAGATAATTTCTGACAACCCTTGTCTTTGACTGATGTTTGCGTATATGGTTGCAGCCTCAAGAATACCTGATACCCTTCTTGAAATGTGCACTCTAAATGATGTTGTTCTTCCTGTTGCTTCATGAGGTTTTGAGCTTGATGTATATTATCTTTGAGGTGGGCCAGCATGGTTTCACGATTCTATAGGAGTTGATCCACTGCTTGTACCTTAGAGCATCCTGGGATATAAGAAGTAGGTGAAGGGGGGAGTTGACCATAAACTGCTTCATATGGAGTCATCTTGGTGGTGGCATGATGGTTAGTATTATACCACCATTCTGCTAGAAGTAACCACTGTACCCATAGATGTTTCTTTTCTGAAGTGAAACACCTAAGGTAGGTCTCCAAACATTTGTTGACTGCTTCAGTTTGACCATCAGTTTGGGGATGATGGGAAGTACTGAGTTGGAGTTGGGTACCTTGTAGCTTGAAGAGTTCCTGCCAAAAGTTACTAGTGAAGATCAAGTCATGATCAGACACAATGGAAGTGGGCATGCCATGCAATTTGAAGATCTAGTCCATGAAATATTGAGCCACCAAAGTGAGTGAAAAAGGGTGGGGTAGGGCGCAAAGATGAGCATACTTAGAAAGTTTGTCCACAACTGCCATGATGACTGACTTGTTTCCTGACTTCGAAAGACCAATAATGAAATCCATAGAAACATTTGTCCAGATTGAGGAAAGGATGGGCAATGGTTGTATAGTGCCTTGGGATATGACTATTTCTCCTTTGTGGCGCTGACACACATCACATTCAGCTACAAAAGTAAGAATGTCCTTTTTCATGCCTATCTGAGAGAATAAACGCCGAGTGCGAGCATAAGTCTTCTGAAAGCCTGAATGACCTACAAAGGGAGATGAGGGAAACTCTGCCAAAATGCCATTTTTGAGGGTGGATGTTGGTGATATCACCACTTTGTCCTTGTAGCGAAGAATCTCATCCTACCAAGAGTAGCTTGCTGTGGAATTTGGATTTGCTTGCAATTGATTAATGAGGTGGGAGAGCAAAGGATGTGAAAACCATTCCTTGCGAGCCTCTTCAATCCACTCTCGAATGGGAAGAGAGATTGCTAGCAGGGTGCTTTCCTCCTCAAATTGGCGTGATAAAGCATCCGCTATGACATTTTTGCGCCCTTTCTTGTAAATTATCTAATAATCATATCCCAACATTTTGGCTAGCCATTTATCTTTTTACAGCGAGGATAGGCGTTGCTTAAGAAAATATTTAAGGCTTTGAAGGTCTGTGTGGATTTGGAAACACCGCCCCAATAAGTATGGTTGCAGGTATCCACTGCATGTAAGATGGCCATCATCTCCTTCTCATAGGTAGATTGTCCCAAATTTGTCCCACTTAGTTGTTGGCTAGCGAAGGCCAAGGGTCGACCTTCCTGCATTAAGATAACCACAATACTCGTACCTGAAGCATCACATTCAATCACAAAAGATTTGGAGAAGTCAGGTAGTGCCAATAGTGGAACACATGGCATGTTTGAGAGCTATAAATGCATGTTGTGCTTCATCATTCCAGAAGAATGAATTTTTCTTGAGAAGGTGAGTGAGGGGTCTAGAAATGCGACCATAATTGTGGACAAATTTGCGATAGTAGCCGGTGAGACCCAAAAATCCTCTCAAACTCTTCAAGGTCTTTGCTTGGGGCCAATGTTGCATTGCCTGGATCTTTTTGGGATCCACCTTAACACCTTCATGCCCCACAATGTGGCCCAAATAATAGACTTATTTCATGCCAAAAGAGCACTTGGATAATTTGACAAATAATTTATGCTTCCGGAGTAGTTGCAAGAGAAGGTCTACATGAGGAAGATGTTTTTCCCAGGTGAGGCTGTAGATGAGGATGTCATCAAAGAAAATAAGTACAAATTTTCTGAGATATGGTTTGAGTAGGTGATTCATGAAGCTCTGAAAAGTGGATAGGGCATTACAGAGACCAAATGGCATTGCCAAGAATTCATAATGGCCTTCATTTGTTTAGAAAGCAGTCTTTGGAATGTCTACTTCTTTCATGCGAATTTGGTGATAGCTCGAGCGAAGGTCTAGCTTAGTAAAGAATTGAGCCCCATTTAGTTCATCCAACAAATCATCGACAACCGAGATGGGAAATTTATCTTTGATCATCAGCTTGTTGAGGCCCCTGAAGTCTGGATACATACGCCATTCCCCATCTTTCTTAAGCACCATGACCACAGGCGATGAATAAAGACTAATGCTAGGACGAATGACACCGGCTTCCAAGAGTTCTTTGACGATTTTTTCAATTTCATTATTTTGGGCAAAAGGGTATCTATATGGGCGCACATTTGGTGGTTGTGCCCCTAGGACCAAATTAATGCTATGATCATGTTCCCCTCTCAAGGGTGGAAGCTCATGAGGTTTGTCAAAGACCTGTCGATGGTTGTTTAAGACCTGTTGCATCTCATTATGAATATGAATAGAAGTGGGCTTGAAGGCCTGGATGGCATTAAATTGGGCAATAACTCCATGGTGGCCCTTTTTTAACAACTTTTCCATCTGATGCCAGCTGATGATAAAAGGAGCACCTGCCTGGAGTCTGTGAAGGGTATGTGTGTGGTCATTCTGCTTAAAGCTCATATATAGCTCCTCGAAATCCATTATGATTGGTCCGAGTGTACAGAGCCATTCAACCCCCAAGACAATGTCACACCCGCCCATGCTAATGGCAAACATGTGGGTCTTTAGGTGGTAATCCCCCATTTGAAGTTTGACATTTTCACAGTAGCCGTCACATCTAATTGTCCCCCCATCAACAATCTAGACCTGGAAATGAGAGACTGCTCTAACAAAACAATGCACTGCTTCTGCAACTCTGAGATGGATAAAATTATGCGTGCTTCCACTATCAACCAATACGACTACAGGGCGATGTTTAACAAAAACTATGATTTTGAGAGTTTGGGGAGAAGAAATGCCTGCCAAATCATGGAGCGAGATAACTGGTTCTTCTGGTGTAGCTGGGAGATCATTTCCCTATTGGTTGTCCTCATCTTCCTCCTCTGGTCCCTCATAGGGTGGGGCTCCTTAAGTAGCATCAATTTGAAAGAATTTAGGTTCCTTTCATTTATGCCCAAGGGAGTATTTGTCATCATAGTAGTAACACAATCTTTGCTTCCTTCTTTTTTCGATTTCTGTTGGTGACACCTTTTGAACCTTAAGTGTTTGGGTAGTGCTCGGAGCCTGGGTGGGGCATCCCTTGGCTATGAAATTTGGATGAGGCGACTGGGCCGCTAATATGAATTCCACTTCACGAGTCGTCGTGCAAGATTCCAACCAGGTGGTTGGGTGGTGCATCTAGACGTGGGCTTGTATGGCGTCTTTGAGACCATTGATAAAACATTCCAAGTAGAATTAATCTGCTAGACCTCCTATGCGGAAGGCTAATGCTTCAAAGGCTTTAATATATTCTTGTATTGTTCCTGTATATTTGAGCTTAGTAAGACGACCCAAAAAGTTAGATCCATGATCAAAGCAATCAGAAAGGGATTTTGAGAATATCTTCCAAGTCATTGGCCTTGCATAGCATCATTTATGCCACTACCACCATTGCGATCTTTCTTGGTCCAAGTAAAGGCTTCCCACACTTAGATTAGTCTCATCATCTCTGATGTGATTCAATGTGAAATATTGCTCCATTTGTGATAGCCATATGACCAGATGAGAGCCATCAAATTTATACATGTCTAGCTTGGGTGGTCGAGGGTGGGATTGTTGGTGGTTTCCGTCGGTTCCACTTCCTTAACGTGACTTAGGAGGTCGAATAATATGAAAGTTGCCTCTCACCGCATATTTACCCTCGACTACTGGTTACTTAGGTAGATGTTGGAGGAGGGTGTATTAGAGTGGTATCAGAGCAAGGTTACGCTCTCCTTGGGCTATGTGTTGGTCATGCATTCATGTCAGTTTCTTGTTTGTCTTTTGTGTTGCGATCCATGTGTTGTGTGCATTTGCATAGTGTCGGTCATGGTTGTAGTGATGTCGCCATGTTAAGGTTGAAGGTGTTGTCGTGGAGTATGCCTTCATGTGTGTATCTTTAATTATTCATTGTTATGCATGTTAGTGCTCACATGTGATCAAGTGCACGTGATGTGGTCATTGTTGTCATGCATGAGGTCATGGTTTGGGTAGTTGATATGGTGATGCATTGTTGACTGGACTCTAGCTAGAATGATGTGTAAATGGTTTCATACTCATGTGTTATATGTCTATATGCAGTTGTTATCCATGTATGGTCTTGGTTATGGTTATGCATGCATGGTAAGTTATACGTGCATTGTAAATTCATTGTGTGAAATTAGCTCATCATGACGATAATAGTATGTTATGATGCTAGAGTCTTGAATGAGGTAAAGCAGGCGATGAAGATCATCAAAGTGAAGTTGCAACATTGGACCATGAGGCAAGAGCATGTCGTCATATGACATTGGATGTTGGGCATGCAGGTATGTCGGTTAATGGACTATTATATGCACTAGGTTTATATGCATTAGGTTTATGCATATGTCTATTTGTGTTATGGTTACATACATGATATATGTTATTTCATTAGTGTAGTCATATGCATGTGTCAGATTGTCATGAATGATAGTAACATGCGGTTGTATGCATTGTTGTTGATTATTTTATGTTAGTTGACTTGATGATTATGTTATATGTGGTTGATGAACATGTTATATGTTAACTTGTAGTTATCTTGATGATTATGTTATATGTCGTTGATGAGCATGTTATAGGTTAACTAGTTGATGTTATATGACAGTTAGCTTGACGATTAGGTTATATGTTGTTGATGAGAATGATATGTAACTTATTTTTGTATATGCTAGTAACCTAATGATTAGGGTTATTGCATTCAAGATATTGATGTTATCTGTATTGTGTTAAAATGGATTGGCGTATGCAGATGGTTATGGTTACGATATTCAAGTATGAGCCAACATATTTGTGATATGGTGTTGTAGTAATCTAAAATTACTTTGCATATGTGATTATTATGTATGAATGATAAATGTTTACTAGTTTATGATGTGAGCATGTTAGCTAGTGACTATTATATATATCATGATCGTAGTTGTGCTCGAGCTGATGTGTTGTAAAGTTATAGCATGCTAACTAGATTAATTGTGAAGATAAGGTAGCCTCCCTTGAGATACATTAAGGTATGAGTTTTCTTATGTCATGTATTTGGTGTTTGAATGTTTGATTATGTCATCTAGTTGATTTATTTAACATGGTATGTTTGTAAGCTGGTTGAATTTTTGAACAATTTCATAATATGATTATGTGTTCAAATGATCTTTTTTTAAGTTGGTTGTACGAACACATATGTGTTGAGACAATTGATATTTACTTGAGTGTAGTAGGTGACATTTGTAGCATTATGTCTAATGACTATGAGTTGACTATGGATTATGACATGATTGTTATTTTTTGTAAAGCTTGATTTCAAATTAATAGATATGATTGTCTTGATATTTGGAACATGTGGTTGACATGTTTGAGAAGTTGCAAGAAACATGTTTGGTAGTAGCATGATAAGGTAATAGTTGATGTGTTTATATAACTAATAGTTGGGTGATGTGATAATACATAGTAAGACTCGATTATAGCAAGGTAAATGGTAAAGGAAAAGGTATTGGGAAAGAATTCATTTGGCTTTGTTTGGAAACCCTAATTCCAAACGAATGAACGCTTTGTGTACAGGAAGTCTTCTTAACCTTGATTTTGTATGAAAATATGTGGATATGTTCTATGTTCATGAACATGAACTTGACATGTATATTAGCTAGTCCCTAGTGGTAGGTGGATATGTCAGGCGAATTGGAGTCCCTTGAGAGATGGCGTGGATGTACTCAGTTGCAAGGTAGCATGATTGGTACAACACGATAGGCTAATCGATGATCCAGGTGGGTATTGGTGGCCACCCACCTATTCCACTTGGACCCCCACCATTATTTATTTCAGTTTTTCAATTTCCTTATTTGTAGCACAATTTACTATTTTTGGCAGTTTTTCAGGTCTTTAACCTCCGGAGCCATTTTGAGGTGACGTCTTTTTAGGAAAACCATGTGAAACATGGGTCTTAGACCAATGTTTCTCACTCAAAAGTTTTAGTCCTTGTATAGATACTTTTATTGAGGTATTGTGCGCATCAAACAGAGATCTTATGCCAAAGTGACGACCCTGGGAAGTTGATGTACCAATTTACTCAAACGAGGCCCATAGTTTGGCGCTTCATCTCCTAGGGTTAGGTTTTTGGATGTTTAGGGTTTTCCATTGTTCCTCAAAAATGAATAGGCCTTTGAGCCTCATTGTAACATATTTCAGAGGCATGTAGCTACCACATGTCTTCTTAGAGCTAAGTTACCATCGCCTGAGCTAGTCTTATTTGCATTGTGTCTGTAAGCATATTTCAGTATTTCATATTAATGAAATGAAGTGTTATTTCTACTCCATATTTGTATTTATGGTTATATCTGTAATTTTTTGCTTTCCTATTTAAACTTGGATTAGTGGTATCAGAGCAGTCTGCTTTGTCTCTATTTTTCTTTGCATGTTCCCAACGAGGTCAAGATATGAGTTAGGGCTTGAACTGGTCAAACCTTTGCAAGAATAGACTTGCAAATCCTGATGGCCTCCCATGGTGGAGAAAAATAAAGATGAGGGGTTCGGAGATCCTATCAAAATCTTGCTTAATGAATCCCTCAAGGGACAAAGGAATGCAATGATGGACAACTTTGCCCAGATCCTTCAGCGGCCACCCAAGGGCGACGCATCTACTTCTGGAAGCTACTCTCGAAGCACCATAACCTTTAAGGTACAAATTAAATTTGACATTCCCATATTTGAGGGTCAGATAGATGAAGACGTTGTAGATAAATGGTTAAATCTACTAGAAGGATATTTTTCCATTCATGATCTTTCTAGCTGGGAAAAGATCGCTTTTGCACTTCTCAAAGTAGCCCCCCGACATCAAGGACTGGTGCGAAACTTGCTATGAGTAGAAGGATGAAAGTATGAACTCAATATTTTCAGCCGCACCGTCTTGGAACTCATTTCGGGATGCCATCAAGGAGAAGTGTTACCCTGTCGAGAGCTATGAGGATAAATACATCAAGTGGACAATGCTGCGATAGGGAAGGGACAAAGATGTGTCAGAGTTTACCAATGTTTTTCATACCCTTCGCACGAAGTTGGGTATCAAGGATTTTGAGAAGCATTTGGTTCTTAAGTACCATAGCTACCTACACAGGTATGTCTAGGACAACATGGAGTCCCTAGACATCTCCTCACTCAACATGGCCTACCGATATGCCTTCAAGATCAAGTAAAAGTTTAAACAGAACAAGCAAGACTTTGGATATGTGAATCTGAAGCAAGGGAAAGGTGCCCCCAAACCATAGAACAAAGGAAAAAACCAAGGCAGGGTGGCCCAGGACAACCCGCCAAATCCGCAAGAAAAGAACAACATTGCGAAGCCAAAGAAGGACACGAGAAAGTGGTGCGAGTTCCATAAGAGCTCCACTCACAACACAAGTGAGTGTCTGGCCAAGCAGTCATTGGTGACCGAGCTAAAGGCTTTGGAATCAAATGCATTTTCTCACTCTGAGTCCAAACCTGACAAGGGGAATGACAAAGGGAATCAGATTATCGATGCGGAGCCCAACGCCACCATTGCCACCACGAAGATCCAAAAGGAGGAACCTGAAGATCCAGAGGAGGAGGAGCACCTCTTCCACTACTAGATGTGGGTAAAGGGTTCCCCGCAATAGTTCATTATCGACATCGGGAGCCAAAATAACCTGATTTTGGCAGAGGTTGTGAAGCAGCTGGGCTTACTGACCACAACACATCCACAACCATACACCAAGGATGGGTTCTTCGCGTGAGCTAGTAGTGTTGTCGTCCATACAACATCAAGCCCTTCAGGGATGAGGTATTATGTGACATTGCTCCCCTTGATGTTTGTGATGTATTATTAGACCAATCATACTTATGGAAGTGAGATGTTGTGTATGATTCAAGGCCTCGTGTTGTTATTGTACAACATACCAGAGGTAGCACCACCTATTGCCATCTCTTTGGTTCCTACAAAACAATGTAGTAAGCTTATTTCCAAAACTGGGAAATTTGCTTTCCTCATTATACACCCTCAGGGAGAGAAGAAGATGGTGGCCATGACTTCGATATAGGGCCCCTCCGCATGAAAACAACAGATGGACAAGGTCATGGAGGAGTACAAGGGCATCTTCACCTCCACCGCAAGGGTGCCTCTGCGTTGTCAAGTCAAGAACTCCATTGATCTGACCCTAGGTGCTCTGCTGCCTACCCCTATTCGACCTTGGGAATCCATCTCCATGGATTACATGTCAGGCCTTCCTTCTACTATGCATGGCAATGACTGTGCTTTTGTGGTCGTCGACAGATTCTTGAAGATGGCCATTATAGTGGCCTGCAAGAAGAATATCACAGTGGAAGCCATTGCTAAACTCTTCTTTGAACGAGTGTGGTTCCACTTTTGGATCCCACAGTTTATCATCTCAAATTGGGACAACAAGTTCCTCAATACATTTTGGTCCAGTCTCTAGTCGATGTTGGACACCAAGTTCACTAAGTCCACAGTTTTCAATCCCCAAACTGATGGCCAAACAAAAGTCGTCAAGAGGATGGTCATACACATTCTATGATTGTACAACTCAAAGCATCCACGCACATGGGATGAGAGCCTCCCTTATGTCCAGCACAACTATAACTAGGCTCTCCACAGCCCGACTAGCCACAACCCTTTTCAGGTGGGCTTGGGATTCCACCCACTATGTCCCATTGATGTGGCCATGCCATTTGCATTTTCTCAGGCAGATTCGCCTCATGTCCAGTTCGAAATCGATAAGGCAAATAGCTTTATTGAGCACATCCAACATATCCACCAGTAGGTTTGTGACATTCTGGAGAAATCAAATGCCAAGTACAAGCAACGACATGATCAACATCAGGTGCCACACAAGTTTTAGGTGGGCAACAAAGTCTGGTTGAATTTGCAAAAGGAACACATTACCGGAGCCTATCGGAAACTCAGACCACTTCGATATGGTCCTTACAGCATTACCAAGGTTGTGGGAGACAATGCACTTGAGCTCATCATTCCCCTATTCCTTGGCCTGCACCCATTTGTTGAATGCAGACCGCCTTCAACCATACTTCCCACCATTGCTAGAGACATCAAACATTGCAAAACAACTCACCTAGAGAGTTAAATCCAGATTGCATGGAACAAGACACAAATCATCAGATCATGGACACGCAGATCAAAAACACCCAACAAAAAAGTATCAAACTATATCGAGTTGTTAAAGCAGGCCAACTCCTTCACCAGGGCAAGTGGCTCACCAGGAACCAAGTTCAGCAGAAATTTCCTCATCTCATGGAGGAACTCAATGCAATGGAGACGATTACTTCCTAAGGGGGGCGGAATGATCCAGGTGGATATTGGTGGCCACCCACCTATTCCACTTGGACCCCCGCCATTGTTTCTTTTAGTTTTTCAGTTTCCTTATTTGTAGCACAATTTACTACTTTTGGCAGTTTTTCAGGTCCTAAACTTCCAAAGCCGTTTTGAGGCCCTAAATGGCGTTTTTTGGGAAAATCGTGAGAAACATGGGTCATTGATGGATGTTTCTCACCCAAAATTTATAGTCTGATAGATCTTTCTAACGAGGTATTTTGCGCATCAAACAGAGATCGTATGCCAGAGTTACAACCCCTGGAAGTTGATGTACCAATTTACCTAAACGAGGCCCATAGTTTGGCGCTTAATCTCCTAGGGTTAGGTTTTTGGATGTTTAGGGTTTTCCATTGTTTTTAAACAATAAATAGGCCTTTGAGCCTCATTGTAACACAGTTCAGAGGCATGTAACCACCACATCTCTTCTCAGAGATAATCTACCATCACCCGAGCTAGTCTTATTTCCATTCTGCATGTAAGCATATTTTATATGAATGAAATGAAGTGTTATTTCTACTACATCTTTGTATTTATGGTTATATCTGTAATATCTTGCATTCCTGTTTAAATCTAGATCAATTGGTGTATTGTTATTTTTATTTTTATTTATACACTGGGAGTTATGTTACGATGGCAGTTTGAGGCAAGGGATTGCATGGAAAAGAGGCTACCATAAGATTCTAAAGAAGGCTCAGGTTAAGATTTTTGTTGGAAGAACTAGGCACCATGGGATTGAGTCATGGTGTTTGTTGCCAGTCTTTTGCTTTTTGTCTTTTGTGATTTTCTTGTGCCTGATTTGCAGTTGTGTTATGTCTAGTGCATGATCATGCCACCTTGTTTGTGGTGTTCTATTGTTCTTGGATTTCGCAGTTTTCTTCATGTTTTTTTTCTTGTATTTTCCCTTTTAAGTTTTGAGTCTTGGGAATTGGTTGAGAAAGAGGAAATTTAGTGGATCTTGGAGAGAATTGAATGAAATCTAGTAGGAAATGTAAGACACGAATGAAGAATGAAGCTCAGTGCATGAGTGAGCGTAGCGAGGTAAAAATATGACAATAAGTTGGATTGGTTCGGTGCATTGGTGTAAATCGACAATGGAAGTATAGTCATGAGGAAGGTAATGGGAAAGGTGAAGTAAATAGATCTTAGGCATGAGATGCCTTGGCTATGTTGGGAATCATTGTTCTCAATATTGTGCATGGTGTGCACAAATGAAGGGAGTTTTTTTAACCTTGATCTTATTATATCTAGTAATTATGTTAGGATCATGATTCTGTTGAGATATGTATACATGTACGTATGTGTTATGCTCTTGACCTGTGAGAAGATACTATAATATGCGAAGAAATATAACCCAGAACACAGAACAATGAGAAATAACATCATGTATTTTATTATTCAGAAAGGAAAGCAATCTTCACTTGCCTCTTCGAGGGGGTAACCTCCAATAGAGCAGGGCTCGATTACAAAATAAGACGTGATGCTCCTCAATGGGGAGTCTCTATCCTTTATATCAGATTCATACATGCAATACCATGGGTCAGTACTATGGTTCTTATTAATACCATGTATCTAATACCATGGCCCATTTGCAACTAACTATGGTCCCTTCTTTAAATGCGGGTCAACCACTTACAATTATTAATATGGGCTTTATTGACTCTTTAATTAACTATAACTATGACTCGACCCTATTACATAAATAAGGGGGTTAGGGTTGGACCCTATCAGTATGTACATATATCGTGTCTGACAAGGTCATCATGGATCATGGTTGTTAATGCTAATGTTTATATGTATATATGTGTGTATGTATGTCATTGACTGACATGACCGTGATTGTTTTATGCCAATGTTTATGTATGAATGTATATATGTCACTCTCCGACAATGTTGTTAAGAACCATTATTGTGGAGGAATGGTTGCTTATGTAGGTGAATTGCATGAGAAGGCTCCTGGTCTCATTGGAATCAAGTGGGAAGAGTAGTAATGGAAAATATATGAGGTGAGCATCATGTGGATATGAATTGATATTGTATGCTTGTATTATGCCTATGTTTATGTTGTGGTAGGTAACACTGAGAGATACACCAGCAGAATGAAAAAAAGGTTCTTTTTGACATGCTAAGATAACCATGGAGGGTGGGGAGACACTGAAATCCAGGTTGACTCATAGAGACGGTGTGGTTTGTATCTCTGGTACTATTGTTGCTCATAGGTTTTATATGTTGTACATGTTGCATCTATGATGTTGTGTGAATGCAAGGTTGTGTATATATAGTATGTGTACATGTTTTTTATGCAATGATTGTGTAGAAGGTGGTATATATAGTGTTGTGTAAATGTTTCATATGCAGTGCTAGGTATAGATTGTGCTATGTACATGTTGAATATGCAATGCTATGTACATATTGTAATATGTGCATGCGGTGTTGTGTGCATATGGTGATATGCACATGTTGGATATGTAGTGTTGTGTACATATGATGCTATGTACATGTTGGATATGCAATTCTATGTACATGTGGGGTTGTGTGCAGGTCGTACATGTGGTGCTATGTACATATGGTGTTGAGTGCATGATTGTGCAAGTGATGTTGTGTGCATGTGGTGTTGTGTACATGTTGGACAAGTGGGGCTGTGTGCAGGTGGCGTTGTGTACATGTCATGCATGTGGCATTGTGTACATGTGGTGTCACATACATGTCGTGCATGCGGTACTGTGTACATGCGGTATTGTGTATACATTGTACTGGTGGTGCGGTGTACATGTGGTGTTGTGTACACATTGTGCAGGTGATGTCTTGTAGATGTGACGTTGTGTACATGTTGTGCTTTGTACATGTGGTACTGTGTACATGTTGTATATGTGGTACTAGTGTATGTGTCGTATTGTGTTCATGTCATACATGTTGTATTGTGGGCATGCAGTACTATGTATGTGTATTGTGTATTCATGGTATCGTGACATATGTATTGTGTTGTTTTGTATACTAGGTTTAGGTGTATGTGTTGTATCTCATGAGTGGTTGTATGTGTGTGATGCACACTATATGTATGTGCACATGGTTGAGGAGAAGGCACTGGGTGTTGTTGGGTTTGGTAACCAATCCGAAGTGTGTATGGAATAAGGACAACGCATAAGCTAAGGACTAATTAAAGGATAAGTATTAGTATTTTATTTCATTTTTGTTATGCATGGGAATTATGATTTTGATCTACGCTGGTTGTGTTTTGAGCTAACCTGATGTGTGATATGTTTATACCTGATGATTTGGTCAAAGATGGTAGTTTGACTTGTTGTGATAGGAAGCAAATAGGATTGCAAGTGTACCTTATTGACAAGCCGCCAATGAGGTATGATTTCATTTTATTTCAATTTATTTTTAATCTAATGGGAATTATGTGTCTGGTACAGGAAAGCATGAACATGCCCAGTTGAGTGATTGAAACGGACTGCAATAATTAACAGTGGTAGTGAAGGGAATTGGAAATGCAACAGTATGTTGATAAAGCACTTCAGGAGTAGGGCCATTGTGGGACACTAGTACCCAATAGTGTCCATTAATTGCCATGAGCATGCTATGACCGGTATGATGGTTTTAAGGAAAGGATATGCCTTGGGTTATGTATCTTCCTATGTGAGGAAGCCTTGCGAAGGGATGGAATACCCGAGATGCGGGTGCCAATAGAACTTGGAAGGTGAACGACTACACGGATGGGGTGACTGGAGTGCCCAAGGGACTCTATAAAAGAGTAGGGAAGGTCAGGGATATATTCGTTTTGGTCACTAGCATTTCCAGATGGAATCAAATTCACATTAGGAGCGTGCCCTGGAACAATGAGCCAATAACTGTTCACTGAGAGGACAAGTGGCATAGGATTGTAGCGTTGGACATTGGATTTAGAGTTGACTTTGCAGTGGATTCTGGACTTCCTAGGAAGGAGGTGTGATCCTTTGAATTCCCTTGTTGTGGATGCATGTTTCATATAACTTTTTATTTGTTGGTTAAGAAAATGTGCATATGTGTATATGTGGTTATTATAAATACCGTAATGAGTTGTGTTATAAAGCTCCAATATATGGTATGTTTGTCATGTTCTAACAGATGGTCATTGTAAATGCTACAACGAGCTATGTTATAAACCTCCATGCAAAATGTGTTTTGTTTTCAGTGGTCTTACTGGTTATAGGTGTCATTGAATAGTGAGGACAGTGTTCCCCCAAGGGGGAGGGTTCTGTAACAACCCTGGTTAAAAATCCATGTAAAAATATATAAGGCCAGGGGGATGGGACACATATTCCAAGATGAATGGTGGGTGAAACATCCTAGTGGGTGTTGACTCAGTTCATTATGGCTAAAGAAAGTGCCAAATGAAATGACTAAGGCATTTAAAAAGGCAAAAGAAATTTTTTGCACACTTATTTATGAAAATAAAGGAAATTAGGAGAAAATGAAGGTGAAAGGTTAGAGGTTACATGTGAGGATTAAATTGAAGGAAAAATAATGGAAAATGAAGAAATTATAGGCCTCATTCATAAAAAAGCATCTTAGGATCAATTGGAAAGCTCTTGGTCAATGTAACCTTTTATCAATTCAGTTTCGGAGCTATCTCATTATTCTCTCTCTATCATACTCTTGGATACTTAAATTTTTCTTGGAGCACTCTTGGAGGGTGTGGAATACTTGGATTCTTGGAGAAAGAATGCGAAGGAAGAGTAAGAAAGTGCAAGAGGGCATCAGGATCAGCAACTACAACAGGTTTTTCTTGTAGGTACTAAGTTGCATATATGTCTTCCTCACTACTTTTTGAATGCATGGCACATGCATGTGGTTTCTTAGTCATGATCTATCACTGGAATGGAGGATTGGCTGGATTGATAGTGGATTGCCTAGCCTTGACATTTCCTAGAAATTCGTGGATATTTTAGGTTCATTTCATTGTTTGTTTTTGGTAGGTTCTCATGTTTCCTTAACTTGGGTTGAGATATTAGTCTTGGAAGCCCTGGTTGGAAAAACACTCTAGAAGCCTTGTCATAGCTTGGGTTGACTTACTAATCCTAGAAGCCTTGGTTGGAAAAACACTCTGGAAGCCCTTGGTGGGTTGAGTTACTAGTCCTGGAAGCTCTGGTTGGATAAACACTCTAGAAGCCAGGTAAACTTTGTCGGTTGAGTTACTAGTACTAGAAACCTTGGTTGGAACAAACACTGGGGAAGCCCTGCAAGGCTTGGATGGAGACCAATCTAATTGTGGTTTTGTGATGTGTGACCTTGAGGTGGAATCATCATTTGTTGGGTTGAGATGGATGACCTCTAGAAACCCTAAATTAGTTTTTATTGATGTGTTCTATGAGATCCCATATTCATGCTTGGACTATGGCACGAGGGTGAATAGATGAAGAGAGATTTGGCTCAGCCATTCTACACTTGGGTGGAATGTGGAAGTCCCATCCTGGGTTTGGATTTTGCATCAGTAATGAAAGGTTATTTCTCATTGTATTTATATGAGCATTTTGATGGATTGTATGTGGTCTATAAGGTTGTACTTTCATTGGTATTTTTGCTGCTATTATTCTAGTTATGTATGTATTTTATGGCAGCAGCTATGTAAGGCTCTCATTTTGTGTATTTGTTTTATATTCTCGTCATTGTTTATTTTCTATTTTCTACAATTCGTTAACAAGTAATTTTTGTAAAAAGTTTAAAACCTACACACTTTTGTGCATTATCTCATCCTTTCAAGGCTGGTACAATCACTATTGCATTTGTGGAAACAATTCAAAATCTACATGAAAACCCAAAGATTATTGTAAGTGACAGAGATCCCATTTTCACTGGAAATTTTTTGACATAATAATTTTCTTGGCTTGGTATTAAATTAGCTCATAGCTCATCTTATCATCCTCAATATGATGGGAAAACAAATATAGTGAACAATTGATTGGAGGGATATCTTCATTTCTTTTTATCTAATAAACCAACATAATGGGTCAAGTGTTTACCTCTTGCATAATGGTGGTATAAAACTTCCTTCCATACTACAGCAAAAATAACCCCATTTATGACACTTTATGGATAGCATCCACCATAAATAAAATCTCCTTTAAGAGATAATTCTATGTTTCAAGAAGTGGAGAATCACATCAAGAATCAACAACAAGTTCTACAACTCTTAAATGATAACCTGACTTTGGCACAAAATTGAATGAAATAATAGGCATATCAACATCGCAGTGAAATAAGTTTTGATTATGGCGATTGGGTATCTTTACGACTATAACCCTACAAAAGATAATAAGGATAATAAATTATCACCCTAATACTATGGCCCTTATAATGTATTTCAAATATTAGTACTATGGCATACGAATTGGAGATACTTGCATCTTCGCTAGTACACCTAGTTTTCCATGTTTCATGCTTAAGAAGGTTATAGCTAATAAGCTCCTAGTTCAAACTATATTTACATAACTTGATGAGGAAGGGAAAATCATATTGGATCCTAAAGCATTCACAGAAACAAGAATCTGATAACTAAAGAATCGATCAATTTTAGGTTATCTCATAAAGTGGAAGAATTTACCTACTGAAGTTTCACATGGGAGAATGAGCATCTCACACAGAAGCATCTAGAATTACTCATGTGTTGAGGACAACACCTATTTGATCGAGAGGGGCATGCTAGGTCCCTATAATACTAGTGTAGCCCCCATATTTTTATTGTTGTTCCCATGTTAGGTCCCTATAATACTAGCGTAGCCACCATATTGTTGTTGTTCTTCCCCATAAAAGCCCACTAATGTTATTGTTGAGATCTTACATTATTATTATTATGTAGGCCCTAATTATATTTTGATCCCTTATAATCCTATATATACAAAGTAGGTCTTGTCATTTGAATCATCTAAGATGAATTCATTTATGTGATGTAAAAGGAGGTTTCTCCCTCGAAGAGGCTTATTTTCAAGTCATTGATCTATTTTTTCTTTCTTTTTGTGATATAGTTACATAACAAAATTAGAATGAAAAAAAGGAAATATTTACCTATGTTTGGAATTAAGCATCTAGAAGTAAATATTTTCAAAAGCAAAAATATTAAAGATCATAAATATGTGGAAATGAAATAATTGTATCCGAAAATAATAATTACAAATAAAAATGTTTTAAGGGTTATATGAATCATTCAATATCTCTTTTACTATGTTTAATGATTATTTGGTCATAGTTGATCATTTTCGGAAAAATTAATTATCTTAATAAAACAGACTATTCACTAACACATAAATATTAACTAGGATACTTCTGGTTATTTCAAGGTTATCATGCACAATATATGTAGGCAATGTTGCCAACTAACATTAATTATCATTAAGCCTTCCTTCTACAATAACTTGATACTCAATCAAACCAAAGGTTGTTGTGACTACTCAAACTTGTAGGAATGGAAATCAATTCAACAAAATTCTCATTGTCAAACCTAGATTTGTATAAAAATTACACTTTGAAGACAAAGCTAGAAATGGAATCAAATCTGCAAAATAAAATAACATTCATTTATTCCTTGATTTCTCAAGTATAAAAAGAAACAACACTCATTGAAATAAATTCGTCACTTGCATAAGACCATGGTTCCACAACCACACACAATCATCAACCTTTATACTAAGAGTTAGAAATAAACTAAACCCATCAAATTCATAACACACTATATTAACAACAACAAAATAATCTTTTGTATGAGTAGGAAATTATAATTTTTTAGCAACAATTGAACAACACTAGCAACACACAACTAGCAAAGGTATGTCCAGTAATAACTATGAAAACAAATGAGTGACCTATATTAAAATATTTTTCAAACTAATTCAACCAAACATTATCAATATTATATTAAACAAGAAATATGTAACTACAATAAACTAAAATGGCATGAATTAAAATACCACAACCTACAAGCATATTAAAGTAACTACGCTACCTCTATAGACATAATGATCCCTTCTTAAGAGGAGGGCCCTTTTACTTTAAAAAGGAACCAATAAATGCATAGGTCACAGATTACCACCGCAGATCATAAATTGACCATGAACTCATAGAATATTGCATTGGATCTGAAAATGAAATACAAATATGCACAATATGAAAATGATTATGTCGCCCCTCACATGGGGTAGAGGTGTCATGTCTTACTGGTTTATCTTCTATCTAATTTTCATATCCAAATCATGAACAAGCACAAGAATCCTTCAATTGTCAGGCTATTTAAACTAAAAGTATTTTCTTAAAACAAGTTACAACAAATTATTATAAATAAATTTGATGCCATAACAATGCCTTCTTATAGTGAATTACTAAAATATTGGGGTTTATAATTGCTACAACGATGTTGGCCTATTTGTCAAAAGTTCTCAAATCACTGCTAGCACAACTATGTTGGTTGACCTTTCAAAGTAAAAAGAGACACATCAACTCCCAAAGATGGCATCAAGAATTATGTCAGCGCAAAACAGAGTATGAGCATTAGAATAATAAAAAATCTATTGTCATAGTGTGATAATGTTGCAAAATCCTAGAAAAGCAACATTGCATCATGTAGAGAAAATGAAGTAACGACATTGTAACAGTCTAGGTCATCTAAGCCCCAAGAGTTAGCTCAATCGGTCAAATCAAGTCCCTCACCAATGGGAGGTCACAGGGTCAATTCCCGAAAGCTCTTAGGGTGAGGTCAGTAAATAGGCTGAGGGGTGTTGATGCCCTTATGGTGGCGTCCACTCAGTGTTGAACAACCCTGGACATAGTGGCTATCCACTGACCCAGGTATCTTTGAACCAGAAAGTGAAAAAAAAAACAATCTAGGTCATCTTGGAAACATCCCTCCTTATAATGTTATTAGTAAAGTCCCCCAAAAATATTTATCCTCTCATAACAAAAACTACATAGGTTAGAGTAACATAAAAGAGTGACATACTTTAATCAAAAAAATAATTAGTTGAAGAAAACTATGTGGTTATAAAGGTGAAAGTGGTCAAAAATGTGAGGAAACAGTGGTGAACGGATGCCAATTCTTAGACCCAACAATTATGGTTTACCATCATTAGCTATGGTTACAACATTTAATCAAGCTTAAGTTAAGTGTTATGTTTTCCTTTTTCCATATCTTGTAGGTTGTTATGGTGTTGATCATATTTATACATTCAAAAGTGTGATTTATAAAACAAAACGTTACATGTGTCACTTTATTTTCATTAAAAAAAGTATAATATAATGAAAGTACACTTATTGAATCATACTTAATTATAATATTAATATTTTAGAACATAAAAAACATATTAATTCTAATTATTATAATGTATTTATGAATCATATATCAACTATATTAAAGCATAAGAATGTGGTCATAATAATTTTTTATCGTTTAATATCGTAATATGTGAGCACATATTATAAAATGTGTTGCAGGGTAGCTTAATCACTGTCACTCAAGTTATAAATTATGTTATGAGAAAAAATGGATAAAAACAAATAACCTTCATTTCTCAATGCTAAATTAATAGTGGTCAACACATAAGGAGTTACATGATATTTTGTGGGTAGTAACCACTAGTAAGTGTACACATTTATAGTTTTACTCCTACATATGTGGAAAGGAAAACATAAAAGGTGGTGTGAAGTTATACCTATGTATATTTATTTATATCTTATTCTCATCTAATTTTTATTCAAATACATTTTCTTAAATTATGGTGGGATGTAACTGATGGTAAATATATTATTCACTTGAGGATGATCTATTTTAAAGGATTTTATTTTTGGATGGTTTCTTGCAAATATTAAGAATAAAAAGTCACTACACAAATATATGAAATCATGCATGAATATTGCAAGCATATCCATAAAATATGGTATAAAATATGTGCGAAAGTTATTCACATGGTATCTGCAATAAGTCATTCAAGTTATGGTTTAATCAAATGTTTGAAATTAGATTTTTTAATAATATTGAAAAATAAATTTTTATTTTTCAAAGCTAAACATTATAAATGGCATTGGTCAATACTAAATTGATAGTGGTCAACAAGAAAATTGAGAGTCCTACTTTCGTAGAGACTAATAACAACAAGGGTAATAGTTGCAACACATCATATTCCTTGCCTCTACCACTAATTAATTGATTAAGGCCCTATTTATTTTTGGGAGGACTTCATTTTCTTGTTATTCAATATTTCTTCTTTATTTACGAGTTCACATAAATGCGGGAAGTGAAAATTGTTGAGGATATTAAATGTTTTATTTTCTCATAATGTAGAAGGGAAATGAACATTTTCTTTGTGCGGAGTGAGGAAGTGTAGTAAACTTTTTAATTATAAATAGGGCTTCTCAGCTTTTACTTATCTCTGCACGCGACTCTTGTCAAAACCTCCAATTTGGCACATGTGGCTGCTCAACAATTTGTCTTAGAATTATAGCGGCATATTAAGATTTTTTGAGATATGTTGTACAACATGGTAAGGTGTGAATTCATATATTATAGTGAACATAGTTAACAATCATGCATTAAAAGGAGAATTCATTTAATATTAGAGTATGGCTTGCATTTTCTTATGTGCAACGCAGAAGGGGAATGAATGTTTAATTTGCGTGAAATATGGAAGTGGAGTCAAAAATTTTATTACACGAAGTGTTTTTCTTCGTTTTCTTATCTCAAAAAATAGTCATTAGAAATACTAGGGGCTGTGAATTAGTATTTCATGCCCAATTTAAATTTACTTTCCATTTTACAGCTATCTCAAACCATTCCTTCATTAGAAAGATATTGTGTTCTAAACTATGAGCAATATTAATTATAAAAACATGTACTCCATAATAATGCAAAACACATCAACACATAAGGACATTAGATTTTAGGTGGAAACCCAATGTGGGAGAAAACCACCATTGCTATTGTCTTTATCTTCTTCCTTAATATAAAGGAAATTCTTCATTACATCTTGTACTAGCGTAAACTCTTACTAGTATGTAGGATCCTATATGTAGGAGACACAACCTCCACAAATTATCTACATCCTATTGAAAGGAGGCAACTCGTGCTTGACAAGTTTGATGACTCCTACTAGAATGAATCTCCTACTCCCTGATTGAAGTCTACAACCCTTAACACCTTTGTGGACCACGTTTCATAATTTTCATACTAGATCCACTTGTCTCAATCAACCTTCACAGAACATGTAAGCCACTTTGACCCACACCCAACAATACCAAGATACCAAACAATGATCAACCTGAATCACTTAATACTGAATAACTGAGTAATTGAATACTAATTTTACCAATCATTAAATTACCAATTATACCTTCGCAACCATATCACTAATAAACTAATATACCAAGTGACAAATAAATCCTTCAAGTTAAACAAGCCATGTCACTGTCAAGCCATACCAAATCAATGGTAGCGTAGCTAAGCTCAGGTCCTTGCAATTTTACAACCATGAAAGATATAGGCCTCTCATTATTCTGATCGTCTTTCTGATAAGCACGATGACAAAAGAAGTATCAGAACTGAAGGTGTAGAGAAAGAAATCCTTATTGAAGTTTAGGATGTATAAGCCTGGTGCCTCTAAGATTTCTTGCTTTATACAGGAAAATGTATCCTTATCTATATTATCCAATTTATATATTGCATCCTTCATCACCATCTTCCACATGGGCTTCACTATCTAGGTATAATCATAGATGAATTTGTAGAGAAACATTATCTTCCCTAAGAAGGATTACATGAATTTCATGTTTTCAGGTAAGGGAATTTTCGTAATAGCCTTGACCATTTCAGCCTCCCACTCTTTGTAATGATGTGGCCCAAGGGATACCTCTCAAACACTGCAAAAATTATATTCTTGGGGTTAAGGGATATCCTATATTTCCCACATTGCTAAAAAATTTACATCAAATGGCGCAAGTGGTCGGATATCTTCATAGAAAACATCATGACATAATCAAGATACACCACTATGCTCTTAACAAGAAGACCATGAAATGTAATGTCCATCACACATTGAAAGGTAGCATTGACATTGACAAGGCCAAATGACATTCTTCAAAAAATAAACATGCCTCACTTCGTTCGAAAATTTATTTTTAGTCTATTAGTTTCTGAGACTAGAAACTCATTGTAACATGAAAATCCATCAAGAAAAGTAAACATTTTTTACCCTGATACTGTCTATATAATCTGTTACATTGGCAACACTAGGTAATTATCTTTGTTTTTGGCATGATTAAAATTTCAGAAATCTATGCACATGTGCATTTCCTAAAAAATTTCCTTACCAGGACCAAGTTAGAAACCCACATTGAATGTCACACTTTATCGATGATCTAAGCATCCAACAACTTCCTTAGCTCCTTTTGAACCAAATCCTCAAGCGTCGGATGAACTTTCTATAGCTTCTGTGGGAATGACTTGGACCCTTCTTTACTCAGAATGACATGTTGGATTATTTGTGTTTCATAAGTGTTATACAAAAATATCGTCACCATGATTATTTGCAGTCAGTATGGGTCTATCATCACTTGTACTGTCCTCCTAAGAAAGTCTCAAACCTCAGCTCTTCAATTCAAGCTTTGAAAATGGGAGAAAGACATTAAAAATCAATGTAACTCTTGTTCCGCACTTTCTCTCACTGTCACCTGTGGTCCCGCACCTTCTGTGTACAAAAGCTGCAGACCTACCCGCTCTGTCCCTAAAGGTGTGGGTGCGGACCCCTGTGAAAGTCAAAAGGCGCAAGTTTTATCTTAAAAAACTCACTTTGGGTTAATTCTAGAGGATTCTAGAAGGAATTTTGACGTGGATTGTTCACTCTGAGGTGGTTCATGCATCCCAAAAGAGAAGGAGCTAATCCCTTGATGGGAGGAGCTATCCCTTTGAAGGAGGACTTAGTAACCTCCCTCCATTGCACTATAAATACAGGCATTGGGCTGGTTGCTGAGGAGGTTAGAAGCTGAACATTTTTCAGGGTAAATGCTGGTGAAATAAAGACTTCCTAGTTGAGCTTAAGAGGAGAGATCACATACCTTTTTGGCTTTATTGGGTAGTGAGTGAAACTTGTCAAAGTAGAGGAGACTTCTTGCTGGACCCTGGGAGGAGCTTGTACAGCGTCAAGGCACAGGTTGTAAAGTTATTCTTCTTTTGAATTAATACAATCAAACTCATTTTTCTCAACAAGTATCTCATGTTATTTGTTTCATGGACTCCTTGACTTTCATGTTGAATATGTTTTATGATATTGGCTTTTTAGGTGCTATTTAATTTGTTTTCCTTGTTTGTGTTTGCAAATTCGCGACAAAGGAGCTCATTTGAATCGAAGGAGCGAGGGCATCCACAAACTTGCGTTGGACCTAAGGTAGGCCCTAAAAACACTTGTTTGCCATTGTTTATAAAAGCATATTTAGAGAAAGATAGTGTCTGGTTGGTTTGCTTGTCATTAGGTCCTCTTTAGATTCTAGGAAGGTCTATCTTGTCTGCAAGATCGACTTATTCCGTGTGATAAAATGGCGACTCCACTGGGGACTTGATTGTTTTCCTTGTTTTTACCTGAGAAATTGTGTTTTTGTTTCTGTTTTTGGCTTGTTGTGTGTATAATTGGGTGGAGTTTGTAGATCCAGGGTTATTTTTTGTTTTTCATAGCTTTGGGAGAGGACCGCACCCTAGCCGTTTGACACAGTGCGTACCTATCCGCATCTTGGATTTTAGCACAGAGCGGGACCGCACCTATGTCAACTGTGGGCCTGCGGACCCTGTCAAAATTTTGAAAAAACTAAGATCTCCTCTATTAGTCAGCTTAGTTTTTGTTTAGAAATTGTTAACCACTGCCCAGACCTGCATATAACTTGTCAGAAGCTTTCCTTAGGTTGATTTCGTTAGTGTTAGGGTTTTAGGTGAAATTCCTAGGAGTTTCTCTTGTTGGGCTTGTTTTTCATTTTGGTTGTGTAGTGGCTCTGAGCTTAGAAGCTGTAGGGACTTCAGATGACCTTAGTGTCTACCAGCCTTCTTATGAGTCTAACCATTTATGAAATCTCCCCTTGTTGAGGAATCCGCTTTGAGTTTTCTCTTTATAAAACTTCGAAAAAATGGTGTTTAAAAGTTTGGATTTTCATTTTCAAAAAGAAAACAAAATTGGTTGTTCTTGACTGATTTGTGATTCTACATAAATTGGTCCTTAGCTTACATCTAGCTAAGTAAAACATCCTTAAGAAAGACATCTAGTAGGCTTTGACTTCAAATAGGTTTTTATAATTTATAGATCTCAAAGTTAGTCATTTCCATAGTTTTGAGTGTTTTATAAAAAAATATAAAAATCTCTTTTGGAAAAAGTTTGTTTTTGTAGTGATTGAGTGCTTTGAAATGAAAAGGGGAAATTTTTGTGAAATAACTAGTTGTCTCGTTTTGAGTGCATTGGAAAAGGACAAAAGCTCTTCTTTTAATTTGTTTGATTGAGAAAGATTTGTGTTTACAAAGTATTTGCATTCTCAAACTCTTTCTTAGTTTAGAAGTTCATCGAAGAGAAAAAGATTGTTTAAATCATCTTAGGTGCATTTCTAGTGATTTTGAGTCAAGTCTTCATACCACAAGTTTCATCTCTGCACCTTTTGACTTAAATAAAAACCAATAAAAAAATAACGCTTAAAGTAAGATTCATCTAGTAACATTTTTATTTTTAGGACTCTGATACACCAATTTAGCTTAGGCTAGTGTCTTGGAGTAGGAGAGTAATTAACTCTCCAAGACAGTAAAAACAAACAAGTAGCTATATCTTGTGGTAGGGAAGAAATTCAATTGTTGCATTTATGCTCTGGGAAAGCTGCTCTTAAAGGAGAAGCACGAGATCATGTCCGAACAAGTGTGGGAATCAATCCTTCCTCATTGGGAATGACGCCAGATATTCACGTATTAAAAACGGTAAACCTCGGATTAACGATTGTCGAGGAGCCTGGGGTCACTTGTTGGTAACCCTTGGATTATGTCAAGGAGCCTTCAGGGGGATTGAGCTTTCTACTCTGCCCTTGCATGCATATCGGATCGTAGACTGTTCCCCCAGGTATATTTGTCTCAATTGGTAACCTTAGTGGCCATATTCTTTAGGATTCTTCCTAAGGTGACAGTGGTGGGAAGATCCCATTGTACCTGGAGCAGACGTTGGCTAGACTCACTTGGATTTTCTGGGGGGTTCTCTTCACTCAAGACGATTAAGTGGAGGAACTTTTTCCAGTCTATTCATTAAGCAGGTTGCCGGGGTAACTGTTCCAACCACCATTTCTGTATCGAACTCTGCGACGTTGGATTTCATCACCAACTAGTGTTTTCAGTACGGAAAGTTACTGTTTGTGTGTGTTTGATCTCCTAGATTCTTTAGGCATGTGATTCAAATTTTCTTGGTTCTTTAGAGACTTTAGGTGATTCTCATTGACATTTTACTTTGTTTGCATGTGAAGTAGTTAAAAGTTTTTAAATGTGGCTGAATTACCAAGGCAGTCCCGTAGACTTCGGGGCCAACCTCCTGAGTTTGTAAACGTGGCTGAGTTACTGAGGAAGTCCCGTAGACTTCGGGGCCAACCTCCTGAGGAAGTACCGAACCAGCTTGAAGGCTTGAAAGTCCTCGTAACTCCTAGAGACAGTAGAGTTGGGTCACCTGAAGAAGGAGAATATTCTTTGATAGTACATCTTGATTTTCAACCATTAGTGGCAGATTATAATCCACAGTCAGTGTCTCTTTCCGAAGTTACTGGTAGCTTTTCATCTACTAGTGATATAGGTGAAGAACCCGAGATATCTGAGCCTGAAAGTGAATTTGCTGCTACTCCGACATCGGGGTTTGTTTCTCCAACTTCTAGTGGTCCTGGTTCACCTAGGGTAGAAAGAGTAATCACCCAAGATCTTCCTTCTGGACTTATTGCTATTGAAGAACTTGCTACTCCGGAAGAAGAAGTAGGCATCCCTATCGTTGAAAATCAACCTATTATTGAGCTAAGGGAGCGTGAATCAATCTTTTACAGTCCACCTAGGAGCAGTTCTTGGTATCTTTCTTTGACTATTTTTTTAGAAAACTCAGGGTTAAGTTTTTCACCACCTCGCGCTCCTTATCACCCAACACCTAGAGGTTATTATACTCCCGTAAATATGTCAGGACAGTCATCCATGTTTACTCAATCGCCTGAATCCTTTTTGTACAGTGGTCCTTCTGTTCCCTCCGGGTATCAATCACTTTCTGGCACTTTTTCGGGAGCATCTCCTCAACCCATTGAGCAAGGGTTATTAACTGGAAGCAATGGTACTAAGTTGTTGAGTGTAGAAGACATTATTATGATGTCAGGTTCTATTCCCAATCCACAACCTCAAGGTGGCCAGTTACTGCCTGGGGAGCACCCTCAATTCTCGCCTGGGGGGCAACCTCAAGGTACCCAATTTACATTTGGGGGGCATCCTCAAGGACAGTACATACCTACGGGACAATACGTTCCTCAAGGTCAACCCAGACTCAATATGTACCCCAAGGTTAACCCCAGTATCAATTTATACCTCAAGGTCAACCGCAGTATCAGTACGTGCCCCAAGGGTATCAACCCCAAGGTCAGTACTCGAACCAAGATTTCCAACCACCCTTCGGTCAAACGTATGTTCAAGGAACGGGAAATGTACCTTTCAATTATCAATCCTACCCTCAACCCGGTTATGGTCCCCAGTATTCTCAACCTGTTATGGGTCAGTACCCCAGAATGAATATAGTGTGGGATCCATCACAAACTCAAGAGGTGTTGCAGCCAAATGTACAGTTGTCATCTCAAACTGGACAACCCTTAGTTTCTGGTACACCCCAGCAACCAGTCGAGTCTAACATTCAAACTTCTGTACCTTTGGTAGCTTCTCAGCCTGGGCCTAGTACGCCTCATACTCCACCGCAAACGACTGCTACAACTGCCGCAACATCTGTTCAATCTACCCCACCTACTTCTGGAGTATCGACAGCTCCGGTTTCTACTGTTCCTGTATCTACTCCTCAGACATCTTTACCACCGTCTGGATCCACAATTCAAACTTTGGTTGAGATGCATGTAGGACAACCTGGTTCAAGTACGGTTGTCACGAGTCAACCACAATTTACTTATCAACCATATCAGGGATAGTACCAATTCGGTCCCACTGTGCAGTAGCCAGTCTATCAGTATCAACCGTACCCTGGGTACACTTATCAACAACCTCAACAACCCCAGTACGGTTTGGTTAATCCTGGTTTTTCGAGAGGATGCAATATCCCAAATGCAATTCCTATTCCTAGTTATCCCGGATATCCTCCTCCTGGGGCTAGTCTCATGACCCAGAGTTTTAGGGACCCTAATCATCAGTTACCGTTTATCACAACTTTGGACTTACCTGACTTGTCGCACCTAACGAACGATCCCATTAATTATCTTCTTTTGGTCGCCAATGCCAAATAAGTTGCCCAGTGACATTCCTAAGTTCGAAGGTAAATCAGGAGAGGACCCGTCGAACCATGTGATGACTTACCACATCTGGTGTGCGTCTAACTCCATTTCAGATGATTCAATCCGTCCTAGGCTTTTCCAGCGCACTCTAATTGGTCTCGCGGCCAAGTGGTACATTGAGTTACCGCAAGGCACCTTTTATAATTTTAGTCAGTTAGCTACCTCGTTTTTAACTCACTTTCAGTTGCCAGCCCGATATGACAATGGCACGAAATTGTTAACTTTCTTAAAACAATCGACATCCACCTACATTTTAGATCATATTCATGAGTGGAAACATCGACGACATTTAGTGAAGGTGTTTATTCCGGATCAGATTTTGGCTGAATGGTTTGTAAAATCTTTGTTGCCAAACATCACTGAAGATGTATCTAAAGCCGGAGTTGTTACTGAGGAGCAAGTAATTTCTCAAGCACAATACCTTGACTTAGTCTATACCCAGTTAGGTACGTTACACGAGAAAATCCCCAATCTTCCCAAGCAAAATCAAATCACTGCAGCTCCTTCGGGATCTCATGTTGCCGATGGTATCGTTGGCACAGTTAACACTAAAAGTAAGAAGAAGTCTTCCAAGAATTCTTCTCCTATCATAACTTTGCCTGATTCCCCAACAGGAGATTCTTCTGCAAAGATTTCCGCCGATATTCACGTTGTAGAGTCATCTACAGCCAAATCAAAATCCAGTGGGAAGAAGAAAGGAAAGAAGAAGAATAAAACGGACAAAAATTCAAAGGAGAAACCTGAAAAGGCGGAATCCAATGATGAAAAGCACAAAACACGCGTTATCCTTGTCTCATTTGTGACGATGAACATTTTACAAGAGACTGCCCTCATCGTGCAGAGGTTGTGAAGATTGTCAAAGGTTCCCAAACTCCTACTATTTTGAAGGATCCTTTTCCAGCTGAAGACAGTAAGATGATAGGTTCGTCCTCGAGTACCAATGAAGAACCCATACTGATGATGTCCCATGTTAGGATTGCGACTCGATCACAAGATTATGGTAGTAAAAGTCCTGTTGATGGTAAAGAAGTAGAATCTTCTCATTCTAATCCATCAACCTCAGTGGCCGGTTCCGATCCACTACAGATCAAGAAACCTACTCCAGACTTGGTAATCAAACTGCCCGCCAAGGGTATACTTCAAAAGTCAGCTTTCAATCCGCATGTGAGAGTGGCTCAGAATTATATCATTGTTGAGGATTTAGCTGTTTCACCCTCAGCAATGTCGGCTTTGGAAGTGCTGCAATCATGTCCAGCACAACATAAATTACTTTTGTCGGCTATAGGAGCTGTTGATGTTCAGGATTCAAACCTAATAATTTTCGATCTATAAAATAGTACACCGCGTTTTCCTCATCAAATGGCTTTCCAGATTCCAGTGATAGTCAAAAACAGGCTTATTCATCGGACTGTAATTGATGAGGGAGCCTCAACGTGTATTATGTCGATACAGTGTTGGAGATCGTTGGGTTCTCCTTCACTAAATCAATCCCCGACGATTCTAAAGGCCTTTGATGGCCGTGGGTTTCATCTTTTTTCCATTTTATAGGATTTGCCAATAGGGGTTGAAGGAAAAATTGTTAGTCTAGATGTGGAGGTAGTTGATGCCCCTCTAGATTACAACCTTCTCTTGGGTCGAAGTTGGTCTTACGCTATGACAGCGGTCGTTTCATCGGTCTTTCGAGTAATAAAGTTTCCACATAATGGAAAGATCGTAATAATAGACCAGCTGGCTTACTTTTCATCCGACCCAGCCTCTTCTGAGGGTATTCAGCATGTCGGTAAAATGACTATCCCATATAAGGATGTTGGAGTAGGTGATGAGCCCCAAAAATGGATGATTATTTGGGCTCATTCAACCACATAATTCGACTTAATCCACCATTCTCATTAGTTTATTGCATGTTTTTGATTATATTTATGCTAATAGAGTGAATTGGGTTAGTCATTATGCCAACAAGTCTAATGTGTGCTTTGTGTAGCCTTTAAGGTCAATTTGGAGACAAAGTCAATGGTTGAAATGAGCACTTGGCAGCCAAATTCGTGGAGAGTAATTTTAGGAAGGTGTTCCCTTCATTTATGGGCCCTTACCTCGAATTCTCCACCATCAGCTCGGAGTTCAAGGGCCACCAAATCAATTAGCACAAGGGTAGCCAAGCAAGTCAAGTAGGACTGTTGTTAACTACAAGTTTTGGGCAGTCGAGTCCCTAAAGTTAAGAGGACTGTTGGGTCCTCAATTTGTATAAATAAGAAGGCTTAGGGCCTCATTTTGGTTAGCTAGTGGTTAGTCATTTTGTAGCTGGTAGTTAGTCATTTCATAGCCTTGTTGTAGTCATTTTGTAGTTCGATTTTTAGGCAGTAGATTAGCTTTTCTTTCAGCTCATTTTCAAGTTCTCCTTGTGGACAGTTTTGATGTAACTCTTCTTTTCTTGCTCAATAAAGATGAATCCAGCTTTGCACCAGCTCTAAATCTCTCTTAGGAGGCTGTAGCTCTTGGGGTTGGGCCCATCTCAAGCGCCCAGTACCTCCTTTGTTTACTTTCATGTGTCTTTGCTGCATTCTTAGAGTAAAATCTGCTATTTAGATTTAAAACTTGTTGTGTTATTTAGGTTGCTTTTGATGATTAAAGTAGATTTTCATGTTCAGATTGATTTGGATAGATTAATAACATAAAGGATCCTTGGAAAAAGGGGCTCAAGCACCTCTGATCTTACCTCTCCCTCAGTGGGATCGTGAGTTGGGACAAAGGTGACCTTGCTTCCCACAAAAACGTTGTTTTGCTTCACCATGCAAGTATTAGTGTTGGATTCTTAGTTGTCAAACTTGATATCAGTTTTGACTGCACGCTTAGGGTTATGATTGCTTAGTTGCATAGTTAGTTCATCTGATTTTGTGCAAATAAACTTCTGTTCCATTTCTTTTGCTATTATCTAGGTCAGATTAGGTCAAGGTAATTAGGTTCTTGATTTTCCAAGTCTTCATTTGTTAAATTCGAAAAACAACTTGCAGAGCACCTGTTATCCTTCTCTATCTACTCATAATCCATCAGATAATCTGATCCAACCCTTAGTCCATGATTCGTACCCTTCATTTGCCATACTTTCCCCACCTTGCCCTAATTCCTACATTCTTGTGCATCATCGCTTCCTCCATCCTTGAACAAATCCAATCGCTCCTTAGCCTCATCCACCAAGTCCTAGACCTCTTCACACCCCTATTTCACCTCCCTACTCATTCCTCCATCTTTTTCCCTCCATCCATGCTCCAAAATCCCATTTCGAAACATCGTGTAGAAGAATTACAGAACATCCTATAGAAATCCTGAACATCCTGTAGAACCCCTGCAGACTTCCTGTAGAAGCTCGTAAACACGGTTTCTTGGCAGCCAAACTTTGTGAGACTCTCTCGAAGGGTGTTAGGGACTCCTTAGACCCTATCTGAACCTTCCCGACCTCTTCCAAGCATTTCTCCTCCTTGATCCACCTCTGCACAGTCAAAAATAGTTAAAAGCACATGCATGATAATTCCAAAAACTTAATCAAAAATACAAAAAGATGTTTTCTTCAAATAGAGGTAGTCTGGACACATGTATTTTACCTTCATAGAAGTAATGGCATCTCTTTCAGTAGTTTCCATGCTCTCCTTTGCGTCAGTAGGACTAGCTGGTAGAATTAGGGTTTTCTAGGGTTTGCGTTTCTTTTTGTCTTTCAGTTTCTTTTTGCAATTAGATTAGCTTCCTTCAAGTTAGCTTTCATCCATCAATTAAAAAGCTTCTTCTAAGAGCTCATAGAAGTTGGCTTAAGCTCCTAGCGGACTTGTGCCAGCTGACCAAGTGACAGCTGCGGCAAGAGCTAGTACTTGTGCATACAGCACCATCGCTTCCAAGTTTGTTACGAACTACCGGGTTGATAAAATTAAAGAAGGGAGTTCCAGGAGTTGTAGCATTATTGCTACAATATTGGAGCCCACCAGTAGGACTAGTTAAAGATGCCGGTTTACTGGGAACTTTTCCTTTTCCTCCAATCAACGCATCGTCCTCATTTGAAACCATTCATATGATTACATCAAACACCATTATTTATGATGATCCTTGGATCATTCCTTCTGAATATGAGATAGACTCATTTGGTAATGCCATGCCTTTGAGTCCATATGAAATTTCCTATGAAGCCGTGCAGTCGTTTGTCGACCCATCTTCAATCGAAAATGACTTAATGAATGTGGGCCGTGAGGAATCACTTTTCACATCAACCTCGGATTTAATCACGTTTTCTGAACTTGTTCATTCTGATGAGCAAATTCGTGAAATCCTATGTGTAGATGATCTACCATGGGAAGATCTCCATCACAGATCTTCGTTTTTACCCGAGGATGATCATTTTGAAAATGATTTCTCATCAATTTTTACAACTGAATATGTCAAGGAACCTCAGAATCCAATGAAACATCTCGATTCAGAGTTAAATTTGGGAAACATCTCTCAAACTATTCCTATTGACATGGTTAAGCCCGGAATTGTTGAGAACATTCATATAGGTGCCTCGTGTACAGATGATGAAATTCAAATATATAAGGCCCTATTTCAAGAATTCCGCGACGTGTTTGCCTGGTCCTATGAGGAAATTCCAGGAATTGATTCTGCGATTGTTGTTCATGAGATCAAGACTTACCCGAACGCTAAACCCATCCGGCAATGTTTGCGTCAGATTCACCCACGAAAAGCTGCTGCAATTAAAGCAGAAGTTGAAAAATTATTGAAAGCAGGTTTCATTTATCTGATCCCATTAACGGATTGGGTATCGAATATTGTTCTGGTCAACAAAAAGCAGGGAACAATAAGAATATGCATCGATTATAGGGACATTAATCGAGCCTGTCTAAAAGACAATTACCCAACTCCCTATATCGATCAAATCATTGATGATTGCGCCGGTAGCGAAATATTCTCCTTCATGGACGGTTTTTCCGGATAGAATCAAATCAATATTCTACCTGCCGATCAACCAAAAACGGCTTTCATTTGTCCATGGGGGACATTTTCTTGTTGCAAATTACCATTTGGGCTCAAGACTGTCGGAGCAACTTTTCAAAGGGCGATGTCTTATGCATTTCATGACATCAAGCACATTGTGCAACCGTATTTCGATGACTTGCCTGCTCATTCATTACATCGAGCTGATCACCTCGTCCATTTATGAGCAATCTTTATGAGGTGTAGGCATTATTAGATTCGGTTGAACCCACACCAATGTGTCTTCTGTATAGAAACGGGTCGATTGCTGGGGTTTGTAGTTTCGAAAGCCAACATTCGCATTGATCCCTCGAAGGTTGAAGCTATCATCAAATTGCCTCCTCCTTCGAGTCTTCGCCAACTCCAAAGTTTGCAAGGGAAAGCAAACTTTTTATGACGATTCATTCCTAACTACACCGAGGTTACAAAGGGTTTTACCAGGTTGTTGAAACAGAATACTCCATTCTATTGGGACGAGATAGCTCAGAAATCTTTTGATGCACTTAAACACGCATTGACCCATGCACCGTTATTGCATCCTCCCAGCTACAACCAGGATTACTTCTTGTATCTCGTTGCCTCTCATTCCACCATTGGAATGGTCTTAGTTCAGGAAGATGAATTCGGAACTGAACATGTGATATATTACCTTAGTTTAACTTTAAATCCAACTGAGCTAAAATACTCACATGTGGAGAAATTGGCATTGGCAGCTGTTGAAGCTGTCCAACGTTTTAGTCACTACATTTTACTACGTAAAACTACAGTAATTTTCGATTGCAACCCTATGATCTACATTTTGACCAAGCAATTGCTAGGGGGCAAGTACTCTAAATGGATTTTTATCCTGCAGGAGTTCGACTTGGAATTTGAGAAATCTAAGTCTAAGAACTCTTTAGTTTTTGCAGAATTAATGTGTGACTTCCCGCGTGCTGACACGGAAACTGTGGCGGAGGAGCCCATTGTGGACGAATCCTTGTTTCTAATCAGCACTTTAGATCCATGGTATGGGGATATCATCATTTATCTCTAGACCCAATCCTTTCGGCCAGAAATTTCAAGTTCAGAACGTCGAAAAATACGATTCCAGTCCCAACAATTCAGGATTATTGGAGATACTCTTTATCGCCGTGGGGCGGACTCTGTGTTTCGACGTTGCTTAACTCACGAGGAAGATGAAAGGGTTCTAAATGACTGTCACTCTGGAGCATGTGGCGGTCATATGTCTAGGTATGCCACAGCCCAAAATATATTGCGCGCTGGCTACTTCTGGTCGTCTTTATTTAAAGATTGTATTAAGGCGGTCCGAAAATGCCACAACTGCCAAATTTTTGATCGAAAGATCTGTGCTCCACCTGCTCCTCTCCACCCTATAATTGTCGTTGGTCCTTTTTCCAAATGGGGTATCGATTTTATTACATGTAACCCTCAATCGACCGGGGGGCATGCGTATATCATCCTTGCGGTAGATTATTTTACCAAGTGGGCTGAGGCGATGCCTACATTTGAGGTAGACGGCAAGACAGCTGCAATTTTCGTGTTCAAACATATAATTGCTAGGTTTGGTGTCCCACAAGCGATAATCACTGATCATGGGTGCCATTTTCGAAACGTTATGATGACCGAACTTACAGGCCAGCTTGGTTTACGTCACGATAGTTCAACCCCTTATTATCCACAAGCTAATGGTCTGGTCGAATCAATCAACAAATTTTTAGTCATCATGATCCGACGAATCATTGGGTTTCATCGGTCGAATTGGCATAACATGTTATTTTTAGCACTTTGGGCATACCGAACTTCAGTAAAAACATCAACATGGTTCACTCTTTCCAACTAGTTTATGGTTTGGAAGCTGTGTTACCCATTGAATGCGAAATCCCGTCACTGCAAATGGCCATCGAGTTACTTCCAACCACTTCCAAAGAGGAAAAGCATTTGTTATACTTGGCTCAATTAGATGAGAATCGACGTGATGCTGCATTGGCGATCGCGACTCACGCAAAACGCATGAAAGCTTAGTAAGATCGAAATGTGACCCCTCGAAATTTTTCGGAAGGAGATCTAGTCTTAGCTTACGATCAGGCTAATGATAAATTGGGCGATGGAAAATTCATTCCTATGTGGCATGGTCCTTATGTTGTCAAGCGAAAGCTAGCAAAAGTGGCCTATGAATTGGTAGACTTTGACGGGGACTCTTTGGGTAAACCCAGAAATGGTCTTTACTTAAAGAGGTATTATGCTTAAAGAATGGGTATGGAGATTTTTAGTTACGATAGTTTTTCTTTCTAGCTAGTGTGTTTTAGTTTAAACAATGTGCTTAGCTTAGAGAGTGTTTTTTCGTTATTATTCCTCCTTATCTTGGTTTTACTCTTGATATTTCAGATGTCGATGCCTCTCCAAACATACATTGGTTTCGCTGATGGTGCTTGTCGTAATACACGAAACATTTCTTCCGCAGCTTGGGTTATCTATTCGCCCTCTGACGAGTTAGTTTCTATGCATCGGGTAAGCCTTGGTCAAACAACGAACACCATTGCCGAGTATAGTGCAGTGATTGAGTTATTATCTAAATCTATTTCATTTGGGATTCGGAGTTTGATAGTGAGGTTAGATTCTGAACTCGTTGTATTACAGCTTAATAGAGTCTATGCCATTAGAAATCCAGTGTTATTAAGATTATTTTTGAGAGTGCGTCTCTTGGAACGTGAATTTTATTATATTGAATATCAGCATATTCCAAGATCTTTAAATACATTAGCAGATGCAATTGCTTCTCGAATGTTAAATAGACATTTGCAATAATCATACATGTAAATTTAAAACCATTCCATAACATGATTTACAAAATAAGCTGGTAATAGTGATATATATATAAGAGTGTGTCAAAAATTACATCGTCCTTGATCATAGGTTGAAAAACACCTTATGATCGGCAAAAATGTTAAGTACAAAAAACAAAAATGTCATATGTGCCCACAATAGGCGATCATCCTATCACTGGTGATGATCTCTATAAGAAACCACTGCACGGGCCACCTTGCAAAGGAACCTCCTAAAAGGTCCTGGGACCCCAATCACATAGCGCTGAAGTCGACGAGGAATGTCATCTATAGTGGTCTCCGGAATATCTCCTGTCAAGCACTCAAGATGACCCTCCAACTTGGCCAAAACCTCTGCTGATTCGTCCTGTGGGGCTGGCATGGGTGCAAATGGTTGTTTCCTCTCATAAGGCTGGAGATCGGCTGGTCGTTGTGGACCCACATCTGCATTTCAAACTTTTACTATCAGTTTTGAGACGATAGAAAATTAATAAAAAAATTAAAATAGGAAAAATGTTGAAAATGATTTTACCTGAGTCACCCCACTGCTCTCCTGGTGGAAGAGCCATGTCTAGGTCACCATGAAAATCTATCCCAGCATAAGGGAAGTCCTAAATAGAAAAGACTTGGTTTTCCAGCCATTGGAAATACTCAGGTTTGAATCGAGCAACCTCTGTCCTCTCGTCCGGGTGACGGGCCATAACTCCGACCCATCGCATCAGTTTGGGCTCTCGAGGAAGCCCAACTCCAACAGTAAGGTGTTGCGGGATCAGCATAGGAACCCTCTCTAGGCCAAAACTCACAACCAAAGCCCCATAACCAAAGGTCTTTAGTCATTCGTTCTTGGCCCTGGTCAGTTGGCTTTTCACATTGGCCAACACAGCATCGCACCAATCGAAGATGGTGCCTCGGAAGCAATCAACTGCCATACGCATCTGGGATCCGGTTGCAATATGTAATGCAGTAGCCCTGCAAAGTCTGGTGACAGTAAACGCAATCACCATGAGTTCAGGATGGGATATGGTCTTTATGTCTATCCCTTTGTCTCTAGCCTGGCTGTTGCAGTACTCTAGCCTGAGGCTATCGACAGACTGGCCACCTGCCCTAGCCCCAAACAGAGTCAAGTCTTCGCCTCTCTTAGGCAAACCAGTCAAGAAATATATGTCCGTTGGTTCAATTTCGAGCTGGTGGGCGCCAATGAAGAATCACTGGTCCTGTATGCTCCATCTGTCAACCAACCATTGTAAGAAATCCACCTGAGCCCTCATGCCAGGAATGGCCCAGAATTTGTACAAGCCGCATGCCCTCAAAGCATCAAGTGAAGGCTGATGATTCCATGTGGCAGCATCCACATCCTCATGCTCTCGTTCACGCCAATCTAGCATGATGTACTCTCTCCATCAAGTATAAGGATAAATTAAATTGCTAGAAATTATTTTGATTGGTCCATTTTTGAGAATTTTTGGGTTAAAAACCCTTGCGACGGGGACCGCACCCTCCGGGTTAGGCACAGTGCTTGGGACCACACTTTTTCTACATAGAAGGTGCGGACCCCGAGCTTTTTCCTAATGGAGAAAAAGTCGGGGTCTGCAGGCTAGTAGTGGTAAACCTGCGGGCCCCCACGCGCGGGTTTTATGCCTAAAAACCCTCCCAAAAATGAAATAAATGACTAAAACAAAAATTGAAATAGTTAAAAATGAAGAATAGGATGATGTGGATTACCTGGAGAAGACGACGTTCGATTCCGACGGTTGGATTTTCCGCAATCTTCACGGGAAGTTTTCTGAGAAAAAGCACTATTTTCTCACCCAAAACTCAAACGGTAAAAATGAATTGACGAAGGTCCTTTTTATAAGTTTTTTGAGTAAATAAATTGCAAATTTGTTTATGCTTCACTTTGGAAAGGTATTTTTGCGACATTTTTATCCATTTCAAACAGGTATGAGTAATGTTTGTGTTTTTCTACAGGATAACGAATTATTCAGGTAAAATCTATCATTTTCGACGAAAAAACATTTAGAGTCACCTTTAAGCTCTTTTCTGACTCCTGAAACATGAAAATATTGCCGAGTGTTTCTTTTAAACTCGTTAAAATGGAATTAAAATACAGTCCACTTACAGCACTTTTCCGACCATAAAAACATGAAAAGATTGCCGTATTTTTGTCATTTCAAATTCAATATTGGTTATAAAACGACATGTAATTGATCGCTTTTCTACATTTTTGGGTCAAGGGCACTAATAATGAAAAGTACTCCTTGGTCGTAAAAGATCAAGCAGTTCTCTCAAGTATTATTTTATACTTTTTCGGGCTTGGGAGACACAAATTTACGAAAAAGGTCAACCTTGGAGTCTTCTTAAGTTTTTTCAGACTCTCTAAAATTGAAAAACGCCGAGTTTCTCCTATACTAGACTCGTTAAAATTTCACAGCAAAGGACCTGTTCAATTACAAACAGGAACGAACCACTCCTTCTTAGGGTTCGAATTTAAACTAAGTTGAACTCATCCGAAGGATGAGCTTATAATCAAGCAAATGTTATCCTCCTCAAGCTTGTCAAAAATAAAGAGGTACTTGCCAGAAATGGTGGGGGAAAAGAGAGAAAAATGAGCCTATTTGTCATACTTTGTAACCACTCTTGAACACGACACTTTTATTCACCTGGGTTGGGAAATCCTTTGCCTAACAGTTGATCAAACCACATTAAAAGTCTTCAGCTGGTTTTTGGGTATTAACTTTGGGTCAATTGTCACCAAACCATTTGTCATGTCGTTACGTGTTCAAGAGGTCACTGCCAATAAGCCATTCATCTGCAAAATATCTGTCATTCATCTTGACCATCCCTGAGTCAGTCTTTGCAACTAAATTTCTTCGACTTGATCTATGATTTTGTGTTGTGGGCTTGCCTACGATGGATCGCTTTCTATCGACTTCAGCTCATTATCTAGAAAGATGATCTAGAAATCGTCAGTACCTTGAGATCTGCATGCCTCAATGGCAGGTTTCTCGCCTTTGACGACAGGTTGCATCATTGACCTTCGATCAAAGGATTCCGTGACATGTTCAACATCAACACATTTATTCGCATCTCATGGATTGTACTGGGTACTTTGAGAGCCATTGACATCACTGGTGGTTTCTCTCACACTTATTAACAGTTTACATCATTTACTGGTAATCAAGTGGTTTCTACCATGTTCGACATCAACACATTCATTCGCATGGATAGAATCGTACTGTTTCAGGAGGTAGAAATGAAGACCCTGGATCTAGTTTCCACAATCCAGGATGCGAGGAATTTTGTATTCATTATATAATGGACTATTCATAAATAGATGGCTGCATCCATACTGTGTCCACCTGAGTCTATACTTGTGATGTTTTACAAGATCATTCCTATATCAGAGAAATAGTTAGTTTTTCTAGTTAGTTTTGATCTGAGTATGGGAATGCCTACCTCGGCGATGATATAATCTCATATATATATCTTGCATTGAATGTTTTTACAGGTTCCAACTGGGCTCTCCACAATATGATCCTCGAAATGATAAAGTACTTCACTCTTCCTAAATGATAAATGAAATCCTCATCTACTATAGACTTCGCACTTTAGGGGGAAATCTGTTACACAAAAATATTGTCACCATGATTATTTGCAGTCAGTATGGGTCTATCATCACTTGTACTGTCCTCCTAAGCAAGTCTCAGACCTCAGCTCTTCAAGTCAAGCTTTGAAAATGGGAGAAAGACATTAAAAATCAATGTAACTCGGGTTCCGCACTTTCTCTCACTGTCACCTGCGGTCCCACACCTTCTGTGTACAACAGCTGCGGACCTACCCGCTCTGTCCCTAAAGGTGTGGGTGCGGACCCCTGTGAAAGTCAAAAGGCGCAAGTTTTATCTTAAGAAACTCACTTTGGGTTAATTCTAGAGGATTCTAGAAGGAATTTTGACATGGATTGTTCGCTCTGAGGTGGTTCATGCATCCCAAAAGAGAAGGAGCTAATCCCTTGATGAGAGGAGCTATCCCTTTGAAGGAGGGATTTATCCCTTTGAATGAGGACTTATTAACCTCCCTCCATTGCACTATAAATACAGGCATTGGGCTGGTTGCTGAGGAGGTTAGAAGCTGAACATTTTTTAGGGTAAATGCTGGTGAAATCAAGACTTCCTAGTTGAGCTTAAGAGGAGAGATCACATACCTTTTTGGCTTTATTGGGGAGTGAGTGAAACTTGTCAAAGTAGAGGAGACTTCTTGTTGGACCCTGGGAGGAGCTTGTACAACGTCAAGGCACAGGTTCTAAAGTTCTTCTTCTTTTGAATTAATACAATCAAACTCATTTTTCTCAACAAGTATCTCATGTTATTTGTTTCATGGACTCCTTGACTTTCATGTTGAATATGTTTTATGATATTGGCTTTTTAGGTGCTATTTAATTTGTTTGCCTTGTTTGTGTTTGTAGATTTGTGACAAAGGAGCTCATTTGAATCGAAGGAGCGAGGGCATCCACAAACTTGCGTTCGACCTAAGGTAGGCCCTAAAAGCACTTGTTTGCCATTGTTTATAAAAGCATATTTAGAGAAAGAGAGTGTCTGGTTGGTTTGCTTGTCATTAGGTCTTCTTTAGATTCTAGGAAGGTATATCTTGTCCGCAAGATCGACTTATTCCATGTGACAATAAGTTTTGAGATCATTGTACATCCATGTGAAAACATCTCAATACTACTTGAAAAGGTGGATAAAATCTTTCCTCTATTAGGGCATGCAGTAGGTACCAAGATTGACAAACTTCAAATCATTTTTTGTGCCAAGATTAATTTGTTCATGCAACACAGTTGAATAGTGATTTTTCACGTTCACTAGTCCTCGAAAATGATTCCACAAATCATGCAACATTTATAGTGAAACCATGCCCTTAGGCATGGGGTTCTCTTTTCTCACTCGAACCGCATATTGCAATTCTTTGTTTTGATCATCTTCATTAATGGCTGCATCTTTGAACGCATCAATGTTCACCATGAAATGCAATATCTGTTGCTTATCATTGAAAATGCATAAATTAGTGATATTATTAGGGACATATGGCTTGTAAAGAAGTTCAATAGAAAAACCATACCTAAGAAGTGACAACTTAACAACAACATTTTCTAATGCATCAACAACCGCACTAAGTATCCTAGCAATAAAAAAACTATTAAAAACTTTGAATTACAAAATTAGATGCCATATCTCTTGTTGATAACCTTTAATATTAGGTTACACAAAGTGTATAATATTTCATACCTGTAACATGATGATATCATAGCCACTTATTTCTTTAAGAACTCTGAATTTGAGGTTAATAGCCTTCTACAGGCCCAAGATGAGTGCTTTGTATTCTGTTGTGTTATTGGTGCACTTAAATTCCAATATGCATGAGATCAGGGGTTTTCTCTCTTCCAAATCTACTAAAACACAACTATATCCCTCTTGTGTTGTGGAACCATCAAAGTATAAAATCTGAACATCAGAAAAGCTAGAGCTATATCCTACACTAGTACTACTAATATCTACTATACATAAGTTACCTTTTTCTACTTGGACTAGGAAGGAGTTGCAACTCTATCAGGTGGGACTGGTGAAGGCTGAGGAAGATAACACCCAAGGTCAGTTTCTAAAAAGAAATTTATGAAAATTAAGTCTGGAAAAACAATAGGCTCATTTTTCCCCTCGAAGGGTGTGTTAGTATGTTTCATGTAAGGTTATGATTCTACCCAAATTTGGTTATTACTGCCCTTGTACAGAAGCCATAAATGCAAGCAATTCGAAGCATAATACCCCGATAATTTGCTAGACTAGTCTCTAATTAGCAATACACAATATGCTTATGGGATGTCCACAATCACTATGTTTATGTATTGGTGAACTCGGTGATCAAATGCTAGCTATATAAGAACATTATTGAGCTCTCCAATAGATTGGACAAGAGACCTATCCAACTGAATGATCTATGCATCAATTTTATCCCATTTGGAATTTTTTTTCCTAGTGACAAATAATGGCATTACATTTATAGATGCACAAAAGTCAGCTAGATAATTATGGACATTGTAACTGAAATTTCAAAATTCAATAAAAATAGAGGGAAAATAGTGTTGGATTTTAATTTTATAGCATTAGAAATTGATTCCAGGGGAAAAAATACTTACCAGAAACTTTCAAAGAGGAAGAAGTATTATCACTTGAAAAAAGGTTGCGAAAGGGATCAGACAAGATGTTCCCACTCACCTATTATTCTTGTAGGCTCGAAGATTAACATATTCATGCGAGCTTTCTTCATATCTTCTACTATATTGTAATCTAGTGTTTCACATGTAGCAAGCATTCTATAAGTGTATGGAGGAGTGACTTGGTTTGAATCTTCCAGAATGGTAGACTTACTTTTGCCACTGCTTGAAGTGTTCTTCTTTGTAGCAGCATCTCTATACTTTCTTTGAGTGTTCTAAGAAAACTTGATAGGCAGTGTGATATTTCTTAATATTTTTTCCTTCAATTTCTACCTCCTCATCTCGTGTTAAAAAATAAACCCTTGTCTTCTCAACTTGTATCAGTTGTTTTCCTTTTGAACGGGGTCTCATTCAGTGGTGGTTCTTCAACATTTTTCCTCTCAATAGTGAATACACAAATGAAAGTATTCATGATGTTCCCAACACCTGTAGTCTCTTCAGCCGCAACAAGTTATTACTTTTAATTCGTCTACTAAGTATACTCGTCTAAAAGTATCGTATGAAAGATATGCGTAGCCAGAGAATTTGTGTTGTGGTTCCATTGTGGGCAGGTCTTTTCTGAAAGATATTCTTGATGGAAGGAATAATATTGGTCCATTCCCATGCTTTCTACATTTAGCACAACATTCAAGCTCGACGTAGACTTAGCTGGTTGATTACCATTGTTGTTGTTATTATTCCTTCTAGGGAAGTTGAACTTGGGAGGATTGCTATTGACAGTGGTCTCACTTGTCCTTTATTTCAACTCTACCAACTCATTGGACATAGACTTGATGGTCTTGGTCAAGCTTTCAAGATCAGTAACATCTTTCCCTTTGGACATGTTTGAAGAGGCTTGAGACCTCTTACCACTTTCCTTGGAGTCTTTACATGATTTGTCGTTAATAATGACTCCAATAGCACACAATTACTTTTCAATTGTGATGGATTCTTCATAATTTTGTGCCAAAGTTTCTTTGGTAGTTCTCTTTACGAATTACATAATGTTTTTCAGCAAGGTAGAAGTGTAGTAATCAATCGTGATCAAGTCATGAGGTTTCGTATCTAAGGAAAATTTTCTCAATATCTGATTGAACCTCAAGGTTGAAGTTCTTAACATTTTCTTTTTCCTTGATATTTAAATTCCATTACTAATTTAATAACATTTCTCGGGTTTTATCACCAACAAATTTTTTGAGGAAAAACCTCTTAAACTGCCTGCAATTCTGAATTGAATTTGTAGGAAGACTATGATACCAGATAACTACTCTACCATCTAAGTTAAAAGGGAAAAATATATGTTCCACATTTTCATAACGTACCATAAGCATCTGTAGGTGTAAGTAGAAGTTATCCAAGTGGTCTTTTATTTGATTGTGTTGTCAGGGTTGTATTTCATTAAAAATAATTTTTTTAGTTGTCTTGGAATCTTATGTAAAATACCGAGAAGAGTGAGTCGGCCCTAAGTCATCTAATCCAGTTCTTATTTTTCCATGCTCTCATCTTTGTGTTCCTCCTCCTCTTCAGAATGTGAGGAATATTTAGCATCTAACATGTCAAATAGATCGTCAAACAAAACCACGGTATCGTCTTTGAATCCTTTGTTGAGATATGGAATTTGTTCTTGATGTTCAATATCATCTATGGATTTTTCCAACTCTTCAAGAGTGGCAAAACCCAAATACTCCATTGTGGAAACAAATATACTGATACTAGTTATTTCTCTTTGCTTCAAAAAATGTGGAAGGTCTTGTGCTCCTGGAATTAGTCTGATAGCCTTTGTGAACCGACGGGTTATAGGTCAAATCTCCCAGATCTGCTCATAAGTAACTTCACAAGCGGGTTTCAGGCCCAACTGAGAAGATCCTCCTACTTCAGGAATATGAGTTGAAGAGTTTCTGGTAATATTCTTTACTCGTCCGAAAGAAGAATGATGTGGATGTTTGGAGTTATCAGCCATAAAAAACTAGCATCCCTCTTTCTAGTGATAAAAATGTAGGCTCGAATATTGAAATATTCATGCGAGCTTTCTTCATATCTTCTATTATATTGTAATCCAATGTTTCACATGTAGCAAACATTATGGCAGTGTATGGAGAAGTGACTTGGTTTGAATCTTCCAGAATGGCAGAATTACTTTTGCCACTGCTGGAAGTGTTCTTCTTTGTAGGAACATCTCTATACTTTCTTTGAGTTTCCTAAGTAAAGTTGATAGGCGGTGTGATATTTCTTAATATTTGTTCCTTCAATTTCTAGCTCCTCATCTCGTGTTAAAAAACAAACCCTTGTCTTCTCAACTTATATCAATTTTTTTCCTTTTGAACGGGGTCTCATTTAGCGGTGGTTCTTCAACATTTTCCCTCTCAAAAGTGAATACACAAATGAAATTATTCATGATGTTCCCAACACATGTAGTCTCTTCAGCCGCAACAAGTTATTCCTTTTAATTTATCTGCTAAGTGTACTCATCTAAAAGTATTGTATGAATGATATGTGTAGCTAGAGAATTTGTGTTGTGGTTCCATTGTGGGCACATCTTTTCTGAAAGATATTCTTGATGGAAGGAACAATATTGGTCCATTCCCATTCTTTCTACATTTAGCACAACATTCAAGCTGTACGTAGACTTAGCTGGTTGATTACCATTGTTTTTGTTATTATTACTTCTAAGGAAGTTGAACTTGGGAGGATTGCTATTAATAGTGGTCTCACTTGTCCTTTATTTCAACTCTTCCAACTCATTGGACATAGACTTGATGGTCTTGGTCAAGCTTTCAAGATCAGTAACATCTTTCCCTTTGGACATGTTTAAAGACGATTGAGACCTCTTGCCACTTTCCTTGGAGTGTTTACATGATTTTTCGTTAATAATGACTCCGATCACACACAATTACTTTTAAACTGTGATGGCTTCTTCATAATATTGTGCCAAATTTTCTTTGGTAGTTCTCTTTATGAATTGCGCAATGTTTGTCGGCAAGGTAGAAGTGTAGTAATCAATCGTGATTAAGGCATAAGGTTTTGTATCTAAGGAAAATTTGTTCAATATCCGATTGAACCTCAATATTGAAGTCCTTAAATTTTTCTTTTTCCTTGATATTTAAATTCCATTACTAATTTAATAACGTTTCTCGGGTTTTATTGCCAACAAATTTTTTGAGGAAAAACATCTTAAACTGCCTGCAATTCAAATTGAATTTGTGGGAAGACTATGATACTAGATAACTACTCTACCATCTAAGTTAAAAGGGAAAAATATATGTTCCACACTTTCATAATGTACCATGAGCATCTGTAGGTCTAAGTAGAAGTTATCCAAGTGGTCTTTTATTTGATTGCTTTGTCAGGGTTGTATTTCGTTAAAAACAATTTTTTTAGTTGTATTGGAATCTCATGTAAAATACCCAGAAAAGTGAGTCGGCCCTAAGTCATCCAATCTAATTCTTATTTTTCCATGTTCTCGTCTTTGTATTCCTCCTCCTCTTCAGAATGTGAGGAATATTCAGCATCTAACATGTCAAAGAGATCGTCAAACAAAACCACGATATTGTCTTTGTATCCTTTGTTGAGATATGGAATTTGTTCTTGAGTTTCAATATCATCTATGGATTCTTCGAACTCTTCAAGAGTGGCAAAAACCAAATATTCCACTGTGGAAATGAAGATACTGATACTAGTTATTTTTCTTTGCTTCGAAAAATGTGGAAGGTCTTCTTCTCCTGGAATTAGTCCGATAGCCTTTGCGAACCGACAGGTTATAGGTCAAATCGCCCAAATCTACTCATAAGTAAGTTCACAAGTGGTTTCAGGCCCGACTGAGAAGATCCTCCTACTTCAGGAATATGAGTTGAAGAGTTGTTGGTAATATTTTTTACTCGTCCAAAAGAAGAATGATGTGGATGTGTGGAGTTATCAACCATAAAAAACTAGCGTCCCTCCTTCTAGCGATAAAAATGTTGAGAATGATCGACATGCCAACATTCAAGGGGTCTCCCTGATATGAGGTCCTAATCGGACCTCACACCGATTGGTGTACGAGCCCCATTCTGAATGCGACCCCGCTATCATTAACTTAAATATTTTCCTTGGCTTTAGCAGTCAACAAGAGGGAGAAGTGTGTATGTGACTTCGAAAAGCAAGCTAGTGTACCCAATGAATGTTCAGTTGTAGTTGTATCAAGGTTCTTCCACTACAGAGGGATAGAAAAGTGAGCCTCTAAGAGAGTTAATAGTACCACCCAAGCAGAGATGTACACAAACAAGAAATATTCACCTAACATCCAGCGAAATAGTCCACATAGACATAATGATCGTTACAAACATTACACAACATTCTCAACAAGATAAGCACTAAAATAACTGAAATAGTTCAACTATTTTAGTAGAGGTGAAAGAAAACATGAATCATAAACATTTAAAGAACAATATTACAAATATTCAAAATCAATTAATGAAAACATGTTGGCCATAAGGCTTCAAGTATTAAGTAAAATTATCAAGATACATGAATACAACGAACATCACTTTCTCCAATAGTGGAGCATTGAAGCCACTACCTACTCCCCAAAAGTACTAATTCTATCTCTTTGATGCCTTATGGGAGAAGCCAAGGTGAAAATTCCTTTGCTTGTAAAATGATAGTGTATATATAACAAATAGGGTGATCCTTCACCTCCCATGTGACTCTTGGACTAACCTTATGACCGTTTGACTTCCCTATGACTTTTAGTCTTACATGAATCTTCTTGACTCTTGGACTTCCACTTTACAATACATTTTACATTTTGAATTACATAATGCACAACATGATGTGGCACATGATGACTCATGACATAACATGACATGACAGTTGTGACATGGACTGCATGATGACATCGCAATGTCAAGATACCCTTTGTTTCTTCTTTCTTTGTGTATTTTGAAAGATGGAACATAGTCCCTCCTTCCTCCTCCTTATGGCTTAGAGATGAGGAGTCTTCAATGTTATCTTGATCCTAGGATATTGTCAGAATATGATGTCCATTTTCTACCTTCTTGGTTGATTAGCTTGTACGTGCAGCTATAGAGGTGTCTTCTAACATGCTCTCCTTCTCCATATCCTTCATCATCATCCTATCATAGCATGATAGAGTACATGCAACTGCAATTCACTCATGAAAAGACGTCATCATTTTGATAAACACCCTAGTCTAAGATGTTGCATGATGATCCACTAACTAAGATGAAACTCGGTTGCAGGTTGAGAGAGAGACTCAAGGGCTCCACAATTGTGTAGCTCATGCAGTCAATATTGAGGAATGAGCCTTGAGAATGCACAATGTGTAGTTTAAGCTAGACTGGGCTTGATAATTATGCACTTTAGTGGTTCAAGAAGCTAGGTTAAAGGCTTGATCACTAATTTTGCCTACTACGCAGTTCTAGGAGGAAAAGTTTCCAAGGTAACTATGCAATTTCACAATTCGTAATACCAAGGATTAAGATTGAGGACTAATACTACACGATGCACAAGTTAGACCTGGCTGGAGAGAAATATTGTGCAGTTCTGGAGCTCAAGGGTTGGGCTTGAGAACTGAGTTTTTTTAATGTGCAGTTCTGGGAGGTAGATATTGCAAATTTCACAGTGCTAAGAGACAGGATTGTTTCTTAAGGGCTGAGAATATATAGTGCATAGTCCAGGAGGGTTGAATGAGGCTGAGTGGCCTAGTTAGGGAGATTTCTAGATTTTTACTAAGTGTTAGGTTAGTGAGATGAAGATATGCAAAAGAAAGACTTTGAGAATGATCACACACTTATACTAGTTGACAAAACAACATGGAACACTCAAAACACATGAACAACATACTTTCCTCAATGTGGCAACTTTGCGATGAATGAAACCAAGTGTGACACCAAAGATAAACTTCATGATGAATGTAACGAAACTTGTGCGATAGTGCATAAACTTTGCAAATGTGTGCGGTATATGTTTTCATGATAAGAAAAACCCATTTGCACAAGATTTACCCCCTAAACACACCAAAACTACCTTGCGTACAATGTGAAACACTTAACATGTTAAGAGACGACACTTTGATTTTCTCACAAACGAGACCAAAACACTTAGAGAAAAGATATTTACTGACTCTTAATACTTGTGACGACAACATGCAAAGTCAAAGTAGGCTCTGAAATTTGGATGTAGGCCAAAATTTTGGAGGGTATTATAGCAGCGACAATAGGTTGCCAACCAATATTTGCAATAGAGTTTCATTGACATATGATCCTTCATAATACTTAGATAATTGCGTACCTATTGCAACTGGTGTAGGAGAAGGTTTAAAAATATCCATTTTGAATCTTTTCAGCAAATTGTTAGCATATTTATTTTGAAAAATAAAAATTCATTCCTAATATTACTCAACCTCTATGCCAAGAAAATATTTCATAAGACCAAGATTTTTCATTTCAAATTATTTTTTCATGGCTTCTTTAAACTCATCTAATTCAATATCACTAGTATAAATCATGTAATCCACATACAAGAAAACTATCAAAATATGTCCATGCCCATTTACCTTTCTGTACAAGGTAGGCTCACTGTTTCTTCTGCAAAATCCATTCTTGATCATATAATTTTCAATTCTTCTATACATGCTCTTGACATTTTTTTGAGTCCATAAAGCGCTTTATTCAATCTGTAAACCTTATCTTCTTAGCCTTCAACTTCATAACATGGAGGTTACTGCACATTTATTTCTTCTTCTAAAATTCCATTCAACAAGGTTGATTTCACTTGCATCTAATACACTTTCCACTTTTCTTGATTTGTTCTTGCTAACATTTCTCTTACCGTATCCAATCTGGCTACTGAAGAATTTTTTTCTCCAAAATCTATTCTCGGCTATTGTGAGAACCCTTTAACTACAAGTATGGTTTTAAATGTATCAATTTCTCCTTTCTCATTCAACTTTGTCTTGTACACCCATTTCACAACAATGATATTTTTAGCTTTTGTAAAATCAACCAAATCCCAAGTATCATTCCTTTCAATATCTTCTATTTCTTCATCAATAGCTTGCACCCATTTTTCATCTTTGATAGCTTCCTCAAATGATGAAGGTTTAAACTACAACAATGAAAAATTTGAACTAACATCCAAATCATCATAAATATCTTGTGAGATTCTCATTTTTCTCTTACCATTGCTCTATTGATCACCTAAATGATTGTTGGGAGAATTGCAATTTGTTGATCTACATGAAGATCCTTTCTCCTAAGAATATCTTGGAGTCCTTGTTGGTGTGACTTTCATTGGTTCTATTCTTGTGATTCCTGCTACTCATTTTCTGCTACATCCTCTTCTTCCATCGGCGATACTCTTACATCAATTGTTTCATCTACAATCCTATTCCATGACTCTTGCTCTTTGAGCACAACATCTTTTCGATTATAGTTTTTTTGGTGACAGGGTTATACAACTTATAAGCTATTGATTGCTCACCATAACCGGTAAATATGAATTTCTCATTTTTTATCATCCAACTTTCCTCTTATTTCAGTACATTTGCATAGGCTACACATTGAAGCACTCTAGGATGAGATACACTATCAGAGATACCTGACCATACTTCTTCTGGGACTATGATCATTACACTCTTTGTAGGAGATCTGTTTATCACATAAACAACGCATGCAACTGCTTCTGCCCAATACTCATTAGACATGTTTCTTCATTTCAACTTGCTTCTTGCCATGTTCATAATAGTTTTGTTCTTTCTCTCTGCTACACCATTATACTATGGTGTGTATCTAATTGTAAACGACCTTCTAATTCCATGTTGTTTGCAGTAAGCATGGAGTTCCTGCAAATCATATTATCCACCATGATCCAATCTCAATACCTTGATCTAACGATCACTTTGGTTATCTACTACGACTTTGAATTCTTTAAAAATTGCAAAATTTTCATACTTCTAATTCATGAAATAAACCAATTGTTATGAAACCATCTCACAAAAAGATAGAAAAGATAGATCAACGCCTCAAAATTCAGCCTCTTCGAGGGGGCAACCTCCTTTACATTATACAAATGAATGATTCCTTGATTATTCAAATGAAAAAACCTCATTTCTATATATAGGAGTCTAAGGAGTCACAATATAACCCAGTTGACCTAACAATAATAATATAAAGGCATAAAAATAACAATAGAGGGATTCTATGGGGCACAGTAATAACAATATGGGAACAATAGGGGCACAACAATATTAATAAAGGATACAACTACAATAGTAATGGGGTAATCACTAGTATTATAGGGACCTAGCATGCCCCTATCCTTCAAAAAAGTGTTGTCCTCAACGCTTGAGTAGTTCTGGATGCTTCTGCATAAAATTCTCATCCTCCCATGTCGAATCTTCAGCAGATAAGTTCTTCCACTTGATGATATACTCCGAAATTGATTGATTTTGTAGCTATCGAGTTCTTGTTTCTATGACTGCTTCTGGTTCCAATATAATTTTTCCTTCCTCATCAAGTTCTGGCAATATTGTTTGAACTGGGAGCTTGTCGCCTATAACCTTATTTAAACATGAAACATGGAAAACTGGGTGCACTCGAGAAGCTGCAGGAAGCTCCAATTTGTATGCCATATTACCAATCTTTTGCAGCACCTTGTACTGACCATAATACTTTGGTGATAATTTACTATCATTCTTAGCTTTCTTGAGGGACATTTTATTATATGGTTGTAGTCGTAGGAATACCCAATCACCTACATCAAAACTTCTTTCACTGCGATGTTGATCTGCCTGTTATTTCATTCTATTCTGTACCAACACGAGGTTATCCTTTAAGAGTTGGAGGACTTGTTGTTGATGCTCGATGTGATGTTCCATTGCTTGAACCTTATAATTTTCTTTTAAATATGATGTGATGGATGGTGGCTGATATCCATAAAGTTCCATTAATGGGGTCATTTTTGTTGCTGTATGGAAGGATGTGATATACCATCATTCAGCCAGAGTCAACCATTTGACCCATTGTGTTTGTTTATCAGATACAAAGCAACGAGGATATGCTTCCAACCATTTGTTTACTATCTTAGTTTGCCCATCAGATTGAGGATGATAAGATGAGCTATGAGCTAACTAAGTACCGAGACAAGAAAATAATTATGTCCAAAAATTTCCAGTAAAAATGGGATCTCTGTCACTTACAATAATCTTTGGGTTTCCATTTATCTTTTGAATTGTTTCCATAAATGCAACAGAAACTGTATTGGCATTAAATAGATGTGATAATGCACAAAAGTGTGCATACTTGGTAAGTCTGTCAACTACCACCATGATGACACTCTTTCCCTCAGACTTGGGTAAACCTGTGATAAAATCCATTGAAACCTCATCCCAACGTTGGCTTCGAATGGATAAAGGTTGTAATAGACCTCGGGTCTTAATTGTTTCAACTTTATTTTGTTGGAAAACCAAACATTCTGCCACAAACTTTTGAATATCCGATTTAAGGCCATCCCAAAAGAATTCCTTCTTAACCCTGTGGTAAGTTTTTAAAAATCCTGAGTGCCCTCCTAAGGGAGAAGTGTGCAATTCCATAAGAATCTTTTGCTTGAGTTGGGAATTCCTACAGAGGTATAAGCGATCTTTATACCATAACGAATCATTTTTCCAGCGAAATGTATCCGATGTACTGGAATCTTATTGTAACTTTCGAATAAGTGTCCACACTTCTTCATCATTCTTCCATTCCTCCCTTGCTTCGTTTATCCAATCTGGTTGGATAATAGAAATGGCGCACAACAATGCTTCCACATCCTCATCCTTTCTTGAGAGTGCATCTGGCACCACATTTTGCTTCCCTTTTTTGTATATGATTTCAAAGTCATAACCCAACATCTTTGTGACCCACTTTTGTTTCTCTTCAGAGGATAATCTTTGTTCTAAAAAGTATTTAAGGCTATCATGATCCGTTTTTACCTTGAAGTGTCTTCCCATTAGGTAGGGTCGCCGTTTCTTAAGTGCATGTAGTATTGTCAACATTTCCTTCTCATAAATAGCTTTGTGTAAAAAATTTCCCTTGATTGGACGACTTTCAAAAGCAATGGGTCTTTCATCTTGCATTAAAATAGCACCAATTGCATTTCCTGAAGCATCACATTCCATAATAAAGGTTTTTGTGAAGTCCGGTGTAGCAAAGACCGATGCTTGGTACATTGCCTCTTTAAGATGTTCGAAGGCCTTTGTTGCTTCTGGAGTCCATGAAAATGCATCTTTCTTCAATAATGTTGTTAGAGGTGTTGCTATTCTCTCATAATTCTTAACAAACTTGCGATAATACCCTATCAACCCTAGAAATCCTCGCAGATGCTTTATGGATGTGGGGATTTTCCATTCCTTAATGGCTTAATTTTGCTAGGGTCTACCTTAACTCCTTCATGAGATACAATATGACCTAGATATTCCACCTCTTGTACTCCAAAGAAACATTTGGATCTTTTTTCATATAATTGTTTCTCCTCCAATACTTATAGCACCCTGTCAACATGTTCAACATGATCCTTCCAAGATTTGATGTAGATTAGTATATCATCAAAAAATACTAACACAAATTTTCTAAGGAAGGGTTTGAAAATGGAATTCTTCAAACCTTGAAATGTAGAAGGTGCATTGGTAAGGCCAAAAGGCATGACCAAAAATTCATAATGACCCTCATGAGTTCTAAATGTTGTTTTCGGAATGTCTTTAGTCTTCATTCTGATTTGATGATGTCTTGAACGAAGATCCAACTTGATGCAATTCATCCAGTAATTCATCAATGACAGGAACGGGAAACTTATCTTTAACAGTGAGCTTGTTGAGCTCCCAGTAATCCGGACACATGCACCATGATCCATCCTTCTTGTGGACTAATACTACTAGAGCAGAGAAAGAACTTTGACTAGGTTAAATTATACCAGCCTCTAGCATTTTTGCAACCATGCGTTCAATTTCACTCTTTTGGGCATAGGGATATCTGTACGGCCTGATGTTTGGAGGAACACTTTCTGGAATCAGATGAATAGCATGATCATGATCACGAATAGGTGGGAGACCTTTGGTAGTCTCAAATACCTTGGAATGATTGTCCAAGACTTTTTGGAGATATGGAGAAATAGACGATTTCAATGTGGAAACATCTAGCAAACATAATTGTGCAATTACACCTCTTTGTTCCTTTTTTAGAAGCTTTGTCATACCGTTAGAGCTGATTATCTTTCCCGGTTTCCCTGCAATACCCCTTAATTCAACTTCCTTTCCTTCCACAAAAAATTTCATGAAAAGTTCTTGAAAATTAAAAGCTATTGTACCCAAGGATTATAGCCATTGGACTCCTAGTACAACATCAGCACCTTCGATTGGAAAGGAAAGCAATGGGCTAGTCAATACATATTTTCCCATGGATAGCTTGATATTATGGCACTTTCCAGAGCAATTTATTGTTCCTCCATTTGCAGCCATCACTTGAAACTCTGGTGCTGGATATAGGAAGCAATTCAATTCTTTTGCTACCTTACAATGAATAAAATTGTGTGTACTTCCTGAATCAATCAACACTATGACCTTTTTCTTCTTGGTTTGTCCTTCTATCTTGATGGTTTGAGGAGTGGTAATTCCAGCCAGTGCATTACAAGATATGGTTGGATTCATTTCTTCTTTATCTAGGCTTTGTTCCTGAAGTATATCCTCTTCTTTTCACCTCTCTTGCTCCTTTTCTTCTTCCTCTTCACAATCTATGTAGAATAATTTATTCTCAACACACTTATGACCTTTAGTGTATTTGCTATCACAACTGTAACAAAGCCATTTTTCTCTTTTTTCTTCCTATTGTTGTGGTGTCAACCTTATAGGTTGTGGATGACTAGGGGCAACAATACTTCCATCTTTATAGTTGTGAGTGGTATGCTTCCTGGTTGCCATAATTTTGCTTTCCATTTTTCTTGCTAACCTGAATGCCTTCTCTAATGAATCAGGCTCCCAAAGGCGAACATCATGTTGGATATTATCTTTTAAAGTCCCTATGAACACATCAATCCTCTGCTCCTCTGGAATATTTTTTACCCTTATGTTCAATTTTTGGAACTCCTCAATGTGCTCCATTATTGAACCCTTTTGTTTGAAACTTATCAATTGGCTAAAAAAAGTGTTGCTTTTTGTATCATCATAATGTGTTCTCAATTCTTCCGTAAAAATTGCCCAAGTGATAATTTTTTTACGAGAGCAAATCCATTGATACCATACAAACTGATTTGGTTCCAAATATAAAGTTGCAATACGTACCTTTTGTGTGTTTTGCACATTATTGAGATCGAAAAATTGCTCCATCTGTAATATCCATGTTGCGGGATCCTTGCCATCGAACTTCCTCATATTGTTTTTTGGAATATGGTGGGTCTTCAATCCAACATTAGAGTCTATGAAATCATGATTAACATTTCTTTTGTTCGCATCATGAGTTTCCTTTACTATCCTTTCACCATTAGTAAGTATTTCTTGTAGAAAATTTGTCAAATCTGTCTTCAAATCTGCGATGCCTGTCTTAAAAATTGTGTTCAAATCTATCTTCAAATTATCCATCCTAGCTTCCATGCCATTCATCTTAGCTTCCACGCCATTTATCTTAGCTTCTGTTAGCTTTTGTGAGAGTGACATTTGTTGCACTTGGTCTTGTAATTTTGATCATGTAGCATTTCTTCCTCTTCTTCATGAGTCATGCTAGAGCTTTCAAGTTGCTTACTAGGTGTTTGCATTTTATTTCCTCGGGGCATCAATTACCGATAATAATGCTCTACTATTCCCTTTGAATTCTTTCAAAATAATTTTTCAAACCAAGCTTAAGCAAGAATTTAAAAAAATCTACACACCTTTTTTCACTTTGTAGGAGCTCTATATTCCCTCTGATGTATCTCTGTAATTTCGGATCATCTAGTTTTGAAATTGCTACTTGTAGTAGCCCTATGTGTCCTCTTTCTAATGCCACCAGTCTTATCCAAATTAGATTCTCCAAGAGTTATGCCAAATCTTCCACAATGACCTGATTATAGACTAGTTCAGTAGAGCGAACTTGTATGGCGTGCCACGTGTCCCTGTTTCGACCTTTGGCTCTGAAAAATATACACAAGAAACTAAAGTCTGTCCTCTTCCTATACCTTCTTACGAAATTTCAATCCTATGCTTAGAGAGAAAGTTATGATGATTTTCCCTAGGTCACCTGTTTGGAATGTAATTCAGGAGTCTGCAAAAAGACCAACTTTCTTAGATCATATCTCCGCAAATATAGTGTTAAACGCTATGAAATTCGGACCCAAGGTTTAGTGTGATTTCGTCTCAAATGGGTTTTTTTTTTTCTTCTGAAACATCACCGAAAAAAAGTTATAGCGAAAATACCACAATGACCTATTTGGAGCAGTGAAACCCTAGAATCCAAAACCTCTGATACCAAATGTTATGAAGCCAGCTCACAAAAAGATAGAAAAGATAGATGAACGCCTTAGAATTCAACCTCTTCGAGGGAGAAACCTCCTTTACATTACACAAATGAATGATTCTTGATGATTCAAATGGAAAAACCTCATTTCCATATATAGGAGTCTAAGGAGTCACAATATAACCCAGCCGACCTAACAATAATAATATAAAGGCACAAAAATAACAATAGAGGGATTCTATGGGGCACAATAATAACAATATGGGAACAACAGAGGCACAACAATATGAATAAGGGATACAAATACAATAGTAATGGGGTAATCACTAGTATTATAGGGACCTAACTCCATTGTCTTTATGCTAAAATCATAAATGAAACTGAGGAAGTAACAAATTCCAACAATCAAATGTGTCTGCATAGGTCCACACAAGTATGTATGAACCATCTCTAGTGGCTACTTTGCTATGTATGCAACTCCTTTAAAAGAAACTTCATGGTGTTTCTTTCCCAAGATATAACACTCACAAGTACTAGAAGGTTCTTTAATGGGGGGTAATCCTCTAGAACCATCGATTTCTACTGAAACAATCTTAAACCAGAGAAATAAAAATGTCAAACCGAAAGTGCCATAACAAGTAATCATTAGAACATGCAACCATAAAAGAACTGACTTGATCATTGTAATTCATGATTAGTGGAAAGAGTTTGTTCCCTTTCGTCTTCACCTTTGCTATCAACTGATTTCTCTGAGGCTTGTCATATATAACACACTCATGTCCCTGAAAAATAACCTTGTATCCCTTCTACATATTCAATTGAACAATACTTATCAAATTATGTTTGAGACCAGGGACATAATATGCCTTTGAGATTTTCTGTGGCTCCCCCTTCTTTTCCAGAATCTTGATCACTCCTTTTCCATCTACATCCATAGTCTTTTTAGTGCCCAAATTTACCTCTGTCCTCATAGATTGATTCTAATTCGCAACCAAATTCTTGCTGCTTGACATGTGTCTACTACAACCACTATTTAATAGCCAAAAATTATCATAAGGTTCATGCATGGTACGACAAGCTAGGAACATGGAGCCAATATTCTATGTAGTTACATTAGCTCTCTACTTTCCTTGGTCAGATATCCTCTTCCTACAATTACGTTCATAGTAACCAAATTTATTGCAATAATAATATCTCACCTTGGATTTATCAACTCTTTGATTTTTTTCAAGCTTTTGCTATTTATTCCACATCATTATTCACGCTCTTCTCTACCATCTCTCTGACCACCTAATCTTTTGCCTCGTCCTTTGCCTCTCGATCTACCTATACCTTGACCATAGTCTCTAGAAATAGAAATTTGACTTTTGAAAGCATTTTCTACGGTGGAATCCTTATGTATGTCTATCCTTACCTCATGGGATAGAAGTGATCCCATCAATTTATCAATTTTCAGCATTTTCAAATCCTTGGCTTCTTTAATGGCTGCTACTACAACATAAAATTTGGTAGACAAAGATTTGAGGACCTTCTCAACCATTGTTTGATATTCTATGTTATCACCATAAATCATTAACTGGTTTACAATAGTAAGAACTTGATTCCTGAATGAATCAATATCTTATGTTTCCTTCATCTGCATACTTTCAAAATCTCTCTTAATATTTTGTAACTTAACAATATTTAATTTGGCCATACCTTTATAGCTCGTCTCCAAAATATACCACATTATATTTGCTGAAGACGTGATCATAATCTTATGCAACACTTCTTGGTCCAATCGTTGCTGGATAAGTTGCAACGCTTGTGTATATTTTTTTTTATCCTTAATTCCTCCCTTTGTACATGTGTGAGGAATTATTCTTAATTTTCATCATCGAGTTATGAAAATTTAACCCAACATTCTCCTAGACCTCATGAGTGTTTAACATGGTCTCTATATTAGTAGCCCACATGTCATAGTTCTTCCTTATAAATGATGGAAACTACAACTTGAAACTTTGGTGAAGCCCTATTAAAAAAAACTACTCTTTAAAAAAAACTTCCTTTGAAAAAAAAAACCTTCATAAAACCTTTTTTCGCACACCCTTTATTTTTTTAATTAAAAAAACCAAAAAAAACCTTTATTAAAAACCATATAAAGGCCTTTATTAAACTTTATGAACAACTTTTTGAACTTTTCCCCAAAGGTCTTTTAAAAACTTTATAACACGCTTTTAATAAAAAAAGGACTTTGAATAAGTCATTTATATGTTTTTTAAAAACTTCTTAATACTATTCCACCCACGTGAGTCTTTTATGAAAGCTCAAATACTCAAACCCACGTCATTCTTTAATTTCAAAACTTTCAAACCTTCTGAATTCATGAAAACAAACTTTGATTTTGCCCTTTTTTTAATGCACAATGGCTCATCACACTTTTCGATAGAGGGGAGGTGCGATGAATCAAAAGTATTGCCAAATAAACACACCTTTTATACATCAAATGTGCACTGGTCGCACCTTAACTATCGAACCCTTCTGCAATGCAATTTCTTTAAAAAAAAATCAAAAGACTTCTTTAATGGGCTCTCTACTTGCTAGCTCTACTCGTTCTACGAATCTTGTATTTTTTTCTTTGGCTGTGATACGAATTTGTTAGAAAGGGAGAGGAGAAAAGACACAAAAATAATAATATGAGTTGTGGTTTTTATTTATTGATAATACATATTTATTGAATACAACGAACTTCATGAAGGTATTTATGTTTTTGACCAACAATTCACTCAAAATAACTTCAACATACACACATTTTAAATTGGACTTTAACAATAACAAAAAAAAACTCGAACTCACTCACACTTGACTCAGTTAACTGAGATTTTAAATTTAGAAAAAAGTGCCTAATTAGTTATCTTTTATCTTTAATGGCATATATGACTCTATACTATAAGCATATCACCCAAGAATGTAATGCTCTTGGGAGGGAAAGGAATGACCCTCTTACTAATATCACATTGAATCTTCGAATCAAAATACTGGAGACATTTGGCTCATCATTATCAAAAGGTTAAACCATATAAATGAGCATAATAGGAAGTGTGACTTTGTAAGAGCAATGGGCTAGACTTCTCGGAAAGGTGTGTTTTCTTATACTTACAAATCTCGAATAGAACAACACAAGGAAAATGTAACCGAGGAATAATTGAGAATAGGTTAAACCCATTGCAAGCACAATAAATTTATATTAGATTCCCTTAGTTTACTATGTACATATGTGTTGTGAAGTGCTTGGAACCTGCCTTAATCTCAATGCTTATATGGTGATAAAATTTGGTTGCAAATAATTGGTGTGCCGAACCAAGGCTTTTTCACACGAACTTCGAGTGTTTCGAGTTGGTTCTTGGTATGAAAATAAAGTCGAAACCACTTTCCGTCTAGGTTTAAACGACTACCCAAAGCCCAAGGAACGTGGTTTTCATATCAATATTACCCCATGCTTGGTATCAAATGGACTGTAGTGTATATTAATGTCCCAATATTTTTTTAGTACCATACAGAGCGATAGTTTGATACACATATTCAGACCGAACCATAAATTGATTAAATATATTATCGCCTTCAAATCACTGTGACAAAATTCTACATTTCATATGTCATTTCATGCTCGTTGATTCGATTCCATTTAATCACCTTTAAAGCAATCAAATAATGCATAAGAATCATATCAAAACTTTAATTACAATGTATGCGTGGTCTACATTGGAATTGGGTTTAAGGAATTTTCACTTTTACATAAATAGGTGGACAAAATTTAATTTCAAGAGAATTTTCTTCATCTAATACATCATCCAGTACATGATATGAAAAATAATTGAACATGTTTTTAGTTTCAAAAGAAAGAATAATAGATTTAATTTAAAATTCATTTATTTCACCACCTATCACCTAAATAATGAATACTTATCACATCTTCTTGTATGTTTATTTGATATTTATCAGTATGTGATTACACAAATATTGATATCGGACAATTTCTTTCAGTGGATCTTTTGTTTTTTATTAAATTGATGAATCTGATTTGATTTTAGCAAAATATTCTTTCGAAGGGTTGTGATTTCATGAAGGCTTGTCATCTCACATATTACATGGATTAATTTATTAATTTTTATTTTCCTTCTCCATCTTCCATTCGCTTGCCATGCTCAATTCTCTGGGTGGATGTCTAGTGGACGGATTGTAAGTTTGGATGTGTGGGTGATGGACCGTTTCACTAAATTGTGTTTGGGCTATCGAGGCATTCAATTTGATGGTCTTGGAGAAAACTCTTGAACTTCAACATCTTCAGATGTTCAAGCCAAGAGAATCCCATTGAGGGTGCTACGTACATCATTGGGGTAGCGTGGACTACAAATTGTCGACGAAGTCATCGGCTATTGCGAAAAGAATCATGGACGGTGACAGTGTAGGTAAATTCTAATCTCTATATTCTTATATTTTCATTTTATTCTTATCTATATTCCTATATTTTAGGAAGGACAAGAAATGATAAAAGTAATATACTTTGATGATTTTAGAGTTTGCCAAACTTGTAGTAGAAATTATGTGTAAGTTGTCCACTTATTATGTAGAAATTTGATAGAAATTGCAACTGTTGAAGATTTCAAACTGAAAAATAAGAGACATAATCTACTCTACTGATCTAAGGAATGGAAACCAAAATTTAAACCAACATGCATAGACATGCAATAAGAAAAACCATAAATACACAGTGATTTCTAGGGCAACCCAACTGGGAAAAACCCCTCAACCCTATTTGCATTAATCAGTTCAATAAAGAAACTATTCTAGCTCTAACTCTGTGCTTAACCTGCAAAAGAATACTTTTTCTCTCTGCTCAATGATAAACGCTGGCCAACACTTACCTAGTTATTTTCTCACCAAGCCTCCTATTTCCTTGCACAAATCCTAAGGAAATTAACCCCCAAAAAATAGGAATTTCCTCCAAACTAATTATGAAATTCCCAAGGATTGATCTTCTTACTCATAAAACACTAGTACACTCAAAAATAGTCTAAAACTAATGTTATACTGCCTTTTCATATCCACTTCAGCTGAGGAACTCGAATTCCTCCTCTTCAGGTGAGGAACTCGAATTCCTCGTGTTATCACTCAAAATTTTCTCTAGAAGTTATTAGAAGAAAGAAAATGACCGAGGTAACCACAAACCAACTTTTAAGCATACGCTCTAGCCAACCTATGGCTCAAAGAGGGCTCTCTCTATATGATTTAGCTTTGTTTGCTGGGATTTTAGGCTAGTTATGAATGTTCACGGGGGTTTTTTATTTGTATTGAAGATTGAATGGTGGAATCCTTGAAACAAATGGATAGAATGATGTCTTTAGACCATTGAGCTATGGAGTCAACAGAAGGGCAACAGAACTGGATCAACTCACTAAAGGGAATGTTCAAAGGGAAAGATAGCAGAGTAGAGTGCAGGTCTTTGGGCCAGAGGGGTGAAATGGTTTGAATTAGGGTGATAGAGCAATTAATACTTCTCAGACCAGGACTTAAACGAGGAACAGAGGGTAATCGGGAACAAAGGGCAATTAAGAATCCTTTGCTATAGATTATAAAGAGACAACCTAAAATAAGGAGAAATTAAGAATTCCTTACCTCAGATATCAATAGAAAACATTTATATGCCTAACTGTTAAAACATAGTGTAATTAAACAAATTATGAGATAATACTCCATTTATAGCATTTAGATTCAGATATACATTATGGAAAAACTTTAAGAAAGATAACAACAACGTGAGAAAATACTTGTCTGCACTTCACTCAACACATGAATCCTGTGAAATATATTGTCTTTATTCATCAATCCAGCTTGCTGGTCTAGTCAGTGATACAATAGCTTTACAGTCTTTTGATCAAGAAGTCTATAGAAATGTCTAAGAATCCACACTACATACTTCGAATTGTGAAGTATTTATACAAAAATTATTACAAAATATCTCAAACTAACTTGAGATTTAATCTAGGAAATACAAATATCTTCTTGCAAGAAGATAGAGACAATTATTGAACTTCTTTAATACTCTCCCTTTTATTGTGGTGTTGCTGGCCTTTATAGTTTGGTTTGTAGCCCTTTGTGCTCTTTACTATTTGAACTTTCACGCTGGAGGCTTTAGTTACTTTTGGCTTTCATCTCATACTCTTTGGCACTAATACTCTTTAACCATGCTGACCTACCTCTACCTTTTACCCTGTTGATTGTACATTAACCTTTTTACTACATTTTACTATAGTAAATCAGTCAATTTTTTCCATAATTCAGCATCAGGTAACTTGATTTTCAACATCCTTCTATATATCTCATCTTCCTCGGTGTACTTAGCAAAAGTAGGCCTGGTGATGAATAGGTGTTTCACCTCATGCTGGAGGAAACACAGGTTTTCAAATGTTTGGTAAAGAACTTTAACTGTTGGCAATGCCTTTATCGATGATGTATTGGCCTGTTCTTTAGCTAGCTCTATGATTTTGTTGTCATAATTCTGTTGTGTCATGAGCTTGTCATTTATGACCAAGCGACTAGGTAACCCTTTCTCTCTCAAAATTTGAAACTTGGCCATAAATCTATCGACTTCTACCTACATATTTTGACACTTGTCCTCCAAGTTTAACATTAAGTTTCTCTTGAAAGGACTTTTCTTACCTCCAAAATTGTTTCTGTCCTATCCTTTATATCCAATTATTTAAGTTCATACTTGTTTTTGCTGTTGAGGAAGTGGATAAGTCTAGTTGCATCTTCAGGCATGCCTCCTATTTCTTCCTTGACTTTTTGGACAGCTTCTATAGCTATCTTTATCAGGTCTATCTGTTAAAAAATTACTTGAATGGATGGCCAAATATCATTAACAGAGTCAACAATATTGGCCCATAATAATTCCTTGGCTTGCCGAAGGGGTTCCTTTAATGTTAGATCTTTCTCCATGGCCTTTAATATTTCATTCATTCAGGAAGCTTTCTGCACTTCTTCCTTATGCATGATCTTGGAAAGCTTGCAATCTATTTCCAAGCTTGCTACCTTTCCTTTCAGTTTGTTCATTTCTGTAGCCTAAATAGACATTTCCTCCATGGATCTGACCAAGTTTGATGCTTCTTCACCTGATGCACCTGTTGCTGATGTAGAATCTGTTGAAACTGGCTGTGTTGTAGGCATGGGAGCTGTGGGAGCCAATGAGGCTGCCAACGTTGAAGGGACTGTTGTTGAGACCGTTGGGATGACATTTGCAGATGGAGTGGCAATATCACTTTGTTTTAATTGGATTAAAGTGTCCAATTCTTTCTCTATCTCCTTTAACTGGTCATTAAGTTTTAGGACCAAGTCCATCAACTCTTCATGTCTGGTTTGGCTCTCTAAGGCCTCATGTGTTTGGGGATGTTGCAGCTAAGTTATCTTCAATTGTTGTTTCAATGCTGCAATGTGATCGTTCTTTCTCTTGATCAGTTGCTCAGTGGCTTTAATGTCTTTGGGATCATGTCCCAATTCAATCACTAAGTCTTCCAAAGACTTGATTATAGTATCATTCGCCTGTGAGGAGGCCTTCTCTAACTGATATTGAGCTGAGATATTGCTCAATGAATTCTGTAAATGATGAGCATCTATGGTTTTGCCTGTGAGGGTGGAGTATATCATCTCTCCACCCTGTGTGTGCAATTCGATTTGGTCAATGGGATGAATATCCCTTGCCAATACCTCAAAATCAACTCTCTTGTAATTTTCTGATGTCCTTGGCTATTTTGTAGTTGGTTTTATGAAGGACATCTATAATTTTCCCTCCTTGATGTCAAAAGCTAACATCAACCTTGTCTGGTTGGTAGGTGTGAGTTTGAGATACTAAGCATAAGTTTGGGCCTCTATTTTCTCATTTCTCATCTTCATCTCTTTATATCTATCTTTTATATCTTTATCCTTATCAACAAGCCTACTGAATGAGGATACTTCTACACTTAGATGCCTTTCCAAGATCTGGTTCTGTGATGTGGATGGCCCCTGTGTTTCCTCAGATAGAGTTGTGCCTTTACTTCTATCTAGATCAGTATCAGTTATTTCTACTGATCCTTCTGTGTCTTCCTATTCTGAAACAGGATTAAGCCTAGGTCTTTTGCTCTGACTGGTCTCATATTGTATATTTGATGTTCCCATTCCTGAACTTGAGGATTTCTCCGTGGTCCTTTTGGGGTTCTTTTCCTCATTCTGAGGAGTCTACATGATAGGAAGGGTGCTCATGGTTGGCTCTTTCTGTTCAGGTACCTGCAGAAACGAGCTCTCATCAAACTGTCTTTCTAAGTCACATAAGGCATTCTCTACATCTACCTTTGTAATGTCTCTGTCTGCAGGAGTGTTTTCCAACCACTCAGATTGATTTGCATATCTTTCTATCTCTGGTATGGGGTGGTGAATATAAGGTTCCAACTTAGCCTTCTTTCTCAATCTGGTCATAAATTCTTGAGGGTCATACCTCCACATGAAACTCTTTTGAAACTTCATTTTCTATAAAATTTGGTATGCTTCCTCCCCTGCCTCTATAGAATTGCAGATGAAGGGACCTAACTAGTTTTTTACTTTGAATTGTGATCTTTTCTTGGCAGAGACAAAATTTATCTCATCAAAGTTAATTATTTTTCTATAGTACTCTATATCAAATTACCTCATGGGGAGGTATTTGGGTAGTTTATATGGTGCAAGCTGGCAACCATAAATTCTTATCTCTGTGTGGTTTTGGTAAAGGTACCAATCTCCCACTTTGCTTTGTTTAGACAACTGAAGGACCCTTTTGATCTCTAGACTTATCCTGGGTGGAGGGCTTCCTGTCAGCATAGTCATGACTAGATGAACAAAAGATTCTATGAAATCTGAATAGGTGTATGGTGACTCAAACTTATGGAACAGTGGGGTCCAGAAAATGACAGACCTGGGTTGGCCTTTGGTATCCAACTTCTGGATGGGAAAAGGAAATCTGTCTGGATGATAATATAGAAACATATGGTATAGAACAGATGAGTATTTAAATACTCTCTCATTATGAATCCTGGTGAGCTTTTCATGCATTCTCTTAGCTATGAAGTCAACATAATTGTACAAAATAACAGGAGGCTGTCTTGGGGCATAAATTGACATGAAGGCCAGGAAAGTTTTATCAAAAAATTCATGAGTGAAGCAGCCTAGGACACATGATATCATGGTGATGATTTGTTGGCCTTGTTCAGAGAACATGGCAGAAATATATTGCGGGGGGGAATTTTAGGAATGTGCTACTCTTCAACAATGAAATCTTGGAACAATTGGGCTAGTCTAGAGGGACTTAACTTGGAATATTGGTCTAACAAATCTCCAATTGAGAGTGGGGTCAGGTTCGGTCCTGGTTGGAGTTGCAGCATTTCATTTATGGAATCAGCTGTAATGGTGAACATAATCTTTTGGTCAGGGGACATAATAGCTCTCAGGCTAGGAATGTAACAGGCATGGCACTAGTGGACAATTTCAGGGAAAACATGTACCTCTGGGAATTGGTATTTGGGAAAATTTGACTCCCAAAGGCCAATATCATCAGCATGGTTGAGGTATTTGTCTCTAATTAAACAATGGATTTCAAGCCGGAGGGTCTGGGTAGATGTATCCTTTATTTGGAAATCCATGTCAGCCAAGGGAAGGTGGTCGAGGTCCAAATGGGGAGTTGTGACAGGTCTAACGTCCAAGGCAATAGGGGTAGCCATAATTTAGTTCTTATGGATTTAAATTTGGCTTTACAGGTTTATTCAGAAGTTTTTCATGGAAACTGGGATTTTTCGGAGGGCTCGGTGACGGGTTTTTAAATTTAAAGTATTATTCAATTAATTTTACTTAATTGAAACACTGTACAAGGTTTAGAATTTCCGAATTTGAAAGGATGAGTGGTAATTTGTTGTGAAATACCAGGAATTTAGTGAATAAGTTGTAAATTTTGGAGTTCACGGCAGCTACAGAGGTCCGAATGAATCTAGTATGGATTGAGAGGTCGACAGGGATCTCTGCAACTTTCTTTAGGGGTGAATTTGGAGTTCAAATGGTGAATTTTGCGTTTGTAGGAATCACACTAGTTCGCAGAGGTTCACATAACAAATGACCGAAAAAGGTGGAAAAGGGCCTCTCGGCCTTTTTATGGAGAAACAGTTATTTTTTGGCAGGTGATTTTGAATGAACAGTAGGTGGTTTGGTGGGTTGACATGGGGGGAGATTTCCCAGGCCATCGCACTGCTTTCGCGAGGAAGGCGATATTGAGAAGGGCACACCCGATCTACTCCAGAGGGTGACATGTAGTAGTCGAGGGGTTGGGGAAAACCACTTTATTGTGCGGGTAACGGTCGATTGTCGGGTGAAGCCAATATGGCTGTGGACCGTCGAATGAGGGCGCGGTTGATCGAGCGATAGTCAGGTGGCAAACTTGCGCAGAGGAAATGAACGAGAGTTTAGCGGGGGGGCTCAGGGGCCTTAATCATGGCGGTTTGTGATTAACATGTGGTTAACCACAAGGTTAGGGGATCAGGTGCAACTTAATGACGAGATTAACTTAGGTTTACCGAGATTTGTTAAATTAAATGGGTTTTGGCGGGATATGGGGTATATTATATAATTTATATTAAAACTAAGGGTGGGAATATTTATATAGGGGATTTAATTAATATATGGGAAAATGTATTTTGGGATTTATATAATTAAGTTAAAAATTAATATGAAGCTGGCGGAGTGAATATACCCTTAAGTATAAATGTCAATGTAATATTTGCACACTTTATTTACATACAATTGATACTTAGGATAAGATGTCTTCGTGGGTTTTTTGAATGAAAATGGATTTAATATGGAGTTGTTTTTACTTTTCCTAGGCGAAAGAGTTTTAACCTTAGGAAAAGGGATTTTATTAGGGAAATGAGGGGGGGGGGATGGATTTTATGAAGGGGATTGTAGCACTTGATGTCCATAAGTCTTTAACTTGAGGGTTTGGTCCCTCCAAAAGCCAGAGAAATTCTCTAAGCCTCTTTGACTTGAAGGATTTAAAGTGCTGGAGCATACTTTTGGGTAGGAAATTAGAAAGTACGGAAAAAATGAATGAGGGGGAGTTAATCGTATTAACTTGCAAACCTTTGCTTCCATAATTGATCATACATATTGAACTATGAGCCTAGGCATGATGCATATGATTTGACCCAATCAAATTTATACTTCAGCAACCTTTCTTCTACTTATCCATTTATCTATTCTAACATTTTTTCTTCATTCATTTCGGTGCATTTAGGCTAGCAAACCCTTATTCTATCTTTTCTTTAACAAAACAAACTATCTATTTCTAACCTTATATCATCTAAGGGCTTAGATTAAACTAATGAGCTCCTTTTATTTCCTCTACCTATCTAATGATCTGCCAAGATTAAACTGTTTGGTGAGATTTTATTCTCTAATTATGAACATAAAATTCAAAGCATGATATAATCAAGATTAAATAGTTTGATTACCATAGATTGTGGCATGAATAAAAAGCAGAACACAATCATTATTATGCATAAAAGTACATAATAGTGGAATTTAGACTTGCTCACTTTCATGGTCTCTTTTTGTTTTTTGGGGTTCATATATTTTCATTTTTTAGACCTTTTCTCATTCTTTTTGTCCTTTGATTTTTCTTTTAGGACATACCCTCTTTACATTTTTTAATTTTTTAATATGGAAAACATTTGCAGAAAGCAAAGTTATGTAGAATATTACAAGGCTTAACCTTAGTCATTAAAAATTATGACACCTATTGGTATAGGAAACTAACAGTGGCTCCACTTAGGGATGGCATTTCCTTGTGAAATTTCAAGAACTCTATAGATCAGTAGTCTTTGAATTGTTGTTGAATATACCTTGAAAAGTGTCCTTTTGTGCATCTGCATTATTGATACTTATGACAGTAAATATTTCAAAGCTTAGGGCCTTCTCTTCGGGCTTCAACTTCAAATATCACCACCCAATCCAAACTAGACTTTGTAAATGAAGTATGTACACCATGGGAAATGAGAATTAGTAACTTGGTTCAAAGTAATGTTTTAGCATCAGACCATTCACTGGTCCACCTTCTGCATCTGTACCATTAATTTCTCTCTGGAAGAAAGCATTATTTCCTCTGTAAGCATAAATGACATACAGACCTTTCCATATGAAATCAAATTCCTATGTTTACCTTTGTCTTCCCTCCTTGAATCCCACTTGAGCACCTTGTCACCAAGGTAGAAATTTTCAGCCTTGGTTCTCTTATCAAAAATATTTTTAACCCTTTCATGCACAACTTGAGACTTGATATAGACCTCTTCTCTAGTTTGTTGTAGATCAATAGTTTTGTTGATTCTTCTTTGGACACTATTTGGTTCAACCTAAAATTCTTGAAGTAACTTCGTTACTGGTACTCCCAAAGAGGATGGAAAGACAACTTCCATTCCATAAACTAGTTGATAGGGAGAAGTATCAATTGATTTCTTAGTATTCAATCTGTCTACCCATAACTCATTGACTAGCTTTTAATCCTAGTTTTCTTATTGTTCTCTAGTAACTTCTTGATGATGTTTACTAGGATTTTGTTTGAGGATTTTGCCAGTCCATTACCTTGAGGGTAATAGGCTGTAGAATGGCCTAAGGTGATATGATACTTATTGCAAAAATCGATTATTCTTTTGGATTTAAAGGCTGCTACATTATCAGTAATGAGCTTAGTTGGACATCCAAATCTTGATATAATATTGGTTTCAAGGAAGGTTATGATAACAATATATGTGGCTTGCCTTGAAGGTATGGCCTCAATCCATTTTGTGAACTAAGTGAGGATCCATTTGTGTTGGGCAGAGGAAGGTGGGTGAATTTTGCCAATGAAGTCTAAACCCCATTGTAGAAAAGATATTTCTACAAAGATTGGCTTCAGGGGTAAAGGTAAGAGCTTTTTCTTCCCCTCAAAAATTTGACATTTGTGATAGGAGGTCACATATTTTTTGACATCGACAAACAAGGTAGGCCAGTAAAAACCTGCTCTTGGAATTTTATCTATGGTGGTCCTCCAATAAAGGTGTCCTCCATAGTCACCTGCAAAAAACTCTTGCAAAACTTTGTCAGATTCTTCTTTTAATAAGCAATTGAGAATGATACCTTTGTGATCTCTCCAAAACAGAGCATTGTCTAATATACAAAATTTCAAGGATTTCATATTTAAAAATTTGCTTTTAGTCTAATAATTCAGGAGGAGCTTGTAAGTTCAATAAAACATAAAGAATATCAGCATACCAAGGTGATTCAATAAAGGCCTAGCTGATTAGTGGAGTCGCCATCTCCTCTTCATTATCTATTGTTGCAATAAAGTTTATATCCAAGGCCTGGCAGTTAGATTCAGCCATGAGCTTGGCTAAACCTTGGCCCTTGATTAACTTAGTAGGTTTGATTTCTATATCATACTCTAAAATAGTAGAAACCCACTTTCCCCTCTTTCCATCAGGACCATCCTAAGTTAGGATGTCTTTGACTACTGAATTTGGAACGTAGGCTACTATATGGGAATATAAGATGTATACCATAAAGTCCTTAATGGCTTTGACTAAAGCCAATTCTTTCTTTTCCATTATATTATATTTCAAGGGGGAATCTCTCAAGGCTTTGCTAAAGAAAGCAATGGGTTGTTCATAGCCCTGGTCATTTTTCTACAGTAGAACTGCAGCAATTGTGCACTCAGAAGCAAAGGAAAACAAGATGAAATCTTTGTCAAATTTAGGACTGATTAACACATGTGTTTTAGTCAAGGCTAGTTTTATGTCTTCAAAGGATTTTTTAGCCTCAACAATCCATTTAATGGTGGAATCTTTTTTCAACATGTTGTTTAGTAATCTAATTAATTCTGCTAGATTAGATATAAATCTTCTAAGCAACTTAATTTTTCATAAGAAAGCTTGTAACTCTTTAATGTTCCTAGGGTGTTGTATTTGCAAGATGGCTTCTATTCTTGCAGGGTCTATTCTTATACCATCTTTTGAAATTATGTGACCCAACAACTTTCCTTCTTCTAACCCAAACAAAGACTTTTTAGGGTTCAAGGAGATTCCTAATTTCCTGCATTTAATAAAAAATTTTCTTAGATGATCCAAATGTTGATTGTAAGATTTTGAAAATACAGTAATATCATCTAGATATATCACAAGGAAGTCATGAATTTCTTTTGCAAAGACTATATCCATAGCCCTCTGGAAAGTGGCTCTTACATTCATTAGCCCGAAAGGCATTTTCACATACATAAATGTGCCCCAAGGAGTAGTAAAAGCAGTTTTGGGTTGGTCATTAGGATGAACCAAGATTTGATTGTAACCAGAAAACCCATCCAACAATGAGATTCTGGTTGATCCAACTACTCTCTGTAAAATGTGGTCCATTTTGGGGAGAGGGTAATTGTCTTTTAGTGACACTTTGTTGAGGTTTCTGAGATCCACACAGAGTCTGATCTCTCTAGTTTTATTTCTAGTTGGCACCAAGTTTGATACCCAATAAGAAAATCTGATTGGTGCAATTATTTTGGCATCATACATCCTCTGAATTTCTTTCTCAATTGCAGGTAATAAGACAAGATTAATCCTTCTAAGTTTTTGTTTGAAATTATTTTGATTGTACTTAATAGGAATTGTGTGTTGGATGATGTTGCTGTCATAGGATTTGAGGTCCTCATAACTCCCAACAAAGACATCTTGAAATTATTTTAAAACTTCAATGTACTTCACCTTTTCAGTTGGGGGTAATGATTTTGAAACTTTTATTAGTTTAGGATTTTCATCGGTGCCTATATTACATTCCTCTATATCAAACTTTAAAGGTTCCATTTTAGGTTTCCTAGGAACATCATTTGAATCAAAAAAATCTTCCAGAGGGGTTAATCCCTTTAGTAAGAAATTATCCTTGAGATTAATCACTTCAGTTTCTTCACTGATTATTTCATCAATATTAATTTTCTCTAAGTTATCTACATCTAATTTGGTAAGTTTACTTGGGTTGAGTATATCTAGTTCATCACCTTATATCTTATTTATTTCTATCTCACCCTTAGTGTCAAGATCTATTGATGTATCGATATCTATATTGCTATTTACAAACTCTTCTTCTGAAGGTAAAAATTTATTTCTCTATTTGTCATCAGAAAATACTTGTCAATTCTTCAAATTATCTGGAATTGCAGGTCTGTGTCTAACTTCAGCAGTGTACTGATGGTTAGGTTGGAAGGGTAATTTGCAGGTGCTGGCAAACATTGCTAAACTATGGGCTTGCATATTATGTTTTCTAGGGATTACTGCAAGATTTGTTTCTAGGAAAGTGTTAAGTATTTCTACGATAGTTCCCCTATAACAACTTAATCTAGGGTCCTTTTTCATATATACAACATCTATCTATTTTATAATTAGTTCAGAGTCTCCCATGATAGAAACTCTTTTAGCTCCTAGATTCCTAACTAACTTAAGACCTAAAATTAATGCTTCATACTCGAAAATATTATTAGTACATTTAAAATTTAATCTATATGCATGGCCTTTTGAGTGATTATTCTCCAAATTATATATCCACACTCTTGCTCCTGCTCCTAATCTATTGACTGACTCATCAAATTCTAGATGCCATAATATTTCATGCTCATAATTTTCACTAGCTGGTGCAACAGATTTTCCATTATTTACAGCAATTTGACCATCTTGTTTATTTAAAAGTTCTGTAGTTTGGTTAGTTTCATTTTGTGTAAAAACTGAAATTTCTTTTGGTTTTGTATTAATATTGTCTGAAATTTCTTCTTGTGTTTCATCAGCATTATACATGATAAAAGAATCGATATCTGAGTGTATGGAGTAGATGGGAAAGTTTTGAAGCTGATCCTAACTACTTATGATATATTTCATTAAGGTTTCACGATATAGTTTCTTTGGCTGTCCAAAAACAGAGATTGTTGCATATGACATATCTAGTTGTAAGGATCCTTGAAGTTTGGCTCCCCATGATCTGGATAACATCATGCCATATTTTGGTGGGATGTCAGCAACTACAATATCCATAAGGATACTTTTGGAAGGATATTGAACTAAAGTGACACACAGGTCTTTGATCAATCCTAGACACTGTACCTGACTGGAGTCAAATGAAAATAAGTCTTTGTAAGGCCTTGTAATGTCTAGGTTTAATTTCTCCATCACTGATTTGGGCATTAAGTTGTGAGAGGCCCTAGAATCTAACATTGCATTGTGTAGAATTTTATCATGGATACTAAGGCTGATGTAAAAAGGTGGAACTCCTCCTTCCAATGTTTTGCCATTAACATTTGGACCAAATATGAGTTCTGGTTGGTCATCAAACAGGTTGACTGAATCCTCATTTTCAGCAATGTTTAAGGTCTAGTTTATCTGTGATTTGTATGTTTCATTCTTGATTAGTTCTGTTAAAGGAACTAAAATCTTTAGCTTTTCTATCTTTGCTCCCAGATTGAATGGAAAAGAGACCTTTTCTGTTTGAAGGTTTTGAATTTTTGCAGCGGGGACTTGAGTAGGCTTGTCTTCTTTTTCTTTATTAGGGACCTCCTTAGATGGATTTTCAAATATGACGTTTTGAGTTTTGTCCACTGGTTCCTTAGGTGGAATTGAAGTGGATGGAAAATCAAAAGAACGTTGATCAGAGGTTATGTCTACAATTGTGGGGATAGAAGGTTTTGGGTTTTCCCTAAGGAGAATTTGGAGGATCTTTGAAACAGTCACTTCTTTTATTTTCTTGGGTTGACTTTGTACTGTTTTCTTGGCTTGGTCAGGGACATCAACATTCTTTTTTCTTCTTAAATTATACTGTTTATGTACTTCAAAGATGGAAGAATCATATCCTTGTTTATAATCAAATGACTCTCCATACTATATTTGTAATTGTTGCAGCATATGCAGTTCCTGCTCATCTTGGGTTAGAAAAACAGTGTCCTCATCATTTATTCCCATTAGGTTAATTTGTGTATCTTGTTCTGGATCTTCTAGATGGGATGTCTCTGCATAATTTTCTTGAAAATGAGGCCTAATGTTCTGATCCGGTCCATTTTTCCCAATGTTTTGGTTTTGGTTTTTTCTAAAATTTGGGTTTCTAACTGGAGGTGCTTGTTGGTTATCCCATTGAGGTTTCCTCTCCATATTCTCTATTCTATCCATTAGTTTTTCCATAGTTTTGGGTAAGCTATATATTTTAATGTCAGAGGGTGAAGCTTCATCCTTTGTAGTTCATCTTCTTTCATTTCTGACTCTAGCCCTTTTAGCTAACAAATTAGCTTCAACACTAACAACTAAACTTTGTATTTCTTCTAATGTTGGGGGTTTCTTTTCCTAAGTTGGTAGTCCATGTCTGTGTCAAAACTATCAGGGAAATTTATTAATGCTAAGTTAGGTGGGGGTCTAAGATTAACTGGGATGGCGCTATATGTATTATTGAATCTAGTGCAGTAATTTTGAATAGTCTCATTAAGGTCCTCTTCTAATATTCTCATACTCTGAAAGGATTTGTAGGGGATTCTTTTTCTTTTCCAAATTCAAAAATTGATGGTGAAATGCATCTAAAATATCAATACTATTAGCAGGCAATTCTCTAAACCATTTCCTAACATCCCCTGCTAAAGTCTGGGCAAAAAGTCTCATTTGAACATTATCTGTGTCAATCTCATGCAACTCAAAGTAATCTCTTATCTTGTTGACATGTTGTTGTGCAATGTAATGTCACGTGCCATCAAATTGAACAATTTTGCTTTGGTAGTCTGAGGGCATAGCACCAAGTTGGGCAGGTAAAACAAGAGGAGCATATCTATTCTCCATGGTTGTCGGCTGGGAGGGGCTAAGATGTGGGGTTGAGGTACTTGGAGATGATGCAGTAGTGGATGAAGAACCATGACTGGCAGGTGACAAATGGGTGATGATAGGTTGTTCAAGGAGTGTATATATAAATGGTGGTGAAGAATGGACTTCAGAAAGTATTATTGTCGAAGTTGAAGGGAACAATGGTGAACTTAAAGTAATGGACAATTGTTCAGAAATCTTAGGGGTCAGGGCAGTATTAATGGATGATTGTGGAGATTTCAGAATGTATTCATCAATGGATTTGTTGGCCTGTTGAACTTCAAGGTCTGCAATAAAATCAGGATCTAGACCAGTTTCACTGAGTGCACTTTCATATTTTGTTCTAAATAATGAAATATCAAAGGGAAGTTCTTCTAAAAATAACCACTCATCAGGACATGAATTAGCTTTAAATAATGGTATCTAGCTAACTGGACTTTCTTCTTTTTTGGATTTTCTTGAAATTAAGTTAGGATTGTCAGCTACTAGGCAGGGTTTGGATTTGGATTAACCCTAGTAAAATGAGTTTTCTTGGAAGCCAAAATTTCAAATTTTTTAATTGTTTTGTGAGATTTTTTTTCAAGAAAACTTCTAACAAATTATTTTAAGAGGCTCATAATCTAGATTTAGAATTTTCTTAAAGCTTTATTAGGATCGATGATTCGATTTCCAAAGTGGAGTCGCCACTATGTTATCACTCAGAATTTTCTCTAGAAGTTATTAGAAGAAAGAAAATGACTGAGGTAACCACAAACCAACTTTTAAGCATAGGCTCTAGCCAACCTATGGCTCAGAGAGGGCTCTCTCTATATGATTTAGCTTTGTTTGCTGGGATTTTAGGCTAGTTATGAATGTTCAGGGGGATTTTTTATTTGTATTGAAGATTGGATGGTGGGATCCTTGAAACAGATGGATAGAATGATGTCTTTAGACCATTGGGCTATGGAATCAACAGAAGGGCAGCAGAACTGGATCAACTCACTAAAGGGAATGTTCAAAGGGCAAGATAGTAGAGTAGAGTGCAGGTCTTTGGGCCAGAGGGGTGAAATGGTTTGAATCAGGGTGAGAGAGCAATTAAGAATTCTCAGACCGAGACTTAAATGAGGAACAGAGGGTAGTCAGGAACAAAGGGCAATTAAGAATCCTTTGCTATAGATTATAAAGAGACAACCTAAACTAATGAGCAATTAAGAATTCCTTAACTTAGATATCAGTAGAAAACATTTATATGCCAAACTGTTAAAATAGAGTGTAATTAAACAAATTCTGAGATAATACTCCAGTTATAGCATTCTGATTCAGATATACATTGTGGAAAAACTTTAAGAAAGATAACAACAACGTGAAAAAATACTTGTCTGCACTTCGCTCAAGACATGAATCCTGTGAAATATATTTTCTTTATTCATCAATCCAGCTTGCTGGTCCAATCAGTGATACAATAGCTTTACAGTCTTTTGATCAAGAAGTTTATGGAAATGTATAAAAATCCACACTACATACTTCGAATTGTGAAGTATTTATACAAAAATTATTAAAAAATGTCGCAAAATAACTTGAGATTTAATCTAGGAAATACAAATATCTTCTTGCAAGAAGATAGAGACAGCTATTGAACTGCTTTCATGCTGTCCCTTTTATTGTGGTGATTTTGGCCTTTATAATATGGTTTGTAGACCTTTATGCTCTTTGTTGTTTGAAATTTCATACTGGAGGCTTTAATTACTTTTGGCTTTCATCTGATACTCTTTGGCACTAATACTCTTTAACCATGCTAACTTGCCTCTACCTTTTACCCCGTTGTCTGTACATTAACATTTTTACTACATTTTACTATAGTAAGTCAGTGAATTTTTCCCATAATTCAGCATCAAGTAACTTGATTTTCAACATCCTTCTATATATCTCATATACCTCGGTGTACTTAGCAAAAGTAGGATTGGTGATGAATAGGTGTTTCACCTCATGCTGGAGGAAAAACATGTTTTCAAATGTCTCGTAAAGAACTTTAATTGTTTGCAATGCCTTTATCGATGATGTACTGGCCTGTTCTTTAGCTAGCTCTCTGATTTTGTTGTCATAATCCTGTTGTGTCATGAGCTTGTTATTTATGACCAAGGGACTGGGTATCCCTTTCTCTCTCAAAATTTGAAACTTGGCCATCAATCTATCGACAGCTACCTACATATTTTGACACTTGTCCTCCAAGTTTAACATTAATTTTCTCTTGAAAGGACTTTTCTTACCTCCAAATTTTTTTCTGTCCTATCCTCTATATCCAATTCTTGAAGTTCATACTTCTTTTTACTGTTGAGGAAGTGGATAAGTCTAGTTTCATCTTCAGGCATGCCTCCTATTTCTTCCTTGACTTTTTGGACAACTTCTATAGCTATCTTCATTAGGTCTATTTGTTAAAAAATTACTTGAATGGATTGCCAAATATCATTGACAGAGTCAACGATATTGGCCCATAATAATTCCTTGGCTTACCCAAGGGGTTCCTTTAATGTTAGATCTTTCTTCATGGCCTTTAATATTTCATTCATTCAGGAAGCTTTATGCACTTCTTCCTTATGCATGATCTTGGTAATATTGCAATCTATTTCCAAGCTTGTCACCTTTTCTTTCAGTTTTTTCATTTCTGTAGCCTGAATAGACATTTCCTCCATGGCTCTGACCAACTTTGTTGCTTCTTCACCTAATGCACCTGCTGTTGATGTAGAATCTATTGAAACTGGCTGTGTTTTAGGCATGGGAGTTGTGGGAGCCAATGAGGTTGCCAGTGTTGAAGGGACTGCTGTTGACACCATTGGGATGACATTTGCAGATAGAGTGGCAATCACTTTGTTTTAATTGGATTAAAGTGTCCAAATCTTTCTCTATATCCTTTAACCGATCATTAAGTTTTAGGACCAAGTCCATCAACTCTTCATGTCGGTTTGGCTCTCTAAGATCTCTTTTGTTTGGGGATTGAAACTGAGTTATCTTCAATTGTTTTTTCAATGCTGCAATGTAATCTTTTTTTCTCTTGATCATTTGCTAAGTGGCTTTGATGTATTAAGGATCATGTCCCAATTCAGTCACTAAGTCTTCCAAAGACTTCATTCTAGTATCCTTGGCCTGTGAGGAGGCCTTCTCTAACTGATATTGAGATGAGATATTGCTTAATAAATTATGTAACTGATGAGTAACTATGGATTTACCTGTGAGGGTGGAGTATATCATCTCTCCAGCCTATTTGTGCAATTCGATTTGGTCAATGGGATGAATATCCCTTGCCAATACCGAAAAATAAACTCTTTCGTAATCTGCTGATGTCCTTGGTTGTTGTGCAGTTGGTTGTATGAAGGACATCTATAATTTTCCCTCCTTGATGTCAAAAGCTAACATCAACCTTGTCTGATTGGTAGGTGTGAGATTGAGATACTGAGCATAAGTTTGGGCCTTTAGTTTCTCATTTCTCATCTTGATCTCTTTATATCTATCTTTTATATCTTTATCCTTATTAGTAGGGCTACTAAATGAGGATACTTCTGCACTTAGCTTCCTTTCCAATATCTGGGTCTGTGATGTGGATGGCCCATGTGTTTTCTTAGCTAGAGTTGTGCCTTTACTTCTGTCCAGCTCAGTATCAGTTATTTATATTGAGCCTTCTGTGTCTTCCTGCTCTGAAATAGGATTAAGCCTAGGTCTTTTGCTCTGATTGGTCTCATAATGTATGTTTGATGTGCCCATTCCTGAACTTGAGGGTCCCTCCCTGGTCCTTTTGGGTTCTTTTCATCATTTTGAGGAGTCTACATGATAGGAAGGGTGCTCATTGCTGGCTCTTGTTTTTCAAGTACCTGCAGAAACGAGCTCTCATCAAAATGTCTTTCTAAGTCACATAAGGCATTCTCTACAACTACCTTTGTATTGTCTCTGTCTATAAGAGTGGTTTTCACCTACTCAGATTGATTTGCATATCTTTCCATCTCTAGTATGGGGTGGTGAATATAAGGTCCCAACTTGGCCTTCTTTCTCAATCTGGTCATAAATTCTTGAGGGTCATACCTCCACATGAAACTCTTTTGAAACTTCATTTGCTGTAAAATTTGGTCTGCTTCCTTCCCTGCCTCTCTAGAATTGTAGATGAAGGGGCCTAACTGGTTTTTTACTTTGAATTGTGATCTTTTCTTGGCCAAGACAAAATTTATCTCATCAGAGTTCATTATTTGTCTATAGTACTCTAGAGAAAATAACCTCATGGGGAGGTATTTGGGTAGTTTATATGGTGCAAGCTAGCAACCATAAATTATTATCTTTGTGTGGTTTTGGTAAAGGTACCAATCTCCCACTTTTCTTTGTTTAAACAACTGAAGGAACCTTTTGATCTCTAGACTTCTCCTGGGTGGAGGGTTTCCTGTGAGCATAGTCATGACTAGATGAACAAAAGATTCTATGAAACCTGAATAGGTGTATGGTGACTCAAACTTATGGAATAGTGGGATCCAAAAAATAATAGACCTGGGTTGGCCTTTGGTATTTAGCTTCTGGAGGGGAAAAGGAAATTTTTTTGGCTGATAATATAAAAACATATGGTATAGAACAGATGAGTATATAAATACTCTCTCATTATGCATCCTAGTGAACTATTCATGCATTCTCTCAGCTATGAACTCAACATAATTGTACAAAACAGCAGGAGGCTATCCTGGGGCATAAATTGACATGAAGGCCAAGACAATTTCATCAACAAATTCATCAGTGGAGCAGCCTAGGACACATGATATTGTGGTGATGATTTGTTTACCCCTTTCAGAGAACATGGCAGAAACTTTTTTTTTTGGGGGGGGGGTGGATTTTAGGAATGTGTTGCTCTTCATCAATGAAATATTGGAACAATTGGGTCATTCTAGAGGGACTTAACTTGGAATATTGGTCTAAAAAATATCCAGTTGAGAGTGGGGTCAGGTTTAGTCTTGGTTGGAGTCACAGCATTTCAGTTATGGAATCAATTGTAATGGTGAACAAAATCTTTTGGTCAGGGGACATAATATCTCTCGGGCTGGGAATGTAATAGGCATGGCACTGGTGGACAATTTTAAGGGAAAACATGTACCTATGGGAACTGGTATTTGGGAAATTTTGACTCCCAAAGGCCAATATCATCAGCATGGTTGAGGTATCTGTATCTACTTAAACAATGGATTTCAAGCCGGAGGGTCTAGGTAGATGTATCCTTTATTTGGAAATCCTTGTTAGCCAAGGGAAGGTGGTCAAGGTCTAAATGGGGAGTTTTGACAGGTCTAACATCCGAGGCAATAGGGGCAGCCATAATTTAGTTCTTGTGGATTTAAATTTTCCTTTATAGGTTTATTTAGAAGTTTTTCATAGCAACTAGGATTTTTCGGAGGGTTCGGCCGTGGGTTTTTAAATTTAAAGTATTATTCAATTAATTTTACTTAATTGAAACACTGTACAAGGTTGAGCATTTCCGAATTTGAAAGGACAAGTGGTAATTTGTGGTGAAATACTAGGAATTGGGTGAATAATCCGCAAATTGTGGAGTTCAAGGAAGCTGCAGAGGTTCAAATAAATCTGGTATGGACTGAGAGGTTGAATGGGGTCTCCGCAACTTTCTTCAGGGGTGAATTCAAAGTTCAAATGGTGAATTTGGCGTTTGCAGGAATCACACTGGTTCGCAGAGGTTCATAGAACAAATGAGTGAGAAAAGGTGAAAAAGGGCATCTCAGCCTTTTTATGGAGCAAGAGTTATTTTTTGGCAGGTGATTTCGAATGAATAGTAGGTGGCTTGGCAGGTTGAGCAGGAAGGCGTTTCCCAGGCCATTGCACTGCTTTCAGGGGGAAGGCGATGTTGAGGAGTGGTCACCCGATCTACTCCAAAGGGTGACGTGTAGCAGTCAGGGGGTCGAGGAAAACCTCTTTATCGGGCGGGTAACGGTTGGCCTTCGAGTGAAGCCGATATGGCTGTGGACCATCGGATGAGGGCACGGTTGATGGAATGGTAGTCGGGTGACAAACTTGCGTGGAGGAAATGAACAGAGTTTCGGGGGGCAGGGGCCTTAATCATGGTGGTTTGTGATTAACATGGGGTTAATCACGAGGTTAGGGGATCGGGTGGAACTTAATGACAGGGTTAACTTAGGTTTACCGAGATTTGGTAAATTAAGTGGGTTTTGTCGGGATATGGGGTAAATTATATAGTTTATATTAAAATTGAGGGTGGGAATATTTATATAGGGGATTTAATTAATATACGGGAAAAGGTAATTTGGGATTTATATAATTAAGTTAAAAATTAATATGAATTTGGTGGAGTGAATATACCCTTAAGTATAAATGTCAATGTAATATTGCACACTTTATTTACATACACTTGATACTTAGGATAAGATGTCTTTGTGGGTTTTTTGAATGGAAAGGGCTTTAATATGGAGTTGTTTTTACTTTTCCTAGGAAAAAGAGTTTTAACCTTAGGAAAAGGGGTTTTATTATGGAAATGAGGGGGGGAATGGATTTTATGAAGGGGATTCTAGTACTTGATGTCCATAAGTCTTTAAGCTGAGGGTCCGGTCCCTCCAAAAATCAGAGAAATGCTCTGAACCTCTTTGACTTGAAGGATTTAAAGTGCTGGAACATACTTGTGGGTAGGAAATTAGTAAGTAAGGGAAAAATGAATGAAGGGGAGTTAATCGTATTAACTTGCAAACCTTTGCTTCCATAATTGATCATACATATTGAAATATGAGCCTAAGCATGATGCATATGTTTTGACCTAATCAACTTTATACTTCAACAAACTTTCTTCTACTTACCCATTTACCTATTCTAACATTTTTTCTTCATTTATTTAGGTGCATTTAGGCTAGCAAACCCTTATTCTATCTTTTCTTTAATAAAACAAATTATCTATTTCTAACCTTATATCATCCAAGGGCTTAGATTAAACTGATGAGTTCCTTTTATTTCCTCTACCTATCTAATGATTTGCCAAGATTAAACTGTTTGGTGAGATTTTATTCTCTAATTATGAACATAAAATTCAAAGCATGATATAATCAAGATTAAACACTTTGATTACCATGGATTGTGGCATGAATAACAAGCTACACGCAATCATTATTATGCATAAAAGTAAATAGTAGTGGCATTTATACTTGCTCACTTTCATGGTCTCTTTTTGTTTTTTGGGGTTCATATATTTTCATTTTTAGACCTTTCCTCATTCTTTTTGGCCTTTGATTTTTCTTTTAGGACATACCCTCTTTACATTTTTTTATTTTTTAATATGGAAAACATTTGCAAAAAGCAAAGGTATGTAGAATATTTCAAGGCTTAACCTTAGTCATTCAAAATCATGACTCCTATTGGTATAGGAACCTAACACCTCCCATGCACTAGCTATTTTGAGATGATTAATCAGTTAATGGATAGATCTCTGAGTTATACTATTGTCCCACTGCACAAATGACCTTCAACTAACTCTATCAATAGTTAGAGGTGAATTAATTGAATACAACTAAAAATAACTGAACTGGATTACTAAAATTTAGCAATCACACATGAATAACTGAACTCGAAGCCCTTTAACTCAAATTTACTGAGCTAATTGAGTGACATGATCTACATCACACTAGTTAACTGCCTCCAAGTTGTCGTGATGATGTGGTAATTTGATTTACTCAATTTGAATTTAGCCTTTATCAAATTGAGTCTTTCTTGCCACATTTTTTCAACACTCCCTCCTATCAAGAAAGGGATTTTTCAAAACCTTTATCCTGCACCTGTGGAATTCAAATTTAATTGACAATGCCTTTGTTAAGATGTCAGCATCTTGCTCCCCAGTCGAAATTTATTGTAGAAACATAATTCTCCTCTGCACAAAATCCCCACATAATGATATTGTATATCAATGTGCTTGGACATGTCATGAAATACTAGATTCTCAGAGAGCTTAATGCAACTCAGATTATCACAATATATTATTTTCGAGTCCATCTCCTGACTGAAAAGACCCACAAGTATTTCCCTCATCCATATGACCTCGCATGTTGCTTGAATTGCAGCCATGTATTCAACCTCTGCTGAGTTGAGCGACACAGACCTCTGCTTCCTGTTGTACCAAGAAATAGCTACAGACCCAACACTGAAAATAACACATAAAGCACTTTTCCTGTCTGATAGATTCCCTACCCAATATACATTAATGAAGCCTTGGAGCTTCACTCCATTTTTCCTCTTGTACCATAATCTATACTCAATAGTATGGATTTTTCCTTCCAATACATATTGGTATGCCTCACCATAACTTGACTTAGTTGGTTCACTGCTTAGAAAATGCCAAGTCTTGTGTTCACAAGATACATCAAAGATGCCACAAGTTGTCTCTAAATAGTAACATCAAACTCTTCACCTGAAGTGGCATTCTCTTTCCTCTATTTTGTAGCTAGAGGTGTTTCCATGGGATTACAATTTTCAATGTGAAATATTTAAAGTATTTTCGAGGCATACTTCCCTCGAGACATGAAAAAATTCACCATCACCCTGACATACTTCTAGCCCGAGGAAGTAATTCATTAGGCCCATGTCTTTAATCTCAAATTCCCTTCCAATATCCTCTTTGCAAGAGTCGATCAGCAACGCATCTCCTTTCAATATTAAATCATTGACACACAAACCAAGAATAAGAAACTTTCCATCTACCACAATGTGATAGAGGTTCACATAGAGTTCACATCTAATGAACCAAAATCCACTGAGATAACTGTTGATCCAAGTGTACCATGCTCAACATGCTTGTTTGAGACCATACAAATCCCTCTTGACTCTGCACACATGCGACACTCGATCATATGTCTCAAATCCTTCTTTCTACTCTTTGTGAATTTCATCCTCAACAACACCGTTGAGAAAGGTGGTCTTCACATCCATCTAGTGGATTTTCTACCCCACGTGTGCAACCAATGCCAAAATGGATCTGGTTGAGGAATATATTTCAACTAGTGCAAAAGTTTCCTCATAGTCCACTCCCTCTATCTGAGAGAATCCTTTGGCCAAAAATCTAGCCTTATACTTCTTGATGCTCCTGTTACTTGCATGCTTCAACTTTTAGATACATCTTGAACCAACCATTGATTTCCCTTTTGGTTTTGGCACCACCTCCCATACATTTTTCTTCATGATGGATTCTTATTATTCCACCATGGCATCAACCCAAATAGGTTGAGAAACTTCTTCCTCAAATGAATAAATATTTGTCTCAATGAGATTTGTAATGAGAGCCACGTAACTAGTGTAACTACCAGGAGACCTCCTCTGCCTGCTTTGTGACGTGGGGGCTCCAACATTATACCTTGCATCCTGTAACAATCTATCATCTTCTATGGTTCTCTTTCTCCCCCTTCTAGGAGATTCAAGTTGAGTGGGCACCTCCACTCTGCCTCCTGTCTGTTTCAGTGCGTGTGACTACTCCACAACCTCTTAAATCTCATCTTGAGGATCCTCCTTTGGAGCTAAAATCTCCTGCTCTGGTGGGATGCTCAAAACTCATTCCAAAGAGCATCTCGTAACCTTCTCCTTATCGTAATTGACATCTCTCCTCACAAATGTCATCCTCAGTGAAGGTAAATACACATGGTAATTTTGTAGAGTTTTGGTGTATCCTAAAAATGCCCCCAACATTGCTATAGGCTCAAGCTTCTTCCTCAAATCATTGGAGACATGACAATAAACTAAAGCTCCAAAATTTCTGAAATGAGACACATAAGGCTTTCTCCCAAAGAAATCTTCCTCCAAGTATTCTATGAGGACCCAAATTATGAAAGTAGCCATAGATGTAATGACATCCCTTAATCATGGAATATGTACCTTTCTTCTCCTACTATGCTCTTATTCTTCCTCTCAGCTACCCCATTTTGCTATGGGTTATGGGGTGCTATTAGTTCCCTTCGAATACCTTCTTTTGCACAGAAATCCTTGAAGGCATGTGAAACAATCTCACCTCGAGTGTAGCTCCTAAGAGACTTCACCTTCTTCCTAGTCTCCTTCTCAACCAATGCCTTGAATTCAATAAATTTTGAGAAAAAATCATCTTTGTTCTGCATGAAGAAGATCCAGCATTTTCTAGAGAAATCATCAATAAAAATAACATTGTACTTATTCTTTGCAGTGGAGGATATAGAAAAGGGTCCACTAAAATTAGAGTATGCTCTGGAGGGTAGCTCAAATTCATGTCATGGAAGGACCAAATGGAAGTAGTGATCAATGATAATGGTGTGTTAGAATATGTTAATATTGACATTGTAAAACACCAGCAATCAAATGCACAATAATTAGATCAATGGAAGAAGGATGTTGCAAAGGCGACGATAATTCTTCTGGAAGGTGTGAGAGACCATGTGTCTCAAATATCCATGGAAAAGAGACACCATTTTCTATGTGGAATCACTGACTGAGTTATTAAAAAATAATAGTGACCATAGAAAATTGGCTGTGAAAGGCAAACTTTGAAACATAATAATGCAGAAGAATGATGTTATTCCACAATATCTCTTCGGGTTTACTCAAAGTTCATGATGAGCTTGGAGGGGTTGGGGTAAATGTAGCAGAGGATCACCTGGTGAGCCTAGCTCTTCTAGGCTTTCCAAAATCGTGGCACATCTATCAAGACTCTCTAACTTGAAGGGGAAAAAAAAGAATTCAGAAAGGTTGTGGTTTTATTTGGTTTAAGAGGAGCTTAGGAGAAATAAAAGAGATCGGACATCATCCAAAGATGAGGATGAAGAGAATTTTTTTTTGTTGGAAAGGGGAAAAGAGGAAAAGGGAAGAAGACCCTAAGAAAACTTGAATCCAACCAAACTAATGGAAATAGGAAAGACTTGAGAAAGATAAAATTCTTCCATTGCCACAAATTTAGGCACTATGCAAAAAAATATCTGCATAAGAAATCTACCAAGAAGCCATCAGGAGGAGCAGTAGGTGAAGCACTGGCTTCATAATTCGAATTATACTTCACCGTAATAGCATGCATGGCCAACATTTCTATGGGGAGTACGTGGTACCTTGATTATGGTGCCTCGTTCCATATGAGAGGGTGCAAGGAGTTTTTCAGCAGCATGGAGGACAAAGATCTCTAAATGCATATCGAATTGGGGGATGATGGGGCCTATAGTGCTACTAGAATTGGTGCTTTAACCTTTGAGAGGGAGAAAGCCTCTCCTCTTTGCCTCAAAGATGTTATCTTTGTACCCGGGCTGGAGAAGAACCTGATATTTGTAGCAGTATTAGATGATCATGGATATGATGTCATTTTCAATAAAGGGAAAGCCTTTCTTAGATGCATAGCTACTGGGAAAGTGAAGAAGATCGCGGTTTGAGTGAAGATCCTATACAAAATTGAGGTAGGATATTGCATTTAATTGACCACTAAGGCTAAAAAGTTGCAAAGTCTAGATGTTGGAGAAATATGGCATAAGAGGTTGGGTCATCTACACCATGGTGCCTTAAAATCATGCAACAAATTTCCACTGGTTTCCCTAAAAGCTCCCTTGATGAATAGGATGTTTGCAAGGGTTGCACATTAGGGAAATATGTCAGATCTACGTTCAATGGCCAATATAGAAGGGTAGGTGCAATATTGGAGTGAGTCCACTCTGATTTTTGTGGACGCTTTTCTACACCCTCCATTTCAAAACCTAAGTACTACGTTATTTTTATTGATTATTTCCCTAGAAAATGTTGGATCTTCTTCATGCAAAAGAAGAATGATTTTTTCTCAAAATTTATTGAATTCAAGGCATTGGTTGAGAAGGAGACTGGGAAGAAGGTAATTTTTTTCACATGACAGCAAAGATCTATGTGCCAAAGAAGGTATTCGAAGGGAACTGATAGCACCCCATAACCCACATCAGATTGGGGTAGTTGAGAGGAAGAACAAGAGCATAATGGGAGCATCAAGGTCCATATTCCATGATTAGGGGATGTCATTGCATATGTGGGAAAAACCACACAACACAATAGTCTACTTGCATAAGTGAAGTCCTCATAGAATACTTGGAGGAAGATTTCCCTAGGAGAAAGCCTGATGTGTCTCATTTTATAATTTTTGGAGCTTTAGTTTATTGTCATGTCTCCAATGATTCGAGGAAGAATCTTGAGCCTATAGAAACATTGGGAGTTTTTGTAGGACACACAAAAACTCTACAAAATTACCATGTGTATTTACCTTCACTAAGGATGACAATTGTGAGGAGAGATGTCAATTTCAATGAGGAGAAGTTTGTGATATGCTCTTTGGAACAAGACCCGAGGATCTCACCAGAGTAGGATATTTTAGCTCCAAAGGAGGATCCTCAAGATGAGCTTCAGGAGGTTGTGGAGTAGTCACATGCAGTGGAGAAGATAAGAGGCAGAGTGGAGAAACCCACTCAACCTAAATCTTTTAGAGAGGGGAGAAAGAGAACCATAGAAGATGATATATTATTGCAGGATACAAGGGATAATGTTTGAGCCCCCACATCACAATGCAGGCAAAGGAGGTCACCTGATAGTGACACTGGTTACATGGTTCTCATTACAAATCTCATTGAAGCAAAGATTATTCATTTGAGGAAGAAATTTCTCAACTTGTTTGGGCTGATGCCATGGGGGAAGAAAATGAATCCATCACAAAGAAAAATGTATGGGAGGTGGTTCCAAGACCAAAAGGGAAATCAGTGGTTGGTTCAAGATGTGTCTAAAAAGTAAAGCATGCAGATGACAGGATAATAAAGGAGTAGAAGGCCATATTTTGGCCAAAGGATTCTCTCAAATAGAGGGAGTGGACAGTGAGGAAACTTTTGGACTAGTTGTAATATATTCCTTAATCAGATCCATTCTAGCATTGGTTGCATAGATGGGGTAGAAAATCCACCAGATGGATGTGAAGGCTGCCTTTTTCAATGGTGTTGTTGAGGATGAAATTCACATAGAGTAGCCAGAAGGATTTGAGACATATGATCGAGAGTCACATGTGTGCAAAATCAAGAGAGATTTGTATGGTCTCAAATAGGCACATTGAGCATGGTATACGTGGATCGACAGTTACCTAAGTGGATTTGGATTAATTAAATGTGAATCAAATGTCAGCCTCTATCACATTATGGTAGATGGTGAGTTTCTTATTCTTGTTTTGTGTGTTGGTGATTTAATATTGAAAGGAGATGAGTTGATGATCCACTCTTGCTATTGCAAGGGAAATTGACATGAAAGACATGGGCCTAATGCATTACTTCCTGGGGTTGGAAGTATGGCAGGGTGATGGTGAATTGTGTTTCTCGGGGGATGTATGACTCTGAAATACTTTAGATATTTCAAATGGAAAATTGTAATCCCATGGACACACCTCTAGCTACAAACTAGAGGAAAGAGAATGCCACTTGAGGTGAAAATTTTGATGCTATTATTATAGGCAACTTGTGGCATCTTTGATGTATCTTGTGAACACAAGGCCTAGAATTTTCTATGCAGTGAACCAACTAAGTCAAGGTATGGTGAGGCCTACCAAGACGTATTGGAAGGAAACAAAGCATGAGTTAAAATACCCCAAGGCACTGCCAAGTATGGATTATGGTACATGAGGACAAGGAGAGTGAAGCTCCAAGGCTTGACTGATGAAGATTGGGTAGGGAGCCCATCGGACAAGAAAATTATTTTAGGTGTTATTTTCAGTGTTGTGTATGAAACTATTTCCTGATATAATAGGAAGCAGAGATTTGTGGTGCTCAACTCAAAAGAGGTTGAATACATGGCTACAATTCAAGAAACATGTGAGGCCATATGGATGAGGAAAATACTTGTGGGTATTATCAGTTAGGAGATGGACTCGAAAATGATATATTGTGATAATCCGAGTTGCATTAAGCTCTACGAGAATCTAGTATTTCATAACAAATCCAAGGACATTGATATCCAATACCATTATTTGTGCAACTGTGTGTAGAGGAGAATTAAGTTTTTACAATACATTCCAACTGAGGAGCAAGAGTTGACATCTTGACAAAGCCATTGTCAAGAGGTAAATTCAAATTCCATAGGTGCAAGATAGGGGTGCTGAAAAATCCCTTTCTTGCTAGGAGGGAGTGTTGAAAAAATGTAGCAAGAAATACTCAATTTGAGAAAGGCTAAATTCAAATTGAGTAAATAAAATTTACACATCATCACAACAACTTGAAGGCAGTTAACTAGTGTGATATGGATATTGTCACTCAATTAGCTTAGTAAACTTGAGTTAGAGGGCTTGTAGTTCAGTTATTCATGTGTGATTGCTAAAGTTTAGCAATCCAGTTCAGTTATTTTCAGTTGTATTCAATTGATTGACCTCTAACTATTGATAGAGTTAGTTGAAGGTCAGTTGTGCAGTGGGACAATAGTCTAACTCAAGGATCTATCAGCTAACTGATAAATCATCCCAAAATAGCTAGTGCATGTAAGGAATTCAAGTTCCTCAACTAAAGTGGAGATGAAAGAAAGTGTAAAATTAGTTTTAGACTATTTTTGAGTGTTGCATGAGTAAGAAGATCAATCCTTGGGAATTTCATAATCAATTTGGAGGAAATTCCTATTTTTTAAGGGTTAATTTCCTCTAGATTTGTGCAAGGAAATAGGAGGCTTGGTGAGAAAATAATGAGCTAGGTGTTGGCCAGTGTTTGTCATTGAGAAGAGAGGGAAATTATTAGTTTTCATGTTAGGCTCAAAGTTAGAGCTATAAATTGTAATAGTTTATTTATTCAATTGAGTAATGTAAAGAGGCTTGAGGGGATTTCCCAAGTTGGGTTCCCCTAGAATAATTGTGTATTTGTGTTTTTTCTTATTGCATATCTATGCATGTTGTTCTAAATTTTGGTTTCCATTCCTTAGATCAGTAGAGTAGACTTGTGTCTCCTGTTTTTCATTTTGAAATCTTGAGCAATTGCAATTTCTATCAAATTTCTACATAATAAGTGGAAAACTTCCACATAATTTCTACTACAAGTTAGGAAAACATTCAAATCATTACAGTATATTACTTTTATTATTTCTTGTTGTGCCCAAAAACTAGGAATATAGATAAGAATAAACTAAAAATATAAGAATATAGAAATTATAATTTACGTAGACTGTCACCGTCCATGGTTCCATTCCTAATAGCCCATGACTTCATCAGTAATTTCTAATCCAAGCTACCCCAATGACATAGTTAGCACCTTCGACACGATACTCTTGGCTTCAACATTTGAAGATGTTGAAGTTCAAGAGTTTGTTCCAAGGCCATCAAATTGAATGCCTCGATAGTGCAAACACAATGTAGTGAAACGATCCATCACCCACACATCCAAACTTACAAATCATCACCCAGACATCCACCCATAGCATTGAGCATGGCGAGCGAATGGAAGATGGAGGAGGCGAATAAAAATTAATAAATTAAATCATGTAATGTGTGAGATGATAAGCCTTAATGAAATCACAACCCTTTGGAGGAATATTCTGCTAAAATCAAATTGGATTCATCAATTTAATAAAAAGATTAATATCCACTCAAAGAAATTGTGCGATATCAATATTTGTGTAATCACATAATGATAAAGATAAAATAAACATACATGAAGATGTGATAAGTATTCATTATTTAGGTAACAGGTGCCGAAATAAATCAATTTTAAATTAACTCTATTATTCTTTGTTTTGAAACTGAAAACATGTTCAACTACTTTTCATATCATGTGTTGGATGATGTATTATACTAACAAAACTCTCTTGAAATCAAATCTTGTCCACCCATTTATGTAAAAAAGAAAATTCCTCAAGCCCAATTCCAATATAGAGCATGCCTACGATGTAATTAAAGTTTTGATATGGTTATTATGCATTTTTTGCTTGCTTTAAAGGTGATTAAATGGAATCGAATCAACTCACATGAAATGACTTATGAAATGAAGAATTTTTTCACAGTGATTTGAAGGCATCAAGATATTTGATAAATCTATGGTTTTCTCTAAATATGTGTATCAAACTATCATTGTACATGGTACTAAAAAAATACCGGGACATTAATATACACTACAGTCCATTTGATACCAAGCACAAGGTAATGTTGATATGAAAATCAATATGCCTCACATGTCACCATTTTGCAATCGATGTTTAAATTGTTTAATTATTGGTAGGTAAGTTTGTAAAGTCACACCACGTTCCTTTGAAAGTTGGGTCAAGCTTTGGGTAGTTGGTTGAACCTAGAAAGAAAGTGGTTTCGACTTTATTTTGATACGAGGAACCAACTGGAAAGACTCGAAGTTCCTATGAAAAGCCTTGGTTTGACACACCAATTATTTGCAACCAAATTTTATCACCATATAAGAAATATCATTAGGGTATGTTCCAAGCACTTCACAGCACACATGTACATAGTAAACAAAGTGAATCTAATATCAATTTATTGTGCTTGCAATGGGTTAAACCTATTCTTAGTTATTCCTCGATTACATTTTCCCTGTGTTATTCTATTTGAACTTTTCAAGTATAAGAGAACACACCTTTTTGAGAAGTCTAGCCAATTCAAAGACCCACTACTCCTGCAAAGTCACATTTCCTATTATGCTCATTTACATGGTTTAAACTTTTGATAATGATGAGCTAAAAGTCTTCGGTATTGTGATTCAAAGATTCAATGTGATATTAGCAAGAGGGTCATTCATTTCCCTCCTACGAGCATTATGTTCCTAGGTGATATGCTTACAATATAGAGGCATATATGTTGTTAAAGATAACTAATTACTTGTGCATGCAATTTTTTTTCTAAATTTAGAGTGTCAGTTAACTAAGTCAAGCGTGAGTGAGTTTAGTGTTATTATGGTAAAGTCGAATTTAGAGTGTTTTTTTGTATGTTGAAGTTAGTTTGGGTGAGTCGCTAGTTCAAAAATTATAAATACCCCTCATTAGGTTCATTGTAATCATCAAGCTTGTGTTATCAATAGAGAAAAGCCACAACTCGTGTTATTGTTTGTGTGTGAATTTATTTTGTTTTTACCACTCCCTTTCCAACAAATTAATATCAAAACCAAGGAGAGAATACAAGTTTCATGGAGCCTATAGAGCTAACAAATCTGTAACAAATAGAAAGCCAATTAGAAAAAACTGGCAATTTTTTTTAAAGAAATCACATCACAGAAAGGTTGCATAGTTATGGTGCGACTGCTGCCCATTTGATGTATAAAAGGTGTGTTTACTAAGGAAACACTTGTGATTCATCGCACATCCCCTCCATCGAAAAGTGCGATGAGCCAATGTGCATTTTAAAAAAGGAAAAGTCAAAGTCTTGTGCATGAATTTATAACGTTTAAAAGTTTTGAAGTTAAAGAATGACGTGGGTTTGAGTATTTGGGCGAGCCATATTTCCCATGCTATCGGGCCATAAATGAACAGCGGCTTTATATGCCCACCGTTCGATTTCGTCCTTAGCAAAATCGAACGGTGGGCATATACAGCCGTCGCTCATTTATGGCCCGATAGCATGGGGTTTATTGGTTGCCGAGCATTTGAGCCTTTATGAAAGACTCACGTGGGTGAAGAGTATTCAAAACTTTTTATAAAGGATGTAAACTTTTTATTAAAAGGGTTTTATAAAGGTTTTAAAAGACTTTTGTGAAAAAGTTGAAAAAGGTTCATAAAGTTTAATAAAGGGATTTATATGTTTTTTAATAAAGTGTAATTTAGGTTTTTCCTCATTAAAAAAGTAAAGGGTTTGTGAAAAAAGTTTTTATAATTTATTTTTTTTGGGGTTAAAGGAAGTTCTTTTAAGAGTATTTTTTTTAATATGGTTTCATTAAGTTTAGAGTCACAGTTTTTATCATTTATAGGGAAGAATTATGACATGTGGGTCACTAATATAAAGACCACGTTAAACACTCATGATGTCTAGGAGTACATTAGGGTTAGATTTTCATAACCTAATGATGCAAAAGAAGAACGAGCCCTCACACATGCAGAGAGGGAGAAATTAAGGATAAACAAAAAGAAGAATGCACAAGCGTTGCAACTTATCAACGATGAGTGGACCAAGTAGTGTTCCATAAGATTATGATCATGTCTTCAACAAAAACAACATGGGAGATTTTGGAGATGAGCTATAAAGGTATGGCCAAAGTCAATATGAAGCTTCCAAATTGAAATTCTTGAGAGACAAGTTTGAAATATTGGTTTTAATGTGATTGAAGGGCTTTGATATGTAAAAATTTTATATAAATTGCAATTGATCAAGATTTCAAACTGAAAAACAAGAGACACAATTCTACTCTACTGATATGTGGAATGAAAACCACAATTTAGAACAACCTGCACATAAATGCAATAATAAAAACCACAAATACACAATGATTTTTAGGGTACCAACAAGGAGAAACCCCTCAAGCCTCTTTACTTTAATTAGGTGAATATAGAAACTATTACAAATGCTAGTTCCAACTCTGAGCTCAACTTGCAAAAGAATAGTTGTTCTCTCTACTCGTTGACAAACTCTTGCCAACACTTAGCCAATTATTCGCTCACCAAGCCTCATACTTTCTTGTGAAAATCATGAGGAAATTAGCCCCTAAAAATTTGGAATTTTCTCCAAATTGATTGTGCAATTCCCAAGAATTGATCTTATGACTCATGCCACACCTTTATGCTCAAAACTAGCCAATAACTTATGTTACACTACCTTGGCATCTCCACTTCAGGTGAGGAACTTGAATTCCCTACATGCACTAGCTATTTTGAGCTAATTAATCAGCTAACTAACATACCTCCGAGTTAGACTATTGTCCCACTACAGAATTGACCTTCAATTGACTCTAGCAATAGTTAGAGTCAAGTTAACTAACTACAACTGAAAATAATTGAACTGGATTACTAAAATTTAGCAATCACACATGCATAATTGAACTCCAAGCCCTCTAACTCGAATTTACTGAGCTAACTAAGTGACAAGATCAATGTGACACTAGTTAACAGCCACCAAGGTGTCCTACTGATGTGGAAATTCAATTTAGTCAATTTGACCAAGGCTAAATTGAAATTGAGCCTTTTTGCTACATTTTTTCAACATATTAAATTAAGTTTCAATATATCAATGTATGGTTGATAGTTTTGCGTGGTACATAAAATAACAACTCCTATTGTTCGAATTTGCAAAAATTCTTAATTAACATTAGTATTGATCATCTAGAACTAGAAATATAATTAGGATCAATGTATGGTTGATACGTTTCCAAGGTATGAAAAATAAGAAATGTTATTGCTCAAATTTGCATGCTTAATCATGATGAGTATGTAGCATCTTCCAAAAACTTTATTAGGAGGCTTTTTTATAGATGTCTCGATATATAAATTCATAAGTTTTTATTGGAAATTCACAAATAATTTAGGTTATTATGAAACCCTTCAAGGTTTTGGATGAAAACTTGTCATTCGAATTAAAGACTAGTTATATTGATGTTGTGGAACTTATCCTTAAGTGTCATATATATATTTACCCAGAATTTTCTATGATGTTAATATTTAATGAAAGAAGGTATTAGATTATGAAAATTTGTATTTTAAAATTAAATTTTCTTATCTTATTAAATTTTAAATATCGTAGAAAAATTTATATTAGTAATTCTTCGGATGATAATTTTTATAAAGTTTTAAAAAATAAAATTTTACATTTATTAAATACCATAAAATTTGAGTTTTACCTATATACCTACACTGTATACATTTATTTTATAATAATCATAAACACTTTATAAATGTAAATTAACTAAATTTTATCGCCGTATACTAAATAATACTACACCATGTGAGATATAATTTAGAAAATCCCCCAATTTACATGAGTCATAGCACTTGCTCATCCCAAACATTCACAATGTTTTGTGCTATACGTCGAACGTCAACATACTTATGATACAAACTGTAATCAGAAATCCTAAATTTTTTTATAGCAACCTTTGGATGTAGAAACAAAATAGAATATCATAGTGAGCTTCTTGTCACACAGGTGAGAGGGGACCCACCTATCAATTAGTTTAAGTTTTGTTGTTTTGTTATGCTTCTTTATTTCGGGTGAAAACTAATAAGTATTCCCAATGGCTGGTGTATTTTGCAGGTAGGTGGGTAACATTGTCTCAACTTTAGCTGATATTTGGTCGATTGATGGTAATAAGCACACTGTCTGAATTAACAAGTATTTGATTTCTTATATAATCTTAAATATATTATTTTTCAGTTATATAGTTAAATATTTTCATAAAAATGGTATAAAGTAAAGGATAAAAATAATAAATTTATATTATAAAGATGATTTAAAAATTTTATTGTGATAAAATGAAATATATATTATATATAATATTAAATTTGTTATTTATTAAAATTGTTTTGTTTAGGTAAGAGTTAGTTTTTTTTTTGACAAAAAAAAAAAAAAAAAGAGTTAGTTTTTTTCAAATTTAGATATTTGGTGAGAGTAACAGCTTGTCCCCTATAGACTATTAGTGTATCATTTTCGTCATGAATAACCATGAGTCATAATACAGAGAAAATTGGAATGACACAGAAAAGAATAGCATGGCAACTGCTCAAGGATGTTGATCTCAATCTGCACCAATAATATCTCTTTTCTCTGCACCAGCGGGGCACACAAGTGGCATTTCTCAGATTTATTCGAAATATTCATGGCTGATTAAAATTACCATGGTGTGGCAATTCATGAAAATTATTTGATGGACTATGTTCTACCAAGTCCAAAGATTAACATAGTTGAAAACAGAAACACGTACGAGGTATCCTATGTACATTTTTTTATGTGATTTTAAATTTGCATATATATTGTTCCAATGGTCAATTAAGAATCTTTATTCTGTATTTTCGTCCATAACCATGAAAAAGAACAATCCCTGGCATCGCAACCGCAGCATTCTATTTTCTTAACAACATCACCAGGAGATTTTATTATAAAACACGAGAATGGCATCATTCAGACAAGATATTACGAAACGAACATCCCTCCGCAAAAGGATTACAAAACGAACTTCTGGCAGACATGGCTCTGTACTCTAAGCATCTCACCAACGTCTACAGGTAAATGAGTAATATACCCATCATCTCCATGATGTTTATTCTATATCCCTAATAACCTGCTAGCAAACATACCCATATTGTAAGTCGAAATGATCCAAGGGAGTGCAATGCAGTTGATCTGCAGACATCAAGAAATCGATAGTTATAACGCAAAATATTGAAGATCGAAGATGCAGCAAACAATAGTTATAATGAATAATAACTTTACCTTATTAGAAGAGAATGGTTCTCCACATTTGCTTGGCAGAAGCTAATATGGCGGCGGCGACAGAGACTTGTAAGAGTAATGGTTTGTAGGTGGTGAGGCGTAGACGGTTGGTTTGGGAGGGGGAGAAGAGGAAGTAGGTTCTGCTGTGGGAGGAGTTAGACTTACGACAATATGGGTTGTGGGAGGAGGAGATTTGTATTCGTATGATTTTTCTGGTGGGGATGGAGTAGTTTTTGGTGGTTTGTGCTTGGGAGCAGGAGGAGTTGGCCATGGTTCTGTTGGTGAAGGAGGAGGAGGAAGTGGTTTGTGAACTAGCGGAGGCTTAGCATATGGGACAGGAGTTGGTTTTGGCAGTGAAATCTCCCCCTTGGGAGGAGCTGGAGATTTGTAGTTGTATGGAGGAGAAACTGGCACTGCTTCAGGAGGAGGTTTGCTTTGCACTGGCGGTGGTGTCTCCACGACTGGGGGCTTCGAGACGGGTGTGGGCGCAGGGGGCGGCTCAGAATGAGCTGGAGATGGAACGTCAGAAGGAGGAGGAGGTGATTTACAAAGGAAAGGCTTCAGAGGTGGCGAGTTATAGAATGAGGCAATTGACGGATTTGCTGAATAAGTGCAGCTAGCAACCAGAACCAGCAATAACTTGGAAATGGAATACATCCCCGCAAGCACAGCCATCTTCTAAAGCGAAGTTGTTGGTATCAGATGGTTATAGATGATTGGTATTTATAGCAGTCTCCGGATGCAAAGCAGTCGTTGTGGTTGATAGTATTGTAGAGTGGGTCTGCCTCTAACTGACATTGTTTCCCTTTTGAAACTAATTTCCATGTTAAAAAGTGTTCGTCTGACATCTCGTTAAAATCCGGATGATATTTGTTCACGATAGTGTTTTCTTTCGAAAGTTTTCTTTCTGGGTCTAACTGTTATATATGTGACATTTTTATTCCAATTGTAAATTGCAGAAATATTTTGATATCCAATGAAAACATTAAAGTTTTGTTTATCTCAATGTTCTCCCCGTAAAATTCCAACACTTCCCATCTAGATAAGTTCAGCAAATTACATTCTAGATAAGTTCAATGGAAAACATTAAAGTTTTATCTATCTTATTGTTCTCCCCGTAAAATTCCAGCGTAAATTTCCAACACTTACCATCTAGATAACTTCAGCAAATTACATTCTAGATAAGTTCAGCAAACCAAACTTAACCAAATTAACATTGAAAAAGAGTAAGTTTTTAGGAAAATTTGAATTAGGAAAAGAGTAAGTTTTTAGGAAAACTTGTCGTGACGATGAACCACATTGGTTGGTTCGAAACGCGTCGACAATAGATTGATTATGTGATTTTGCCAAAAATTACTAAACAATGAATTATAACTCTTAAGTTTCAAGATTTAAGATATTTAAAGACTTTTGATAATACTAAATGTATTCCCTTATCAAAAATTGATTTAAAGTATATTAAAATTAGATTGTTTTTTGGAGAAAAAACAAACAAATTCTCTTAAAAAAATTCCTCACAAAATTATAGACTCGGTAGACAACGCCGAACAAAATAATTCGTTCATTTACTCTTATTGTTATTCGCGAAATAGTCGGCTGTGATTAGCAAACATTTTCACGTGCAGCAGGCATAACGTAATAGAATGAAATGGCTTACCCAGAAATAATGTTGGATTTACCTCTCGGTAACTGTTGCCTCTAAGTCAAACCGTGGAAAAAGACAATGCTCGGCCAATCCAACGCGCTTGTCTGGCCTCACGGGAGTGATATGCATCACCGAAAGGCCGTCTGGGATTCTCTCACAGAAAGCTGGATCCAACACTATTCATGCAATACTCTTGATAATGATTACGGCGACCTGGCTTTTAGGTATGCAAGAAAACGAGAATGTGCAATATTGTCAAGAAGTGTATTTATAGTATTCACATGGCTAGTTGTAATGTTCCCCTAAATATTTGACTTTGATTTTATTGCGGTAAATGACGAAATGAATTGATATTATTATCTATTTGAATTTAAATAAGATTGGTTTAAAAAAAAATTAAGAAATGTTTTCTTTAAGCGCTCGCAATTTCTCAAAGGGGAAGTTAGAGGCAAGACAATTGTTGTGATTCCAATCTTCAATGTTTTCCATAACTAGAAGGGCTTCTAAAGGAAAATAGGGGGAAAGGAGGGAAAGTTTTGTGCTGTTGGGACAGACAAAAAAGAAAAAAGAGGAAAAAATGGCTAAGTCTGGTGATGATTAGATAGCCAAGCACTAAGTGCGAATATCTTGCTGCGGACAGTGGTCCTGCAAGAGAGCTAGGGTGGAGATTCTAGTCCCGAAAGATGAATCTCATGGACGGGTGGCAAATTGGAAGCAGATGAACAGAGGTAATCTCGGCTTCTCAAGTGTTTTGCAAGTTACAGTGACTTAGGTAAGTAGCTGAACTATTTTAGAAGCATTTAGAAACATTAAGGACGTAAGCTATATTAAATGGTTGCACTGTTGTGTTTAATTATATAAAAAAAACACTGAGTCATTGGTAAATGAGACTCTTACTAGAAAACCATGTTAAAACCGATGAACAAAACAGAAGAACACTGCGAGGGTCATAATAACAGAGCAATTGTACAGTTAAGGGAAACAAAATGTATACATGTAAACCATCTCTTATCCCGTTGGGACGCAGAGCAGAGCACTGCAGAAGTAGGTGAAATCATGAATTAGTGAATAGGGAAAAGTCCATAAAGAAATAGCGTTGTATAACTCTACAGTTGTTAATTAAATTTTCCTTCTATGGAAGGGAAATTTATAGTTTATGTGCCTAAAACCTAGGTGTAGGGTATCGTTTTAGAATTAAAAGTTTGCCATAGCAAGAGTTGAATTACATTTAAATTACATTGAGGGTTGAACATGTCCTTCGAATGGATGGTTTTCTTAAATTCCTTCGGATAGCCTAGAACCCTCAAATTATCGTGTTTGTACTCAAACCCTCGATTGAGATAATCCGTTATCGAATCAGTTAACTGCCGGATAAGTATATGTCTAGTGGCTATATTGTTTCTGTCATACTACAACAAGAAACACCCCTATCATTATTGCCCAAATTTAAGTATATATCTAGTGGCTAAATTGTTCCATCATATTACAAACAAAGAAAACAACAACCGTGGCTTTACGGCCAAATTGTATCAGCAAGATCAAACAGTGAAGAATATAAATACGCTAAATTATGTAGCCAGAGGGTTGTAACCAAAGGGTGAATCAAATGACAACGTTCATTGGAAAATAGCAAGTAAATTTGTGCAATATTAAACTAAGAAAAACATGCAAACAATAACCGTGGAACTCATATTTAAACAAATATTGACACCGCCTGCAACTCTGTGGTAAACTAAGTTGAAGAGCTTTATTAGGTAAACAAAAATACACGGTAATCGCATTTGGGAACAGTATAAAGCCTACAGTAATCGTAATCCAAGAGGGAGACATCCTAAATGTATAGGACATATATAATCATTCCATAAACCAAATGTCATTAGCACATGACTTTCAGTGCTTATAATGAAAACATAAACTTCAGGAGATGGATAAGCTATAACATAGTTTAAAAATAATTACAAATAGGTCAGTACGGCTCATTCGGCTTCAGAGGTAAAACCCTCGAAGAAAAAATTCTCTACAAAATATATACATGATACATGAGAACAGAGTCTCGACGGGCGAGCTAAAAACCTAAGTAATACATTGTAGAAACAACATTAAACTCTGAGATAAGTCCCTTTCACAAGAATATTAACGAAGCAATCATTTGAAAACCATAACCAGGTGGAAACCCTCATTCCTAGAGGAATTTGGAGTCAATTCCTTCTCTGGAGAACGGGGGTTCTTTCGGTGCCAAGCTCGAAGACAGAGCCGAGGGGAACCTATAGGAGACCAAAAACATTAGTTAGATACCCAAGTAGTCTCAGGATGTATAAAAAAGTAAGAACTCTGAGTGCATGAGGGGTTTCAACCACTATTGTGCAAGGAGTTTGGAATTACACAGTTTATATAGCATAAGTCTTACCAGTGACAGAGTTGGAGAACGAGGACCAAGGTAGGGTGTGCTGAGCAGCTCCAATTACCACCGTAGAAGCCTGGGTCGAGAAACAGAGCAGGGCTTGGATGAGAGCAACAACCAAGTGGTGGATCAAACAAAATGGCGGAAGAATGAAGTTTCGAATCAAGACCAAGTGGTGTGTACAAGGACTGAGCTCTCCACGACCGTTGGATTGCCAAGCCAGCTCCAACATCGTTGATCCAAATGGGATCCCGAAGCTGTAGCAGAATCGAACAGAACTGCACATGCCATGTACAGTGGTAGTGCAGATATGAACATAGTAATTCCAAACATTAACAACAACAAGGCGGATATATCGACGACCATGATTCCGTAACCCACTTTTCCATGACAAAAGACGATGTAGATTGAACTCGCACCGTGGATTAATTAAAGGCTGAGTCTCCCACCTTCATAAATATATGGATTACGCACACGTAGATGGGATGTGAAGTTAATTCACATTGAAATATTCAGATTGGATTTGTTTGCAAACGATACGAAATGATTAACTTTGGGATATGTAAAGGTTTGTATTTATAACTGTAAAAAAAAAATTATTGGGGACATGACAAGTGGTATCAGAGCCACGTTTTCAAAACTGTGGCCTCTGGGAAATAAATAGCTGAAGTAGATTTATTTTATATTACCCTTGCATTTCTACTTATACTCAAAGAACAAATTAAAATAAATAAATAAATAAAAATAAAAAATAAAAAAATTTGTTAATGTGCTAACCCTTCCTCTATTCCTATTCTTAGGCTAATATCAGGAAAACAGAAGAAAACCAACATGAGAAGGGCAGGCAGCGGACCACATAGGTTTGTAGCAGGTCAGGAACCTGCCACAAGCCCTGGAAATAACCCAGAATTATGGGTACAGCTTGGAGAGGAGACTTGCAATACAAACCTTGCAATATTAGAGACAGTACAAGAGTTGAAAAGTGAAATGGGACAATTACGGTAGGATAATGCAAGGTTAACCATGGAGTGGGAAAGGATTTTAAAGAGCCTATCAAACAAACAAAATCAACAACCGCTGAATCTCAGTGCTGAGCAGCGAAGGGTGTCGGAAGAACATAATCACCACACAGAACCAGAGGAGTCAAAAGGAAGGGATGAAGAATGGGAAGAACGATCTGACAACGCTTCCGAGCAGCATACATAAAAAAGGCAACGAATAGAGTTGCAAATGGAATTCCGTAAGATCAAACCGCCACACTTTGATGGAGAACATGAGGAAGCACCTGAGGCATGGTTGATTAATATGAACAAATATTTCTAGCTATATGAATATGATCACAACCTCAAAGTACGATTAGCCATTTTCCAATTACAAGGGAAAGCCACCCTATGGTGGGAGGAAGTCAAGATTGTGAGAGGAGTAAGTGACCAAAATATCACCTGGGAAAAATTTGATAAATATTTTAAGGTACTGGATAGAACGTTTCTATGACGAAAAAGCGAGAGAATTCCATGACTTTTGCCTAAGACAGCAAACCATGGATGAATTTATTACTCGTTTTACATCATTACTTCATTATGTACGTTATATTAGAGAGGAAAAGACTAAAGTACAGAGGTTTGTCAGTAGTTTACCCTTGAATATGAGGGAAAGGATTGAGTTTGAAAATCCAAAGACAATGGAAGAAGTAATGAGTAAGGCCTAAATTTGTTACCAGCAAAGTAAACAGAAAGGAGAGGTTGTGGGTAAAAGATGGACTGATAAGAGAAACAACAGATTAGCTGAGAATAATAAAGGGAGCCGAGGTGGAGGTAAGAAGGGCTTTGCACAAGGCAAAACAGTAGGAATTTACATAAAAAATCACTCAGGTCAAAGCCAACCAATGAGTCAAGGACCAGTGAACCACCTAGGAAATTAGATAGTGAAGGAACAGCAAGGCCTCCCATGTAGTGTTGGGACTGCGGTGGACCTCATTACGTTAAAAATTGTTGGAAATAATACTGAGAGGGGGGGATGAATCAGTATTATCAAATTCTTATCAATCTATCTTCCTTATTTATACTTTGAATAATTCTTCAAATATTGATCATTACTTTGTATGTCAGTATCATAAAATAATGAGCAGGAACAAGAAAAGCAAATAGTCACACAAAAGAACACCAGATATAAGGTGGAAACCCAATGTGGGTGAAAACCACCTGCTGCAATATGTCTCTATCTTCTTTCAATTAGAAACTCCTTTTACAATTATTTTGTATTGGTGTAGTCCTTTACCAGTATGCAAGCTACAACCTGCAGAGAGCTACAACCCTCTCTCGTTCTCCAGCTTCTCCTGGAAGGGAGCTACAACCCCCTTAGCTCTTGTACTAGCTAAGATACTAGTACGTAGGCGCTGGCCTACTGAAGGCTACAACCTTCTCTTTCTTCCAGGGACCACGTTTCATAAATTTTCAGACTGGATCCATGAACATCAATCAATCATCAAGTATATCTGCATCAAACAATCTCCTTTTCCCAATTAGCACTGAATCAAGTAAACACTTCTTCGACAGCTGTACCCAGAACATAGTAACAGTAACCACACACCAAATTCTGAACCCAGAATACTGCAGCAATAGACAGAGGCAGCTAGATAATAATTTAAAGATATACGCTACTTCAACAACCTGAAGCCTGCATGCAGATCTATAAAGGATAATTCCTTCTTTCAAATATTCAGACACTAATTAACCCAGATTGTCAGATTTATAGATCAAGCATGCGCCTCATATAACAGATCAAAATCATGCAAAGATACTATTATTCAAGCATAAATATTATGACCCATCAAAATAACTTATCCTTCTTTATGCATTAAGGTTCCTCCTTCATTCAAATCCAGATCTGCACCATAACCCAATCACAAATATTTCAGATCTAGCACTTATTAGATATTCAATTCATTCGATGATGCTTTGCCAAATGATCTCCTTCCTCTTTTATAGTCTTAGGCCTTCCACAATACCACGGTCCAAAACCATAGGATCAAAAAACTGTTGGACTAATACCATGAACCAACCATGAAAGTGCGTGAGATCAACACTTTTGGATGAAATACCACGAACCAAAACCATAGGATCAAAAACTATAGGACTAATACCATGAACCAACGATGAAAGTGTGTGAGATCAACACTTTTGGATGCAATACCATGGACCAAAACCATAGGATCAAAAACTGTCAGACTAATACCATGAGCCAACCATGAAAGTGCGTGAAATTTTCTCTTCATGAAAGGAACTTTTCTCTGCATGAAAGTGCGTGAACTTTTTCTCTACATGAAATAAACTTTTCTCTTCATAAAAGTGCGTGAACTTTTCTCTACATGAAATAAATTTTTCTGTGCATAAAAGTGCGTGAACTTTTCTCTACATGAAATAAACTTTTCTCTGCATAAAAGTGCGTGAACTTTTCTCTACATGCAATAAACTTTTCTCTGCATATAAGTGCGTGAACTTTTCTCTACATGAAGGAAACTTTTGTCTTCATGAAAGTGCGTGAACTTTGCTACACTATAATTTATCATCTGAGATGAGTGGGTTGCCATCAAGTACAACATATGTATCATAATGCCAACAATCTCCCCCTTTGGACTTGATGGCAACAACAATCAATCACTCTCCCCCTTTGACATCAAGGGCAAAGGGTTATGCTCCCCCTAAGAACATACTCCCCCTGACTATAAACCAGATCTGCAAAGAAGAACCATAATCCATCAAACACCATAAATGACCATGAAAGAGATAGAGACTTATTGCAGCAATATTCAGACCAACATCCATGATCTCCTTCTATACTTCCTCCATAATGCCAACAATGCATGATATGCTCCCCCTGAACCTGTGCCATTCGATCTTTGACCAATCCGCAACCCAGCACATGTACGCATATACTTCAGATGAACCTTGCGTACAACCAACAATCAGAAGAGATTCAACAACAAGATGATGCATCAACAACCCGCAGCTTTTGCCTGAGGTATTCAAAGGTCTCCCTAGGCAATGATTTGGTGAGTATATCAGCAACCTGTTCCTTAGAAGGAACATACTCCAACTTGACCTTTTGTTCAATCACTTGTTCTCGGAGAAAGTGATACTTGATTGGTATGTGCTTGGTTTTTGAATGCATGACTGGGTTCTTTGAAATGCTGATTGCACTTGTATTATCACATAAGATGGAGATGGGTGGTGTACAAGTGATTTGAAAATCCTGCAAGGTCTGCATCATCCAAAGGAGTTGAGTGCAGCAAGATGCAACAACAACATATTTTGATTCAGGTGTAGACAAGGCAATCGAACTCTGTTTCTTGCTGAACCAAGATACTAATCTGGAACCCATAAAGAATGCACCACCACTTGTGCTCTTCCTGTCATCCACGCTTTCGGCCCAATCTGCATCAGTATAAGCATGAAGTGTGAGATCTGTATCTCTAGGATACTATAAGCCATAATTTGGAGTCCCTTGAAGATATTTGAAGATTCTCTTTACTGTCTGAAGATGAGTTTCCTTTGGATTTGCCTGAAATCTTCCAACTATTCCCACTGCATGCATGATGTCTAGTCGGGTACCTGTCAAATAAAGTAGACTTCCAATCATAGATCTGTAGATTGGTTGATGTACTGTTGCTGATTCATCATTTGCACTGAGGCTACATACTGTGACCATGGGTGTACATACTGGTTTTGCATCTTCCATGCCATATTTCTTCAAAATCTCCTTGAGATACTTGGTTTGAGACAAGAAGATCCCTCCTTCCTTTTGTTGGATTTGCAGGCCAAAAAAATATGTCAATTCTCCAAGCAAGGACATTTCGAATTCTTTCTGCATCATCAAGGCAAAGCTTTGACTCATAGATTCTTCATTGCTGCGAAAGATAATGTCATCTACATACACAACAAGTATTAGAAATTTTTCATTTTCAATTTTTATATAAAGATTGCTATCTGTTGATCCTTTTGAAAAACCTTGTTGATGAAGATATTTGTCTAAACGATAGTACCAAGCCCTTGGAACTTGTTTAAGACCATAGAGAGCCTTTTTCAGTCTGCATACAAGATTTGGATCATTTCCAAGAATGAAACCATCTGGCTGCTCAATGTATATTTCTTCTTCTAAGTCTCCATTCAGAAAGGTTGATTTCACATCCATTTGAAATACTTTGAACTTTTGAAAGCTTGATAGAGCAAGGAACATTTGGATGGCCTCAAGTCTTACAACAGGAGCAAAAGTTTCCTCAAAATCTATTCCTTCTTGTTGTGCATACCCTTTACAAACAAGTCTTGCCTTGTTTCTGATTACTTTCCCATTTTCATTCAACTTATTTTTGAAGACCCATTTTGTCCCTATAACATTCTTATCCTTTGGTCTAGGAACCAACTCCCAAGTGTTGTTCTTTTCGATCTGCTCAAGTTCTTCATCCATTGCTTTGACCCAACATTCATCTCTGCATGCCTCTTTTACATTTTGTGGTTCAGTGGAGGAGAGTAATGCCAAATAGCTTGAAGCTTCTACAATTGTTCTTCTTGTTTGTACACCTGCTTCTCTCTGCCCCAAAATCTGAGATTTTGGATGATTCTTCTGAACGTATCGGGATGGAGTCTTCTCTTCTATCCTTATCTGTTCCTCTGGTGCTTCTTGAGGTTCTTCTTCTTCATCATTCTGTCTTTGAGGGTAGTCTTCATCTTCTTCAATATTTTCATGATTTACTTTCCTAGGAATGTATCCCTTTTCATCAACCACTACATCAATGTTGTCAAAAATTCTTCCAAGTCTTTTACTGTAGCACTTATATGCTTTGCTGTGTGGAGAATAACTAAGAAGAATGCCTTCATCTACTCTAGGTTCAAGTTTGCAAAGTTTCTCATCAGTATTCTTAATATAGCATTTGCTCCCAAAGATTTGAAGTGCTTTACCGAAGGAGTCTCACCATACCAGAGCTCATGAGGAGTTTGAGTGTTGTTCACTCGGACATTTGTTTTGTTGAGAATAACAACCGCAGCATATGCAGCTTCACCCCAGAAAGTTGCGGGAGTTCCAGACTCATCCAGCATAGCACGAGCCATTTGTTGGACTGTTCTGTTCATCCTTTCCACCACTCCATTTTGCTGAGGAGTTCTAGCTGTAGAGAATTCTCTTCTTATCCCATGTTCTTCACAGAAATCGAAAAATTCATTTGAGGTAAACTCCCCACCTCTGTCAGACCTGAGGCACTTAATTTTGTAACCTGATTCATTTTCAACCAAGGCTTTGAAGGATTTGAATTTCTCGAATGCTTCGTCTTTGTGCTTTATAAGTCCTAACCAAACAAACCTGGAGAAATCGTCAATGAATAATATCAAGTATTATTCTCCTCGAGGTGTCCTTTTTCTAAGTGGACCACATACATCTGTATGGACTAGCTCAAGAGGCATGCTAGCTGATCCTTCCTTCTCTGGAAAGTTAGTTCTGGTTTGCTTTCCAAACTGACATGATTTGCATATGGTGTTGTCTGGAATTTTGATATCTGGAAGACCACGAACTGCCTGATATTTGCATGCTTTCCTTATTTGTGAAAAACTTAGATGCCCCAACCTCCGGTGCCATAACCAGTGTTCATCATCCTTGCTCAAATAGCATTGTTGTTGTCCTTCTTCAAATATGTATATATTATTTGGAGTTATTCTACCTTTGATCACTGTTTCACCTGTATCCAGACCACGAACACGACATCCGTTTGATCTAAATATCACCTCGGTTCCTTGATCACACATCTGGCTGAAACTTAGAAGATTATGCTTCAATCCATCAACATACAAAACATTTCCAGCTTTGACCTTTTCTTTTAACTGAGCAGTGCCTTTTCCTTTTATAGTTGCCGTAGTATCATTTCCAAAAGAGACTTTCTTTCCCTTTTCTAAAGCAGAATATGATTCAAATTTTTCTTTATCACCTTTCATATGTTTCGAACATCCACTGTTAATGTACCATAGATTTTCTTGTCCTTCTGCATAAAATGCTATCCCACATCTTTCTGTTTGTGGTTCCTTTATTCTCCATGTTCTGGTGCTTGAGGCTTGTTCCTTTGTCTGCTGAAACCTGCTCCTACATTCAGAATCTTCATGACCAAAGTTATTGCAATAGAACATTCAACTTCATTTTCAAGAGCCGAAAAGTTGTTATAGGTCCTTTTTGTAATCCCGATCATACTTCTTTGTTTTTGAGCTTCTCTAGTCATGATTGTTTTATATGCAACACATTGAGCTGCTTTGTGACCAAAGTTATGGCAAGAGAAACATTGCCCATTGAAGAAACTTCTGCGATTTTCAAATCTACCGGCCAAATGATTGTAATTTCTATTGTCATCCATTCTTGAAGCAAATTGAGAAGATTTTACCTGTGGCTGGTTGTAGCTTTTGTTCATCCTTAAGACAGATTGCCCCTGGTTTACCTGATAGTCTTTGTTCGTTCTTGATGTAATTCGTCCCTGCTTTACCTGGTGATCTCCATTGTGATTTTGCTCATTTCTTCTTGCTGCATCAAGATAACTCTTTGAGGCGGATCAAGGATAATTTTAGGGGCGAATGTTCGCCCTTTGGCGAAATTAAGGGGTTTTAAATTTTTAGTGGGCAAATATTTTGTATCATAGTACATTTTTACAAATCACCTCAAATAGCCCACCTTATTTTATTTAAGTGAATCCATTCGCCCATTTTCAAGAATAGGTTTTATTTAAGTGAATCCTATGGGCCAAATACCATAATTATAAAAGAGGTATGGTAAATTAATAAAAATATAAATAAATGAGAGGTATGGTAAATAAATAAAACATTTTTTATATTTACTCCATAAGTCACCTTATATACATGTAAGGGTGTAAACAAATAAAAATATAAGTAAAGTGGAGGTATGGTAAATAAATAAAACGTCTTTTTATACTTACTCAAAAAGTATGGTAAATAAATAAAAATATAAATAAACTAGACGTATCGTAAATAAATAAAACCTCTTTTTATATTTAGTCCATAACCCTCGTTCTATTTATGAAGGCTCAAGAAAGAGGTTTTATTTAAGTGAATCCTATGGGCAAAATACCATATTTGTAAAAGAGGTATGGTAAATTAATAAAAATATAAATAAACGAGAGGTATGGTAAATAAATAAAACGTCTTTTTATACTTACTCAAAAAGTATGGTAAATAAATAAAAATATAAATAAACTAGACGTATCGTAAATAAATAAAACCTCTTTTTATATTTAGTCCATAACCCTTGTTCTATTTATGAAGGCTCAAGAAAGAGGTTTTATTTAAGTGAATCCTATGGGCAAAATACCATATTTGTAAAAGAGGTATGGTAAATTAATAAAAATATAAATAAACGAGAGGTATGGTAAACAAATAAAACATTTTTTTATATTTACTCCATAAGTCACCTTATATTTACGAACACTCAAAAAATGGGTTATATTTAGGTGAAACCTATGGCCAAAATACTATGGGACAAATACCATGGACTAGATTGTTATTAATACCATGCAAAAAACCATTATTAACCCTAATATTAGAATTAATAAAAATAAAAATGGCACATGGTATTGACCCTTGGTATTCACCAAAATGGCACATGGTATTGACCCTTGGTATTCACCAAAATGGCACATGGTATTGACCCATGGTATTCACCTGGAATGTAGCCTATTTAAATGGGGGAATTAAACCAGCATGTAGCCTATGATAAGATTCACTAGGACTTTACAAAGTTTTATTATTTAGTGAAAGACTCACCAAAATCTTACAAGATTTTATAATTGAGTAAAATATTCGCCATGCCTGGTGAGAGATTCGCCAAAACATTATATATACATATTATATTATTGATAAAATCGCCTTCCATTTTTCCTATATACCATGTAGATTCGCCCATTTATTATATTTATAAATTTAGGGGGGGTTCTTAAATTTTTCCCTGAGGTGGATGCTTGAGATGTTTCTCCATTATACCCTAGACTTGTCTTGTTTAGCGGAGAATGTTGTACATTGATGATCTCATCCAGAGTTTCAGATCCTTTGACAAACTTAAGATTAATAGCCTTTGTTTTCTTAATTTCTTTTCTAAGGCCAACAATTTCACCTTCTAACTTTTCAAGATATTTTTCTTTTTCATCAATTTGAAATTGTAGAGTATCAATGATAATATTCTTTTCTTCTATACATGTCTTAAGTCTAGAAATCTCTTCATAAAAACTATCCACATCTATAGCATCCATGTAATCATCATCTTCAAATGCCATTAAAAGTTTATAGTCATTACCTCGTTCATCTTCATCACTATTTGATAGACCATCACTGTCTTCATGAGTGTAGTAGCTTTTTTTATTTGCATTCTATTTCTTGTTCCACCTGGCAGGTTCCTTTCCTTTGTCAATCTTATCCTTATGAGGACATTTGGCAGCATAATGACCTACTCTTCCACAAGCAAAACATTTAAAAGGTAGCTTATCTCTGAACCTTCCAATACCCCGTTGAAGATTCCTGACAAAATTTGATTCTTCTTCTTCTTCTAGCATGTGACTTGATTCATAGTAGTCTCCTTTACCTGAAGCCTTAAAAGCAGCTTCTCTCCTGTCTGATGGACCTCCTTTTCTCATTTCATAAGCAGTTAGAATTCCGTGTAGCTGAGACATAGTAAGAGTTCGTAGATTTTCCTTTTCTTCTATTGCAGACACTTTAGATTCAAACTTGGGGGACAATGATCTTAGGACTTTTTCAACCACAACAGCCTCTTTTATTTCTTCACCCAAGTTTTTCATACAATTAACAATTTCATCTACCCGAAGGAAATAGTTAGCCACACTTTCATCATTATACATTCTGAGATTCTCATACTAAATCCTGAGGGTTTGAAGTTTTGCACGTTTTACCTGTTCATCTCCTTCATAGCTCAAAACAATCTTGTCCCATATTTCTTTTGCAAATTTATATTGTATAACCTTCACGAATTCGGATTGAGATAGACATCCTAGAAGAGTATTAACCACCTTTGCATTTGTTTCATATTTCTTCTTCTAAGCTGAATCTGTAGGAGTAGCTGATGGAAAAGTATACCCTATTTCTATAATGTCCCATACTTCTGTACCCAAAGATTGAAGATAGGCAGTAACTCTTACCTTCCAATATACGAAGTTTGTTCCATCAAAAATCGGTGGCCTGATTGATGCTTCCTTCTCGTAGTTTCTCATGATGTTAGATCTTCCTTCAAGAGATCAAGCTTCTTCAGAAGGACCTGCGCTGATACCAATTGTTGGAAATAATACTGAGAGGGGGGGTGAATCAGTATTATCAAATTCTTATCAATCTATCTTCCTTATTTATACTTTGAATAATTCTTCAAATATTGATCATTACTTTGCATGTCAATATCATAAAATAATGAGCAGGAACAAGGAAAGAAAATAGTCACACAAAAGAACACCAGATATAAGGTGGAAACCCAATGTGGGTGAAAACCACCTGCTGCAATATGTCTCTATCTTCTTTCAATTAGAAACTCCTTTTACAATGATTTTGTACTGGTGCAGTCCTTTACCAGTACGCAGGCTACAACCTACAGAGAGCTACAACCCTCTGTCGTTCTCCAGCTTCTCCTGGAAGGGAGCTACAACCCCCTTAGCTCTTGTACTAGCCAAGATACTAGTACGTAGGTGCTGGCCTACTAAAGGCTACAACCTTCTCTTTCTTCCAGGGACCACGTTTCATAAATTTTCAGACTGGATCCATGAACATCAATCAATCATCAAGTATATCTGCATCAAACAATCTCCTTTTCCCAATTAGCACTGAATCAAGTAAACACTTCTCCGACAGCTGTACCCAGAACACAGTAACAGTAACCACACACCAAATTTTGAACCCAGAATATTGCAGCGATAGACAGAGGTAGCTAGATCATAAGCTAAAGATATACGCTACTTCAACAACCTGAAACCTGCGTGCAGATCTATAAAGGATAATTCCTTCTTTCAAATATTCAGACACTAATTAACCCAGATTGTCAGATTTATAGATCAAGCATGCGCCTCATATAACAGATCAAAATCATGCAAAGATACTATTATTCAAGCATAAAGATTATGACCCATCAAAAGAACTTATCCTTCTTTATGCGCTAAGGTTCCTCCTTCATTCAGATCCAGATCTGCACCATAACCTAATCACAAATATTTCAGATCTAGCACTTATTAGATATCCAATTCATTCGATGATGCTTTGCCAAATGATCTCCTTCCTCTTTTATAGTCTTAGGCCTTCCACAATACCACGGTCCAAAACCATAGGATCAAAAAACTGTTGGACTAATACCATGAACCAACCATGAAAGTGCGCGAGATCAACACTTTTGGATGCAATACCATGAACCAAAACCATAGGATCAAAAACTATAGGACTAATACCATGAACCAACCATGAAAGTGCGTGAGATCAACACTTTTGGATGCAATACCACGGACCAAAACCATAGGATCAAAAACTGTCGAACTAATACCATGAGCCAACCATGAAAGTGCGTGAAATTTTCTCTTCATGAAAGGAACTTTTCTCTGCATGAAAGTGCGTGAACTTTTTCTCTACATGAAATAAACTTTTCTCTCCATAAAAGTGCATGAACTTTTCTCTACATGAAATAAACTTTTCTCTGCATAAAAGTGCGTGAACGTTTCTCTACATGAAATAAACTTTTCTTTGCATAAAAGTGCGTGAACGTTTCTCTACATGAAATAAACTTTTCTCTGCATATAAGTGCGTGAACTTTTCTATACATGAAGGAAACTTTTATCTTCATGAAAGTGCGTGAACTTTGCTGCACTATAATTTATCATCTGAGATGAGTGGGTTGCCATCAAGTACAACATATGTATCATAATGCCAACAAAAATTGTTCTCAACGAAAGTGAATCGAACAGGTTTCCCAGATCCATGAAGCATCAACAGTCAGTGACGTAGGACGTATTCTAGCAAGGATTAATGCTGTCTTGGAAGATCGTCAGGCAAAGTACCATCCAACCATGGTGGAATTCAAAGGTAAAATTTCAGACCTTACTGTAGCTATTTTAATTGATCCTGGAGCCACATTAAGTTATATTAGTCCTAAGATAGTGGAGCATTGTAAATTGCAAACTGTTAAATTTAAGAACCCATGGTTAGTACAGTTGGCTACAGGGGCAAAGCGAAGAGTACTTGCTAAGGTTGATAATTGCCCCTTAAAGATAGTAGGACAGCTAGTGAAGGCAGATTTAAATGTGCTTGCCCTTGGCTCATATGATGTCCTAATCGGTATGGATTGGTTATAAAAACATTGGTCCCTAGTCAACTGTAAAACAAAGATTATCTATTACAGGGATGAATTTGGAGTAAGGTAGGAGATGCAGGGGATTAAATGACCAGTGCAGATTCGGCCAATAACTGCCTCTCAGTTAGCAAAATGCATTAGGAAGGGGTGTCAGATTTATGCCATCCAAGTGGGCTATGCTAACTTGAAAGATAAAACAGTTACTTTGGACAACATCCTTGTGATACAAGAATTTGCTGATGTGTTTCCGGAAGGGATTCCCGGAATGCCACCTAAGAGAGATATAGACTTTACTATCGAATTAGTACCAGGGGCAACCCCGGTATCCCTAGCAAGCTACAGAATGAGTACACCTGAGTTAACAGAGTTGAAAATGTAGTTACACGAACTGTTAGACAAAAACTACATTTGCCCCAGTGTGTCCCGCTGGGGAGCTCTAGTATCGTTTGTTAAAAAAAAGGACAGGACCCTTCGCATGTGTATAGACTATCGTCAGTTGAATAAATTGACCATCAAAAATAAGTATCCCTTACCCCGGATTGATGAAATTTTTGATTAGGTGAAAGGAGCAACAATATTTTCCAAGATCGATTTGCGATCAGCTTATCACCAAATCAAGATTAAGGGGGAAGACATAGCTAAGACTACTTTTAGAACAAGGTATGGACATTACGAGTTTGTGGTGCTACCTTTTGGGTTAACTAACACCCCCGTGACTTTTATGTGTTTAATGAACAACATGTTTCATCAATATTTGGATAGATTTGTGCTGATCTTCATTGATGATATACTGATATATTCCCGCACTATAGAATAACACAAGGAGCACCTCAGGTTGGTGCTGCAAACCCTCCGAGAACACCAGTTATATTCCAAGTTCAGCAAGTGCGACTTTTTTAAGGAAGAAATACAGTATTTTGGGCATATAATCACGAAATAAGGGATCGTGATGGACCTCAAAAGGATAAAGAGCATAATGGAATGACCCGTACCAAAGGATGTGGCAGAAATCAGATCCTTTATGGGATTAGCCGGTTATTACAAATGATTTGTAGAAGGATTCTCAAGAGTAGCGTATCCTATCGCTTCCTTACAAAAAAAGTAAGATCTTCTAGATGTACCCCGGAATGCCAAAAAATCTTTGAGCAACTTAAGCATCTGCTCACCACTGCACCCATTCTAAACATAGTTGATCTGAGCAAAGATTATGTGGTGTGTACTCACGCAAGCAAAGAAGGTGTAGGAGGCGTGTTGATGCAAGAAGGGAAGGTAATTGCTTACGAGCTAAGAAACTGAAAGAGCATCAGTAGAAATATTCTGCTTATGATCTAGAATTGGTAGTCGTCATTCACGCCTTGAAAATGTGGTGACATTACTTTTTGGGAAGGAAATTTTTACTTCTGACAGACCACCACAGTCTAACCAATTATTTTAGTCAACCCACCTTAAATGCCCGGCAATCACGATGAGTGGATCTTCTAGGTGGTTTTGATTTTGAAATCAAACATTTGAAATGGAAAGAGAACCGGGTGGTAGACACTTTAAGTCGAAAATTGTAATGTTTATACGAGGTTTCTTCCAATGAATGGAAAAGCCCCTTTTCTGAAATGATTAAAAGGGCAGCAGAGCAAGATACAGTATATCAAAAAATAAAACAGCAAGTACAACACCCCACCGGCAAGGAAAAGCAGTTGGTTTATGCTTTAGGTACTGCTGTAATGCTGTATTATCAGGGGAGGCTATATGTGCCCCATCAAAACAACATTAAAAACTTGATTTTGGAAGAATTTCATAAAATTCACTATGATGGACACCCAGGATATCAGAAAATGTTAACAGCACTCTGGAAGGAATATTATTGGCCAAGTATGAAAAAGGATGTGGTGGAGTATTTAGCGCGTTGTCTAGAGTGCCAACAAATTAAGGCGGAGCATCAACATCCTACAGGGTTGTTACAACCACTACCTATTCCAGAATGGAAGTGGGAAACCATCTCCATGGACTTCATAACGGGTTTGCCCAAGACAAGGAAAAATAACGATTCTATCATGGTGGTGGTGGACAAATTAAGTAAATCGGAACATTTTATACCTGTGCAATTGACTTATAGAGTTGTGCAGATTGCCCACATCTTTATGCATAACATATTTAGACTACATGGATTACCTAGAACAATAATTTCAGACCATGATGTAAAATTTACCTCGGTCTTTTGGAAAACATTGTTTGGAGAATTGGGAACTCAATTGAATTCAGTACAGCATTTGACTCTCAAACTGATGGACAAACAGAACGGGTGAACCAGGTGGTGGAAGACATGTTAAGGGCATATGTAATGCAGCAACTGAATAAGTGAGAAGATTATCTGCACTTGGTCAAGTTTTCATATAATAATGGCTATCATACATCATTACAAATGATCCCATTTGAGGTATTGTATGGGCGGAAGTCTCGCACACCCTCAAGTTGGGGCGGGCCGAAAGATAGATTAATGTTGGGACCCGACATGCTTAAGGAAATGGAAGAAATTGTTAAGAAAGTGCGAGTTAATTTAAAGGAGACTCAGGATAGGCAAAAGAACTTTGTTGATCGGAAGAGGAAATTTAAAGAATATCAAGTTGGTGACCATGTATACGTGAGAATTCGAGCAAAAAATAGCACATTACAATGGAGCGGGTGCGCTAGATTGGTACCCCGATTTTGTGGACCCTTCCAGGTCTTATCAAGAATTGGGATGGTAGATTACCAACTTGCCCTGCCAAGTCACATATGGGTCCATAACGTCTTCCATGTTTCCGTGTTAAAAAGATATGTTTATGATCCTAAACATGTAATCAGATGGCAGGATATATAGGTAAGAATTATCTCCAATTAATCAGTCGAAATGTTTCCTTTTAAAAGAAAATTGACTTAGGATGTTGCATGTTGCAGATCGAACCAGAAGGAGAAATTTTGGTCAAACCGTTGAACATCCTCGACTGGAGAGAATTAATGCTGCGGAAGCGAGCTATTACCCAAGTTAAAGTGCAGTGGCAGCACTTTGGGCCTGATGAGGCTACCTGGGAAGATGAGGAGCTCATGAAAAAGGCATATCCAAGGCTGTTCGTGGCTGAAAGACATTGGGACGATGTCTAATTTCAAGAGGGGGAGATGTAATGCTCCAGGATAAATGTAAATATTTGAGTTTATTGTGGTAAATGACAAACTGAATTGATATTATTATCTGTTTGAATTTAAATAATATTGGCTTTTAAAAAAAAATTAATAAATGTTTTCTTTAAGAGCTAGCAACTTCTCAAGGGCGAAGTTAGAGGCAAGAGAGTTGTTGTGATTCCAACCCTAACGATTTTTCCTAACTGGAAGGGCTTCCAGAGGAAAATAAGGGAAAAGGGGGGAAAGTTCTGTGCTGTTGGGATAGAAAGAAAAGAGAAAAGCGGAAAAAATGGCTAAGTCTGGTGATGACCAGATAGCCAAGCACTAAGTGCAAATATCTTGTTGCAGACAGTGGTCCTGCAAGAGAGCTAGGGGGGAGATTCTGGTCCCAAAGGATGAATCTCATGGACGGGTGGCAGATTGGAAGCAGATGAATAGAGGTAATCTCGGCTTCTCACGTGTTTTGCAAGTTACAGTGACTCAGGTAAGTGGCTGAACTGTTTTAGAAGCATCTAGAAACATTAAGGAAGTAAGCTATATTAAATGGTTGCACTATTGTGTTTAATTATAGAAAAAAAAACTGAGTCATTGGTAAATGAGACTCTTACTAGAAAACCATGTTAAAACCGATGAACAAAATAGAAGAATACTGTGAGGGTCATAGTAACAGAGAAATTGTACAATTAAGGGAAACAAAATGTATACATGTAAACCATCTCTTATATCGTTGGGACGCAAAGTAGAGCACTGCAGAAGTAGGGGAAATCGTGAATTAGCGAATAGGGAAAAGTCCAGAAAGAAATAACATTGTATAACTCTACAGTTGTTAATTAAATTTGCCTTCTGTGGAAGGGAAATTTACAGTTTATGTGCCCAAAACCCTAGGTGTAGGGTGTCGTTCTAGAATTAAAAGTTTGCCACAATAGGAGTTGAATTACATTTAAATAACGGAAGGGAGACCTGCGTTGAGGGTCGACCCAGTCCTTCGAATGGACGATTTTCTTAAATTCCTTCGGATATCCCAAAACCCTCAAATTATCGTGTCTATACTCAAACCCTTGATTGAGGTAATCCATTATCGAATCAGTTAACTGCTAGATAAGTATATGTCTAGTGGCTATACTGTTTCTATCATACTACAACAAGAAATACCCTTGTCATTATTGCCCAAAATTTAACTATATATCTAGTGGCTAAACTGTTATGTCATATTACAAACAAAAAAAATAACAACCGTGGCTTTACGGCCAAATTGTATCAGCAAGATCAAACAGTAAAGAATATAAATACGCTAAATTGCGTAGCCAGAGGGTTGTAACCAAAGGGTGAATCGAAGGATAGTGTTCATTGGAAAATAGCAAGTAAATCTGTGCAATATTAAACTAAGGAAAACATGCAAACAATAACCGTGGAACTCATATTTAAACAAATATTGACATCGCATGGAACTCTATGGTAAAATAAGTTGAAGAGCTTTATTAGGTAAACAAAAATACACGGTAATCGCATCTGGGAACAGTATAAATCCTACAATAATCGTAATCCAGGAGGGACACATTCTAAATGTACAGGACATATATAATCATTCCATAAACTAAATTTCATTAGCACACGACTTTCGGTGCTTATAATGAAAACATAAACTTCAGGAAATGGACAAGCTGTAGCACAGTTTAAAAATGATTACAAATAGGCCAGCACGGCTCATTTGGCTTCAGAGGTAAAACCCTCAAAGTGAAAATTATCTACAAAATATATACATGATACATGAGAACAGAGTCTCGACAGGCGAGCTAAAAAACCGAGTAATACATTGTAGAAACAACATTAAACTTTGAGATAAGTCCCTTTCACAAGAATATTAACGGAGCAATCATTTGAAAACCATAACTAGGTGGAAACCCTCATACCCGAAGGAATTTGGAGTCAATTTGTTCTCTGGAGAATGGGGGTTCTTTTGGTGCCAAGCTTGAAGACAGAGCCGAGGGGAACCTGCAGGAGACCAAAAACATTAGTTAGATACCGAAGTAGTCTCAGAATGTATAAAAAAATAAGAACTCTGAGTGCATGAGGGAGTTTCAACCATTGTTGCGCAAGGAGATTGGAATTACACACTTTATACAGTGCAAGTCTTACCAGTGAAAAAGTTGGAGAATGAAGATCAAGGTATGGTGTGCTGAGCACCTCCCATTACCATCGCAGAAGCCTGGGTCGAGAAGCACAGCAAGGCTTGAACGATAGCAGCAACCAAGTGGCGAATCAAACGAATGGCGGAAGAATGAAGTTTCGGATCAAGACCAAGTGGTGTGTATAAGGACTGAGTTCTCCACGACCGTTGGATCGCCAAGCTAGCTACAACACCATTGATCCAAAGGGGATCCCGAGGCTGTAGCAGAATCAGATAGAACCACACATGCCACGTACAGTGGTAGTGCAGATATTAACATAGTAATTCCAAACATTAACAACAGCAAGGCAGATACATCGACGGCCATGATTCCGTAACCTGCTTTTCCATGACAACAAACGGTGTAGATTGAACTCGCACCATGGATTAATTAAAGGCTAAGTCTGCCACCTTCATAAATATATGGATTATGCACACGTAGATGGGATGTGAATTTAATTCACATTCAAATATTCAAATTGGATTTGTTTGCAAACGATACGAAATGATTAACTTTGGGATATGTAAAGGTTTGTATTTATAACTGTAAAAAAAAAAAATATTCAGGACATGACACTAGCCTTTTTTCAAATTCAATAATGAATAAGGGGTTGAGGTGGCATTTTTAGTTGGTCAATCATGATGTGTTAATTTTTTTGAGGCGTGATTTGTGTGTTTAAATTTCGATTGATGTGGTTTTTGTATTTTTGGAATATTTTTAAGTGTAAAATAGTGTTAGCCATTGCAATAAAGTTCTATTCCCAAAAATATTACTTAAGGTTTCAAATATTTTTCAGAAGTTGTCTTATTTTAATTATCTAAACATTGTTTTACTTATAAAACTATTTTTTAGATTAATTTCTCTAATTTTTCCACTCTAAAAATATTAAGATGGATAAAAAACAATATAATAATAATCTAAATCAATTTAGGAGTTTGAATGTATTATTCTTATTCTTAGAAAAATGGTAAACAAAGAAATAACCTTCTTGTAGATCACGAACTATCTCTAAAGCTTGTGCATGTATTTTTTCTTTTAAACAAGGATTTATCAAAATTAATTAGTACTTTGAAGATCATCAAGCCTCTAAAATGACTCATGTAGTTCAACTTATTGGAGGCATAGATTTTGTGTCTAAACTATCGATAAGATTCTTGTACCTTTGTCTTCAAGTGTAGAATAGTAATAATGTTAGGGAATGTGTCACTTAAGTGACAAAGCAATACCCAAAATACATCATTTAAAGCTTCAAATAAGCCTCAAAAAGTTTTTTTTATCCCAATTCTCCAGACACAATCCTAACACTAAACTATTCTCATAAACCAATTTATCTAATTTTTCTACCTAAAATAAATAAAAAACAATATAATAATATAATATAAATCAATTTAAAAATGTAAATATATCATCGTTTTTCTTAGAAAATTAATAAACAAAAAAATAAACCTCCATAGATCGTTGACCATGTCTATAAAGCTTCTACAGCTATCTTTGTTTCAACCAAAGATACATCAAAATTAAATTATACTTTGACTTGAATATGCAAGGAAAGTTCCTACACTAATATTGTTATTATTGTTATTGACTAAAAGATCTGTATGAAATGGTTACCTATTTATCCCATTCCTCAATCGATAAAGTGATTCCTTTAGAAAATATTGTTATTGACTAAAAGATCATACGAAATGGTTACTTATTTATTACATTCCTCATTCCTCTATCGATGAAGTGATACCTTTAGAAAATCATCGATATGATCTCATTCTTAACAATCCCTTTATACTTTGTCCCCCCTGGTAGGTACGTGGTCGAAGAGAAACATAGTTTTACAGTAAGGGACTTCAAGGTCGAACTTCGAGTACCTTGACATTCTCAACTACATGCATAGAAAAAACATAAGTATTAGAGAAAATGTAAGATATAACAGCACGCGTACAACATGTAGTAATAATCAAGATTGGATTGGATTGGATTTGAAAAGAAAATGAAATGAAATGAAATGAGAGAAAGAAAGATTTCAATATATATAGTACAATAAATTGAGTTAAAAATACCAATTTTTATAAACAAAGTCGGAAAGAAATTTAAGCACAAGAGACCTAATAGATAAATCAATTTTTTAAGCAATAATTTTAACGTACAAACTTTTTTATTGTATTTATAAAAAAAATAGGTTAAAATACTCTTTTTATTAAAAACAATTAGGTTAAAATACTATAGAGATTATTGGTAGCTTTACATAATTCATAGGCATGACTTATGACTATTATCTATGGATTTTTTTTTGGGTCAACATTGCTTAAAATACATGAAAATAATCCAAAATAAAATAAAATGAAATGTATAAAATTTTGTATATATAAAAATAATATAAAGTTTATAATATTCAAAATTTGTTGTAAAATCTACAAGATTGGATTTTTTTTATAAATTTTAATTTTATGAATCTTAACCAAATGATCTCTGAGTGGTATAGTTAGTAAAAGAGTAGAGAAAAAAATTATTTGAAATTTTTCAATGTGATAAAATGAAATATAAATTATAGAATAATATTTGTTGTAAAATCTACAAGATTGGATTTTTTTTATAAATTTTAATTTTATGAATCTTAACCAAATGATCTCTGAGTGGTATAGTTAGTAAAAGAGTAGAGAAAAAAATTATTTGAAATTTTTCAATGTGATAAAATGAAATATAAATTATAGAATAATATTACATTTGTTATTAAATAAAGTTACATAATTATAATTTGTATTTATTTTGTCATTGTATGATATATAATCTGTTAAGTAGTATTAGTTTTAACTGTACATCAAATATTTGCATATGCACTAAAAATATTTAGGGTTGAACTTAGGTTTTGGGGTTTTGTATGTCGTTGGCTAGCATATGTACGCTGATCCTGCTGCATATAGGCTCCAAATCCCAATGTAACAGAAGTACCCCACATATACAATATCATATCATAATATCATCACTGACAACGACCTTTTAAGAATTTTTTGTCTACTGCAAAATGATAATGGGATCATGCACGTTCTCTTGTACGAGTGTCTTCTCCACTTACCTCAGAAACTCCATCATAATCGTCTGGATTTCACTCTCAGCCTATGTATGAATTTAGTGGATTGCTCGCTTCTCCAGTATCAGCATAGTCACAGATAGTTTAGTCTTTCACTACACTAACTACTTGGAAAGAAGCTATTTTTAGTTTAAAGAGTTAGCGTGAGATACTATGACCTATGATGCTTAATAATAGAAATAGGGGTTATATTTTAAATAATTAGGCCAACTACTAAATAAATAAATAATTGTGCTAGTGATTTATATTTTTAAAGTGTTGGGTCAAACACTATGACAGATGCTTAATCATAGAGGGTTAGGCCAAAACACTTATTAATGATTTATATATTTAAATTGTCGGGCCATACATTATGATGATGCTTAATCATGGAGAGTTAGGGTCATATGCTTTATAATTTATTGGGAAAGGGATTTATATTTTAATTATTTAGGTGAACTAGTAAATATTTTAGTGCAAGCTCACATGGTTGAATGACATGGTTGTATTTAAGACTTTTCGGTTGCACATCATTATGATTTTACGATCAGTGGTCTATCTCTACCACTCATGGGATTGATGGAAAGGAAGAGAGGAGGCAATACAAATTAACACTTAAAAAAATAATTGTATTCATAAACTTCTCACATACACATTAATTGAGCTAGCTCCCTTGGCTCTTCTCGCCTCATACCTTGACACACATTACAATGATCCAATCCTGGCGATATAAAGCCCAAACTTACTAAATAAAGAATCATGCTATTTCTAATTAACTTGACTTAACTCCAACTAATCTCTCCATTCAAACTCACTCTAAATTAGACCTTTCCAAATATGGAGTGAACCGGAACTAACTCTCATTGACTCAAACTAACTCACACTCTTAATATAGACTACATTGCGTGCAGAAGTAATTTCTATTTGCAACACTAACTAATTAATTAATACCATACTACTCAACATGACTCAAACATGAATCGAACATGACTCAACTATGCATGTTAATATTACAATAGAAACTTGACTCAATCATCACTTAAACATGTCTCGGTCTAAGTCTCAGTTAGGCTTACAATGACTCAAAACTTTTATAATTTTGTATTTATTTATTTTCGTTTCTAACATATTCTAAACCCTAAAAATTGTTCATTTTTTGTTGTGCTTTCTTGTTGTAGGATACATATTTCTTCACACATTGTTGCTGAAATTTTTCTTTGACTTATCTTGTATTTGTTTTGAAAAACAATTTGAGCATGTCTTCTATATCTTCATTTTCAAAGATTCATTCAACCATGGATTAGTGCCACAACTATTCATCCTCAAATTGTCTTCTTTTCTCTTCTTCTTGCGCTTCATATTCCTAGTCTTCTTTCAGTAATATTTCTTGATAGAAGAATATGATTTCTTCCTCACTCCATTGCTGAAAATTAGTTTCAATTATTTATTCTTCGTCTTTAGAAACTTTCATGTCTTTCTCTTCACTTTCATCATCAAGTACTGCTTCTTTTTCCCTGTAATATGCACACTCAATATCATCATTAAGATTACATGTAAAATCACAATCGCTCTCACTTTTCTCATTCAACATTTGATTTAATTCTTTTATTCCATTTGTTGTATTAAGACTCTCATCAATTTGTTCAATTGGCTTCTCAATCCATTCTTCAATGAGCTTAAAATTTTCATCAAACTTATCAATAACTTTGATTTCAACTTTAGTTATCATGCCATTTTGAACACCTGCATATTCAAAAACACGGTTAAAAACATCTCCATTATGCTCTACAGTGAGAGCTTCCTTCTCTTCCTCTTTCTTTTTTTCCTTCTCTTCAGCTTCTTTACAAATCTATGCTGCTACAAACAAGTTTCCTTCCACTTGGCTTGTAGACAAAAGTGGGATTTTATGACCAAATAACAACATATCAATGATTTCCTTCCTTTGCATAATGTGCAATGAATCATCACCAGTTAAGTTATCTTCATCAAAGTTAACATTAACATATTTTTCATATATTCTATTTTGGGATATCTGAGCATGCTTGTGCCCATTAACAATTTCAATTTCACCAAATTCATAAGCTTTGGTTGGATTCAACAATTCACATCTCACTTTGTGGTAATCATCCACATCTGTTTCATCATAGTGGGATTCACCATCATCTTCACTATCCATGTTACAATGGAGTTCTTGAGAATCTATATTCTCTTTCTCTGCTTCATACACAAAGGCTTCAACTTCTGTCTCTACAATTGTTGTCGCATCTTCTTTATCCATATGCATGTCTGCATAATGGGTTTCACATTTATAGTCTTCATGACCATCATCCACTTTTGAGTGGGATTCTCAAAGCTCCGTTGTCCTCTCATAGACTTCCTCATCTACTCTGAAACCTGTGGTCGACTTCTCCATTGATTCTTCAACAAATTGTGACACAATTTACTATTGCATGTCACTTTCCTTTGTACCAAACTTTGCATCCAGGATATTCCATGATTCCTTGGAAGATGTAGATTTTGATACCTTACACATAAAATGTTCATCTTATTTTATAAAATCCAATACTAAAGAATCATATACTTCATCATATGAATTATCAGACTGATACTCAATTAACTCTTTACCTTGAAGAAAATTTCGCATTTTGACAACCCAAAAATGAAAATATTTTGCTAATAAACAAAGGAAGTGGTAGCAGATCCACGCTACACCAATAAAGCTCGAGTTTCATCTCGTCTTCTCCTAGACTTCCTAGTTCCTTGACTACAGTTTGAACCTCACTATACATGGAAACAATATCTACCTCTTCTTTTTGATTCATTTTCTTAATCCACTTCAATTGCACTTTATGGCCCATGAATATTGTATTTCTTCTATCTTGTGGTTTCTTTCCTTATTTCATGAGGCTTCCTACCATATCACACTTGAAAAATATGATTTTTACTATCCGCCCCCATAAGGTACAATCTTCACCCAAAAAACACTTTCATGCTTGACAAAATGGAAAAAATTGCAGACAAACAAACATTTGCAAAGCTGTAAACGTTCTTTTCAATAAAAAATATTTTTTCCCTTTTCATAAAAAAATAAAATATCACTCTAAAACTATCCCTCAATATATGTTTTAGGCACTTTTTTTAATACTGTAATTCAAAAAAATTAATAACTCCAAACAAAATTAAAACTGTTAATAACCATTTAATATCTCCAACCATAAATAATAATAATAACAATAATAATAATAAAACAAACAAACAAACAACTAACTAATAAGTGAGCCTCGAAAAACAATTTCTTTAAATCTCCTTCAATAACAATTCTTTAATCACTTTTAACCTTTAACAAAATACCCTTTCCCAAAAACCTTTAACTCTATGACCAAACCTTTTTATCTCATACGAGGCATGTAAGAAAAACCTCCACGTAAAATTTTTGTTTTCGAAAATGTGCCCACTGAGTTTGGAAAAGATATCTATGAAACTTTAATATTTACAAAAAATATTTTCGAAAAATAACCTGTTGTAGGCATAGCCTTTGACTTTATGTTCTTGTGCTTTGTGCTACCAATTGACTTTTCATGTCCAATCGGATTCGTGATTTGTGCTACCAATTGACATTTCATATCCATTCAGATTTGTGTTGGAAGTAATGCTTCCATGTCACATGTTTTGTGTGTTTTACAAATTTTCAGTGAGTATTCCAATGTGTTATTATAGATGTGGTTGTTTCTCATGTGTATGACTTGTTGTTGTGTCATGTCTGAGTCATAGATCCACTTTCCTAGGATCTAGATTTGTCGAAGTCAATAATTTATATTCTATATATGTAATCTTTGTGATCAATACAGATAGGAGAGTGATTGTTGTTGTGTGTAATTTTCCCTCTCTTTCTATTTATAATATGTTATCAGAGTTAGTACTGGCTTGACACTCCCTCAAGAGAGGGCCAAGAATATGTGAGGGATCCTCAGTGTTATTATTTTTGTACATATTAGTATAGATGTGTTGGAGTTTATTTTTAGGGTATGATTTTTTATTTATTTATTTTTAATTGTGTGTAGATCTGTTTATTTGTTTGTAGCTTCTTCAAGCATCATTATATTTTGTTTGTGCTTATATGCCCGAAACCTTGCAAAAGAGTTAAATTCATGTCTAGATGGTTTTTTCAAAGTTGTGTGCACTATTATATTATAAATTTGCAAAATCATACCCACAAATTGTACATGTTGTTGCACAGATCTAGATTTGAGATATGGATATGAGTTTGGGGTGGAGGAGTTTAAAGTGGCCAATGATATATTTCGAAAGTGTAAAAATTGGAGGTAGATCTCAATCTTTTAGTTCTGTGGGGAAGAGATCTCTGCGTCAAATGTTTATGTTGCAATCTTGTTCTGATCTCAAATTTTGGAGTTTGCATTTTAAACATATCGAGTTTGGTCATCTCAATATGTGGTTGGAATTGACTACCCTAACGAATGCTACTTTATGAAGATGAGAAAGCTCTAAGACAAATATTGAACCAGATGAAATACTTTTGACCGTGGTAAGGAGGGGTGTGGTGACTTGTCTATGCCTAAACCACAGTTGATAGTTTGATGATTATGGAGATTGTAGTTGTGAGATTGTAAGGGTGTGGTGACTTGTCTATGCCTAAACCAAAGTTGATAGTTTGATGATTGGTGGTTCTTAAACTGGAAGTCCCGGTGTCCGAAACATCAATTCTTTTGTGTTAGTAAGGTCAAGTTGTGTGATCAACTTTTGAACACAATGAATATCCAGGCACCCATCCTAGCAACTAACGGATAGCCGTAAGAAAATATATGACAAATGGTGGTTGGTCCATAGGATGGTTCATTACTTGACATCTCTTATCATTGAATCCCTAATGAGTCGAGGTGTCAATATTGTTGATCTTGCAATGTTCATCAACGATGGTTAGAGGTGGCTAAGTTTTAAATGGTGTTGGTACATAGGATGGTTCATTACTTGATGTCCCTTATCATGGAAGCCTCGATTAGCCATGGTGTCAATATTTTTGATCTTGCAATGTTCATCAACGATGATCAGAGGATGTTACGTTTTAAATGGTGGTCGAGTGATAGTTTGAATATGTGGTAGTGAAAGAGTAGTGTTTGAAAAATTCCAGTGTGGATGTGAGTTTTGATGAAGACTGGTCAAAAAAATATTATCCTTGTTGTTTAATATGTGCTTTCAATGTTTTCCATGTAATCATTAAGGGAGGGTTTTGGAAGTAATGCTTCCATGTCATGTGTTCCATGTTTATTACAAGTTGTGAGTGAGTATTCCAAGGTGTTATTCTAGATGTGGTTTTTTCCCATGTGTATGAGTTGTTGTTGTGTCATGTTTGAGTCATAGATCCACTTTCTTAGAAGCTATATTTGTCGAAGTTAGTAATTTATATCCTATATATACATATGTAACCTTTGTGAGTAATACAGATACAAGAGTGATTTGTATTGTGTATAATTTTTCTCTCCTTCTCTTTCTAATGATTCGTTCTTCCAGTTGGCTAATGCAGCTTTGAATTTCTTGTGTGTCAGTAATGCAACTTATGTAGTTTTTTTTTTCATAAAGAAAAATGCTTTCATTATAGTAATATAAAGTACAATTGTCAGATATGTTCCATACAGCCATAGTTTTAGAAAAACAGGGTTTCAAGAGGACAAATAGTAGAGCGATGTAAAAACATAATTATATTATGATTAAAATAAGAGACCACTGATTAAGAAAGAAAATTAGTAGAGCTAAACAAAAAACAAAATGTAAGCAAATAGTTTCAAATTGTAACTGAGAGCAAAGTCTACCCCATCAAATCATGATTTTTCTAAATCGAATCAAATCGCTAGAGTCAAACACCTCGAAGTGGATCGAGTGCGAGGCCACACATATTCCTGCCATGGACAAAATATTGGCCTTGTTATTTTTCTCACGGAATATATGTAAATAAGATATCTTTCTGAAGGCCAAAGGCAATGCCCTAATCCTCTGTTGGAAAATAAAGAGAGGGAATGTATGTAATTTGCATGTGTCATTCACTCAACCAAAAACGAACTTAGAGACTCCAAAAATAATGATCTTTGTTAGTCCAATACAATTAGCACAAAATAGAACAACCCATAAAGCCAAAAGTTCAACGCTAAGCTAGTAACGCTATGCTAGAAGAACTTGTAATATAATATAGGGTCCATATGAATTGTGATACCATTATCATAAGAGCCAAATGCGCTAACTCAATTGAAGAAACTAATAGGAGAGATAGGCCACACATCCTTGTGTATATATGGAGAACAAGGTGTCTTACGAACCATTGTCAAGAATTCCTTATAGATGTAGGATTTAACCCCGTACAGAAATTACCTGCATACGAATTCTAAAAAATAGAAAATAAATAATGGTGAGAGCATAAATCATAGAAAATTTATACACATATATTTTCCCTTGGATCCCAAAACCGAGATGAACATATTGATTTTTCATTATTTCCTTTCAATGTTACAATACATATATATACATGCCAAAGCATCCTTAAACTCCAACCCATTAACCCTGGATTAAAACATAACTTTAGTTCCCTTGAACAGATCTACAAAATACCACAGGCATAAAACCATCGTGCCCAAAAGCATGTGTGAAAACCATGCACAAAACCATAGGTAGGTTTGACCAACTAATATAGGGTCCAAAAAGAAATTCCATGAGGCACTGCCCTGGCAGACCCTGTAGAGGGAGGCTACCGCCCCCCCTCTAACCTGCAGACAAGGGAGCTACCACCCCCTTGCTATGCCCAACGCAACGAAGGGGGGTTTGGCCACCCCCCAGCTTCACTACTAGGGCTAGTTGTGGAAAGAATATAACACACACTCAGCATTCTCCCACTTGTTGTTTTCTTTCCAAAAAGGACCACAAGAGAGCTTAGTCATTTGTCCAACCCTACAATGTCCTTTGTTTCTATACACCAAGAGAACTTCTCAGTGCCCACAAACATTATCAATGCATATGTAGTATTCTTCAAAGTGTCCACCTTTACTAGCAACATTTTTTTGTCCTCAATCACATCCCTCACAAAGTGATATTAAACATCAATTTGTTTTGTCTTTGAATGATAAGTAGGGTCCTTTGCCAAGAAAATTGCACTTTGGCTATCACAGCCTATCCTTATAGCTTTATGTACTAACCCCATACTTAAACACAATCTCTGCAACCAAATTGCTTCCTTGCTTGCATGAGTGATTGTCATGTATTCTTCCTATGTAGTTCAAAGTGCCACTACAAACTGTCTCTTACTCATCTAACTAACTGCACCTCAAAATATGTTAAACACAAACCAACTTGTAGATATGCTTTGATACCAAATGTAGGTTTTAACCATGTATGGAAATTACGTGCATACAAACTCTAAAAAATAGAAAATAAACAATGGTGAAAGCATAAAATGTAAAACAAATATACACAGAGATTTTCCCCTGGATCCCAAAACTGAGACTACCATATTGATTTTTCATTATCTACTTTCAATGTTACAATACATATATATATATATATATATATATATATATATATATATATATATATATATATATATATATATATCTGTTGAAGAATCCATTAACCCCAATCCATTAACCCTAGATTAGAACATAATCGTAGTTCCCTTGATTAGATCTACAAAATATCATGGACAAAAAACCATCATGCCCAAAACCATGTGCGAAAGCCATTCACAAAACCATAGGTAGGTTCTCCCACCTAATATAGGGTCCCAAAAAAAATTCCCTGGGGTGTCCACCCGGACCTTGTAGAGTGGGCCTATCGCCCCCCCTCAAACCCCCCATGCTCAACGAAGGGGAGCTAGTCGTGGAATGAATATAACATACACCCAACAATAGAATGCCACAATTGAGAAGTACGTCCTATGAATATTCGACATAATAAATTCAAATATATGTGCATTGAGATCCCTACAAAAACCCCAAATGATCAAGTGCTCAACATTTATCTCAAAATTCAAAGTTGTTGGATCGATGTGGAACCTGGATGACTGTGTTGTGCTCGTCATCCTAATTCGATGCAACTCAGACACCATATGCTCCTACAATAATGTTTTGTTTACTTTCCCAAAAAAGTGAATTCTTGCAGAGATTTGACAGCCCAGTCAGCATTTCGTACTGTTGACCTAGAGCTGACTAGGAAGGTCTATGTGGCAAGTTGACTAGTCAATATACTCAAGCGAATCACGTTATGCCAAGTGGCACATTATTATTAGATGCAATATTGTGATTTGTGATTGGGTGGTTGGTGGCCAACCAAAGCCTCATATATGGCCCAGTGAGAGGCCGCCATGTGGCAAGCCCAGGGTCATCAAAATATTGGGTCGAAGTTCGGGTAACAACAGCAGGGGCCGAACCCACAACCTCACAAGTCTAAAACCTCCACAAATACGCCATAGCAGTAGTTCTTAACAATATAGAACTCGACGTATATTTAAAATATATGTGTGCGCCATTTTGGTAGAGGGGCCAACACACAGGGTGTGGCCCTTGGACATGCCACAACATGTGACCACCAATGGAGGGGGAGCGAGGGCCCGGCCGGCAGGGCAGGGTCGTTGGCCTTAACCCCGGGCACGTGGCCCCCATATGGCCACAATGTTCAAAACTAAGGTGTTGGAGGCTAATTAAAGCATCTGAAAATTTCTCCTGAAAATCAGCGAAATTGTTTCTCCATTAGCACATTTTGGGGTAAATTTGTAGAATGGTGCTATATTCTGGGGAATTTGTGGTGCAATTAATAAAAAACATGGAAAGGCCATAACTTCTTCAATTTTTGAACAAATAAAGAGCAGAAAGAGGCTACACATGCATTTTTGGGTATTTTGGAGCCATTGGAATAGGTTTCAGAGTTTTCTGAGCATTGTAAACTAATGTGTTCACATTTTGTATCATAATAGAGAGGGCCAAGCCATTGGAAGCTAGACCAAGGAGACGTAGCCCAGGAGGGGTGAACTCCTTCATCATGTGCTGCTGTGATACTATTTATGGTGATGTTTATGTTTGTTATATGTTGTTGTTCAGTCATTTGTTTATGTTAATTTTCACATAAAATTTACATAAAAGCACTCAAAAACCCATGTTTAAACTTGCAATTAACCTCATGATTCCTTAAACATTTTTAACATTATCGAAAATGAATTTAGTAAATAAAACTAATTATCCTAATTAGATCAAGTTTGGTATCAGAGCTCTTGGTTTTATTTTTGCAAGAAGGATTTAACTATTCGCAAGTGAGTTGCATTCTTACAAGGTTGAAGCTCAAGAGAGGAGAAGGGAAGATGGTTGAAAGCCCTGTAGTTGGGTCAAGGAGAATGAGTGCAAGGTTGCCACAATCTCCATCAATAGTTCTTTCTCAAGTTGTAGTTGAGACTTCAATGAGCATGTGTCATGAGGGAGAGCCTACAAACATGATAGAGGATGAGAAGGTCTTTAGGAAGGTTTTCTTTGACATGACAGAGATGGTGAAGGTCCTCTATGAAGAGAGGAATACTAGACTTTAGGGTGAAAGCTAAGCCTCCCAGAGGAGAAGGTTCTTCAGGAGGAGGAGGTAATTGAAATGGACGTAAACCTCCACCCTCTCCGCCATCTTCTTCATCTTCTTATTCACATGCATCTTTACCCTCTTCCACTAATACAACCCTTACTCATACTCATCAACATACCTCAAAAGGAATTGGTTAAACACCCCTATTAAAACTTGATGTTAAATTTGAATTGCCCATGTATAATGGTGAAGTGAATGCAGAGAAGATTGACATTTGGGTTCGTTAGTTGGGGGTCTATTATAGAATTAAAAACCTTCAAGAGGATGACATAAAGATTCATTTAGCTTCCTTGATGATGGATGGTGCAACACTAGTATGGTGGGAATCGCGTGGGAATCAAAGACACAAAAAGGGATAAGAAAAACATGGTAAGATCTCAATTTATTCGTTTGATTTCATTGTTGCAATTAAAAGACAATTCTACTCTCCAGAATATATGTGGAAAGCTATCATGAATTGGCAGAACTTTAGACAACTTAGAGGTCAAAATGTGTAAGATTACACCCAAGAATTCAGAAAAAAAAAAGAGGTCTCTAATGTTAGGTGTGGATTTGCGATCAAAATGCACGTTGTTGAAGTACATAGGGGATTACACAGTTACGTTAGGCATACTATCCTTATGTTTAATCTCAATAATCTAGATGAGGTTTGTGTGCAATCCACTCATCTTGAAGCAAGAGGGGAAAATACTCCAGAAGAGGGTAGTAAAAAGCCATTCAAGGGTAAAGAAAAAGAAAAGGGTTTGAAAGGAAAGAAAAATTCATCCATTGAAAAGGAAGGAGAGAAAAAAATATGTAAACATTGTTCCAAAGAGGGTCACAATGAAGCTCATTGTTGGAAGCTTCATCCCGAGATGAAACCAAAGAAATTCAACAACAAAGGAAAAGAAAAGACAACTTCAATCATTCAAGAGAATTTGGGATCCGATTAGGGCGATGAAAAAAATTACAGCCATGGGTATAAAAGGAAAAGAATACATTTCTAGCACTGGTATATAAAATGATCACACTAGCACTTCAAATGAAGAAACAAGGATTGAATTAATTCATGTGAGGGTAATATCAAAACATACAAAAATAGACACACTATTTGATGGTGGGTCTCAAGTCAACTTGATATTTGATTACTTATTCAAGAAACTTAATCTTGAAAATGTTTTACATCCCAAGCCATATCTATTGGGATGGGTATGCAGCAACACAAACTTACAGGGTACAAGAAAATGTATTCTTTGGTTTGCAATCACAACAAACTTCATTGATGAAGTTGAATTAGATGTTGTAACACTTGATATTTCAGGAATTGTTTTGGGTAGTCCTTACAACTATGATAGAAAAACATTCTTCTATCGTCATGAAAATAAGTGCCACTTGTTCAAAGATGGTGTGGAGTATATTGTGAGAGCTCATCAGAAGAAACTAAATCTTTCATTAGTTAATGCAGGGAAAATGAAAAGACTAGTGAATTCAAGCAAGAATATAGTGCTTCTTATGATCAAACCCAATGTTGATGTTGATTATGAAGTGTTTTATGGTTGTATTTCAAAATTGAAAATTTATTTGGTTGATGTATGTAACCATGATGATGAGGTGTTTAAGAAAGAAAAGGGATTTTATCCCAAGAGGAGAATCCGACAGGAAATACCATTGCAACAAAAGTTTCTTCTTCCTAACATTGACATGCATTGGATGTCAAGAAGGGAAAGTGAAGAAATAACAAAGAACACCCAAGGCTTTTTGAACAAAAGGATAATCCAACCATCTCCTTCACCATGTGGTGCACCTATTCGTTTGGCGCCCAAGACGAATGGAGAGAAATTCATTACATTGGACTCAAGAAGTGGCTTTCATCAAAGTGTATTGTTGAAGGAGACATATGGAAGACGACATCCAAAACCAAGCAAGGTTGGTTTGAATGGCTTGTTATGTTTTTTGGTATTTTCCATGCTCCTTCTACTTTCAGGCATATGAAGAAAGAGGTATTGAAGCCATTTCTAGACATGATAGTCTACTTGGATGACATTTTCATTTTCATAAACTTTCATTATGAACATGTCATGTGTGAGAAAAAAATACTTGATGTCATATGTCGAGAACATTTGTTATTGAAGATGTCAAAGTATGAATTGGGTAAAACTTCTTTGATGTACTTGGGCCATAATTTTTGAGAAGGTGAGATGAAGTTATACCTCTCCAAGGTTGATGCCATTATGGGCTGGTCAACGCTCAAGATAGTCATTTGGATAAGAGGTTTTTTGGGAACAACCGAATGTTGGAGGAAATTTTTTGTTAATTTTTCTTCTAATGTATCTCCTTTGCATTCATTGACAGTTGTGGAAAAGGTCTTCCAATGGGGAGGCAAACAACAAGAGACATTTGATGCCTGAAGACAAAATATTAGTTCAGCCTTTATACTTGCTCTTCTATACTTGAAAAAGTCATTTGAGTTTCAGGCTGATGTATGTGACTATGTCATGGGCACAATCCTTATGCATCATGGTAAACCCATTTCATTTCATTAAGAAATTTTCAATAGTATAATGGTTAATTTGCAGCAACAAAGACACTTTCATTGGATCGGTTTTCTTATACTATTCCACTTAGTCAAAAGGAATAAGAAAGGTATAAGCGACAAGTTTTTTGGTGTACATTTTAGGCATATTTTTTGTGCAACTACTTTCCTCGAGCATCATTTTGTTTTACATGAAATTTATGATCATCAAAATACATACTTTCAAGATGTACATTCAAGCTTGAGTCAAGGGAATCAATTAGAGGAATTTGTTTACTAGTTACATCATAATGTGTTGTATCATCTTGGTAAGAAGGATGTTGCTATTAATGGTAACATGGAAAAGTCAAGGAGTTAATTGAACGGCTTCAAATGGTACATCAAACAGTGCAAGATCAGCTTGAAAAGAGAAAAGATAAGTACAAAGCAAGGCACAACAAGGATTGTGTAGATCACAAGTTCCAAGTCGGTAATAAATGGATCGAGATTGGAAAGGTCACGGAACTGTACCCTCACCTGGTAGACAACTAAAAGTGATATTTTGGTGTCCAAAAGGCTTTTAGTGGGAAGAAATGATCATGTGCTCAAAATTTAGCTCAAAATTAAAAGTTTTTGAATTGGTGTGGAACCTGGAAGACTGCATAGTGCTCATCATCCTAAATCTGGTGCAACTCGGACACCATATGCTCCCAGAATCATGCTCTATTCACTTTCCCAAATAGGAATTTTTTTGCAAAAATTTGACAGCCCAGTCAGCAGTCTGTACTATTGACATGGCGCTGACTAGGCAGGTCTATGTGGTAGGTTGACCGGTCATTATACTCCGGAAAATCACGTTGTGCCAAGTGGAACATTATTATTGGATGCAATATGGCAATTTGTGATTGGGTGGTTGGTGGCCAACCACAATTTTACACGTGGCCTAGCTAGAGCCTGCCACATGGAAGCCCATGGGCCACCAAAATATTGGGTCGAAGTTAGGGCAGCAGTAGCGGGGGTTGAACCCGTGACCTCACAAAACAAGTCCAAAACCTCAACCAATACGCCATAACATTACTTCTTAACCATATATAACTCGACGGATATTTAAAATATATGTGCATGCCATTTCAAGAGAGGGGTCAGCCCACGGGGGTTTGCATTTGGACATGCCACAGCATGCGACCATCAAGGAAGGGTGATGCAGGAGCATGAGGCTTGAAGACAAAAGGCTTCAAATTTATTCCAAAAAAAAAAATTACAAGCAAAGGAGTGGGATCCTTTAGCTGTCAATTTACAAGTTTTCTAGATAGGATTTGAGCTAGGATATAGGGATTGAGTGATTTTATAATTAATTCAAGCTGTTTAGATTCAGTTGGGATTCTCGAGGAGAATATCAACCAAATTAGGTATTGTCTAAGATTATACAGATTCAATCCATTGACTAAGGCTTTGATTGTTAGAATGAAATTGTATTTATGTAAGTTTTGAATGATTATAAAGGTATTTTGACTGATTTTGGTTGATTTGGCCATATAAGATTAAGTTGAAGAAAATGAATCTTTGTGTGTGTAACGTGTATAATTGGTCAATTCCGGACGTTGCATTCATTCGAATAGTATCTCTGTGTATTATTGAATTTCAGTTTGGCCTGAAAATTTAGAGTTCTGAATGATCTAGTGTGGTCGTGTTTAATTCCTCTTTCACCATGTATTAATTTAGATTGAATGTGTTTCGAAGCATAGAGCTTTAATTAACTAAGTTTAAAATTATAAAGAGTAGAACTCAACCTAGCAGAAGCGCTAAAATTATAGCGGAACAGAGGGAATTCTGACAAATCGTGGTAAACCCAGAAGAAGAGAGTTGTATGATCTATAGATATAATATAACTAATGATCATCAGCTCATGTGTTAGTCAAAGGAGAAAAGCGATTTTATCAGAGAAGTTGTTTATCGAGTGAAGGAAAAGAGATAAGTGGTCCTTTGGAATTCTAAGTGATTCCATTAATGAACTGACACGTAGCACTCGGGTGGAGAGGGAAAGCCACTTTATCAGGTGGGTAAAAATCGTGCAAGATCTTCATCCAATATCACTGTTAACCATTGGATCATGTCTGCTTTGATCAACGCTAGAGGATCACTGATTAGTTTCGTTGATAGGGTGAACCATCAACCTTCGGATTGAAGGGTAAGATCAATGACGAAGAATTAATGCAATAATATTTGTGAGAAAGCGGACACGATAGGGAAATAAACCAAAGTTTTAATTCCTTTTCATTCTGTGGAAAATGACAGGGTTATCATATTGTAGTAAAATTAATTAGTTCAGCTAATTTAGCAGAATAGCCAAGTTTAGAGGTAGATGACTGATACTCTAAAGGAAATCCAAGAAGAATTTCTGCCTAAACGTGTAGAAATCGTTTCTGGATTTGAACGATTGTCCATTACACCTACACCCAGGCCACCATTTGTGGTATCAAAGCAGCCTACTGACACTGAACAGGATCTCAAGGATCAGAAAAATAAATCCAACATGGTTTTCAGAGTTGGAGGAAGAGGTGGTGGTCGAAGAAGAAGGCGACTAGTTGCAAATGCTGAAGTGTTGGAAGCTATGCAACAGATGCAAGCTAGATTGGAAGCAATGGAAATGGGAAGATATGCAGATGTTGGAGATGTCAGTGAACTTAAAGTTGGAGTTGCAGAAGATGAGGAACTTGTAGATGTAAATCCTGAAATGAGATTCATTAAGTCGGTATTGAGATCCACATCCAAGCCTAGACTTGAAGTTTCAATATACACAGGAAGCTTAAACCCTGAGGAATTGATAAACTAGATAAATGACATGGAGAAATACTTTGATTATGAAGAAAAAAAAGAAGGAAGGAAGGTGAAGTTTGTTGACACAAAACTAAAAGGACATGCAACACTTTGGTGGGATGGAGTGCATGCAGAAAGAATAAGACTTGGCAAACAACCAATTGAGAATTGGAACAGGATAGTGGAAAAACTGAAAAGTAATTTTTTGCCAAGTGATTATCAATAGACATTATTTAGACAAATGCAGAACCTTAGAAAGAGGTCTATGATAGTAAAGGAATACACAGAGGAATTCTACAAAGTGAGTATAAGAGCAGGACAAATCCAAGATACATATGAGAAGGTTGCAAGATATGTGAATGGTCTTAGAATGGACATTTAAGATGAGATAACTGTGTTGTCTCCTAAAACAGTAGAAGAGGCTTATAAGATGGTACTGAAGGCTGAAGAAAAACTCATGAGGAAGCAGTCTTCAAGAAATAGGGGTACTTTCTGAGGAAGGGGAAGTCAAGGTGGTAGAGGAAGATCTACAACACCTAGATATGCAGTTAGTAGTAGCTAAAGTCAGCATGCACCCATAGGAGGTGATGCAAGTTGTAGAGGGAGTTTTTCCAGAGGAAGAGGAGGTAGAGGTAGAGGAAGAGAAGTTAGATGTCACAGATGTAAAAAGCTGGGACACGGAGCTTATGAGTGCCTAGAAAACATAGGAATGAATAAGAGGAATGCAATAGTTGCAAAAAATGAAGAGGAAGCAACAAAGGGAAGAGAAAAAGAGAGTGTACCAGAGAAAGGGGAATCTTTGGTAGTCAACAAATTTTTTTTGAAGCCAGCTAAGGAAATTGTTGAACCAGCATAGAGAAAAACCTTGTTCAAGATTGTGTGTAAGATTCAAAGGAAGTGTTGTCATATGATAATAGACAGTGGTAGTACATATAATTTGGTCTCCAAAGAAGTGGTGGAGAAGTTGAAATTGAAAACAAAGAAACATCCAACACCTTACAAGGTGTCATGGATTAAAAAGGGATATCAGTTGGTAGTGAATGAGAAATGTGAAGTGGAGTTACAGTTGGGTAAATACAGAGACAAAATTCTATGTTATGTGATGCCTATGGATGTGTGTCACATATTGTTGGGTAGACCTTGGCAGTATGACAGAGGATCTATGCATGACGGAAAGAAGAACACATACAAATTTAGCAAATATGGTGTCAATCATACATTGTTGCCAATGGAAGAAGAGGACACATCAAAGAAAACTGATCCAAAGATCCTTTTGTTGAGTGGGAAGGAGTACTTGCAGTAGATGGAAGAAGATGAGGTAAGTTTTGCATTGGTTTGCAAACCCAAGGTAATAATTACTTTGACTAAAATTTCTGATTTGCCAATTAAAATTCAAGAGATGCTGGACAATTATTGTGATATCATTGTAGATGATTTGCCCAATGAGTTACCACCCATTAGAAAGATTAGCCATCATATAGATTTCATTCCAGGAGCAAATCTACCAAATAAAGCATCTTACAGGATGACTCCCACAAAGAATGAAGAAATAAGGAAACAGGTTCACAAACTGTTAGACAAGGGACTGGTTAGAGAGAGTTTGATTCCTTGTGCAATGCCAACAGTGTTGAGCCCAAAGAAATATGGAGGCCGGAGAATGTGTATTGATTCAAGAGCAATCAATAAGATAACAATTAGGTACACATTTCTTTTACCTAGAATCGAAGATTTGATGGATTGTTTGAGTGGAGCTAGATATTTTACAAAGTTATATTTAAAAAGTGGTTATCATCAAATCAAAATTAGAGAGGGAGATGAGTGGAAAATTGCTTTTAAGACCAATCAAGGATTATATGAATGGATGGTAATGACTTTTGGGTTATCAAATTCTCCTAGTACATTTATGAGACTTATGAATGAAGTTTTGAAGGAATTTATTGGTAAATTTGTAATAGTATATCTGGACGATATATTAGTTTATAGCATATCTAAGGAGGAGCATATGAGACATCTAAATTATGTCCTACAGAGGCTACAACAAGAAAAAAATATTGATAATTTTAAAGAAATGTTCATTCATGAAGGAGGACTTGGTGTATTTGGGCTTTGTTGTTTCTGCTGAGGGGTTAAACATGGATCCAGAGAAGATTAAAGAAATCATAGAGTGGCCTTCACCAAGAAGTGTCTTTGAGGCAAGAAGCTTTCACGCTCTTTCTAGTTTTTATAGGAAATTCATAAGGAATTTTAGTTATATTAATGCTTCAATTATTGACACAATAAAGAAGGAAAGACAACCATTTAAATGGACTGCTGAAGTAGAAAAGAACTTCCAACTGTTGAAGAGAAAGATTACTGAGAAGCCTATTTTGATTTTGTCTGATTTTAATAAACCTTTTCAAGTGAAGTGTGATGCCAGTGGAGAAGCCATTGGAGCTGTTCTGAGTCAAGAGGACATGCCTATAGCTTATTTTAGTGAAAAGCTGAAGAGACAAAGAATAAATATTCTTCTTATGACAAGGAGTTTTATTCAGTAGTGAAGTCTTTGAAGAAGTGGAGATATTACTTGATGTCCAAGGAGTTCATACTGTATTCAGATAACCATGCATTACAATACATTATGCAACAGCCAAAGGTTAACCAGAAGCATGAAAAATGGGTAGAATACCTTCAAAGTTTTAATTTTGTGTTAAAACATATAACTAGTCAATCAAACAGAGTACCAGATGCCTTAAGTAGAAAAATCATTTTAGTTCAAAAAAGTCAAATTCAAGTGTTGGATTTTGATTTTCTTAAAAGTTATACGAGAAAGATCTTGATTTTAAAGAGGCATTTGAAGCTTGTAGAACTCCTGTTTTGTTAGACAGAAGCAAGTGGCTAGATTATTTCCTGCAAGAGGGACTGTTGTTTAAAAGAAATCAGCTGTGCATACCAAATTGTTCTATGAGAGAAAATTTGATTAAGGAGAAATATAGTGGTGGACTAGGAGGACATTTTGGTGCAGAAAAGACTTATGAATAGTTGAACATGTTTTATTTTTGGCCAAATATGAGAGCTAAAGTGGAAAAGTATGTGAAAAATTGTAAAGTCTGTCAGTATGCAAAGGGAAGGAGTCAAAACATAGGCTTGTATGTTCCAATACCTATTCTAGATAGGCCTTGGGATATGGTAAGTATGGACTTTGTTTTTGATTTACCAAAAACTCAAAGAGGAAATGATTCAATTTATGTTGTGGTTAACAAATTTTTTAAAATGGCACATTTTACTCCATGTTATAAAACCAGTGATACTACTCACATTCCTAATCTGTTTTTTCAGGAGATTGTAAGATTACATGGATTACCTAAGAGCATTATTTCAGACAGAGACATCAGATTTGTTGGACATTTTTGGAGGATATTGTGGAAGAAGCTTGGAACTAAATCGAGTTTCAGTTCTGCTTATCATCCTCAGACTGATGGACAGGCTGAAGTTATAAACAAAAGCTTGGGTAATCTTCTGAGAATTCTTGCAGGCCAACATTCAAAACAATGGGATCAAGTATTGGCACAGGCAGAATATGCTTATAATGATTCTCCTAATAGGAGTACAGGGCATAGCCCATTCCATATAATCTATGGAATGTGCCCAAGAGGAGTGTCTGAATTGTGAGACTTGAGAAAATCTGAAATGGGAAGTGCTAAGGGAGAAGATTTTGCTACAAAAGTTCAAGGAATACATGAATAGGTAAAACAACAACTACAAGACAACAACATAAAATACAAGAGTAGAGCAGATTTGAAGAAAAGAGAAGTTAATTTTGAGAGGGGATATTTGGTTTTAGCACACTTGAGGAAGGAAAGATTTCCAGAAAGGGAGTATAATAAGCTAAAGTTTAAGAAAATTGGACCATGTAGAATCTTGAGCAAATTTTCTGTAGATGCATATAAAATTGAATTACCCACTGATATTGGAATATCTCCAATTTTCAATGTTGCTGATTTGTATAGGTATGAAAGTGAAAATGCAAATGACATTGCAGAGGATCAAGAAGAACAAGAGATTGATTGGGTAAAACAATTACCTATAGCAAAAGAATTAAATCTAGAGAGGATTTTGAACAAGAAATTATTGAAGAAGACGAGAGGACAAGAGTATTTTCAGTATTTGGTCAAATGGAAGTATCAACCAATTGCTGAAGCAACTTCGATGATAGATGCCATGCTACAGAAGTTAGGTAGTTCTGTAGAAGAGCTCATGGACAGGAGCCCATGAAGAATTTTGTCCCTAGGAGTTTGATGCAGGAGCATGAGGCTTGAAGACAAAAGGCTTTGAATTTATTCCAAAAATACAAAAAAATTACAAGTTTTCTAGATACGATTGAGCCAAGATTTAGGGATTAAGTGACTTTATAATTAATTCAAGCTGTTTAGATTCAGTTGAGATTTTCGAGGAGAATATCAACCAAATTAGGTATTATCTAAGATTAGACAAATTCGATCCATTGATTAAGGATCTGATTGTTAGAATGAAATGGTATTTATGTAAGTTCTGAATGATTGTAAAGGGATTTTGACTGATTTTGGCTGATTTGGCCGTATAAGATTAAGTTGCAGAAACTAAATCTCTATGTGTGTAACGTGTATAATTGGTCAATTCTGGATGTTGCATTCCTTCGAATAGTATCTCTGTGTATTATTGAATTTCAGTTTGGCTTGAAAATTTAGAGTTTTGTATGATCTGGTGTGGTCGTGTTTAATTCCTCTTTCGTCGTGTATTAAGTTAGATTGAATGTGTTTCGAACCAAAAAGCTTTAATTAACTAAGCTTCGAATTACAAAGAGTAGAACTCAACCTGGCGGAAGCGCTAAAATTATAGTGGAACAGAGGGAAGCCTGAAAAATCATGGTAAACCTGGAAGAAGAGTGAGAACCATCTGATCTACAGATCTAATAGAACTAACGATCATTGTGAGCCAATAAGCTCGTGCGTTAGTCAAAGAAGAAAAACAGTTTTATCAGAGAAGTTGTTTATCGGGTGAAGAAAAGTGGTAAGCAGTCTTTTGGAATTCTAAATGATTCCATTAATCAACCAACACGTAGCACTCGGGTGGAGAGAGAAAACCACTTTATCAGGTGGGTAAACATCGCACATGTAGGAATTTACAGGGTAAGTTCCTCAGAAAGAACACCAAAAGGACACCGCTCACAACCAGATCACAGATCAATACACCAGTATTTTTGACGTGGTTAAAACCCTCAAAGAGGGAAACAGTCCACGGCCTGCGCCAACGTGGCTACTACAGGAAATTTATTAATCAAAGAATGAAAATTTACATAAGCTTCTCTCATGCACGGATTACCCGAACAACCATGCGCTTTAAATAGAACTCATGGACCAATCGGGTGTCAAGCCACGGATCAAGTGTCAGTAATACCGAGGAGAGAGTGAACCGTCAGATCACTACATATCGTGACCGTCGGATTGTAAGTTACAAAATGTACAACGGTAAAGAAACACACTTTACCTAACTCTATACCTAACTCTATACTAGACCAAGTTGAACTTAACTATTTCCTATGTGTCGGAATATCCTAACATCCCCCCTTAAGAACAACTTGGGATAGGATTGAAGGATTTACAAATATGACACAATAGGAGAAGGAAGGAGGCACTAGAGCCTATCCCCCCTTAGTGACAACTTCCTGAACTCCAAGCATATATCGAAGTTTAGTGAACTTCGCCTCTGTGAGAGCCTTTGTGAAGATGTCTGCAACCTGATCATCTGTTGAACAATATTGCACTTCAAGAACATGGTCATGAATGAGCTTTCTGATGAAGTGCATGTGTAGTTCAATGTGTTTACTGCGCTGATGCTGGACTGGATCTTTGCATAGCTGAATGGCACTTTGATTATCACACCAAAGTGTGGTTGGATGCTGCTGCTCAAAGCCAAACTCTGATAGGATCTGACGAAGCCACAAGGCTTCCTTACTAGCTTCCACGGCACCACGATACTCTGCTTCTGCTGACGAAAGAGAAATGGCAGCCTGTTTCTTACAAGCCCATGTAATAGGTCCTGAACCAAGAGTGAAGACATAACCGGCAGTAGACTTCCGATCATCAGGGTCACCAGCCCAATCAGAATCAGTGAAACCAACTAATAGAGGAGCTGCTTTGGCACTGTAATGAATCCCAAACTGAACTGTACCTCGAACATAACGAAGTATTCTTTTAGCTGCTTTCCAATGACTTTCACGGGGTTTTTGCATAAAACGAGCAACAAGGCCAACAGCAAAGGAAAGGTCAGGACGAGTATGGGTTAAATACAAGAGTTTTCCTACAAGTTGACGGTATAAGGTAGCATCAACTTCAGGAGAAGTACAAGAGACTGAAAGTTTGACTCCAGACTGAAAGGGAGAAGGGGCTGGCTTACAGTCTTCCATGTGAAAATGACGAAGAATATCACAAGCATACTTGGACTGGGAAAGGGAAATACCCTCCTTGGATTGCAAGACTTGAAGACCGAGAAAATAGTGTAAGTGTCCTAAGTCTGTCATTTCAAATTTCTTTTTAAGGCTGGACTTCACATGGTTGATAAGGTTGGGATCACTACCAGTAAGGATAAGATCATCAACATAAAGAACAAGGATGATAAGAGAGTTGCCCACTTTCTTGGTGTAGACAGTATTGTCAGAATGACACCTAGAAAAGCCAGATTCTAAAAGAAAGCTATCCATTTTGGCATACCAAGCCCGAGGAGCTTGCTTGAGACCATAAAGGGATTTCTTAAGTCGACAAACAAGGCTGGAGTCTGTTTGGATGAAGCCAATGGGTTGTTCCATATAGATTTCTTCATGCAAGTCCCCATGCAAGAAGGCAGATTTAACATCCATCTGATGGACTTCCCATTTTAAAGAGGCAGCAAGGGAAAGAACAAGGCGGATAGAGTTCATTTTGGCAACAGGGGAGAAGGTTTCAGTGTAGTCAATGCCTTCAACCTGTGAAAAACCCTTAGCAACAAGACGAGCTTTATGTTTATCAACTTTCCCATCTGGTCCATACTTGGTTCTGTAAACCCATTTACATCTAACAAGTTTGCGTCCCTTTGGTAGAGGAACAAGATCCCATGTATCATTTGTCATCAATGAATGATATTCTTCATTCATAGCTGCTTCCCAATGTGGATGGCCTGAAGCTTCTGCAAAAGTGTCAGGATCATGATTTACTGGAGCTTGAGCCAGTAAAGAAGAGGCTCTTTCAAACTGAGAACGTGTACGTCGCTGATCTGTAGGATCACCGGCAAGATCACCTGCTGCATCCCGAGTAGCACGGACCCATCTTGGAAGTTGAGGATCCTGAGAAGGTGGGGGAGGATTATCATCCTCACTTTCATCATCTGAAGAAGAAATGTTTTCAAAAGTAGAAGAGATAGGAAGAGGTGGCACATCCGCCGGACTAGGCTCGCAGGCCGATTTATTTTCATCAAATTTTACATCTCTTCTAATGATAACATTTTTGGACTTAAATGGAATAAGTCTATAACCTTTTACATCTTCAGAATATCCAACAAAAGTACATTTCTCACTCTTAGGTTCTAAAGCTTTATGCTTTTCATCTGGAATATGGGCCCATGCTTCACTTCCAAAAACACGAAAGTGACTTACATCTGGTTTAATGGAACTCCAAGCTTCTTCTGGAGTGATATTCTTTAGAACCTTAGTAGGAGTGCGATTGATTATATAATTTGCACAATTAATTGCTTCGGCCCAAAAACTAAGACTGAGTCCTTTAGATTGCAGCATACAATTAGCCATTTCCTTTAAGGTGCGATTTTTCCTTTCAGCTACACCATTTTGTTGTGGAGTGTATGGAACAGTATGTTGCATTTGAATTCCATTTTCGGTGCAAAAGTTGATGAATGTGTTTTTAACATATTCTCCACCATTATCAGTTCTTAGCTTAAGAATTTGATGTCCAGATTGTTTTTCAACAAAGGCTTTGAAGGCCAAAAAAGTGTTAAATACTTCGCTCTTGAGTTTTAAGAAGTATACCCAAGTGCGTCTGAAGAAATCATCAATGAAAGTTAAGAAATACTTGCAGCCAGAGAATGAAGCAACAGGAAGTGGACCACATAAATCACTGTGCACAAGCTGTAAAGGGGCTGAGGCGTGCCAAGAGGCACGTTTGTCAAAACTGTCCCGATGATGTTTTCCGAGTACACATCCGGAACAAACACCATCTCTGCAAGATACCATAGGAAGACCTGTCACCATATTTTCTTTACATAGATGTTGAAGGGAGCGATAGTTTAAGTGACCAAATCGCTCATGCCAAAGTTTGCTCACTTCATCATTATGAGCAACAAATACTGAGGGAAGATTTGATGACCCAAAGTTGTGAAACTTATACAACCTTGTGGAATCATCAGCAATACCAGTAGCTAGAATCTGTTTAGGATCTCTTAGATCCTTGATTACAACATCATGAGGTGAAAAATCAACAATTTTACCTTCACCTGAATGAGTTATTTGATAGACAGATAGAAGGTTGCAGGATAAGGTTGGAACACATAATACATCATTAAACTGACCATTGTCTAGATGAACAGTTCCAGTCCCTACAACATTAAGAGATCTATCATCACCAACATATATATTTTTGGTGTTACAATCATTTAAAGAAGAAAACATGGCTTGGTTTTTGGCCATGTGATAAGAGGCTCCAGAATCAATGAGCCACTCATGAGAAGGAGAAGAAGAAGATACATTTAATGCATAACCAGACTGAGATGATTGACAACGACATGCAGAAAGTGCCATTCCGGAAGTTGAAGTTGAAGTATGCTCCACATGGATGTTATGTTTCTTCATTGCGGCTTCCAAGGCTTCCATCTTCTTAAAGCATTTAGATTCTAAGTGGCCATCTCGATTACAAAAGTTACAATGTCTATCAGTCTTTTTCCATTTGTTTTTATTGGTCTTATCATTTTGCTGAAATGATCTTTCATTTTGAGGCTGAGTTTGCTTAGGACCCTTGTTTGGTTTAGGACCATTCTTTTTAGGATATGACTTCTTAGGATTCTTTGAATTTGGTTGCTGCTGGGCGGCTAACGCTTTCTTGGAAGAGTTTCCAAGATTAAGAAGACCAAGGTGTAAGATTTTTTCTTGTTCTCTTATTAAGGAATCACAAAAGGAGTCAAAGGAAGGGGCCTTGTAGTCTTTTCCTTGACAAATGAAAGCTTCCCTTGTAGAATGGAAAGTGGAAACAAATACAGAGTAGGCTGGTCCCAACTTAGTAAGGATGGAATAAATAAGGTTACCATCTTCTTTCTTAACCTTAACACCTTCCAAGAGATATCTAAGGGTCTTGAATTTGGACAAGAAATCTTCAATGCAAGAAAAATTATTAGGATCCAAAGTAAGCAACTCATTTTCAAGTTGATGGGCTCTAATTTCATTTTTAATCCCAAAAAATTTAGCGATTTTTTCCAATGCTTCATGAGGAGTCTCAAGTTCTGCAATATGGAATCTAAGATCAGGAGAAAGAGACATCCCTATCAAACCACGTGCTTGATCTTGTCTATTTTCCCATTTTGCAGCCTTGTCTTCATCTTTTGGTTTCTTCTCTTGGTCTGTGGCTATTCTGTAGAGACCTTTACTTCTAAGTAAATCTTCCATGTAGGCTATCCATTGGAAGTAGTTAGTGCTGTAAAGAATGACTTGGCATGGACTTTCCATTTTTTTAAAAAAACTGAAGCTGAAGATGCTGAAAGTAAGTGTTCCAATGGATAGATCTCGAAAAATTAGGATGTTTTAAAAAAAACGGCTCTGAAAAAGGCGTCCAGATGAAGAAGTTATGGCTTTTTGAAAAAAATATTGTTGAAGTTGCCGGCAAAGTGCGCGAATGTGCGGGAATGAAAAAAATCCGCCCCCACAAAATGGAGACTTGAACCCAAGACCTCTACTCTCTTAAAATAGCTTTGAACCAATTGATCTATACAAAAAATGACGCAGCTAGGGCTACCGGAAACCTTTTCGCGTGAAACGAAAGGGGTTCCTCACTGGAACAGATGCTCCGAACGCAACAGAGCAATCCTCTCGGCCCGAAAGCAGTCAGAAACAACAGATCTAGGAAACGACAGCCGCATGCAGTTCTACCGGCTTCAGATTTGGATCACCAACGGACGCGGCCCTCAAATAGCTCTGATACCATGTAGGAATTTACAGGGTAAGTTCCTCAGAAAGAACACCAAAAGGACACCGCTCACAACCAGATCACAGATCAATACACGAGTATTTTTGACGTGGTTAAAACCCTCAAAGAGGGAAACAGTCCACGGCCTGCGCCAACGTGGCTACTACAGGCAATTTATTAATCAAAGAATGAAAATTTACATAAGCTTCTCTCATGCACGGATTACCCGAACAATGACCCTCCATGCGCTTTAAAGAGAACTCATGGACAAATCGGGTGTCATGCCACGGATCAAGTGTCGGTAATGTTGGATACATATATCAATAGGTTTCATATTTCATGATTGGCAAATGTAAGTGCCAAATATGCTCTGCTTTACTGATACAAAGATCACATATTTCCAAGAGAAGACAAGGTATGTACATAGCTTGATGTTGACTCAATTTTGGTGGATGGTCCAACAGCCTAATCTAGATCATGCCATGTTTCAATTTTCTGTTGTAGAATAGAGAAATAAGTCTGTCCAAACTGTTTAATCTTGGAAGACCAGTAGTTAGGCAGAGAATTAAGGTTCCCAACCGCCTAATCTGGGGCCTTGGAAGCAATAAGGGTAGTGCTAGATAGACAATCAAAAGAAAAAGCCAATGGAAAAGAAAAGGCACATAAGGGTCTGCAAGTCCAAGTGCACCATCCAAGAAGAAACAAAAATGCTAGGCAAGTAGATGGGTAGGTAGATGGGGTTGCAGAAATGTCATTCCTTTCCAACTAAATCTTGCTGGTCGAAACAAGGAAAGTATCAATGGATAGAAAAGCTCCTCTTCTCTATCACTTTGCAGTAACACAATGGAGCATGTCTAACTTCCTTTTTCCCTTTCTCATATTCATTGCTAACATCGCTACACCAGTTGTGTTCATGAAAGAATTCAAGGTTTTATGTTGGTTCTGGTTTCCTTTAGAGCCATATTTCTTGTCTAACAATTCTTTTCATTTTGATCTACTTCCTATACTAAGTTGATTTCATACAAAAACTTAGTGTTTCACCCCTTCCCCCACTCTTACTAACCCCTAACTTCTTATTATCTAAATCCCCTATGTTCCCCTTTTCCCTACTATTATAAACACTATGGTGTATAAACCCCAAGCATGCTATAAATACCCCTTCCCCTTTGGCACTATAGCCATATGTTCACAGTCAGGGATTAAAGTGACATCTGGTCAGTTTAAGAACCCAAACCCTACCCCTTTTCCCCCTTCAGAAGTTATCCAAACCATTAACCCCTCCATTTGCTAAAAAAACCTTGTAAAAACCCCGTTTTTAACCCCTAACCCACTCTATCCGCAAAAATACACAAAAAACCCACTTTTTCCGACTTATCCAAAGTATGGGCGCAATATACATTTTCATTTGAAAAATACAATGAAAACTATATAACTCCGTCGAAACCCAAAGTCCCGCCGGGCGCGTTTTTCAAAGAAAATAATATTTTATTACTCCACCCGCTACCGTATCGTCCGCACAATTTAGCGATCCGTCAACCGTCCGATCGGGCACCTTTGATCGGACGGCCTGTATGCATATCGGGTTGGGCCCGATGTCCGTAAGATAGCACCCGAGAAACTGTCAGAGGGTGACGTTAGGCCTCTGCCACACGTCGCCCTCACAATTTCTCGGGTCGCCCTCTGACAAAACAGCGACCGTATCCAAGGTGGTTCGAGAAAAACCATTACTGCTTCTGGTTTACCGCCGGTCCTGCTATGCCTACGTCATCACCACGTCAGGCCCACGTCAGTGCTACCTCGCCGCCGCGTCAGCACCCTTGTCCGCCACTGCTCTGATCTGTCCGCCACCTCACCATCCCCGTGGACCACTCACAGCTTGCCACATCACCCGGTGACGTCATGCTGACGTCATCCGACCTTGACCCCACCTGATGACGTCATGCTGATGTCATCCAAAAAACGTGCCAATATTCCAAAAAATCCATATTTTAGCCAAAAATTTGCGTTTTTCCCACTTTTTGCGAAAACGACTATTGTTCTCCTTGCATGCATTTCACGACCAAACCAGTGCCAACCTGCAGAACTCGACTCAGAAACCGTGGGCGCATCCGTCATAACTGCATTTGCAACTGTTACCGGCAATTCACAAGGTATTTCTCAAAATCATTCCCCCGCACCTGGTTTTATCCATATTTGTACAAGAAAACTGGCTTAAGAGAGTGTAAGGCACTGAATTCACCAGCAAACATCCAGTGACCTGTATCCATTTCCAACTGGCGAGGCAAAAAACCTTCTGCAGAGCCTGCATTTAGCAAAATTTACCTAAATTCACAGGTAGTTCGCGCAGTCGTGAACTAAAAACCTCAACTGCATAAATTCACCGTAGAAACACTTTTATCAATCCTGGTACTGGCTTCATCAGTCCTCTGAGCAGTATTTCAATTGTTGCTTTCACAATTTACCCTCTGTTCCTTGCAACTCACCTCTCTATTGCAAAGAAACCCCTCTGTGTTGCTCTGCTCACTCAAATCAGTTCACATACAAGTCAGAAGCGTTATTAGCTATGGAAACACCAATAGCCCTGAATATTCAGCCTCTGAATGCCCCTCAAAGGGAGTTAGAATGGAAAGCCCTGGGAGATGTAGATTATCAGATGATAGACTGGTTCCCAATGAATTCTAAGTTTAATATTCATATGCTAAATGAATTGAAAGCCCAACACCTTAGTGGAGCTGATATTGTAGGGATTTGGGACTCAAATTTGCCTATTTACAACCTCCCTCAAGTCAATGCCCTTCCAGACTTGATCCATAGATGCCAGGAGTGCTATGATCCATGCCAGAGAGCTATTCTCAGTCCTACAAGCTCAGTCTTGTTCCATATCACCCCAGAAACCATAAATGAGATGCTGCATTTTCACACTGCAAGACCATTGACCCCTCTCTCCATGTTGGACTTAGTAAAGAAGGGGAGTAATTTGTCAAGTGCCCAGATCATCAAAATCAATCAGTTATTCATACAGCCAAGCTCTGAAACTACGAGAACTCCTCCTATTGAATATCATTACCTCAATGACTTGGGCAAAATGCTGGTGGATTTGATCAGCTACGTCCTAGGGTACAGGGGAGTTGAGGATGTTGATGACACCATAATGGCAATGCTGTCCATATTTTCTCCTGGAAAGCCTCCTGCTGTACACTATGACTATGCCACATATATTGCAGAAAAGATTCATGAACAGCTAATGAATCTACAAAGGGAAAGGGTGTTCAGATACACCTCATACATCTACCATCTGTTCTTATTTTATCAACCAGACAGTTTCTCCATTCCCCTCAAGAAACTTAATGCCCAGGGAAATCCAAGGTCAGTTGTGTTTTGGACTTCAGTTTTTCATTATACTTCTGAATCACCATACACATACTGTGAATTCATAGACCTGTTCATTCACCCAGCTATGACATTGCTGTATGGTGTTCCTCCTCCAAGGTTGACTGGTGACATGCAAAGAGTTCTCCATCTCTCCAAGGCCTACAACATTGGTGATTGGTACTTTTACCAACACCACACAGTAATCAGAATATATGGTTGTGAGTTGAACCCTTATAGGCTGCCAAGATATGTCCCTATGAGACTTTTTGCCTTAGAATACTTCAGGCAGTTTGGAAATGCCGACTGCTTCCATTTCCAAAGTAAGAACAAGAAGGTGCAGCTGAAGGTAAGGAACCAACTAGGCCCTTTTCTATACAACAAAAGAGAGGAGGGTTGGAAGGAGGCAGATATGATCCTAAAGGGTTTCAAATTGCAAACCAGTTTCAAATGGACACCTTATGACCCTAATCATTTTATTTCCCTCAGGAGGATAAAATACAAATTGGGTAACTATGCACATGTAAGGCTGCCTCAGGTTGAAAAGTATGCCAATTCTTTGAGCTGGAAAGAGGGCACTCTAGAAGAGCCAATTACTAGAGAGCAAATGATAGAAAGAGAGGCTAGGAATATTCAAAAAGAGGCTGGCTTGGAAACTTGTGGACAGGTTTCCTTCTCATATCAAAGGCAACTTGGAGCAGCTGCCTCATCTTCAACAGCACATCAGCAAGCTGCCATGGACACTCAACAGACATCCAGCAAAGGCAAACAAAAACAGGTGGAACAGGAACAGCCACCTCCCATGACTGAAGAGCAAACAAAAAAAGAGGTGGAACAGAAAGAAGAAGTGCAGCAGCAGGAAGTGCATCAACAACAACAACACCAACAGCAAGAAGAACAAAGACAGGAGCAGCCTGTGCAGCAAAAGCAAACAGTGGAAGCCCCAAAATCCACTGAGCAACAGCCCCAACAAATTGTGCCTCCTAGGCAAGAGACAACAGTGGAGGCCTCAGTCCTCCAAACCCCACAAAAAGAAGATATAAGCAGGAAGAGGGACAGAGAGACTCCCCTCACAACATCGACAACTCATGGGGAGAAAAGACATAGAATGAATCCCTTCTCAGAGGAAGAAGTGCCTATAGGGAAATCTTTGGGCATGGGCCCACCTAGCAGGGAGGCATCTGGGAGTTCCTTCCAGCAGGAACAAGAGAGGATAGTGGGAGGAGAAGTCAGCTCCTCAAGCCAGCAGAGAGAAGGTGAACTCAGCATCAAACAACAGTTCATTGACATAAAGAGGAGGAATGAGCCAATAAAGATACAACTATATAATCATTTGTTGAAAATGGCTCCCACTAACCAGCAAAGACTGATGTCTGCATATGATGTTAGTGAAGGCAAAATGATCATGAGTCACTTCATGCCAACTGCATTACAACCACAGTCCCCTTCAGACTACTTGAGGACCAATCTTGAGGTCCTTGCCAAGGACATCCACCCAATGGACAAAATCGAATTGCATAAGCAAACGGGTGAGATGGTGTATGCCTCCTTGGCAGACAAGACATTGGATAATTATAGGCTAGAAAATAGCCTAAATAATACAACTGCCCAACTTGAGTTGGAGAGAGCATCCTCTCAAGCAAAGGACAACAGGATCAGGTCCTTAGAAGATATAATCATAGAGATTGGGCATGATCCCAAGGACATCAAGGGCATACAAGAAATATTGAAATTGAGGGATGCAGACATGGCAGCTTTGAGGAGAAAGATCAAAATCCCAGCAACAATTCACCCTCAAACAGATGAAGTTGCCCAGCTGAGACATGATCAAGATGCCACAGCTTTGCTGGTGTCTTTATATAAACAGCTAATCCAGACTCAAGAAAAGCTGGGAGAATCAGAGGCTGCACAGGCAGCATTGCAAGCATCATTACAGCAAAAGGAAGGAGGTCAAACATCTCAGCCTCCTCCTGAAATAATTAACCTTGAGGAAGCTCCTCCAACTACTGCTCCCCTCGCTCAACAAACAGAACAGGCAGCACCTTCTACCTCAGCACCACCACCAACAACAGAGCAGGCCCCAAGCCTGGACATGCAAAAGCTGAGAAATGAGATTCAGGCCCTGGAAGCTCAAATGACAGAATTAAATGAGGCCAGGGAGAATTTAGCCAAGGTAAATGAAAGATATGACAAATCCAAGCAGACTGTGGCAGAAAAGGGCAGGGAAATAAAAGCCCTCAAAGACAGGATAAAGGAGCTGGAGAGGGAGCTCAAACTGGATAAAGTAGTGGCTGAGCTCAAGACAGTGCTATGGGCCAATATTGGCCAATCCATCACCGATCAATGGCAGTATATTGAGACAATTCATGAGCAGTTGGAGCTCATTGCAAAAGCACAGAAGGAAATTCAGAGATCAAGGGCCTCTCTAGGCAATATCCCTGAATTTGCCAACAGGATGATCAATGTGCTTAATAATAGAACAAGTGCTCAGTTAGCAACTATGGGAATTTCCAACAGGACTGAGACTATTTTGTTAGTAAAGAGGGTCCTGACACTAAGAAACCTGGTGCAGACATTAGAAAGAAGGACCCAGGACATGCAGACAGAGGTCAACAGATTCATGGACAAATTTGTGGCATTGCAAAACAGAGGTCTCCCTGGCTTACTGAACAGCGCAGGAAGACTACTTACACATGAGCAGTATGCCAAGAGGGTCAACACATTCGCCACAAATCAGATCACTGAAAGGCCCAGCACCTCAAAGGAAACAGGACCAGCTACAGGACAAAGTCTCTACAACAGGGTAGAGAATTTATTCTTTATAATGAATGAAATTAAACACCTGTTTGAAGTGCCTCCCAATTTCTATAAATACACAGAGGCAGATGAGACTTTGGATGCAATTCTTAGACATCAACTGCCCACACAGGAATGGTGGACTAAGGCAATACAGATGATCTTATAGACCAGGAAGCCATTCACTAAGTTTTTTCATCAAAAAATACAAGTTGGCATGCACAGGAAAACTTAGTAAAATCAGCATGCATGAAAAGGGAAGGGCTGAGCCAACTCAGCAGATCATATTCGGCCAACAAAAGCAAGATTGACAGCTAACAGGTAACAGGGCCGAAAAGCTACAGCACAACAACCATAAAGGCACATTTCTAGCATTAAAGCAGAACGTTCAGACCGACTAAGTGGCCTCCAAGGGTCAAAGTATCTCCTGACAGATATAAAGGGCATTCATTTTGTATTAATAGCACCAGTAGCTGCTTTTCTGATATTTTGTAAAAGTTGGTAACGTATTTAATTATCAGATAACTCAGCAGTTCAGATATTTTGGAACCGATTGTATAAATTCCCCCTCGCATAAGCTTGCAGGGGTTGTTGATTTCCTCTTGAAGAGATCCTATGCTGTAATTTATTCAGAGTTTAATAAAAGAAGTGATGGAATCTCTCAAGTTCTGAGCTATTTGAATGCGTTCATGGTGTTTGTTAAAAGTTGCAGGATCCTTGTGCATCTCACAATACAATAAGTCTTCTGTAACTCTCTTCGTTATGTGTTTCAATCTTTTACAATCCATACATGTTTCTAAGTTCTAGTATTTAACAGCAAAGAAAAAGAATAGCTTTAGGATTTATTCATGAAATACCCTGAGCTCAATCTATGTTGTTAATGAATGTATTCTTCAGTTATAATCTTGATAAGTGTAATTCTTAATTGCTGCATTTTCAGAATATATCTTTCACAGTGACCCTTGTTTCAGGAATTCAAGTTTTCTCCTGTGCAATATATTTCACTTTCACACCACCAGCTTAGTGGAAAATTCTTAATTGCTTTCCATTGGCTAATCATACATCATCACCACAGTTTTAAGTTTGTTTGTTGGAATACCCAATAGGCCCTGCAGTCTGAACACTCCCATTTAAGCATTTCAAACAATCCACAGCTCTAGACTCCATTGCCAATGAATTACAACTGTCTGAACATTACATCTTAGGTATTGAAAGATATCATTCAACCAAAATTCAAACCAAACCCTCACTTCATAACTAGCCTAAGATCCTCACAAAACAGAGATAAATCTTAAAGAGAGAGCCCTCTCTGATTGCAGTTTGGCTAGAGACTGTAATCCAAAGCTTGGTTAGTGGTTACCCCGGCCGTATTCCCTTGGGAGTCATAGGGAACAACCTGGGTGCTAACAGGTAATACCGAGGAGAGAGTGAACCGTCGGATCACTACATATCGTGACCGTCGGATTGTAAGTTACAAAATTTACAACGGTAAAGAAACACACTTTACCTAACTCTATACCTAACTCTATACTAGACCAAGTTGAACTTAACTATTTCCTATGTGTCGGAATATCCTAACAGCACAAGATCTTCATCCAATATCGCTATTAAGCATTGGATCAAGTGTGCTTTGATGAATGGTGCAGGATCACTGATTAGTTTCGTTGATCGGGTGAACCATCAACTGTCAGATTGAAGGGTAAGATCAATGACGGAGAATTAACACGATAATATTTGTGAGAAAGCAAATGCGATAGGGAAATAAACCAAAGTTTGAATTCCTTTTGATTCCGTGGCAAATGAAAGGGTTATCATATTGCACTAAAATTAAGCAGTTCGCCTAATTTAGCATAATAGCCAAGTTTGGAGGTAGATGAATGATACTCCAAAGGAGATCCAAGAAGAAGTTTCATATGAACTTGCAGAAATCGTTTCTGGATTTGAACGATTGCCCGTTACACCTACACCTAGGCCACGAAAGGGGGAGCGGGGGCCCAACCGGCGGGGTTGGGCTGTTGGCCTTAGCCCCAGGCACGTGGCCCCCATATGGACACAATTTTTGGATCTAAGGCATTGGAGGCTAATTAAAGCATCCGATAATTTTGCCTAAAAATCGACGAAATTGTCATTCGATTAGCGCGTTTTGGGGAAAATTTGTAGGATGCTGCCAGATTTTGGGGAATTTGCAGCGCAATTAGAAAAGAACTTGGAAATGCCATAACTTATTTTTTTTACTAAATCAGAAGCAGAAAGATGCTACACATGCCTTTTTGGGCATTTTGGAGCCATTGGAATATGTTTCAGATCTTTCTGAGCATTGTAAACTGATGTATTCACATTTTTTAGCATAATAGAGAGGGCGAAGCCATTGGAAGCTGGGCTAAGGAGACATAGCCCAGGAGGAGTGAACTCCTTCATTATGTGCTTCTGTGATACTGTTTATGGTGATTTTTATGTCTATTATATGCTACTGTTCAGTGATTTATTTATGTTAATTTGCACATAAAATTTACATAAAAGCACTCATAAACCCATGTTTAAACTTGTAATTAACCCCATGAATCCTTAAGAACTTTTAACATAATCTAAAAGGAATTTAGTACAACAAACTAATTATCCCAATCAGATCACCAAAGGAGAAAGAAGGGGAGAGATCTGTGAACCTTGTTCTCCACAAACAATCGCTGGAGGCAATTGGCAATGCTCAACTAGTCTAGAGCAACATTGTAATAAAGAAAGTGTAGCAGACATCCAAATAAATCTACAAAAGAGAAATGTAGGAATGGGGGCGTGTTAGTCATTTCGCCCCCCAAAAAATTTTTGCCATTCAACTCTATTGTTGACTTATCGCTTACATAGCACGGCTCTACAAGATGCAACTATAAACTATCTCACTCTTTAGATCATCTAGCTCTGATATCAATTTGATGGAAAGCAAGAGAGAAGGAAATACAAATTAACACATAAAACCTCTTTAAATCATCTAACTCTGATATCAATTTGATGGAAAAGAAGAGAAAAAGAAATACAAATTAACACATAAAACTATACTTGTGTTCATAAACTTCTCAAATTACAAAAAAAAAAAAAAAATCATGTTATTTCTCACTGACTTGACTCGACTCCAGATAATTTTTCCATACAAAATCACACTAAATCATACTTTTCAAAAATATAAAGTTAACGGGAAATAACTCTCACTAACTCAAATTAACTCACATTATTAATATAAACAATATTACAGGCCGAAGTAATACTATTTCCAACAAGGATCCACTGGTTGAATTCGAGAGTAGGAGGAGAAATTGATTTGGTTTAATATTAAACTTTCGTACATTTGTTTTACCGCCTTCACTCTATCGACCTGTGAATCAGCATAAACTATTAACCCGAACCTTTCCATCCCTGATACATGTAGAACGTATTTCCTCAACCCAACATGAAATTTGGAATGAAATTTAATGTGCTTGTAGGTATAGAAACGCAAAGTTTAATTCCATTTTTTATTATTTGAATTATATTCTTATAGCTACAAAATTCAATATTCTAGAAAACATTAATGCACTTACACACATTATTAAAAATAGAATTTCCTATAAAACACGAAAAAACAAACGTCGAGCCTACCATCAATCGAACATTTCAAACAGAGGAAGCCCAATCATTTAGTTTATGGAACTTTCGTTTATGACTCACACTGCCACGTTAATGGAATACTTAAAGCCTATCATGTTTATGATGTTCAACCATTAATACTTCTTTGTGATATACAACATTTTTTTTATCACAGAAATTTTTATTATATCACATTATTGTTAAACATGCATGTGTGTTATGATAGTTTAATATTAATATATATTAGGTTGAATTTTCTGTGTGGATCTATTGGTGTGTGATATCCTTGTTGACCTAGTTATCTATTCTACTTGTTCTATCTCAATACTCGTGACTTTAATCAACCTTGAAACAATTAAGTGTTTTTGTCCTTATTCTACCTTGATTTTGTATAATTAATTTCACCTCCTTTGTTATGTCATCAACACAATGATAATAATTTCTTGGTAAGGTGGCTTCAATTTCTTATTTTCCTAAGTTGATATTGGACAAAATCATAAGGTTATCCTTCTTATGGAGAGTATGAAAAAAACAAGTTATCATCTAGTGAAGTGGAAGGAGATAGCTAAGCGAAAGAAAAAAGGTGGTTGGTGTTTAAAGAAAATTTTCAATTTTGGAAAGGCTATTGCGGAAAAAGCATTATGGAGAGGGATCTTTGACAAAGGATTTTAGGGACAAATGTTTAGAAGTAAGTATGTAAAGGTTGAAAATTTAATGAGTATGTAAAGGTTGAAAATTTAATGGATTGGGCTAATATGGCTCATTCTGGTAGGAGTGGCTCAAACATATGGAAAGCCTTTATAAATTCTTTACTTGTCATTCATAAAGAACTAATATGGAAAATAGGTAATGGATGAATAACAAAATTGGGTTGGGAAACTTGGATGGTTGAAGGAGCATTACAAATTATGTCTTATAATTTTAGAGTGACTTTGTATATGAGAGAGGTCTTTTGTTTTATTGATGTTTTCAAGGGTAGTTAGTTAGGGGATGGGAGTTGGAAGCGTGTTTTGGCGTTGGGATTTGTGGTTTACTTAACACTAGAATGGATCATGTATGTGTCTATTTTTCTTGAAGGGACGGTTAAATTAGCTCACTGGCTGTGTGAGGAAGAAGAGGCATCAAACAAAATTTCCATGATAATAATTGGTACATATCATTGGAATATTATGAATGACATTTACAATTTAATTTAAACATGTTGTAAATTGTTTTTTCTATTATAAGATAATAAAAAAAAAATATTTATTTATTTTTATGATAAAATTAAATTATAATATAAATGTTTAAAAATTGAAATTAATTTTAATTTTAAAACAAATAATTGTTTTTATTTAAAAATAAATAAATAATATAATATAATATAATATATCTCATACTTATATCTTTTTCTTAATTTTTATTATTTAATAAATTAATTACTAAGTTGTTAACGTTCTAAAGAATTTTTTTTTTCTATATAATACTACCTAAGCACCCATGGGGATTTGAACCAGTGACCTATCGCAAGGAGTGGCTTAACAATACACTCATTCACCGTCAATCCAAAGCCCCATAGGCTAACACTGTAAAGAATATTGCTGATTTATGAAAAAATCACTGAGATTTAAAATATAATGTAAGAATAGACTAACCATTTTCTAATTAACATCAAATGATATTAACTTAATTTAAATTAAAAAAATCAATACTAATCTATTTGAACCCCATAGCTTTTAAAAAACAAAAAAATTAATTTTTTTTATTTAAATCTTTGAACCCCATAGCTTTTAAGCAACAAGAAAATTAAATTTTTTTATTTTAATCTCTGAACGGAGGAGTTTTTAAACAACTAAGGAGCATTGGTAGTTGTTGGTGTAAAGAAACTCACGTCCGGTTTCTTAATATTGGGCTATATCGGTCTAAATTATAAAATAAATATTTAAAAATTAAAATTAATTATAATTTTAAAACACATAAGTATTTTTATTTTAAAAATAAAATAGACCATTAAAATTAAATAAGAGAATATATCTTATATTTATTTATATATATATATATATATATATTATTTTTATTATTTAATAATTTAGTAATTATTTATTTATATATATATATATATATATATATATATATATATTATTTTTATTATTTAATAATTTAATTACTAAATTATTAAGGGTTAAAATGGAAATATATTTATATTTCAATAAAATGTGTCCACGTGTGTAATTAATAAATGAAATAATAAACGCTGTAAAGAATGTTGCTGGTTTCTGAAAAATAGTTGAGATCTAAAACATAATGTTAAAAAAGCTAACTATTTCCTAATTAAAATAATATGATATTAATTTAATTAAATCACAAAAATCAATACTTTGAACCTCATAGCTTTTAAGCAATAAGAAATTAATTTTTTTTATTTTAATTAGCTTTTAAACAACTAAAGAGCATTGGCAATTGTTGGTGTAAAGAAACTCACGGTTGGTTCTACTATGTCGGCCTAACGCGCTTCAATCCAATACATGCATTGGCATGATTTTTCTGGTTCAAACGAGTATTCCAATAGTTCTTGACTTCGTTATTAGTTCTTCCTAGTATATGGCCAGCAATTAATGCCCACGTGTGATTACAGCATAATAGACATATTAAGATCGACGTTATGCCAAATGACAGACGAAAATATATCGGAGAACCTCCAGACTGCGAACAATGTTTCCCTACCTGTTACCCAGCAGTTTATGAAGTCTTATTATAAGGTCTTTTTCATCTAGCAAAATGTTACCACCTCAAACAGTTTATGAAGTCTTATTATAAGGTCTTTTTCATCTGGCGAAATGTTACCACGTTTGAGGTTCGGTCTAAGATAGTTCACCCAACGAAACCTGCAACTCTTTCGCGAGCACTTCAGACCTGCATGTAATCATGCTACCTTTTCAACTCTCATCTACCAACTAGTGTCACCACCACATCAACTATTTGCGTTTCATCATGGCCAAGTTATAACCAGAGGTGCTAAGTTGCACCTCTACCTAATCCAGCGTATAAATTTATATCAGAAAATAAAATAGAAATAAACAAATAGACATAGTAATCTACTTAAATACGCTGAGAGAAGAGAGATTTTCTAAAGCTTTTCCACTCTAATAAATTAAACACAAAATTTTATTTGCCTCAGTATCCATGGCATAAAGTAGTATCAGAAGCATCTGTCCGAACTTGCCAGGCAGAATCCCTCTTATAGAAAATTTGTATTCAAATAGATGGGAACTATTAGCTCTGCTATATTCTCTAAAGTTGGAGGCCAGCTTGGTCCTTGGTCGTGCTCAAAGAAAGGCTTATGGTGGTTGCCCTCACTTTCTCCCCTACCTCTATTGCCGTCCTTCTGTCTCTTTTTCCCATGCCTTTTCGTTGAAAATCATATTAAAGCCCCTTTCAAGCCCAGGCGTTAACACACAAAACCTTATAAAATTATGACGTGCCAGACTCCACGCCTCCATAAACCCACTGCCATAACCTTGTCCAATCATCTCCGCTACCTCCGATCCAACAGTTCTCCGCCGCATCCGATGAAAATCCACGTGATCTAGTCCCCGCCGTTGGATCATCTCCACCACCATCGGACGACGTTCATCCCCCTCGCACTCGCAAAATAACGCCGCGTTTACATGCGATGGAGGGCGGTTTCCGTCCTTTCCCCGTCGCCACGCATCACCTTCTGAATGGTATCGCACACCCTTCTACCTTTACTACCCATCGTCCGAAAGCAGTATGATCAATACCGCCTACCGCCGAAACTACTTTTCCCGCCAGTTAAATCCCATGCGCTTCCTCCGTCCGATGATCGTTGGATCTGCCCTCCCGAGATCCAACGGCGCACGCTCACTCCACCTTCGGATCTCCTAATACCCTCCACCGAGTGATTCCCGTCGTCTATCCGTTTGATCCAATGGTTGATGTCTTTCCTCCGCCCTGCTCGTACATTTGCCATGCAGTCCGCTTGCCCTGACCATTCCATGCACCCGAAGGATGAAGACGACCGCCTACTAGTACCCGGTGCATTTCCTCCTCAACCACCGCATTCAACAGATTGTATACCCGAGAAGAAGAAGGACAAAGCTCGAGCAGATAACTCCATTCAATAGGTATGGGATTTCATCCTATACGACACTCCACCTGCCCGAGAGGACAACAGAGCACAGGAAAGGATCAAATTCATCCGCTACAACAAGCAACCACACTCAGAAGTTCTGCCAGGCAGTTAAAGCGGTTGGTGGTCAATTATGACCCCTCCACACCTAGAATGGTCGAGTGCCTTTGATGTAAGGTTCAACTTCTGGAGACTATAACTACTTTGATACTTGCAGCGTCTCGTCTTCATTTTCAGCTAATACAAGCTTCTTTTGCTGTTAATTGCTCACTTTCCATTTCTATTCTATTATAGGCTATGCCTGATATGCAGTTTTCCTGAACTCTTGATGTTTATCATTGGAGGAGTTTTCATCCTACTTTTGTGTTTAAATATTGCATGTATCAGTGAATGTGTTATTCAGGTTTCTTTTCACTTAGTGACAGAGAGCTGTCATCCTGTCTGTACACTAGGGAATTAGATTTGCATACCTCTTCATTGGTTGCAGCTGGGCATCACAAGGTCTTGTGCATCTGCTGGTGTGGTCAGTATTCTCCATATTCACCCAATCTCTGAACTGTGAGTAATTGGTGGTCTAAAGCCTTGTAGTCTGGGGGTGTTCACGCATGTCTGGAGTTAAGCATAGTAGAAGTGGTTATCTGGCTTGAACAAGCATCATTCCTTCCATTCATCCATTTCCAACATTAAGTTGAGTTTGTAATGCTCCCGAGCATCTCCGAGCTACAACCTAGGAGAGTTTCTTGGGGTGATAACAATAATTGGCTCCGTTGCCGGGGAGAGGAGATTGAAACTCAGCTTCCCTGGGAGAATGACACAGATCCAGATTTGATGATAGACAAATTCTGGACACATTTCTAGTTGTAATCATCTATCCGGCGACTCTACTGGAGAACCAACCTAGTGGCGACTCCACATTACAGTTCTGGCTTAGTTTGTGAGACATACCCAGAGAAATCCTCAGAGATCACCAACTGACCTAGTGCCTGACCCTGAGAAGATTTCTAAGCAAAGGAAAACATCGCAGAAAGGAGCATTAGGATCAGGTAAGCCTAAGAAATCTTATGTATCTCTGCAAGAGGGTCCTATAGCTGAGAATATACCATTTGAAGATATAGAGCCTAACATTGTTAGTGAAGAAATACCTTCAGAGACTCATAAAGCTCCTTGTTCAGTTAGTTCCTCCTTGGATCTCAGTCCAAAGAAAGCCTCCCATACAGTCCATCATATTCCTTTGTCCCTGTCATCCATTTCATTGTTCCCTACTATTCAAGCTACCAGTATCCTTCCATCTATCCCAGTCATGGTAGGTCAGCAAGCTCTCACGAAGATGGAAAGAATCATAACTGCTAGGTATGGAGCCTTGGTCTTGCCTGTTCCTTTGAATGCCATGCCTGTAAGAGAATATCAGAAATATATGCCCAAGTTCACTGGTACAGAGGGAGTAACAACTGAAGAACACCTTGAATCTTTTTATAGTTATGCTGATAACCTAGACATCAATGAAGATGATGTGTGGATGAGAGTATTTGTACAAAGCCTTGATGGAGAGACTAGAAAATGGTTCAGAGAACTACCCCATAGGTCCATAGCAGACATTGAAGCATTGGATGATCCATTCCTGAAGCAATGGGGGGATAGGAAAGATCTGCTCTATTACCATACAGAGTTTGGAAACCTGAAGAGGGAGAATGGGGAACCATTGCCTAATTTTAATAAAAAATTTAACCGTATGGATAGTAAGATACCAGCTGAAGTAAAGCCTACCCCCACCTCTGCCAAACTCACTTATGCCAATGCTTTTGACTCTGATTTATGCCTGCTTTTGAGAGAAAGAAGATGTGCCACTCTAGATGACATGCAGGATGCAACTCTAGAGGTAGAATCTAATATCATGGTTGTAGAAAAGCTCAAAAGTCATGCTGATAGAAGGAGGCAGAGAGGTGAGGCTTCTTCTTCCTCTACTTCATCTTTAGAACCCAAATTAGATAAGATGACTAAGATGATAGAGTCATTGGTTGTTGAGATATCTAAGTTGAAAGTTGAGCAGAGCTCTAGAAAAGCAAGGCTTCCAAACACATTTGCTCCAAGAAACCCAAATCCTTTCAAAAGAGAAAACGAACAATTGCAAATCATTCAAAGGGGTGAAGAAGCAAATGAAGATAAAAGAGTGAAGGCTCCCTTCCAGAACATAGTCATGGAAGAGGAGCAAGTCGAAGAAGAGGATGAAATTCATTGCATGGAACATAAAGGCAGTGCTACCTTTTTGACATTAGTTGCATACAAAGAATCATTACTCCAGGACCAAACCAGTCAAGAGTGGGACAAAGAGGTTGTTTTGCAAAATGGTGAGTAGCAAAGATATAATCTGAGGTAAAAAGCAAACAATGCCAAGGAGAACCCCACCCAAAGAACTGTTGTCCCAACAGAGCAACAAAATATCAGATAGAAAAGACCAGCAGTTGATCCAGTCATCTTCAAAGCACCAGCTCAAGAGGTAAGAGGTCCTGATAAGTCTCCTTCCCCTTTCACCTTTGATTCAGAAGTTCAGAAGTCAAAAATATCTATACCTCTGATAGAACTAGTAAAGAGTGAAGTTTTTAGAAATCCTATCCTTGATGCTCTTGAGCTGAAAACCTTACAAACCCCCACTGACTACGTCAATTTGCAATATGATAAGCCCGCAGTTGTGCTCAGCCCAAAGATAGAACCTGCTGATGATAATCCTTCATCATTTTATGTCTCCTTGACCATTCATGACAAAATCCTCTACAATTGCCTGGTAGACACAAGGGCCAGCCACAATTTGATGCCTAAAGCTGACATGGAAGAGTTAGGCCTTGATATCACTAGACCATATCATGAATTATTCTCATTTGGTTCAATAAAGGTAAAATGCCTAGGATTAATCAAAGACCTAGCCATTACCCTAACTTAGTTGCCCATGAAGAGCATGATCATGGATATTGTTGTAGTAGATGTCCCTCCCAAGTTTGGCATGCTGTTGTCCAGAGGGTGGATTAAGAGACTAGGTGGGACACTGCAGAATGATTTATCTTATGCCACTGTCCCAGTCTTTGGAGGATAAAGCAGGAGATTGTACAGAGAAGCACAGCTGGCATACATCATCAATGACTAGAGGAACCCTTCTAATCATCCCATTTATGTTGTGGACACTGACTTTGGAGCATGTATTCTCCAAATTGAAGAATCCCAGAAGGCTTCAATGCAGATCAAGAAACCAGTGAATCAAGCTGAGGGAGAGAAAGGAAGTGAGGTTTGGGAAATGTTCTTTGATAGAGCATGTTCTAGGGAGACCACAGGAGCAGGGATGGTGCTAATATCTCTAGAACAAGAAAGCACACATATGTCTTTTAAGCTAGCTTTTCAAGTCACGAGCAATATAACAGAGTATGAGGCTCTGATGTTGGGTTTCAATGCAGCTAAAAATAGAGGAATCAAGAGCATAAAGGTGTTTGAAGATGCCGATCTTATCATTCAGCAAGTAAACAAAACATTTCAAGCAAATCACCCAAGGCTGAAAGCATACAGAGGTGAGGTATGGAGACTTAAAGATTCTTTTGATAATTTTTGTATCTCTTATATCCCTAGAGTAAAAAATCAGCTTGCCGATTCCCTTACTGTGTCTGCTAGCATGTTTATCCCTCCCATGCCTCCCAGATTGGTTTATGAAGTTCAAATGAAATACAGACCATCCTTGTCTGATAATGTCCAGCATTGGAAAGTTTTTAAAGATGATGATGAAATAAACATATTTCTTCAAGTCATTGATGAGTTCTCTGAAATGCAAATTGATCAAGAGAATCAAGCCTTGGAAGAAAGTCCCCAGTCCCAGCTTAGAAACAAAATTGGTAAAGATAGAATTGTCCAACTGCCCAACAATCATATACCTAAGGGTCTAGTCCCTTTAGAAAAGTTGTTTGACCAGAATGATGTGCCTTATAAGGCTGCCCAAAAAGAAGACCAATCCGCAGTCTGTAAGCATAATATAGGGAGTCCAGATCAGTCAAGATATATAAATCTGTCCACCCATCTATCGACTGCCCAAAGTTCTGAGTACTGCAATTTAATGAAGCAATTTGTTGATGTCTTTTCCTGGGAATATAGTGACCTGAAAACATACGACAAAAATATCATCCATCATAAAATCCCTTTAGAAAAAGACACCATCCCTTTCAAGTAGAAGCTGAGACCAATAAATACTTTGCTTTTTTCTCTAATTGAAAAAGAAATCAAGAAGTTACTCGCTGCCAAAATCATAGTCCCTCTCAGATATTCAAAATGGGCAGCCAATTTGGTAGTGGTGAGGAAGAAAAATGGAGAAATCAGGCTCTACGTTGACTTCAGAAACTTAAACAAATGTTCTAAAAAAGACAATTATCCGTTACCCAAGATGGAGCATTTGCTGCAGAAGGTCTCAAGCGCCAAAGTAATGTCTTTCCTGAATGGATTTTCAGGGTATAATCAAGTTGTTGTACATCCAGATGACCAGGAAAAGACTGCATTCACCACTTCTTGGGGCACTTTTATGTATTCCAAGAATCCTTTTGGGTTGATGAACGCTGGAGCTAGCTTTCAGAGAGCTATGGATATAGCATTTGTGGGAGAGAAGAATAAGTTTGTACTCATTTCCCTGGATGATATAACAGTATACTCCAGTAGCCATCAAGACCATTTGCAACATTTGAAGAAAGTGTTCCTAAAGTGCAGAAGGTTTGGATTTCAGTCAATCCTAAAAAATTATAGTTTGCTTTGGAGGAAGGCAGGTTGTTAGGACATGTTGTTTCTGTTGCAGGTGTCTGAATTGACCCAAAAAGAGTAAGATCAATATAGACCTTGTCTGTCCCAAGATCAAAGAAAGATATTCAGTGCTTTCTAGGCAAGATAAATTTTGTAAGGAGGTTTATCCCAAATTTTGTAGAACTTGTAAAGCATATTACCTCCATGTTGAGAAAGGGGTCGGATATCAAATGGACCGATGCAGCAAGAATATCCTTTGAGTCCATTAAGAAAGCTATTATGGAAGCTCCCACTTTAAGAAGTCTAGATTACAGCAAGTAGTTCCATATATTTTCATTTTCCTCAGAAGACACCCTTGCAGTAGTTTTATTGCAAGCAGATGAAAAATGCTTGGAGCATCCAGTGGCTTTTTTTAGCAAAACATTAAGGAATGTTGAGCTGAAGTATGATATCATTGAAAAACAGGCATATGCTCTTATCCAGTCTTTAAAAGCTTTCAGAATTTACATTCTACATTACAAGATAATTTCATATGTACCCTTTGCTTCAATAAAAGATGTTCTAACACAACCTGATGCCGATGGGAGAAGGGATAAATGGATTGCAAAGCTTATTGAATTTAACATAGAATTGAAGCCCACCAAACTAGTCAAAGGTCAGGGCCTTGCCAGACTGATGGCAGAAGAAAATTGCAAAACGCTAGACATAAATCTCATGAGCACAATTTCAAAGAATAGTCAGACAGAAGAAGAAACAGTTGAACCAAGGAAAAATCAGTCATTGGAAGAAAACATAGCTTCTTGTGATTGGTACGCTGCAATAGCTTAATTCTTGCTGAAGCTAGAAGTTCCTCCAGGCCTTAGTTCGAGCCAAGCCAGAACTATTAATCTCAGGGCAGCTAAATATTGCATTCATGAAAATATGCTCTACTGGAGGGACCCCTCTGGAGTTCTTTTGATGTGTCTGGACAAGGAACAATCCATTGAATTCATGCAGCAGTTTCATTCCAGCATGTGTGGAGGACACCACTATTGGAAAACTACAACCCACAAGATCCTCGGAGCTGGGTACTATTGGCCCACCTTGTTTTCTGATGTCTTTTAATTTGCTAAATCTTGTGACAGGTGCCAGAGATTCGAAGGGAAGAAACAGTTGAAGTCCCTGCCCTTATAACCTATACAGGCTAGTGGCCCTTTTCAGTAGTGGGGCTTGGATTTCATTGGAGAAATCAATCCACATTCCAGCGGCCAACATAGATGGATATTAGTAGCCATAGATTACTTCACTAAGTGGATTGAAGCAATCCCTACCAAAAAGGCTGATCATAATGTCGTCATGAGGTTCTTGATAGAAAATATCTTCACCAGATTTGGTTGTCCACATAAATTGATCATAGACAATGCAGCATCCTTCAGGGCAGAAGAATTGGTGGACATGTGTGACTCAATGGGCATAAAGCTGGTTCATTCCACCTCATATCACCCTCAAGGCAATGGTCTAGCAGAATCTTCCAACAAGAGTCTGATAAGGATAATTAAAAAGCTGTTGGAAGACATCAAAAAGAATTGGGATTCTAAACTCAAATATGCATTGTGAGCTGACAGAGTAACCACCAAGAAATCCACAGGGAATTCCCCTTTCAAGCTGGTATATGGCACTGAAGTTGTATTCCCAATACAGTTAACCCTCCTTGTGGCAAAGTTCCTACAAGAAGACCAGAATGAGGAAGAAGACATGGCAAAAAGGATCATTGATTTAGTAGAGGTACATCAAATCAGAGAACAACTAGTTGAAAAGTCCATAACACATCAAAAGAAGATCGAAGAAGCTTTTAACAAAAGGAAAAAGGTAGATAATTTTCAGGTTGGAGATTTGGTTCTGAAGTGGGATGCATTGAAATAAAAGAAAGGCAACCATGGGAAGTTTGATGCTTTCTGGACAGGGCCTTTTATCATTTCTCATATCCAAAGGAACAATACTTTCATACTGCAAAGTATGGGAGGGGAGACAGTTTTTGATGGCCCAGTTAATGGGTGGTTTTTGAAAATTTATGTTGCTTAAGATTTTCAGGCCTTAAGGTTGTAAATGTGTTATTTTATTAGTTTTTAGTGTAGGCTCAATTAGATTCCATGCCCAATGGAACACTAGGAAATTTTTCTAATTTGTTTTCATAGGAAAGGCAATGATCTGCAGTTCTTGAGACCTCACAGGGAGGATCTAATCCCTAGAAGGAGTTAGTGTTAGCTCTACTATATTCTCTAAAGTTAGAGGTGAACTTGGTCCTTGGTCGTGCTCAAAGAAAGGCTTATGGTGGTTTCCCTCACTTTCTCCCCTACCTCTCTTGCCCTCCTTCTGTCTCTTTTTCCCATGCCTTTTCGTTGAAAATCATATTAAAGCCCCTTTCAAGCCAAGGCGTGAACACACAAAACCTTACAAAATTATGACCCGTCGGACTCCGCGCCTCCATAAACCCACCGCCGTAACCTTGTCTGATCATCTTCGCTACCTCCGATCCAACAGTTCTCCACCGCATCTGATTAAAATCCACATGATCTAGTCCACGCCGTTCGATCATCTCTGCTGCCATCGGACGACGTTCGTCCCCCTCACGCCCGCAAAATAACACCGTGTTAACGCGCGATGGAGGGTAGTTTCCATCCTTTCCCCATCGCCACGCATCACCTTCTGAATGGTATCGCGTGCCCTTTTACTTTTACTACCCATCGTCCGAAAGCGGTGCGATCAATACTGCCTACCGTCGAAACTGCTTTTCCCGCCAGTTAAATCCCGTGCACTTTCTCTGTCAGATGATCATTGGATCTGCCCTCCCGAGATGCAACGGCCCGCACTCACTCCGCCTCCGTATCTCCCGATACCCTTCACTGAGTGATTCCCACTGTCTATCCATTTGATTCAATGGCTGATGTCTTTCCTCAACCCTGCTCGTACATTTGCCATGCAGTCCGCTTGCCCTGACCATTCCGTGCACCCGAAGGATGAAGACGACCACCTACTAGTACCCGGTGCATTTCCTCCTCAACCACTGCATTCAACAGACTATATACCCGAGAAGAAGAAGGACAAAGCTCAAGTAGATAACTCCATCCAATAGGTATGGGATTTCATCCTATACAACACTCCACCTGCCCGAGAGGACAACAAAGCACAGGAAAGGATAAAATTCATCAGAAGTTCTACCAGGCAGTTAAAGTGGTTGGTGGTCAATTATGACCCCTCCACACCTAGAATGACCGAGTGCCTTTGTAATGAAACTCTATATATACCTGGAAACAAGATGTAATCAGAGTTGATGGTTGTTGTTTAGGTGTAAGGTTCAACTTCTGGAAACTGTAACTACTTTGATACTTGCATCGTCTCGTTTTCATTTTCAGCTAATACAAGCTTCTTTTGCTGTTAATTTCTCACTTTCCATTTCTATTCTGTTATAGGTTGTGCTTGATATGCAGTTTTCCTGAACTCTTGATGTTTAGCATTAGAGGAGCTGTCATCATCCCTCTGTGTTTAAATCTTGCATGTATCAGTGAATGTGTTATTCAGGTTTCTTTTCACTTAGTGACATAGAGTTGTCATCCTATCTGTACACTAGGGAATTAGATTTGTAGACCTCTTCACTGGTTGCAGCCGGCCATCACAAGGTCTTATGCATCTGCTAGTGTGGTCAGTATTCTCCATATTCACCCAATCTCTGAACTGTGAGTAATTGGTGGTCTAAAGCCTTGTAGTCTGGGGGTGTTCACGCATTTTTGGAGTTAAGAATAGTAGAAGTGGTTATCTGGCTTGAACAAGCATCATTCCTTCCATTCATCGATTTCCAACATTAAGTTGATTTTGTAATGTTCCCGAGCATCTCCGAGCTACAACCTAGGAGAGTTTCTTGGGGTGATAACAGGAACCAGTAGGTTACACCGAATTTTTAACTAATATTATTCAGAGAAAATTTTTTAGGAGATGGTAGCATCTTCGTGCTCATATGTGTTTAAGCAGATGTAGTTAATAGTTAAATATTATTAGCTATTAAGTGATTTTTAACATGAAATTACTATTAACTATTAACCTAATGGTTAACTATTGTTCAATCGTCTAGCATTAAATCTGAAGGTTGAAAATGGTGCAAGGTGGCACCTAGGAGAGTTGATTTCAAAGAGGAACGCCCTTATAGCGTAATAAGTTGTCAATGATATTTTTTTATTTCAAATAATTTAATCTTCATACATATTATTGTAACTAAATAAACTAAAATACTATAAAACCACAATTCATGTATACAAATAAGCAACCAAAAAAGCTAAAAACAAGATATACAAAATTCATGTATACAAGTAGCATGACTCTTGTTTAAAAGATAAATTTAAATAATTTTCTTATCCTTGGTTTAAACTAGCATTTGCACCAGATATTGCAAAGGAAATTCCATAAGGCATAAATGTAAATGGTCATTGAAAATAAGAATTAATAAGGACATCTTTTTCAACATTAACAGCAAGAACCTACATTCCAATACTCTGCAGAATAAGTAGTCATGCACACACCTTTGAAATGGTTAAAAAAGATTCTCCAAGCTCTAAATAGCAAGTGATTCCCTAGAATATAAAGTGGTTGCCAAGTTCCCAAAGTATAGCGATAAAGTTACTCTAACATAACCACCAACAACAACCTGTCAAGAAGACATCATTCCCAACAAAAATCTGCATTTCAGAAACAAAATAGAGGCGGACAGATATTGAACAAAATTGAGATTGTGAATCAAAAAACTAAAAAATTGCAAAAGTACCATTCAGAGTCAAGGACTACGCACTCAACTTGGTGTGATCAAAAGAGATTCCCCTAGAACCTATATGGTTACCAAGTTCTCTATGCACTCATAAGTTGCTTCAACAACACCACCATCAGCAATTATCTATCAAGAAAGCAAGCATATCGACTAAATAATGGAATTGTAGATAAATGAAGAAATCAATATTTAAGAAGATAATAATTTAATCAAGCCAATAAAGAAAAACTCTATAAAAGCTCAGATTCCTACATTAGATTCCATTGTCCTCCTCACAGTGGATAAAGGTGTCGTGCATAGAGCATTCCATCTCATCTAGCATGTAATCATTAGCACACCTCATAATATTATGGAAACCTAATTTATCACACATGTGACTAGTGATCTTAGGCAATTCCAGACTACCTAATTGAATATAGTCATCACTATTTTTAAAATCTCTTTTTAGCACAACACTAGTAATGGTGCACAACCCAAGAAGATAATTGTTCTTTCCATAAAAAAATTACAACATGAACCAGTTTTACTAATCTCGAACTATGTGATCTATTGATCAAAATGACATCAATCAACAATGTGCTCCTCTTCAACCTCACCTACATATCCAAGGAATGATGGATCAAATGTTTCACCCCATTCCATATTAACAAGTGTAAGAACCTGCAAAATCAATCCAGGAATTGGAGAGATACTCACTGCAAGGTAAGAGAATGAAATACGTAGGAGACAACATAACTAGTTTTACCAACCACTCTTGAACCCTTACTTCCTTTGATCATAATGCATCACCATCAACAATGTGCTCCTCTACAACTCCACATGCATACCCAAAAAATGATGGATTAAATGTTTCACCACCTACCATATCAGAAAATTTAAGAACCTACAAAACTCGTGAGCAAGTGAATGCATTATCTAGGAGCATCTCCTAGGTGTTATCCTTCCATAAACTATAGATATGTTGTGGGGAAATGCATTGCTATTATCATCATCTATTGTTCATAACTAATTAGAGGGATATACATGCCATATGTATGCACCATAAACTAAAGCTTTCCATTAATCCATTACTCAAAAAGAAAGTCACACATTTGGAAAATTCCAGTGGAACAAAAAATTCAGAATAAATGTAAAAATTAAACACTTCACATCCATATTCTATCTGCATTGCATGAATGCATTGCACTCTTTCTCCATCTTATTTCTCTGCCCCTGAGCCATCACAAGCTCCATCTCCATCTTACCTATACACCCATACCACTCCATCACTTCACCATCACCCAAAACTCCCACGGTAGAACATCCTGTAGAAGTTAGCAGACTTCCTGTAGAATTCCTCAGTTTCCTGTAGGATCCCCTGCAGACATCCTGTAGAAGCCTGCAAACTTGGTTGATGAGCACCTGAACGTTGTGGACTTCTATGGACTGATGCTAGGGATCCTCTGGGACCTCTCCTAGCCCTCCTGACCTTTCCCAAGCTTTCTCTCCCTTCGCACCACCTCTGCACAGCCAAACCCTAATAAGAAACACGATCATAATCACTCCATCCACTTAAGCAAAAATACAAAAACAATGTTCTTTTTAATGGAAGTAGTTTGAGTTCATGCATTTCACATCACTAGAAGTAATGGCATCATTTTTAGACATTGGCACTCTCACTATTGCATCATAGAGGTTAAACTAGTCAGATTAGGAGCTCTTGTCGCAGATTTCACTTGGTCAGCTGGCACAAGTCCGCTAGGGATCAAGCCAACTTCTATATGCTCTCAGAAGAAGCTTTCTAAATTATGGACAAAGGCTATCTCAAAGGAAAATAATCTACTTTTCAAAAATGAACTGAAAGCCAACCAAAACATGGAAACCCTAGTAAACACTAATCTGACTAGCTTAATCTCTATGATGCAATGGTGGGAGTGCAAGAGTGCCAATATTGTTGATTGTTAGGAATTTTGCGTTGATTTCAGACTATAAATCATGATTTTGTGTTTTGAAACCAATACTAGAGTTCTAATAATTATGTCCTCTTCTTCTTCTTGTTTTTGATAAACTACCAGAATCAGTTGCATAATCTTGATCTGGTGGACCCCTCACTCCTTCAATATAGTTTGAGGGTCCATGAGCTTCTGTGCAATGACATGCATTCCCTTCTTCACTTTCAGGTGGATCAGTTATCGACCATTCATATCTAGCTAATGTTTTTCTTCAAAGAATCTTATGCATATACAGACCAACATATTCCCCAAAAACACCTGACAAATGAAGTGCCCCTAGTTGACCATATCCAAAGCAAAAATAAGGGCCTTCTAGCTTGAAGCAACACTCTAGGAATAAATCTTGGAACTTTAGCATCTTATGGATATCCATGATTTATCCATTTCTCTGATATTCTTTCTCCCCTTACTGCGCTTGATAATTTTGTAAGTTGGTACTCATATGCTGACAGATCACCGATGGCATTATTCTCACTCATGAAATCATTCACTCCCTAAAGTAGTCCAAAAAGGTAGGTATGCTCCTAAAAATCGACCTCTCAAAAGCTTTCGATACTTTAAGCTAGAAATATATTCAAAAAATGTTGCTAGCCTTTGGCTTTACCCCCGCATGGGTTAGATGGATTATGAGTCTCATCACCTCTACCTTCTTCTCAATTCTAGTCAATGGGATCCCTTCCACCTCCTTCCAACCGTCCAGAGGCATCCAACAAGGGGACCCTCTCTCACCCTTTTTATTCATTATAATGGCGGAAGGTCTTGGATGTTACATCAAAGATGCCCTTCATACCCATCAATTACGTGGCTTTTCTTTTCCGAATACCCCTGCTTTCACCCACCAGCAATTCATTGATGACAATATGTTATTTGGTCATCCTTCGGTCCAAGAAGCCCTTAAACTGAAGTCCATTTTATCTGACTTTTCGGATGCCTCTGGGGCCTGCATTAACAAAGAAAAATCCCAAGTTTTTTTCTTTCACACACCTCCCATCACTCAAACCTCCATAGCCAGAATTATAGGCTTCTCGATTGCAACTCTACCCTCCAAATACCTGGGTGCTCCAATGACAGCCTCTGCCTTAAAGCACTCATCCTGGAAAATACTCTTAGAAAAATTGGAAGCTCGTATCTCTTCATGGACCTTCAGAGCTCTCAACATGGCGAGTCGCCTAGTTTTAATCAAAGCAGTGCTACAATCTATTCCGCTCTACCTTTTCTCAGTACTGGCAGCACCCAAATGGGTTCTTAAAGCAATCAAAAATCTTCAACGGGATTTTTTATGGGGGAATAGGAAACAAAAGAGAAAATGGGCTCTGGTAAAGTGGGAAACAGTTTGCCACCCAAAACTTCTAGAGGCACTGGATTATGGGATCCTCAGCATAGCAATGAGGTCATGGGAGTGCGCATCTGGTGGAAATGGCTCTCGAACCCACATACTCCTTGGGCAATCCTCTGGACAACTAAGTATGCTAATAATAGACTAGTAGATGACTTAATTCGGCTCAAAGAAGTTGGCACAGGCTCTCTAATTTGGAATGCTGCCAAACAACATAAATATCTAATTCAACAACACAGCTTTTGGGAAATCAGGAATGGAGATAATGCGAGGTTTTGGGAGGACTCCTGGTAGCAAAGACCCAAATTGAAGGACCTACTCACACCCCACCAGCTTCAGGATTGGGTAGAGCAACCGACGATTAAAGTAAATCAACTTTGGGAGGAAGCTCACACCCAAGGTTACAGACAATGGCTAAGCTTGAACCTCATGCTTGGGCAAGGCACACAGTCCATCAAAGATAGCCTGGACACAGAACTCTCAAACAGGAAAATACGCGACTCTGATAAGAAAGATATCATTAGATGGGGTTATGAAACGAGAGGTACCTTCACATCCCAAGAAGCATATCATATAATACTAAGGGACCAAACCGTCAAGGATAGCCTCTGGCACAAAGTTTGGGATCCACCAATTTGGCCAAAAATCTCCACCTTCCTCTGGTTGTTGTGCCAAAACAGAATCCTTACTTGGGATAATCTAAGGAAACGGAGTTTTCACGGACCTTCCATCTGCCCAAATTGTAAATAGGTAGAAGAAACTAAGACTCATGTCTGTTAGCAACCCGACTTTGGGAGAAAGTTAGCTTCAGATGTCAAAGAGATGGACGAAATAAGGAGAATTCCACCAGCACTATTCGCTCTTGGGCACCTCACCCTTATAAAAGCAAAATATTAAATGCCTTATGGAAGCTAATACCAAGTTTCCTCATGTGGACAATCTGGAAAGAGAGAAATAGTCACATCTTCAAGGACCATTCCTCTCCCATAGAAGTTCTATGGAACAACATATGTCAAAACATACGAGAAACCTTGATGCTCCAAACTTGGCTTGATGATGGTTTCCCCTCCACTCCACAGGAACAAAATATATGGGTGAATTGGAACCTTCAGTGGAACCATAAGCATGCACACCAAAGGAAAATCCCTCCATCTGGAGCTACACCTGACAAATGGACTCCACCCCCACCACCCATGGTACAACTCAACTTTGATGGAGCGTCAAAAGGAAATCCAGGTAAAGCAAGATTCAGAGGAATATTCAAAAATCACAAGGGCAATGTTCTCCAAACATTTATGGGGTCAATTAGTTGGGATACAAACAACTCAGCTGAATTAGAAGGAATATGGCAAGGACTTCTCCTTGCTCAGAGCAATAGATTCTTCCCACTCATAATTGAAGTGGACTCTCAGATTTTAATTAACATGATCAATCAGATCTTACAGGGAACTCCAGCACACAAAGTGGGTAGCAGTTGGAGATTGGCAGAAAGGTTGGAACAGATTGAACAATGGCTACTCATTCATCAAGCAGTTACCATCAGGCACATTCGTCGAAATGGTAACAAAGTAGCAGACTTCTTAGCAAACATTGGCATTGATAGTGGTAAGACTCTTCATGTGGGAGCTCTTAGCACTATAGCCAACACACATCAATTGTAGGATTTCAATGATCTGGTGCAAAAGGAAAGTGCAAATGGAGAGGAAATGCACCCGGATGCAGGTGTCAACAATGGAAATTAAAATGACAAGACGGACCGTCAGCGGGATGGGAAGCCATCTGGCTAATTGCATCGTCTTGAGAGCCTACCTTAGGCGGATTAAAAACACCTTGCAGGCGATAATTAATGACCCTGAAAGTTGTGACGAGCTCACCTCCATCAACACCATGGCCCCTGCAGATCGTTTTGTTAATCCTCCTCTTCCCCATGGCGTATGTTCTCCGCAAGCAGCTGAACCGTGTATCAGAACTGCAACAGGCAGTCGCTGCCTGATTCGTCCTTGTCAGGATTTTGGTAATGGTTTCCATTTTTCGCGCTCCAATCATTATCTTCTAGATCGTGGCCTGACCACCCCTACTCACACTCAGCGTCCCCTTTCATCCAATTCCTCTGCTGTCAATTTAGATTACATCTTTGTCGTGGCTCACCTCAGGCACTACATACGCAGTAGACGTGGAGGAACTCATGGAGGTTTTATCCGCTCGCAAGCTTTGACCATGTTAGCCTCCTATTGCAATAGGTGTTCATATTTCATGATTGATAGTTGAAAGTGCCAAATATGTCATCTTTTCATGTTGCAAGGTTCCATATTTCCAGAAAGAGGCCATGAAAGTGTGCCAGTCTAAATGCCACTACTGTATTCCAAATTTTGATGAGTTAATCCATTTTGATGACTTTTTTAGTTAAGGGAAGTCCAAACAGCTTAATCTTGGCTTCCCTAGGTTTCAATTCTTGTTGTAGAATATAGAGAATGAATATCTGTCCAAACAGCTTAATCTGGGCAGATTTGTAGATAGGTATAGAAACAAGGGTGCTTAACAGTTTAATCTAAGCCCCTGGATGATATAAGGGTACGTTTAGATAGGAGGGCAGTCAAAAGAACAAGGATAATCAGGGTCTGCAAGTCCAAGTACACCCATGCAAAAGGAAGAAAAAATACTAGGTAAGTAGGCTGGGTAAGTAGTTTTGTGGTTGCAGAATCAAGCTATGTGAACCATTTCATGTTTTTTACTGTTATATCTATTCAGATCACAAGTATAAGGCAATTTCCCTTTGGAGGAGCTCAAGCGAGGCATGCCTAATTCCCCTTTCTTCTAAATCTCCAAACCACTCACTAACATCCCCTTGAGGACCTTGGGATCTGCCCAACTAGTCCTGTTATCACTTCATTTTTGTAAAATACCAAGTCAATCTTTGACTTTATGCAGTGAAAAGAAGCCACATTTCTTGTGTAAAAATCATGTCTCCACAGTCCATTCACTTCCTATATCTAAGTTTCAGCTCACAAAACTTAGCCTCTCCCCTACACTTCACCTCACAAACTCATATTGACTTCTAATCCTATTATATAGCTCCCTAACTAAATTTTCCCATCCCTATTGTTACAAAAAACTATATAAAATCCCAAAAAATATTACATATCCCACCCTATAGCACTATAGCTATGTACATACAGTTTTGGGAAATAATAGTCCACCTAGGACTATTATGAACCCATCTGTGTCATAACTCTGGGATTGGTCTAAACCTATGGTTAGGCCAGTAACCTATATCCACCCCTTTACCCTTAAAACCTCACTATCCTACCTTTCGCGCACATAAAACCCCCAAACTTCCCATTAACCTAAGGTTTTCAACCCCTGTCGCGCATTTTTGATTAAATAATACGGGTGGGTCCCGTCCCTAACCTCCCACTACCTCACCTACCCCACCAGCCGTCCGATGGCCAGCGCCCCAAATCAACGGTGGGCGGGTGTTTTCATATACCGATCCACCAGAGGTTAACGTCCGGGGGATGGGCGGTCTCCCTGCCATACCCTTGCCATGTGTCAGCCTCCCGGTGTGTTCGAAGGCCCTTCCACAAATACCACCTGCGTGGAAAAGCGGTGTTGGAGAAAACCGGATACCGCCTCGGCCAAATGACGTCAGCACCACGTCTTCATGATGTCATCAACCTGCGTCGGCCTCCTGCCACCGTGTCCTGTGCCACGTCACTGCCACGTCGCTGCCACCGTGTCACCACCACGTCACCCTACCATACTGCTGATGTCACCCTGCCACGTCACCGCCGTACTGGGACCCACCGCTGATGTCATGCTGACGTCATCACCAAAAAGGGCACGAAGCGCGAAATCTGCAGCAAGGGATGCCCGGAATGAAAAACTGAGGCAGTTTTTGATGCGCGATTAGTGCTAATCGCGCATCGTTAAGAAAAATAGGCCAAAATGGAAGCCCTCTCATGGCTCAGCTACCAGCAGGCCCGGAATTCAAAAATTGAGAGGAATTTCTTCAGACAGGATTCAGAAAAGGGGCGAAAATAGTTCTTAAGGCAACAGAGGGCCAAACAGCAGCCATAAAATGTCGATGGGACGGTTTAAAACATTCACAAGACAATAAGAAGCCCACGTTCAGTGAAAGTGTATCAGAGGAAGCGACAAAGACTATCAGTTAGTGTTTTTGGTGGAAATCTGTATTTCCAAAGCAGGTAAACATTAAGAGGCCCCCATCAAAGTCAATAAAGTAGTGTTGGGCCATCAAAGCTCACTAGATCAAAGTTAATGCATAAGGCCACCTAAGGGCGGCGCTGCAGAAACCAAAGCACAATTATGCCCAAATACCAGCACAGGGCTCTAAGGACATCATAGTTACTCATTTTTTGAGGCAGCTACCCCCAGCGCAGCATTAGATAGATATTTTGGCATTTATTTCAAGCATATGTTAGGTTCAAGACACTTATTGCATCAAATCTGTCTCATATCTGATTATTGTAGATATTTTACGTATAAAAACCACCCTAATTTATTGTTTAGGGGGTTGGTTGGTTGATTCGCTCCACTAGAGACTCGCTCTGTATACTTGATGTTTTCCTTAATCAAAGACTGCTGAAAAGGTTGGAGGATGGATTATTTACTGTTTGTTATTAATGTTCTGAAGAGTGAATTATGGGATTCTCGTGCTGCAACATGACTCAATAAGTGTTTTCTACCTCTGTTTTCCATTGATATATGCTCATATCATACATATGTCACCATCTAAAATAATAGAAAAATGAATAGCTTAGACTTTGTTTAACTGCACTCTATGCACAATTTCTGTTGTTTCTTTATGTTTTCCTCTGAATTGGTAATGAATATGAATTCCCTTTGGCTCATATTTCCCCTAATTCACCCATGTTTGATAGTTATCTAGGGATTCTTCACTGCTCCTAAATAGAGCTCATTCACCTTCCCTCTGTTAAGCTGAAAGAGAGATCCTTAATTGCCTCTCATTCCTTAGCCTTCAATCCATCTCCATTTAGCTTGAAAGTTGTTTCATGTGTAGCTATCTTGCTCCATATTCCTCTTGTGACCAAGAAAACGCACTAGCAGTCCTACTCCTTGACTCCATGCCCAATGGTTTGAAATTCTCATACTATACTTACCTCTCTATTTGGAAGCATCATCCTTCCCACCAAAACTTAAACAAAACCCCTTGAACTCAATAACTAGCCTAAAATCATCATCAACAAAGCTAAATCATTAAGAGAGAGCCCTCTCTGATTGCAGGTAGGCTAGGACCTACAATCCAAAGATTGGTTAGTGGTTACCTCGGCCGTATTCCCTTGGGAGTCAAAGGGAACAACCTGAGTGTTAACAGACCAGCTCCGTCTCTGATTCCCTAGACTCAACCACTGAGATGCCCAACCCGCCCATTTACCCCACTCATCGCTACCCGAATACCAGAAGTGTTGGAGGTAGGAGGGACAATGCTGTCCACTCTATGGATTTCCCACTTCCTCCTTTTCAATTTCGCTTCCGTAGTTCCTTAAATAGGCCTACAATCATTGCAACCATCACAGTTTCCTTCGAGGAAGAGTCTGCGATGCAAGCTCTTCTGTCAAGTCGTGGGAACAAGCAGAGCAGGGAAGTGCCTGGAGAAGAGTGAAACACTCACGATCTAAAGAGGCAGAACATCTGGCGAAGGCCGTATGTGAAAGCTAAAAATCTGCAGAAGGCTGCAAATCTGAGATATTTATATGAGATGAGAGATGATTAGTAACCCAAAAGAATGTATACCATAACCTAATAACTAATAGCTACCAGACATAATCGGTTATGATGCAAGGGGTGCCACATCTAGATGCAGAGCAAAGCTGTCAACAAAGGAATCCTCCTCCTGGCCCTTCTCGTCCTCTCGTGCTCTCCTCATCCTCCTTGTGCTACAGGAAACACAACCCTCCTCCTGTAGCAAATAAGGTAATGGCCTATAGTCTAACAATGGATCTCACGGTGAGGATTAGGACAAAAAGGATGAAATAGAAATACGAGAAAGACTTTTTTAGAAGATTATCAACCCAAAAATTCTTCACTTATAAAACCTATATATATATATATATATATATATATATATATATATATAAAACAATAATTTCTCAATACAAATTAAATTAACATGCCTTGATATTTAAAACAAAAATCCTAACATTTAAAACCAAGAAAAATATAAAATAATTTGTATGTTTTAATATGGAAATAGAAAACACACATAAAAATTGCAAAAAAAATGGAAAAGGAGAAATTGAAAAGAAAATGGAATTTATTTAACTTGAAATTAACATAATAATTATTTATATAGAAAATTTATATTTTGATATATATATGAATGAATAAATAAACATTTATATCGAAATATTTAATAAATTGAAAGCATAAATTTTCATAATCTTAATCCCATAAAATTTAGGAAACATTGTTTATAATTTAAGTTATATTTTTATTAACTATTTTTCTATAATTTAACCAAAAAAATGAATATGAATTTTCTTTATAGGCAAACTTTTCAAAAATAATATATATATATATATATATATATATATATTTCATGAAATTAAGATTATAAAAATTATTAAGTGATATATATATATATATATATATATATATATATATATATATATCACTTAATAATTTTTATAATCTTAATTTCATGAAATATATATATATATATATATATATAATTGTTTTACATACAAATTAAAAAAAATAAAATAAAACTTAATATAAAAATAATCACAATCTTCACGAAAATAAAACTTCATATAAAAAGTATCACAATCTTCTGGCGAAGGCCGTATGTGAAAGCTGAAAATCTGCAGAAGGCTGCAAATCTGAGATATTTATATGAGATGAGAGATGATTAGCAACCCAAAAGAATGTATACCATAACCTAATAACTAATAGCTACCAGACATAATCGGTTATGATGCAAGGAGTGCCAGATCTAGATGCAGAGCAAAGCTATCAACAAAGGAATCCTCCTCCTGGCCTTCCGCGTCCTCTCGTGCTCTCCTCGTCCTCCTTGTGCTACAGAAAACGCAACCCTCCTGCTGTAGCAAATAAGGTAATGGCCTATAGTCTAACAATGGATCTCACGATGCCCACGGGGCTTTGGATTGACGGTGAATGGGTGCGCTGTTAAGGCACTCCTTGTGATAGGTCACTGGTTCAAATCCCCGTGGGTACTTAGGTTAGTCTTAACTAGAAAAAAAAACAATGGATCTCACGATGAGGATTAGGACAAAAAGGATGCAATAGAAATACGAGGAAGACTTCTTTAGAAGATTATCAACCGAAAAATTCTTCACTTATAAAACATATATAAATATATATATATATATATATATATATATAAAACAATAATTTCTCAATACAAATTAAATTAACATGCCTTGATATTTAAAAGGAAAATCCTAACATTTAAAACCAAGAAAAATATAAAATAATTTGTATGTTTTAATATGGAAATAGAAAACACACATAAAAATTGCAAAAAAATGGAAAAGGAGAAATTGAAAAGAAAATGGAATTTATTTAACTTGAAATTAACATAATAATTATTTATACAGAACATTTATATTTCGATATATATATATATATATATATATATATATATATATATATATATATATATATATATATATATATATATATATATATATGAATGAATAAATAAATGTTTATATCGAAATATTTATTAAAATTGAAAGCATAAATTTTCATAATCTTAATCCCATAAAATTTAGGAAACATCGTTTATAATTTAAGTTATATTTTATTAACTATTTTTCTATAATTTAACCCAAAAAAATGAATATAAATTTTCTTTATAGGCAAACTTTTCAAAAACTATATATATATATATATATATATATATATATATATATATATATATATATATATATATATATCAGATTACTGATGATGACACTGCCAATTTGGTTGGACTTTGCCTAACATCTACCTTTTTCAGCTTCCAAGGTGAATTCTATGAGCAAACATGTAGTGTCGCCATGGGTTCTCCGCTCTCTCTTGTGGTTGCCAACTTATTCATGGAGGATTTTGATACCAAAGCTTTGGCCTTTGATCAATTTTAGTGCAAACTCTGGAAAAGATTTGTTGATTACACTTGTGTTGTCTGACCCCATGGTCATCAAAAATTGGATCGATTTTTTTCTCATATTAATTCTCAATCTGACTCCATCAAATTAGAATAATTAAATAATTCTCAATAATTAAATAATTCTACTAGCTACTCTGCACTAGAAACAGAAACAGAAACATGGAAAAAAAATAAGGAAAAATAAGAAGCCGATATTTCTCAAGTGAAGGTAATTAGAATTCCTTTGACGAAAACAAAATCTGCTTTAGGTGAAGGCGACTCAAAACTTGTTTGCAGGTAGATTCAACATGTATGGTAAACAAAAATTGTAAATATGGCTATGTTCAATGCGAAGGTCTTGGAAAACTTTTATGAGATGCAAAAATAATGATATCTGGGTTTTGCAAATGAGATAACTATTGAAGCTAATGAAACATGTTCTAGTTCTACATTGACAACTATTAAGGTTGTTGAATTTCTAGCAGAAGCTATTTCATCATCATATGAAGCTATGTCAAAGCTATTGTTCTGAACCCCATCAAAGTGCTCTGATTCTTGGATAAATTGTAAACAAAACTGCATGGAAATGTTTGCATGGAACTCTAGATTTAGTTCCAATTGTAGTGTGGCATGGAAATATAAGGAGAGTTGGGTGTCATAAGTCCACCATAATTAGACTGATAGAGATTCTATTATCTGCTAAAATGGGTTTTGCACTTTTGCTCATTGATGACAAAGATATAAAGAACTTTAATTTAAAGTCTCTAAGACAACAAATAGCTCTTGTAGGGTAGGAGTCCACTCCATTTGCAGATAACATCAAAGATTCCAAAATTTCATAGTCTCCTAGCATTCTTGACATTCTACAGGATTCCAGTTTGGTTGATCAATTAATAGCAACAATAATTAGAGTGGTTGATGGACCCATGGACTTAATAGTGAGTAGTGAATTCAGAGGCCATGAAACTAGATTAGTTGTCAATGAATGGAGACGAGCCTCTCAAAGATTTGATTCCAGCCAAGAAGTGCAGGGCACAATAGACTATTAGAGGAAGTATTCTTCTTATAGCAATAATTCATAAAATAGATCAGTTGGCAAATTGATACTAGTGACATGTTGGATACTTTGGAGAAGGAATTGGGATTTTTTCCTAACAATGTTGCCTATTATCATGGATTGCACTTATAGACTTTTATGTTAAACGTGAAGGAAGCTTTGATGGTATCGGTCCATAGAGCCTATTAGCATCAATTGCCAATGTTGTGAGACATCGGTTACCCAATTCCTCAGGCAAATAGCTTGAAACTGGTTTTTGGATAACCTGGAAGAGGGCCTAGACTATGCACTAAATGAAAAATGTGGTACCTAAACAAGAAGATTAGCCTCAACAATAAAATTCAGAATTGACTCTAGAACTAAGAAATCATCAGGGAGTAGCACAGACACTAAATTGAATGACAAATATAGTAATTGCAATTTACAACTGGCAATTATCACGGGAATCCACCCATTTAATCCATGACTTATATAGTCATTAGATACAAAAGGTTGTGCAAATGGTCCACGCTCTCTACAAATGATCCTTCAAGCTTCTTATTTAGAGGTCAAGTTTCATCGGAAAATTAAGGTTCCAATTTTTACTAGTGTTTCATCATTGAATAAGTTTGATCCTCTCCATTCCCAATTTTTTTGGCAACAATTTTGATTGTGCGTTCAGTCATATCCAAAGTGATTAAATTGGTAAGATGGGCAAGTTCTGCATGGAAAAATTCAGAGAAGAAAGTTGCACTGGCATTCATGTACTATCAATTTTAACAAATTCCCCAACTAGGGAGGGATTGTTACCAGAAATTGTAGTGGAATTGATGTCAAGATACTTTAACATTTCAAGAGTTTTGAGGTTAAAACGAATCCCAATAGATAATGAGTTACCACTTAAAAATAATTTTGATGGGTTATCGAGATGGTCTACCTGCAAAGGTAGACTTCCAGTGAAACAATCTTCATTCAACACTAAAGTTGTTACACTTTTGGGAGTGTTAGGGGGCAGCACACTACAAAGATCACTGCTTTTCAAGTCTAGATGTTCAAATTTCTGGATACCCCAGAGCTGTGAAGGAACATCTCTTCATGCTTGACATCATGTGGACACAAAATATTATAATTCAACCTCTGTCTCATCGCCTACAAAACATGAAATTATTATCTAGGCTCAGTTCTAAAATTGATTGCACTATTCTAATGGCATACGAAGATGACAACAAATAGCATGGGAACTCAAGACCAGTTGACTTTGCCAATGTGTTGGAGGCGTCCCAGCCTTTTGAAGAGACTGTAACTATTAATCTTCACCCTCATGATGATGCTTCTAGCTTCTAAGTATGTATAACATTCCAATAAATCACATGGATGGATCTTGGTGAAGTTGGTAACTGCTTCAAACTGTTAGTTATATCAATATGTGAGGGTACTGTAGAGATGTCTTTGGGCTTGAACACCGTTGAGGTACAAGAGAATCTTGAGGTTCATATGAACAAACTGATGAAAATCATCAACAGAGGACAATGTAGAACCTTTGTTGATAAGGGACGTTATAATTGTTGGAATACATTTTCCAAAGCAATGAAGAAAGTGGGAAGTGATTAACCATCATCTCCATGATGGAGATCTTGTTTTGATTAACCATCCTCCAAATTTTGATGGGGAGTGTGCATCCATGTTTTTCTCCCAAATCTTGAAATTCTAAAGTTGTGTGGATCTACAAAGGATTAGTCCTCAATGTGGAGAAACAACCATAACATTGAGTGTTGATATTTCACTTGCTGCCAAGCTTCTATTTGTAAAACCCAGTGAATCAGAAATCAATGTATACTTCTGGAACCTTTCCTGAACCAACAATCATTAAAAGACAGAGTGGAGGATCATTTTGGACAGTTAAACAGCTTCTTTAGATGGCTTTACCTCCAAAATCTGACTGTGAGAAGAACAATTTTTTTCATAAGGAATTGCAGAGTTATCTTATGGGAATTTTCAATGCAATTGTTAAATGCACAGGCCCAAAAGCAATAGTGAAGTGCTTGAATTCAGTTGCACATTTTCTGATTGAATTTTTCATCCTTGGATGATTTTAGTGCAAGCATGGATGCTTTGGTTCTTGCTCATTGCATTTCTTAGGAAACATATATATGGAAGAACTAAGAAATGAGTTAGCATATGGGAGGAGGAAGATATGATATTATAGTAGATCAGTTGCATCCATGTGGGTGAAACAAAGCATGTCATATTATCAGAATTTTCAAACAATAGAGAGAAATGGTGAAGACAGGTATAATCCCTGTGGTATTTTTAACTGTAAATTGATCAATGGTCTTTGTGAGTGAATAGAAGCTAGGAATCAGAGTTCAAACAATAGAGAGAAATGGTGAAGACAGGTATAATCCTTGTGGTATTTTTAACTGTAAATTGATCAATGGTCTTTGTGAGTGAATAGAAGCTAGGAATCAGAGTTGTTCTCAAATGTAACACAAGGAAAAGGACTGCTACCATTAGGTGCCAATATCCGGACGTTGGGCAATAAAAGTTGGAAACTACTATAGAAATCTTTACAGTGATATACTAGACGCAATCTGCAAAGGATCAACAGAGAATATAAGTTGGTTAAAGGGGAGGTGGCTTCCTCTGCAAGCAAGCAAGGACTGGTCTAGCATTATGTTTACAATTCCTAAAGGAGTATCACAGATGAGGGATTTGATGAAGGCTTGGAAAGTTCGCTGAAATGGAGGGTTATGGCAATTTAGTGTGAAAGTGAAAGATTTTTTATTGAGCTTGGGTTAATATGACAAGTTAGTGTGAAAGTGAAAGATTTATCATTGAGCCTATAGGCTTATTCTATTTTCCAGTGTTGGAGGTGTGTAAGGAAACTTACTATAAAAAAATTGTGTCATACCAGTAAGACCTGTAGCCAGAGAAAATGTTTCAAGTTCATGATTAAAGGAAAGAATGCAACTTCGATGGCAAACATTTTCTTATACTTTCCCATTCATGTCAGGACATGAATTATATAAGTGTTGAAGGAAGCACTTTCTTCTATAAAACAAAATAACATGTACCATTTTTTTTCTGAAGCAAGAGTCTCTATTATTGGAGTAGTGTTGTAGTAGCATTTCTTTTACCTTGACATAAATAAACCAACAATCATTAAAAGACAGAGTGGAGGATCATTTTGGACAGTTAAACAACTTCTTTAGATGGATTTACCTCCAAAATCTAACTGTGAGAAGAACAATTTTTTTCACAAGGAATTGCAGAGTTATCTTATGGGAATTTTCAATGAAATTGTTAAATGCACAGGCCCAAAAGCAATAGTGAAGTGCTTGAATTCAGTTGCACATTTTCTGATTGAATTTTTCATCCTTGGATGATTTTAGTGCAAGCATGGATGCTTTGGTTCTTGCTCATTGCATTTCTTAGGAAACATATATATGGAAGATTCAAGAACTAAGAAATGAGTTAGCATATGGGAGGAGGAAGATATGATACTATAGTAGATCAGTTGTAGCCATGTGGGTGAAACAAAGCATGTCATATTATCAGAATTTTCAAACAATAGAGAGAAATGGTGAAGACAATTATAATCCCTGTGGTATTTTTAACTGTAAATTGATCAATGGTCTTTGTGAGTGAATAGAAGCTAGGAATCAGAGTTCAAACAATAGAGAGAAATGGTGAAGACAGGTATAATCCTTGTGGTATTTTTAACTGTAAATTTATCAATGGTCTTTCTGAGTGAATAGAAGCTAGGAACTAGAGTTGTTCTCAAATGTAACACAAGGAAAAGGACTGCTACCATTAGGTGCCAATATCCGGACGTTGGGCAATAAAAGTTGGAAACTACTGTAGAAATCTTTACAGTGATATACTAGACGCAATCTACAAAGGATCAACAGAGAATATAAGTTGGTTAAAGGGGAGGTGGCCTCCTCTGCAAGCAAGCAAGGACTGGTCTACAATTATGTTTACAATTACTAAAGGAGTATCACAGATGAGGGATTTGATGAAGGCTTGGAAAGTTCGTTGAAATGGAGGGTTATGGCAATTTAGTGTGAAAGTGAAAGATTTGTTATTGAGCTTGGGTTAATATGACAAGTTAGTGTGAAAGTGAAAGATTTATCATTGAGCCTATAGGCTTATTCTATTGTCCAGTGTTGGAGGTGTGTAAGGAAACTTACTATAAAAAAATTGTGTCATACCAGTAAGACCTGTAGCCAGAGAAAATGCTTCAAGTTCGTGATTAAAGGAAAGAATGCAGCTTCGATGGCAAACATTTTCTTATAATTGCCCATTCATGTCGGGACATGAATTATATAAGTGTTGAAGGAAGCACTTTCTTCTATAAAACAAAATAACATGTACCATTTTTTCTTGAAGCAAGAGTCTCTATTATTGGAGTAGTGTTGTAGTAGCATTTCTTTTACCTTGACATAAATAAAGATGCACTACATTGTAAAAACAAAGCCTCACCACATGTATAACATATATATGTGGGTGAAGGTACAGACTTCCACTCCCACTCTATGTTTTTATATGTTTTTGGAGTTTGGACTATTTAGAAAAACAAGCTTTTAATTAAATAAAAGCAGTTTGAAATCTTACTTCAAGACAATTTCAATTAATCTCTGAAAGCAGTTTCAGCATCTTATTTCAAGACACTTTCAATTTATCTCTGTAAGCAGTTTCAACATCTTACTTCAGGATACTCAGTTCATCTCTGAAACCCATTATCCAATGATTATTAAAGTAAAATTCATACAGTTATCTAGTTGCCTTGAGGCTTGAACCACTTGGGCTTAACACCAATGTTGAAGTTAACCCAATTGAACTTCATGTGCAAGAGGAAAAAAACAAAACAATACACTCAATTATTTTGAGAACTTCAACCACTGAACTAGTTTAATTACAAAGGAAATAGTCATTCATCACTTTCTGTCATCATCTGAATCTCTTGCACATTGATTTCAACTCATGGAATATCCAACGCCACATTTCTCAAGGATTTGATTGCCACCAAACGCTACATTTCACTATCTTGCAACATGAAGCTGCCAATAACAGGGATGCCAAGGTGAACCAGACGAAGCTGATGAAAAACCCTCTCTTCATTTCAGGGAATACCCAGCGACATGATAAGATACAGAGAGCTGACAGTTCGCACCTTTGGGGACCAAGGAAAAGATGATTATAGGGAAGTAGAACTGCGTTTGGAAGACCAGAAGGAGTCACTATTCACAACAGGACTTGCTAGGGAAGAAACGTTGCTCATTGCAGAGATGGAGAGTGGAATTGAATAAGCAGATAAAGGGGCCCTCATGGGAGTTAAGGGGGGAGTATCGTGCCCACAGGGGGATGAAACAACAGTGCCTAATGTAGTAGGTAATGAAGGCATTTTATCAATATCATAGATGGGATTCGAAGTAACAGCATAGACGCTTTGCCTCAGAGATTCATTTTTTGCAGAGGCCGAGATTGTATGATTACTTCGCCATGGGGAAGACCTGGGAGACGAGGGGTAAGCGAATCGACCAGGTGCCGAGCAGAATTAGGAGCCTCCATGTAACCGAGATTGTATGATTACTTCGCCATGGGGAAGACCTGGGAGACGAGGGGTAAGCGAATCGACCAGGTGCCGAGCAGAATTAGGAGCCTCCATGTAACTGTATCGATCTTCGTCGCGCAATTGCTGGGGAGTTATTAACCGCGTGGAGTATCAATCTTCGTCGCGCAATTGCTGGGAGTTAGTAACCACGTGGAGGTATCCATCTTCGTTGTATATCTGCTGGGAATTAGTAACTGTTTTTAGCTATTAATCTGACGGTAGAAGATGCTTCTATCATCTAACATACATAATCGATGGTCCATAATCGCACACGGGAGCAGCTGGGGGTGTTGATTTCAGAGGTAACGCCTTGCCGTGTAATTATTCTATAATCATAATCGTACTACTATAAGCCAAATATGTGTTTTCTAATTCGAAGAGTGTGTAAATGGACAAAATTCCATAGAAGAGGTGACAAGTTGATATAGTTAAAGTTTTGTTCATTTCCAACTTGATACCACTGAATTATGAAAAATTTAATTTATGTGTAATATACAACGAGACATAATGAGTTGTTTTTTTTACCAAGTTTAATTTTATTTATGTTATTGAACTATAAAACTATTGGGCTTAAAATAGCGAGAACAAATACTGAAATTATTATTTAAAAGACTTTGGATCAGATTATTAAAAGAATTAAAGAAACATTTGAACAACCTTCTGAGTATAGTTGCAACTGCTCCTTCACCCTTTTTCCTTGAAGGGGAAAAGAGGGCAGAGCCCAGGGGGAAAAGGAGGACTGTGTGGCATTCTTCCATGAGCTGGCGAACATAACCAGTGGGAAAAAAAGTGAGGTAACAAGTTGCGAGGTATGGGACATGAGGTTGGACAGAGTCTTGATGCCCAAGGTACCCAGTGGTTCCTTATTGGCCGAAGTGGTACCGCTCGGAGGGGGAACCTGGACGTAATTACCAGTTCCAAGGCTGGGTGGTGAGATCTTCTGAATTATTTAACTTATATGTAACGAAATACAGATAAGTAATACTAACATGGTAATCATTATCAGTAGAATAGTTCAATGTTTTCTGTAAATTGAAATGATATAGTAATGGTGAATGATTTGTTTACTGTAAGTAGATAGTTTGGAAATGGTTTAATATAGATTATGGTTATTCACTAATTTCTAGGTAGAACAATAAGGAAAGTAGTTGATGCATGCTTTCCAAATAGATACTGATACACCTCTTGAGAACTGTACACTGTCAGTTAACAATCAATGCTTAACTAATAAGCAATATAGCATTATAGACGAATGTTGATTTAATTTGGTAAACATATAGGTATATAAACGGTCAAAATGCTTATCAGTTTTCAATAGAAATAAATAAATAAGTTATACGAAATGTAGGCATATCATACAGCAAGATATATGTCTAAATATCATACCTTCCATCATACACAGAAATTTCTTTAAAACTGAAGGAAGAAATTAACTCGGAAAACCCTTCCCCATGTTTCCAATTAATTACATGATTTCTTTACAGTTTTGCACATACCTAGGGTTTGTAGCCGTGGACGAGTTTGTAAAGAACCCATCTGTAGCCATGTACCCTGGTTTCTTAAAAACTAACCCATGAACTCTAATTTTACTGAACGCAAATATATACATAAAGTATTTTAAGGAAGGAGAAAATGAATGTTGTAACCGGTATATCAACTGAAAAAATCATGCACAGTATAAACCCTTAGTAATCAACCAAACCCCAAAGCTCAGCACTAAATGTACAACAACAGGGGTTTACATAAATAAACACCAAAACATTCATTAATAATTCTGTCATAGTTATATTCTATCAAATTCAGTCCATTTGAAGAACATTTCACAAAATTGCATTTAAGTTCTGTCATAGGATTGACTCAGAAGAGCATGGAACTTTATTAATTCTGGGTAGCTAGCCTGAACAGAAATAAACCCAAAAATTTCATTATATTACAAACTATAGTCTAAAACTCATTCTGGCCGAAGCTGCAATATCAAACAAATTACAAGCTCTCGACATTTTCTGTCTCAAAGAAGAGTATCTAAACCAAGACACATTAAAAGAGTTTCCAACACACCTGGAAGGAGCAAGGAGAATTAGAGTTCAGCACTGAATTATCCTCAACAATGCACAAACAAAATGAGGGTTTCGAACCAAACCCTAAGGTAATATCGGCATAACAAATCACCATGAGAAGGGAACTACCTCTAAGATCATTAAATAACATTCAACCATGAAATGTAAGTAGGTTTACCTATAGGAGAGTTGGGAAGCCATTGAAGTTGCGACCGAACCTATATGGAAATAGACCACCTCAGTGAGGGAAGATTTGGAAAAAATACTTACAAGAAGATTATGACATTACTTCAGTGGAACGGAGGTTACCTTGGGACATTGGAGCATTGATCCTTTCTTGAAGTCCACGAAGGACCTAGTCGGGCTCTCCATTACTGCTCAAAATGTCATTAATCCATTAAACAGTCCCAGAAATATATTAATCCAACCTCAGTGGAATAAATAAGGCACAACAACATGAAATGAGCAGAATGGGAACGAGGATAGCACCTGGAATCTTAGAAGCAACATGGCAGAAGAGTTTCAGAAGTTCGACATGATAGAGAAGAGCGACAAGGTAAAGGCGAAACAAATGAATGACTTTGATGTCGATCAGACAATATATAGGCAGCTAGCCAGCTGCCCAACCTCGGGATCCTTCCACGGTAATTTAAGTAAGGGTATTAACTCCATCACAAGTGGAAAGTACAAGAACGCATGTTCCAGGCAGGAGGACACCTCGGCGACCTATAACATTAATGGCAGTCAACTTACCCGAGGATGTTGAGGGAGCGCACGAGCAATACTAGTAGCGGTGGGATGAACCACGTAGGTTGCCTCTTTCAAACTCCAAAACTCCAACTCTAACCCTTTAACAAATATTAACCCAATACATTACCATAACAATCATGCGAGTCCACGTAGGATGGACCAATGAGTAGACAAGGCATTAATATCATAATGTTTTAATGTTGGTTAGATTAACGTAGTAAAATCTTTTTTTATATACATAGGTAGGATGTTACAAATGGTATCAGAGATCAGGCTCGCATACTGAGACCTATGGGTTGTTCTAACAGTCAATTAAGTTGTGATGTTCCTATATATATATATATATATATATATATATATATATATATATATATATATATATATATATATATATATATATATATATATATAGATATATATAGATATATATATATATATATATATATATATATATATATATATATATATGAAGCAAAATAAATTGAGTTTTGACCATTTGTGAACACAAAAGGTGAATTAACATCAAGGAAAAATGCATAGCAGCTCTAGATCGTTGAGCCAGCCAGAGGTGCCTTATGTAGAGACCAGCCTAGAATTATGGGTGCAATTGGGAGAAGAATCGAGATAGGCTAACATTGGCTTACTCGAGACAGTACATAATCTTTGAGCAGAAATGATGAACCTCAGAACAGACAACGAATGATTAAGACAAGAGTAGGAAAATATTCTTAAAAGTTTGTCAGATAGGCAAAATCAAAGAGGACCATATCCTAGTACAGAAAATAGAGAAAAGACCCCAACTGCTCATAATGAGGAAGATCATGTAGAAACCATAGAGGGTCACAAAGAAGAAGATGAAGGGTGTTCAGATAACGTTTTTGACCAAAGAAAACAAAAAAGAACAAAGATATAATTACAAGGTGAGCTCAAAATAATTATACCCTCATTGTTCGAAGGAGAGTCAAAAGAAGCAACGGAAGCTTGACTGATAGACATAGGTAAATGCTTCCAGATTTATGAATATACTGAAAAACTTAAAGTAAGGCTAGCAGCTTACCAATTACGATGAAAAGCTACCCTCTGGTGGGAAGAAATTAAAACCATAAGGAATATTGATGAAGAACAAGTAACATGGCAAGAATTCTAGAAAAACTTTAAAGACAAATATTTAACAGAATGTTATTATGACGAAAAAGCAAAAGAGTTCCATGAACTAAGGTTGGGAGCCTTGACCATGGATGAATATGTAGCACTCTTTACTTCCCTGTTGCATTATGTTCCATCTATGCAAGAAGAAAAAGCTAAGATCCAATGGTTTATTAGTAGTTTGCCCAATTTCATGAAGGAGAAATTAGAATTTGACTATCCCAAAACCATGGACGATGTAGTTCGGAAGGCTCACATATGTTATCAGTAAATGAAGCAGAAAAATGAAGGATCTAAAGGAGTTGCTGCCATGAAAATGAAGAATTAGCCACCAAATAGACATCATAAAAACATGCATGGCAGAAACAATTAGCAAAGGACTTTTGGAAAGTTTGTAAGAAACCTACCCAAAACTCAGACATTCACTGAGAATAGACAACATGAAGGAATTAGCAGAACTGTTACTGAACAGCCAGCAAAACTGCCACTACAATGTTGGGGATGTGGTGAAGCACATTATTACAAAAATCTCCCACATAAAGCTTGGACTGAGAAACTTTCAAACATGCAAGAAGCCTCTACGGTAGGGGATAACGCAAGCAGCATGCCCAAGATTAATGCGGCTTTGGACGATCATGAGATGGAATATCAACCCATCATGATCGAATGCGAAGGTATGATTTTTAGTCAATCTGTTTCTGTTTTATTTGATCCAGGCACTAGCCTGAGTTATATTAGTCCTAAAGTGGTAGAAAGATGTCAACTGCAAAGAAGTAAATACAAATAGTCATGGCTAGTTCAACTAGCTATTGGTACCAAAAGAAACGTGTCAGCCAAAACAGAAAACTGCCCTATAATATCCAGGTCAATCTGAATATTCTTCCCCTAGGCTCATATGATGCATTAATAGGGATGGACTCATTAGAAGGTCGCTAGTCCCTGGTAGATTTCAAATAAAAGTCCATAAGTTATCTTACCGAGTGATCCAAAATGGATTCAGTTTTGCCTCCGGATCAAAGTATTCAAATGCAGATGAAAGTGGGACCAAGTCAATAGTAAATGATGAATAGTCAATGTCTATGTCAGTAGGACACGTGGCAACCCGGGAATGAGCCACGGGTTCTGGATGATGTCAGCAAAGAAGGTGACATGGAAATTTGTGATTGGTTCACATGGGCCAATCCGGTGCTGACACATGGCAACCTGGATTTGCCCAATATTGGCACGAAATACCAATGCGGCAGATGAGAAAGAAATTTTACAGACTGCTAAAATTGACAGAAATCGTAGGGAAGTGGTGATCATCCAATCAGAGGAGATCGACGCATATCGCGTCAGAGCATGCAAGCAGGTTAACATTTTAAACAGACGTGATGTGGTTATTAAAAAGAGTTTAAGGTTCAGAGGAGTAGTATTCGTAAGCGGTAAGCAGTATCTTGCGCGCTTATAAAATGGTAAATGGTATTCCTCAATTTTACGTGATTAACCTTATCGGGCAACATGTAGCATGCGAAAACCAGTTTTCTCGTGGGCTCTCAAAGTGATATCGGTTGTGCAAGAATTCACGCAAGATTGTGTGATAGCCATTGGATCACACGGGATTTATCGATGGTGGAGATCGGCCCAAGCTAGTTGGCAAGCGGGTGATGTGATAGCCATTGATTTTGGTGTCAGGATCTCTGTCGGAAAAATGTCAGACGGTCGGAGTCAACCCCATGACCGTCGGTCCTCTAATCTTATGTTATCGCATTATCCCACATTCACCGCAGATTGCAGCTACATATGGTATATTAATAACATATCACAAAAAGGTAACCAACATGCCAAAGGGTGGGACTTGGTTAACCAAGCCACTAATTTTTTAATAAACCATTGCAAGTGCCGAACCTGCCCTATCACCAGCGTGCAATCTGAGGTGTTTTTTTCCGAATAGAGGGTGGTTTTGCAAGGATAGAGGTGGTTTGGGCCATTCTAGGGGGTTTGGAGGTCACAGTGGCCAAATATGGTTGAGTTTATACTCTTTTAACTCGAACTCTTGAGTTGAACACAGTGGTGATGTCCATTTTCTTATTTTAGACTTTGTTTTCAAGCTCGTACCTGTAACAACAATGTGAAGACAAAATAAAGAGGCCAGTACTCGAAGAAAAAGGACCAAGAGACGTAGCCATAAAGTTTGGTGAACTCCTTTATTAAATTTGGTTGTGTTGATGTGTTTGAATGTTTTTTCAAATTGGTTATGTGTTTATGTTATTCGCAATCTTTTCGATCCATTTCACTAAGTTACATAAGAAAATTCACACATAGTCTATAATACCTTTTTCATTAACGGATCAAGTGGTATCAGAGCAGCAACGTTTCTAAGGTTTGACAAGTTTGTGTGAAGATTTGAATGCTTAATAGGTTGAGGCTTAGATGAGGTTAAGGTAAACTTGTTGAGGTGAATCCAGAGATTGGAAGGATCTTTTCAAAAATAAGGATGGCAGATGAAACTCCACTTGGGTTAGAATATGAATTCTTTGATAGTTTCATGACAATACATGCAATGGTGGAAGAGATGTATCGTGAGTTTAATAAGAACAAGGATGAAGACTTCATTACCTAAAGATCAAGAAGATAAGGGAAAGGGAGGAAATCTTCCTCCACCATCTCCTCCATCATCACCATCATCGTCATCGTCATCTTCTTCTCATAAAACTAGTTCTTCTAAAAAGAAAAAGAAGAAATCCTCTTTGATCAAATTAGATGTAAAATTTTATTTGCCAATTTGTGATGGAGAACTTAACACTGAAAAGCTTGATAATTAGATAAGACAAATTGAAGTATATTGTAGGGTGCAGAAAGTTGTTTCAAAAAGGAAGAAGATCCAACTTGCTAGCCTTCAACTTAGAGGAACTGCAATTGTATGGTGGGAAGGCAAGACACAAGCGAATCTCCAAAAGCATGGTAAAATCATTTCAACTTGGAATGAATTTGTTTCTACTATTAAAAAGAAATTTTATCCTTTCACTTATATGCAACAAGCAATGATGAGTTGGCAGACACTACATCGATTAAAAGGTCAAAGTGTTCAAAGTTATACTTAGGAATTCCATAAGAGAGCTTTAACATTAGGCATATCATTGGACTCACCAGAGACATTGTTGAAATACATAGGTGGTCTTCATAGTTATTTGAGGCATACCATACCTATGTTTAATCCCACTAGCATAGATGATGTATCGATTCAAGAAACTCTTCTAGAAGCTAGAGGCAAAAATGTAACCCAAGTTGTTGGGAAATCATCCAAACCTATTGAAAGAAAGAATAAAGGCAAAAAAGAAACTTAAACGGAAGGAGAAGAAAACAAACATTATGAAGAAGGATAAAACTTCATGCACTCATTGTAAGAAGGAAGGGCATGATGAGGCACAGTGTTGGTCATTGCATCCGGAATTGAAGCCTAAGAAGTTTGGGAGTAAAGAGTGAAAGAATGTTGCTTCTATTCAAAAGGACTTGGGATCAGATTCAGGTGACGAGACAATGGTTACAGCGACAAGTATAAAAGGTAAGATTCTAAAGAATATACAAGTACTTCTTCACATTCTGTTGATAATGATAATGATGGGAGGAAAAGAAATGAGCTATTTCATATTAGAGTCATTTCCAAGCATACTAAATTGATACATTATTTGATAGTGGGTCACAAGTTAATTTGATTTCTGAAGCAATTGTAAAGAAGTTGGGTTTAGAAAAAAAACCTCATAAAAAGCCATATCCATTAGGTTGGGTGTGTGATACAACTAAGCTACAAGTTATGAAACAATGTAAACTTCGTTTTGTTATTGGGTCAAAGTTTGCAGATGATGTTAAGTTAGACATAGTCCCATTGGACATATGTGGAATTGTATTAGGAAGTCCATAGTTGTACGATAGAAATGTTGTCTTCTATCGAACTGAAAATAAGTATCAACTCACTAAAGATGGAACCGAATATATTGTAAGGGCTGATAAACTCAAAGATAATTTCTCTCTTATAAATTCAGGACAGATGAAAAGAATTGTAAATTCAAGCAAACAATTTTTACTTATGATTTTATAAGAAAAGGATATTGATAAATCCGATGCATTCCAAGGCTGTAATCCTAAACCGAAAGCAGATCTAGTTAAAGTTGTTTCCGATTATGATATTTGGTTGCAAGAGCCTAAAGGGCTTCCACCCAAGTGAGAGATAGAACATGAGATTTATTTTCAGCAAGATTCTCCACTACCTAACATTGGAATGTACAGGTTATCAGCTCTAGAGAATGAAGAGATAAAGAAGCAGGTACAGGAGTTGCTCGATCAAGGGTTTATTTGACCAAGCACATCACCGTGCGGATCAACAATTGTGTTAGTCCGAAAGAAAGACGGTTCATGGAGAATGTGTAATAATTTTAGAACATTAAATAAAATCACAATAAAGAATCGTTATCCTCTTCCTCGTATTGATGATTTATTAGATCAGTTAAAAGATGCAGTTTGCTTCTCTAAATTGGATTTGCGAAGCGGCTACCATCATATCAGAGTTGCAGAATAGGATGTATGGAAGACTGCTTTCGAAACGAAGCAAGAACTCTATGAATGGATGGTTATGCCTTTTCGCTTAACTAACACTCCAGCTACATTCATGCGACTCATGAATGATGTATTTAGACCATTCATGGATGATTGTAATAGTCTATTTAGATGATATTCTTGTTTTCAATAGAACATGGGATGAACATGTAAAACATGTAAAGCAGATTTTAGATGTTTTGAAAAGAGAAAATCTCTATGTAAAACTGTCAAAATGTGAATTTGGTAGAACATCTTTGAATTATTTGGGTTATATTGTAGGGGGTGTTGAATTGAAGATAGATCCATCTAAGGTAGAAGTCATTGTAAATTTTCCTAAGCCCAATACTGCTACAAAAGTTAGAAGTTTCTTAGGGGCGGTGCAATATTGGAGAAAGTTTATTGCTAACTTTTCTTTGATTGCAACTCCTTTACATGCTTTGACAAGTGTGAAACATGTGTTTTAGAGGGGAGACAAATAGCAGAAAGCCTTCCACACATTGAAAGTAAGGATCAGTATAACACCAGTACTAGCATTGCCAGAGCTTCAACATCCATTTGAGATCGAGACAGATGCAAGTGAATATGCCATGGGGGCAGTGTTGATGCAACACAAGAAGCCTATATGCTTTCATTTTGAGACATTCACAACAACAGTAGTTAACTATCCTACATATGATAAATAATTATATCCATTAGTTCAAAGTGTTAAAAGGTGGAAACATTACATAATGGGTAAAGAAACAATCATACATACATATCATCAACCACTACAATACTTACACTCACAAACTAAATTGCAACAGTCATGACATTACAGGTGGATGGGTTTTCTACAACAATTTCATCTTGTTATCATATATAAGAAGGGCATACATAATAAGGTTGCAAATATGTTATCAAGACCAATTATATATACATCCACAATACTTAAGCATACTTTGGTAATTCATGAAAGTTACATTGAACAATATGCTCAAGACATAGATTTTAAGGATGTATATGCAACTTTAAGTCATGGCAAGCAGGTAGAAGAATTGGATTATTTGAGAAAGTTATGAATTCCACAAACTGAAAGAGTTAATATAATTCGAGAAGCACATACTTCTCTCATATCAAGTCATTTTGGTGTAAGTAAAACAATTGCACAATTACAAAGATTCTGTTATTGGCCACGAATGAACAGATAGCTTCGTATATTAAAGGATGCACTATGTGTGCTACAAGCAAGCCAAGTAATAGAAAATTATGCTTGTATACTCCACTTCCAATTCCTTATCGTCCTTGAGAAGGTGTTTCCATGGATTTTGTTGGGGGTTTGCCAAAGTCTAGAAGAGTCATGATTATTTGTATGTAGTTCTGGGTAGGTTCAGTAAAACGTGTATTTTGACACCATGTAATAAACAAGTCACCACTGAACAAACTGCAAAGTTTTTCTTTCAAAATGTATGGGTTCATATTGGGTTACCCATTTCTATTGTATCCAATCGAGGTTCTTGATTTGTCAAGAAATTTTGGTCAAGTCTATGGGAGTTAATGGACACAAAGTTAAAGAAGAGCACGGAATTTCATCCACAAACAGATGGTCAGATAGAAGTGGTCAACAGGACAACGATAGAGTTGCTTCAAGGATATTGCAGCAAGGATCGCAAACTTTGGGATGAGAATTTGTGCTATGTGCAGCATGCTTACAACCATGCAAAACATTCTTCCACTCAGAGATCTCCTTTTGAGACTTCTTTTGGTTTTATACCAAAGTCTCCCTTGGATTTTTTCTTTAGTAAAGACAGCAGTCGATGGACATAGTGATGTGGACAAAGAAAACAAGTTCATTGAACAAATCCAAGAAATTCACCAAGCACTACAGGAACAGCTAGAAAGAAGCCAAGCAAAGTATAAGACGTGACATGACAAGCATCGAGTTGAGCATTGTTTTCAAGTTGGTGATCAAGTCTGGTTGTACATCAGCAAAGAAACACTGCAAGGGGAAGGTGAAAAGTTGAAACCGATTAGATATGGTCCTTTAAAAATACTTGACAAAATTGGTGAAAATTCTTTCCACCTAGATCTACCAACTTATATGCAAATCTATTCCGTCATAAATGTTGAAAACTTGCGGTTGTATGAACCTTCATTGATTGAAGATCCCGAAGAGAAAGGTTAGCTACCTTCCATTGAAGATCTTTTGCCTGATTATCTCAATGAGCTACAGGAGGACACAGTTCTTGACAAGAGGATAAGGACTTCGTGATGGGGAAATGTTTAGCATCTTCGAGTTGGACTCAAACATACAAATACAAGTAAAGCACGATAGATAGATATTGGAAAAGTGAGGCAACTTTATCCTCACTTACTCGACAGCTAAAACCAACTTTTGTTGGACCAAAAGCTTCCAGTGGGGAGGAGCGATCCAAAATGGATTCAGTTTTCCCTCTGGATCAAAGTCTTCAAATGCAGATGAAATTTGAACCAAGTCAACGGTCAACAGTCAACAGTCAATGCCTATGTCAGCAGAACATGTGGCAACCCAGGAAGGAGCCATGGATTCTGGATGATGTCAACAGAGAGGTGATGTGGCAATTTGTGATTGGTTCACAAAGGTCTATCCGGTGCTGACACATGGCAGCCCAGATTTTCCCAATGTTGGCATGAAATCCCGATGTGGCAGATGAGAAAGAAATTTGGTAGACTGCTAAAATTGACGGAAATTGCAGGGAAGTGGTGAACGTCCGATTAGAGGAGATCGATGCATATCGCATCAGAACATGCAAGCATGTTAACATTTTAAATGAACGCGATGTGGTTATTAAAAAGAGTTTAAGGTTCATAGGAGTAGTATCGTAAGCGGTAAGCAGTATCTCGCACGCTTATAAAATGGTAAATGGTATTCCTCAATTTCACGCAATTAACCTTAGCGGGCAACACGTAGCACGAAAAAACCACTTTTCTCGTGTACTCTCGAAGTGATATCGGTCATGCACGAATTCACATGAGATTTCGTGATAGCCGTTGGATCACGTGGGATTGATCGATGATGGAGATCGGCCAAGATAGTTGGCAAGTGGGTGAGGCGATAGTCATTCACTTTGGGGTCAAGATCTCCGCAAGAAAAAGGTTGGACGGTCAAGGTCAACCCCATGATTTTCGGTCCTGTGATATTATGTTATCACATTATCCCACATTCACCGCAAATTGCAACTACATATGCTATATTAATACCATATCACAAAAAGGTAACCAACATGCCGAAGGGTGGGACTTAGTTAGCCAAGCCACCAATTTGTTAATAAACCATTACAGGTGTCGAACCCACCCTACCACCAATGCGCAGTCTCAGGTGGTCTTATGCAATCCGAGGAGGTTTTTTTCAAACATAGGGTGGTTTTACAGGGATAGAGGTGGTTTTGGGCAATTCCAGGGGGTCTGGAGATCACAATGGCCAAATATGGTCGAGTTTATACTCGTTTGACTCGAAATCTTGAGTTGAACACAGTGGTGATGTCCATTTTCTTATTCGAGACTATATTTTCAAGCTCATACCTATAATAGCAATGTGAAGGCAAAATAAAGAGGGCAACACTGGAAGTAAAAGGACCAGGAGACGTAGATAGAAATTCTGGTGAACTCCTTCATTAAATTTGGTTGTGTTGACGTGTTTGAATGTGTTTATGTTATTCACAATCTTTTCGATCTATTGCACTAAGTTACATAAGAAAATTCACATTGTTTATAATACATTTTTCATTGATGGATCACTGAGTCAGGACAACAGAAGGAAATTCCAAGAATTAAGAAAAATTTCAAGTTGCGCCCTATTACAGCCAACCAACTCGAAAAGTTTATAAGAAAAGGGTGCCAGATTTATGTTGTTCAGGTAGGGTACAACAATGATAAAAATAAAATGACCTCTTTAGAGAATATTCCTGTAATCTAGGATTTCTTAGATGTATTCCCTGAATCTATTCCAGGATTACTGCCAAGGCAAGACATTGATTTTACAATTGAACTAATGCCCGAAGCAACCCTTGTTTCGAAAACCCCTTATCGTATGAGTGTTTCGGAATTGACTGACTTAAAATGCAGCTGCTGGAGCCGTTAGATAAAGGATACATACGCCTAAGTGTGTCTCCTTGGGGGGCCCCAGTTCTATTTGTACGCGAAAAGGACGGAACCCTACAATTATGCATTGACTATCGTCAAATGAATAAGTTGACCATAAAGAACAAATACCCGCTACCTCGCATCGATGACTTATTTGACCAAGCGTAGGGAGCTATCGTGTTCTTGAAAATCGACTTAAGGTCTGGATACCATCAAATCAGAATAAAGGATGAAGACATATGTAAAACTGCATTCCGAACTTGTTACAGAAATTATGAGTTCGTGGTACTACTGTTTGGCCTTACCAATGCACCAGCCACGTTCATGAGCCTAATGCACAATATTTTTCAACCCTTTCTGGATAATTTTGTATTGATTTTTATCGATGATATACTAATATACTCTAAAAACCAAGTGGAACATGAGCATCACTTGAGAATGGTACTGCAGATTTTGTGAGAAAACTAGTTGTATGCAAAGTTTAGCAAATGCGATTTTTACAAAGATCAAATTCAGTACCCAGGCCATGATATATCAACAAAAGGGATAGCAGTGGATCCAGAGAAAATAAAAAATATTATGGGATGGACTGCACTGAAAAAAGTAGCCGACATAAGATCCTTTAGAAGCTTGGCAGGGTATTACCGCCCATTTATAAAGGACTTTTCGAAAATTTCCTTTCCAATGACTTCACTTTAGAAAAAGGGACGAGCTTTCCACTGGACAACAGAGTGCCAACAAATCTTTGAGCAGCTAAAACAACTGCTCACAACCGCTCTGGTGCTAAGGGTAGCGGATCTAGAAAAATGCTTTGTAGTATGTACCGATGCAAGTAAAGAAGGTGTCAGTGGAGTACTAAATCAGGAAGGAAAAGTCATTTCTTATGAGTCACAAAAGTTGAAGGATTATGAACAACATTACTCTAGCTATTATTTGGAGTTGATTGCGGTAGTGCATTCACTGAAGATGTGGCAGCACTATTCTGGGAAAGAATTTTTTGGTGTTAACTGACCATAGCATTTTGAAAAAATTCTTGAATCAATATAAATTAAATGCACACCAGGCCAAATGGACCACATTCCTAAGCCAATTTGATTTTGATTTAAAACACATCAAAGGAAAAGAAAATCAATTAGTTGATGCGTTAAGCAGAAAATTACATTGCATCTATGAAGTACATTTCAGTCATGTGAAATCTAACCTAACAGAGGTTATCCGAGAAGCTTCCCTCAAGGATCCAGAATATGCATTCTTATGGCATAAATCTTCAAAAGCCCAAGAAAGAGGAAAGTAATGTGAGTATGCAATTAATTCTGATAAAATGTTAACATTCAAAAATCAAATTTACATTCCTAACTAGATTTCCGTGAAGCAGATGTTACTAGATGAGTTTCATAGGAAACCTTATGCTACCCATCCAGGATACCAGAAATTTTATTTTGCAATTAAGAAAAGTTATTTTTAGCCCAGTTTATGAAAGGATGTGGTTGAAAATTTGTCTAAGTGCTTAGAGTGAAAATTAGTGAAAGCAGAACATCAGCATCCTGTAGGTCTGTTGCAACCACTACCCATTCCAGAATGGAAATGTGATCCGGATTTAAAGAGGAACACAACAAATTACAGAGATAACCATAAACACAGATATGCAGCGGAAATAATACTTCATTTCATTAATGTAAAATACTGAAATATGCTTACAAATGGTAATGGAAATAAACTAGCTAGGGCGATGGTAGCTTATCTCTGAGGAGAGATGTGGTGGCTACATGCCTCTGAACTATGTCACAATGAGGCTCGAAGGCCTATTTATTGTTGAGAAACAATGGAAAACCCTTAACATTCCAAAACCTAACCCTAGAAGATGAAACGCCAAACTGTGGGCCCCGTTTGGGTAAATTGGTACATCAACTTCCCGGGGTCGTAACTTTGGCATACGATCTCCGTTTGACGCGTACAATAGCTCGTTAGAAAGATCTATCCGAGCACTACCACTTTGGGAGGCAACATCGGTCCATGGACCCATGTTGCCCCAGATTTCCAAAAAAAATGTCGTTTAGGGCCTCAAAACGGCTCCGGAAGTTCAGGACCCGAAAAACTGCTAAAAATAGTAAGTTGTGCTACAATTAAGGAAACTGAAAATGCTGAGAGAAACAATGGTGGGGGTCCAGGTGGACTTGGCAGGTGGCCACTAACATCCACCTGGATCATTCCTCCCCCCTTAGGAAGCAATGGTCCCCATTGCGTTGAGTTCCTCCATGAGATGAGGAAACTTTTGCTGAACTTGTTCCCTGGTGAGCCACTTGCCCTGGTGAAGGAGTTGGCCTGCTTTGACAACTCGATACAGTTGTATATTCTGTTCGCGAGTGTTTTTGATCTGTGTATCCATGATCTGATCTGTTGTAGCTTGTTCCATGCAATCTGGATTTAATTCTGTGGGTGTGAGCTGTTCTGCAATGTCGGATGTGTCTAGCAATGGTGGAAAGTATGGCCGAAGGCGGTCCACATTGAACACGGGGTGCAGGCCAAGGAATGGGGGAATGCTGAGCTCAAATGCATTGTCTCCCATAGCCTTAGTAATTGTGTAAGGACCATATCGGAGTGGTCTCAGTTTCCGATAGGCTCCAGTAAGGTGTTCCTTTTGCAAATGCAACCAGACTTTGTCGCCTACCTGAAACTTGTGTTGCACTCGATGTTGATCATGTCTTTGCTTGTACTTTGCATTTGATTTCTCCAGAATTTCATGGACCTGCTGGCAAATATGTTGGATGCACTCAATGAAGCTGGTGGCCTTATCTGTTTCGGACTGGACATGAGCTGAATTTATGTGAGTAGCTGCAAGTGGCATGGCCACATCAATGGGGCATAGTGGCTGGAATCCCAAACCCACCTGAAAAGGGCTATGGCCAGTGGAGCTATGAAGAGCTCGGTTGTAGCTGTGCTAAACATAGGGGAGGCTCTCGTCCCATGTGCGTGGATGCTTTAAGTTATACATGCGCAGAATGTGCACAATCATCCTATTGACAACCTCTGTCTGACCATCAGTTTGAGGATGGAAGGCCGTGGACTTCGTGAGTTTGGTGTCCAACATTGACCAGAGACTGGACCAAAATGTGCTGAGGAACCGACTATCCCGATCTGAAATGATAGACTATGGGATCCCAAAGTGCACCCACACTCGTTCAAAGAAGAGTTTAGCAGTGGCTTCTGCTGTGATATTCTTCTTGCAGGCCGCCATAAGGGCCATCCTTGAGAACCTGTCGACGACCACAAAAACATAGTCATTTCCATGCTTAGTGGAAGTAAGGCCTGACATGTAATCCATGGAGATGGATTCCCAAGGTTGACTAGGGGTAGGCAACGGGGTATAGAGGCCTTGCTTCTTGATGGTCGGTTTGGCAATGGCAAAGGTAGTACATGATCTGATGTACTTCCCAACATCCTGTCGAAGATTTTGCCAATAGAAATAATTTTGCAGTACTGCCACTGTTTTTTCGACCCCGAAATGCCCAGCAGCCCGACTGTAGTGTGCTTCCCAAATCATCTTGGCACGCTCGCTTGAAGGAACACAAAGGTGACCCAGGTGGCATAACAGTGCATCCTGGAGGTGAAAATATGGAACATGCCGACCCTCTAGGAGTGTCTGGTATGTGTGGCTGAATTCTGGGTCGATTTTGTAGAGAAGTGGCCAATCAGAAGTCTCGTGCCCACAAGAGTTGAGCACGGTGGTTAACACCATGATCGGTGGTCGACTGAGGCAATCTGCAACATTATTGGTGCTGCCCTTCTTATACTTGATATTCAAGTGGAACTGTTGCAGGTATGTAGACCACTTCTGATGGCGATCATTTTGCAATTTCCCTTGGGTCTGTATGAACTGCAGGGGTCGGTGGTCTGTGTGGATGACCGTTTCCTTCCCCAAAATGTAATGCTTCCATTGTCGGCAAGCCTGTACAATGGAATACATCTCTTTATCATAAGTGGGGTACTTCCGGACTATGTCTGAAAGTGTTTCACTGTGATATGCCACTTGATGTCCATTTTGAGTAAGGACTGCCCCAATAGCATAGTCAGAGGAATCTGTCTGAACCTCAAATGGTTGTTGTAAATATGGTAATGCGAGCACTGGTGCCGTGCAGAGGCGATCCTTCAACTCTATGAATGCCTTCTGTTGAGATTCAGACCAAAAGAATTTTTCTTTCATCCCTCCCTTGGTGAATTGACTCAAGGGCCAAGTAATATGAGAAAACCCCAACACAAACCTGCGGTAGAAGTTGGCAAGACCTAGAAAGCTGCGGAGCTCTGTTAGAGTGGTTGGAGATGGCCAATCCCAAATGACTTGGATCTTGGCTGGATCGACATGCACCCCCTGTTCACCAATGATGTATCCCAGATACTGAACCTAGGCCATGCCAAAAGTGCATTTCTCCAAATTGGCACATAGCTTGTGTTGCCACAGTGTTTGGAGAACTTGTCGGATATGGTGGAGGTGCTCTTCCCAACTCTGGCTGAAGATCAGAATGTCATCCAAGAATACTACTACAAAGGAGTTGGTGAATGGCCGCAAGATGTCATCCATTAGCCTCATGAAGGTTGCAGAAGCATTCGTCAATCCGAAAGGCATAACCAACCATTCGAAAAGGCCCTCCTTGGATTTGAAGGCAGTCTTCCACACATCAGAGGGTTCGATTGGTACCTGGTGATATCCTGACTTCAGATCGATCTTGCTGAAATATTTCGCCCCCTTTAGTTGGTCCAGGAGGTCATCAATCCGCGGGATCGGGTACCTATTACGGACAGTGATCTTGTTCAGCACCCGATAGTCAATACAGAGTCTCCACGTCCCATCCTTCTTATGTACCAACACGATCAGGCTCCCACAAGGCGACGAACTCCGACGGATGTGACCTTTCTGTAGGAGCTCCTGAATCTGCCTCTTGATTTCATTGTTCTCCAGAACGGAGCACCGATAAATTGGTCCATTGGGCAGCGGTGCACCTGGGGTCAGATCGATGGAGTTCTTGACCTGACAGTGTAGAGGAACCCCTGCAAGGGAGGTGAAGATGTCCTCGTACTCCTCCACAACCTTGTCCATCTGTAGTTGTCGTGCAGAGGGACCCCGTCTGGAGGCCGCGGCCACCGTCTTCTTCTTTCCTTGAGGGCGTATCATCAGGAAAACAAATTTCCTGGTTTTGGAAATGATCTTACTGCATTGTTTTGTAGTAATCAAAGAGATGGTTGTAGGTGGTGCTACCTCTGGTATCCTGTACAACTTATTTCCCAATGTAATAATAACAGCATGGGGCCTTGATTCATACACAGCATGTCGCTTCCACAAGTATGGTTGTCCTAATAATACATCACAAACTTCAAGGGGAGCAATGTCACACAATACCTCGTCCATGAAGGGCTTGATGTTGTATGGAAGGCGACACTTCTGGCTCACGCGAAGATCTCGTCCTTGGTGAAGCCACCCAATGGTGTATGGTTGTGGATGTGCTGTGGTCGGTAAGCCCAACCGCTTCACAACCTTTGCCGAAATGAGGTTCTTTTGACTCCCGCTATCAACAATGAACTGTATCGGGGAGCCCTTTACCCACATCTGGGAGTGGAAGAGACTCTCCTCCTCTTCTGTATGTTCGGGTTCATTTTTCTGGATCTTCGCTGTAGCAAAAGTGGCGTTGGGATCCGCATCAATGATCTGCTTCCCTTTGTAATTCCCGTTATCGGGTTCTGACTCAGAGTCAGAACATGCATCTGATTCTGAAACCTTTAGCTCAACCACCAGTGACTGCTTGGCCCGACACTCACTTGTGTTGTGAGTGGAGCTCTTGTGGAACTCACACCATTTTCCCGTGTCCTTTTTCGGCTTCGTGGCACTATTCTTTGCTTGCGGCTTCGACGGGTTGTCTTGGGATGTCCCACCTTGGCTTTGTCCTTTGTTCTGTGGTTTAGGGGCACCTTTTCCCTGCTTTGGATTCGCAGATCCAATGTCTCGCTTCTTTTGTTTAAACTTCTGCTCGACCTTGACGGCATATCAGTATGCTGCATCGAGAGAGGAGATGTTCAGGAATTGTATTTCTTCCTGGATGTACTTGTGCAGGCAGCCACGGTATTTTAGTATCAAATGTTGCTCCGAATCTTTGATACCCAACTTTGTGCAAAGGGAATGGAAAAGATTGGTGAACTCCAGCACGTCTTGGTCCCTTCCCTGCCGCAGCGTGGTCCACTTTATGTATTCATCCTCATAGCTTTCGACAGGGTAGTACTGCTCCTTGATGGCATCCCGGAAAGAATTCCAGGTGGGTGCGGCTGAAAATAGTGAGCCAGTACTTTCATCCTTCTGCTCGTAGTAGGTTTCCCACCAGTCCTTGACGTGGGGGGCTGCTTTGAGAAGGGCGAAAACAATCTTTTCCCGACTCAAAAATTCATGAAAAGAAAAATAACCCTCTAGCAGATTTAACCATTTATCTACGGCATCTGCGTCTATCTGACCCTCGAATATGGGGATTTCAAAATTAATTTGTACCTTAAAGGGTGTGGCATTTCCAGAGTAGCTGCTGGAAGTCGATGCGTCGCTTCTGGGTAGCCGCTGAAGGATCTGGGCAAAGTTGTCCATCATCGTGTTCCGTTGTCGCTCGAGGGCTTCTTCGAGCAAGATTTTGATGGGATCTCCTGCCCCCTCGTCTTTCTTCTCGTCCGCCATGGGAAGCCGTCGGGATTTGCGAGGCTGGTCTTGCAAAGGTTCGACCAGTTCAAGCCCTAACTCTTTATATCCCGACCTTGTTGGGGACATGCAAAGAAAAACAGAGAAAAAGTAGACTGCTCTGATACCACTGATCCGGATTTAAACAGGAACGCAACAAATTACAGAGATAACCATAAACACCGATATGCAGTGGAAATAATACTTCATTTCATTAATGTAAAATACTGAAATATGCTTACAAATGGTAATGGAAATAAACTATCTAGGGCGATGGTAGCTTATCTCTGAGGAGAGATGTGGTGGCTACATGCCTCTGAACTGTGTTACAATGAGGCTCGAAGGCCTATTTATTGTTGAGAAACAATGGAAAACCCTTAACATTCCAAAACCTAACCCTAGAAGATGAAATGCCAAACTGTGGGCCCCGTTTGGGTAAATTGGTACACCAACTTCCCGGGGTCGTAAATTTGGCATACGATCTCCGTTTGACGCGTACAATAGCTCGTTGGAAAGATCTATCCGAGCACTGCCACTTTGGGAGGTTACATCGGTCCATGGACCCATGTTGCCCCATATTTCCAAAAAAACATCGTTTAGGGCCTCAAAACGGCTCCGGAAGTTCAGGACCCGAAAAATTGCTAAAAATAGTAAGTTGTGCTACAATTAAGGAAACTAAAAATGCTGAGAGAAACAATGGTGGGGGTCCAGGTGGACTTGGCAGGTGGCCACCAACATCCACCTGGATCAAAATGGGACCATAACTCTAGATTTTATTACGGTATTACCTCATACCAGAAAGCAACATGACTCAATCATGGTGGTAAAGCTGAGCAAGACTGCTCATTTCATTCCTATAAAATCCACCTACAAAATGGTAGAGATTGCAGACATATTTATGAGAGAAATCTTCCGCCTACACGGAATATCCCGAGAGGTGATCTCTGATAGGGATGTAAAATTTACATCCGCTTTCTGGAAAACTCTCTTTACAGGACTCGAGACCCTATTCCATTTCAATACTACTTACCATCCACAAATAGATGGTTAGACAGAGCGAGTAAATCATGTTCTAGAGGATATGTTGTGCATGTTCGTAATGCAACAACCACAAAAATGTGAGGATTACCTTCACTTGGTAGAAAGTGTTGGGTATCCACAGATTGGAATAGTCAACAAAATAAATTAGCATTGGGTCCAAACATGCTAGCAGAAATGGAGGCTACCATTAAGAAGATTTACCATAACTTAAAGGAAGCACAAGATAAGCAAAAAGTGTATGTAGACAAGAAGAGAATTCATAAATAATTCCAGTTGGGGGACCACGTGTATCGAAAGGTGAAACCTTGGAAGAGCACCTTATAGTGGAAAGGTTGTGCAAAATTGGCACCATGATACTGTGGGCCTTTACAAATTTTGGAATGGATTGGGCCTATGGCATATAAACTAGCACTACCAGGCCACATCCGTGTACACAATGTCTTTCATGTGTCCTTGTTAAAAAAGTATATTTATGACCCTCGACATATTATTTACTGGGAGAGTACTCAGGTAATGATAAATAGAAGGAAATATGACTGAAAGATTATTGTTTTGAAATGTTCTGACAACATAATATGGATTTGCAAGTAGAACCCGAGGGAGAATTTCTGGCAGAGCCTCTTTGTATCTTCGATCAGAGAGAAACTACCTTGCGGAGGTGAGCCATCATCCAAGTTAAAGCACAGTGGAAGCACTTTGGCTCGGATGAGGTTACCTGGGAAGAAGAGGAGGCCATGCGAAAAGCCTATCCTGCACTGTTTACATAGAGAAAGAACACTAGGGATGGTGTTCCTCTCGAGGGGAGGGAGCTGTAACATACAGTGAGACATCATGAGTTTTTTTTGTTTACAAAGTTTAATTTTATTTATGTTATTGAACTATTAAAACTATTGAGCTTAAAATAGCCAGAACAAATACCGTTAATTATTGTTTTAAAAACTTTGAATCAGATTATTAAAATAATTAAAGAAACAGTTGAACAAACTTCTGAGTACAGCTACAACTTCTCCTTCACCCTTTTTCCCTGAAGGGGAAAAAAAGGCAGAACCTAGGGGGGAAAAGGAGGACTGTGTGGCATTCTTCCTTAAGTTGGCGAACATAACCAGTGGGAAAGAATGTGAGGTAACAAGCTGCGAGGTATGGGACTTGAGTTTGGACAGAGTCCTGATGTCCAAGGTACCCAGTTGTTCCTTATTGGCAGAAGTGGACGAGCTCAAAGGGGGAACCTGGACATAATTATCGGTCTCGAGGTTGGGTGGTGAGAGCTTCCGAATTATTTAACTGATACGTAACAAAATACAAATAAGTAATTTTGACATGGTAACAGTTATCAGTAGAATAGTTGAATTTTTATTGTAAATTGAAATTATATAATAATAGTGAATTATTTGTTTACTATAAGTAGATAGTTTGGAAATGGTTTAATATAGATTATGGTTATTCACTAATTTATGGGTAAAGCAGTAAGGCAAGTAGTTGATGTGTGCTTTCCCAATAGACACTGATACACCTCTAGAGAACTGTACACTGTCAGTTAACAATCAATGCTTAACTAATAAGAAATATAGCATTATAGAGGAATTTTGACTTAATATGGAAAACACATAGGCATATAAACCATAAAAATGATTATTATTTTTTTGTAGAATTAAAAGATACAAAATGTAGGCATATCATATAGCAAGATATATGTCTAAATATCAGACCTTCCATCATACACAGGAATTTCTTTAAAGCTCAAGAAAGAAATTAACTAAGCAAACCCTTCCCCATGTTTCTGATTAATTACATGATTTCTTTACGGTTCTGCACATATCTAGGGTTTGTACCCGCAGAGGAGTTCGTAAAGAACCCATCCATAGCCATGTACCCTAGTTTCTTAAAAACTAACCCATGAAATCTAATTTTATTGAACACAAATATATACATAAAGTATTTTAAACAAGGAGAAAATGAATGCCATAACCTATATATCAACTTAGAAAAATCATGCACGGAATAAATCCTCAATAATCAACCAAACCCCAAAGCTCAGCACTAACTTTACAACAACAGGGGTTTACATAAATAAACACCAAAACATTCATTAATAAGTCTGTCATAGTTATATTCCGTCGAATTCAGTCCATTCGAAGAACATTTCACAAAATTACAATTAAGTTTTGTCATAGGCTCGACTCAGAAGAGCATGGAACTGTATTAATTATGGGTGGCTAATTTGAACATAAATAAACCCAAAACTTTCATTATATTACAAATTATAGTATAAAACTCATTCTGGTCGAAGTCGCAATATCAAACAAATTACAAGCTCTCGACACCGTCCGTCTCAGAGAAGATTCTCTGAACCAAGGCACATTAAATGAGTTGCCAACATGCTTGGAAGGAGCAAGGAGAAGTGGAGTTCAACATTGGAATCATCCTCAACAATGCACAAACCGAATGAGGGTTTTGAACTAGACCCTAAGGTAATACCTGCACAAAAAATCACCATGAGAAAGGAACCACCTCTGAGATCATTCAATAACACTCAACCATGAAATGTAAGTAGGTTTACCTGTAGGAGAGTTGGGAAGCCATTGAAGCTACGACTGAACCTGTATGGACATAGACCACCTCAATGAGGGAAGATTTGAAAAAAATACTTACAAGAAGATTAATGACATTACTTCAGTGGAAAGAAGGTACCTCAAGACATCGGAGCATTGATCCTTGCTTGAAGACTGCGAAGGACCTGGTCGGGCTCTCCATTGCTGCCCAAAATGCCATTAATCTGTTCAACAGTCATAGAATTGTATTAATCTAACCTCACTGGAAGAAATAGGGCATAACAACATGAAAAGAGCAAAATGGGGATGAGGATAGCACTTGGAATCTTAGAAGCAACCTGGCAGAAGATTTTCAGAAGTTTGCCATGACAGAGCAGAGTGACGAGGTAAAGGCGAACTAAATGAATGAATCCTTCTGCTAAGATATTCGAATAAACCTTCAACTAGGCCAGACAAATCAACACCGTCAATCGACATCGATCGGACGATATACAGGCAGGCAGCCCAACCTCGGGATCCTTCCACGGTAATTTAAGTAAGGGTATTAACTCCATCACAAGTGGAAAGTACGAGAACACGTGTTCCAGCCAGGAAGACACCTTGGGGACCTGTAACATTAATGGCAGGTAGCTTACCCAAGGACGTTGAGGGTGGCAGGTAGCTTACCCAAGGACGTTGAGGGAGCGTGGGAGAAATACTGGTAGCGGTGGGATGAAACACATAGGGTGCATTTTTCCGACTCTGGAGCTCCAACTCTAACCCTTTAACAAATATTAACTCAATAAACTACCATAACAATCATGCGAGTCCAACCAATGGATAGACAAGGCATTAATATCATAATGTTCTAATGCTGGTTAGATTAACGTAGTAAAATCTTTTTTTCTGTATACATAGGTAGGATGTTACACTATGGTTGCTTCATGTTTAGTAATTAATTTGTAAATTTTACGTGTAGTTAATTTAAATGATTAAGAAAGGTGCTCTATAATTCAGTATGGGATAGATCTCAAGTAAAAAGTAAACATGTCAACGTAAATGTAAAGGTAATGCTTAACATTTAACATTTAATTATTGCGTCCCTAGATCTCAAGTAAAAATGTAAACACATAAACACGTAATCAAGTAAAAACGTAGATCTCAAGTAAAAACATAAACACATAAACAGGTAATCAAGTAAAAACACAAACATGTAAACGTAAATGTACTTAATGCTTAACATTTAACATTTAATTATTGCGCCCTATATCTCAAGTAAAAATGTAAACATGTAAACATACATATAAAAGTACATATGGGGTAGAACACATAAACAAGTAATGGGGTAGAACACATAAACAAGTACTCGGCCAGAGGGTATGGGGGTAGATCTCAAGTAAAAACTTAAACACATAAGCACTAAACGTACATATCGGTAGATCTCAAGTAAAAACGTAAACATGTAATGCTTAACATTTAACATTTATAATCTAATGTCTTCCCTAACAAATTATCAATCAAAAAAATAAACACATAATCATGTAAATGTACATATGGGGTAGATCTAAAGTAAAAACGTAATATGGGGTAGATCTCAATTATAATCTTCGGTAGGTCTCCAGTAAAAAATAAACACATAATCATGTAAATGCACATATGGGGTAGATCTAAAGTAAAAACGTAATATGGGGTAGATCTCAAGTAAAAACATAAACACATGAACACATAAACATGTAAACATAAATATGTAATGGTTAGCATTTAACATTTATAATCTAATGTCTTCCCTAACAAATTATCAATCTAATTATTATTATGTGTAAACATAAGATAAATTTAGATAAATTTAAAATATAAAGAGGTTTACAACACTTAAAAAAGAGTTATGGTAAATAAATAAAAATACAAATAAACCAAAGATATGGTAAATATATATATATATATATATATATATATATATATATATATGGTAAATAAATAAAGTATAAATAAACTATAAGTATGGTAAATTATTTACTCCTATTTATATTTAATGAAAATTCAAAAAAGACGTTTTATTTAGGTGAACTCTATGGGCCAAATGCCATGGGACAAATAATTATTAATACCATGGTACAAATACCATATTTATAAAAGAGGTATGGTAAATAAATTAATATAAAAGAACTATAAAAGGGTATGTTAAATAAATAAAAATATATCAAATATGATTAAAAATAAACATCTAATTATATACCAAGCCTATGGGCCAAATACCATGGACCAAATTATTAATAATATCATGCAACAAAAACATTATTAACCCTAACATTAATATTAAAAGATTAATATTACTATTATTATTAAATCTAATATTCATATTAATTTATTATAATATTAATATTATTAAATTTAATAACTTGGCATTAATACAATATTAAATTTTCTATTTTATAATATATATTAATATATCATGATATATATTAACTCTAGATATATATGGGAGGGAAGAGCAAAGACATAGAGTGACACAGGTGAAGAGATAGGGGGAGTGACAAGGGAGATATGGAGATAAACTCAAGGAGAGGGGAGAGGAGGAATGAAGAGAGAGAGGGAGAGGAGCGATAGAGGTAGAGAAGGGTAAGAGAGGGAGAGGGAGACACAAATATGGAGGGGGGAGAGAAAAGGAGAGAGGGAGGGAGATAGTGAGAGAATTTAAGGGTGGAGAGAGAGATATGGGGGAAGAGAGAGGGAGGTAGGAGAGAAAGGGAGAGAGAGGAAGGATGAGAGAGAAGACTTGAGATAGAAGAGGAGAGAGGGAGGGATAGAGAGATGGAGTTGGAGAGGGGGGAAGAAGAAATACATAGAGAGTGAGAAGGGTAGAGAGAGGGAGTGACAAGGGGGAGAGAGAGAGAGAGAGTTTATGTTTAGGGGTGAGATAAAGAGAGGAAGAAGGAGATATAGAGAGAAGGGGGAATAGAAAGAGAGAGAAGGATAAAGGAAGGGATATAGTAACACTGCTGGAGGGTGGAGAGAGAGGTGGGAGAGAAAGAGAGAGAGAGAGGAAGAAAGAGAGGATGTGAGAGAGTGGAGCAACGGAGGGAGAGAGATGAAGTTGGAGGGGGAAAGAGAGGGAGATAAGAAGAAATAAATAGAGAGAGAAAGGTGGAGAGAGAGACGGAGAGGAGGAGGGAGGGATAGATAAATAGATTGGAGAAAGAGAGGGTGCTTTGAGATAAGGAAAAGAGACAAAGAAGGAGAGAGGGATGGATATAGTAACATAGTTGGAGAGAGAGAGTGAGGGAGGTGGGAGAGAAAGGGAGAGGAAAGATGTGAGAGAGTGGAGAGATAGAGGGAAAGAGAGATGGATTTGGAGAGGGAGAGAGAGGTAGGTAAGAAGAAATAAAATAAAAAGAGAAAGGTGGGAAGAGAGAGATGGATTGATAAGGAATTTGGAGAGAGAGGGAGAGAGGGTAGTCAGAGGGAAGAGAGATAGAAGTGGGGGAGAGGGAGAGAAGGGGAAGAGAGAAATAGAGAGGGAGAGGAGGAGGGAGGTATAGATAAATAGATTGGAGAAAGAGAGTCTATGTTTTGGGGGTGATATATAGAGAAGGAAGAAGAGAGATATGGAGAGAGGGAGGGAAGGACAAAGAGATTGATAGATATGGAGTGAGAGAGCCTGTGTGTTTAGGGGGTGAGATAGAGAGACAAAGAAGGAGACATGGAGGGATATATAGATATAGATGGAGGGGGAAGAGAGGGAAGAAAATTTCTTGCACTAGATGGATTGATTTTAGTGTAGATGGTGATTTCTAATCCTATTTGATTTCTTGCATTAGATGCATTGATTTTAGTGTAGATTTTGATTTCTAATGATATTTGATTAATTGATCTATATGCATTGATTTCAATGTAGATGATTTCTAATCCTATTTGATTGTTTGCACTAAATTCATTGATTTCAGTGTAGATGGTGATTTCTAATTCTATTTGATTGCTTGCACTAGATGCATTGATTTCAATGTAGATTTCGATTTCTAAGAGTATTTGATTTCTTGCACTAGATGCATTGATTTCAATGTAGATGATTTCTAATCCTATTTTATTGCTTGCACTAAAGATATTGATTTCAGTGTAGATGGTGATTTCTAATCCTATTTGATTTCTTGCACTAGATGGATTGATTTCAGTGTAGATTTTGGTTTATCATCATATTTCCTTACTTGCACTTGATTCATTGATTTGATTGTAAATGTTGATTTCTAATCCTATTTAATTTCTTGCATTAAATGCATTGATTTTAGAACAAATGTTGTTTTCTAATCTTATTTGATTGTTTGCATTAGATGCATTGATTTCATTATAAATGTTGATTTGTGATTTGATGTAATTGGATGTATAATGGTACATTAATTTTAAAGTCATTGGATTAACATTGTGCATTGATTTTAGTGTAATTGCAAAAAATTATTGAAAATGTACATTGACTTTTGTGTTATTGTAGTTCAACCTATTAATATTGGAGAAAAAGAGAGAAAGATATGATGTTCACTGCAATAGCTCGAGAGAAATATTTAAATGGTATACGATTTAACATGTCCTAATCGATATGAAAAATGACAAAAGTAACAAGGGTGACAATAAGAACAGTAGAAGAAAATAGTTTGAGATTAATCACATTGAAGACTAATTGTAATTGACTATATTCTTATTATTCAAGTTTTTTATCATTCAACACTATTACATTGTCACTTTACATTCAAAATTTTTATTTCATCATTAAAGTTATTAACAATATTTATCATCTTAATAATGAAACTGACATATTTAACATTTTTAAAATGATTATATTAATATTAGATGAATTTACATATTATTGATAAAATTAATGATATGTTTGTTTGATTTTGTTTTCCCGCACATAACTCAAACCATCGTAGATCCATCTCAACTCTTGAGCTATCAAGCCCAAGAGGGATATCCATCTCAACTCTTTATCTATCAAGCCCAAGAGGGATCAAATATGTCAAGTGCAAACCTTTCCTCAAATTTTGCACTCAAAAAAGTGGTTTTCACCTTAAAATATGATCCCTTTGGGCACTTGATACATCCAAAGTTAATATAGATCTAGGTTAATATAAATGATCCTAAAATATCACCAATTTCAGGTATTGCGTGTAGAATTTTCATTTTATAGACGTGTGCAAGCTATTGAAATACTAATTTCAACTGCAGCACCATAAAACAACGACTGCAAACAATTCTATTCTTTCTCGGAAAACCGTCACGCCAGTTCCCCGCACCGCTTTTACGGAAGGGTGGTATTTTTCGAGGCGGCAGCAAAACTCTCACCAGCGGACACGTGTCTGAGTGGTTTTTTCAACACAACTTTCCCCGGTGCATAAAGTTCAGAAGAAAGGGTCGTGCGATATTGATCGTCAGCCGTCCGATTATTGAGGGCAAGATCAACAGTTATGGTAACTCATGAGAGTGAGGGTACTTCACTGTTGCCTGTCCCTGGATCTTCTGTGCGATATTGTAGACAACAGTAATCTACGGTTAAAAAAAAAATAAAAAAAAATCGCCATGTTAAATGTAATTAATATAAACGTACTACGGTTGTTGAATGTAGGTAAAGGTTTTAATTTTATTGTTTTTTTTAATGCACGGAAGTCGTTTGTTTTACGATACAAGTAAAAACTAAAATTCATGTTTTTTTGTTGTTCTAGAGTATTTTAATATACACAGCAGCGCGAATGTCTAATTTTTTTTTTGTTGAGGATGAAACTCAATACGCAGCAGCGCGTATGTAAGAAGTAAAAAAAAAAGGGTTTTTACACACAGTAGTGTAAATTTGCAAGCTGAGACAGAGTATTTTTTTTTGGGTAATGCACAACAGTGCAGAGGCAGAGGACTCTGATGTTTGTTTTTAATCTCCCACTTCCATGAAAACAGAGGATTTGGGTTTCACTTGTTGATTGAAAGTTTTCCAGTATTATTTAGAAGAATACCTCTGTTAGAGGGAGAACTTGTAACAACAGTATTGTTAATGAAAACAATTTTTTTTTTTTGTGTGTGAAAAACTCTGTTTCCTGGGTTAAAAATAGAGCATTATTCTCTGTTCTTTTGTTTTTGGAATTATCAGAAATTCCCAACATGGTATTAGAGCTTGTCCATGCTCTTTGAAGGTGTCAAAGAAGCTGAAGGAAGGATTTCTTGCTGCAATAGCTTCTCCAACGGAGTGAAGACTCAGTCAAGAAACAATCCAAGGTATTTCTCAAGTTAGTTTTTGTGTTACTCTTGAGGACAGTCAGTTATTTTAAATACAAAGTCAAGTATTTTGAAGCATAGTTAAGAGTGCAAGAATGGCTGGAGCCAGCACTAGCATGCGTATCTGTAATACCCAACTCCCACAATTTAATGGGAAAAACTATGACTATTGGGCAATAACTATGAGAGCCTTGCTTGCTTCCCAAGACTTATGGGAATTTGTTGAGGATGGTTTTGAAGAAACAGCAGATGAAAATGAGTTTAATAATTTAACTCAGGCAGAGAAAGATCTATTGAATAGCAATAAGAAGAAGGATTCTAAGGCCCTCTACTTTTTGTATCAAGCAGTGCATGAGAGTGTGTTTCCAAGGATAGCAGCAGCCAAGAGATCTAATGAAGCATGGAAAACTCTCAAGATAGCCGATCAAGGCATGGAGAAAGTGAAGACAACAAAACTACAGTTGCTGAGGAGAGATTTTGAGACTCTCTGCATGAAGGAGTCAGATAATATTGACTCATTCTTCACGCATGTGATTGGTCTGGTCACACAGATAAGGGCTCATGGAGAGATTCTTGAAGAAAGGAGGATTGTGGAGCAACTATTGAGGATCCTACCCTCAAGGTTCGATGTGATTGTCACCACTGTAGAAGAGACAAAGGATCTCACAAACTTCTCAGTTGATGAACTACATACATCACTAATAACACATGAGCAGAGATTGAGTAGAAATGAAAACTCATCTCTAGAACATTCCTTTAAGACCCAAATGTTCTTTGGAAGAGGAAGAGGTCAAGGCAGAGGAAACAAGAGAGGAAGAGGCAGAAGCCAAAATAGAGGTCGAAGAAACAGTCCAGCAAATGCTCAAGGAAGAGGGAGCAATCCAAATCAGAACCACGGCCAAGGCAGCAACCAACAAAGTGGACAACATCATGCTCAAGGACAAAGGTATGATAAATCCAATGTCCAATATCACTATTGTAAAAAATATGGGCATTATGCAAATTAATGTAGGAAGAAGCAACATGATATGAGTAACAGAACTAGCACAAATTTCACTAGAGAAAATATCAGCCAAAATAATTTGTTTTTAGCCTGTAATATGACTGAAGAAAAGAGTGAAGATGTATGGTTTCTAGACTCCGGTTGCAGTAACCATATGACCGAAAACATAGCCCTGTTTTATATGTTAGATCAGAATATGAAGTCACAAGTCATACTAGGGACTGATAATAAAGTTTCTATTATGGGAAAAGGAGAAGTAAATGTCTTAACAATGAAGGGTGAAAAGAAAACCATAGCAGATGTTTATTATGTTCCTGGAATGAAATGTAATCTCTTAAGTGTTTGACAACTTAGTCAAAAGGGGTACAATGTTTTCTTTGTGGATGATGTATGCACCATCATGGATAAAACACCCAACAAACAATACATTGCTGAAGTGAAGATGACAAGGAACAGGATGTTCCCTCTCAGAATGAAAGCAAATTTAAAAAATGGAGAAGAAATAGCAGCAGTGACACAAGAGGCTTTCCAAAGCGAACCAAAAGATGAAAATTGGTTGTGGCACTTGAGATTTGGACATCTCAACTTTGGAGGTCTTAACTTTTTGAATAGAAAAGGAATGGTAAGAGGATTACCATTAATAGAGAAACCAGACAGCCTTTCTGAAGGTTGCATCTTAGGGAAACAACACAGATAAAGTTTTCCATCTGGGAAAAGCATAAGGGCAAAAGCACCCTTAGAGATTGTCCACTCAGATTTATGTGGACCGATGTAAACTCCATCAATTGCAGACAACCACTATATACTAACATTTATTGATGATTTCAGTAGAAAAACTTGGGTTTATTTCCTGAAGAACAAAAGTGAAGTGTTTGAAAGATTTTGCAATTTCAAAGTACTTGTAGAAAATCAAAGTGGGCTGCATATCAAAGTTCTAAGAACTGATAGAGGAGGTGAGTATATCTCCAAAGAATTTTTACGTTTTTGTAGAGAAAATGGAATTCGTAAACAGTTTACCACTAGGTACACTCCACAACAAAATGGAGTTGTCGAAAGGAAGAATAGGACAATCATGGATATGGCGAGGAGTATGTTAAAGGAAAAACATTTTCCAAATGATTATTGGGCTGAAGATGTACACTGTGCAGCGTACATTTTGAATAGATGCCCTACAAAAGCAGTCATGAACAAAGTATCAGAGGAAGCATGGAGTGGGACAAAGCAAGGAGTCACCCACATGAAAGTTTTTGGATGTGTGGTTTATGCACACATTCTAGATCAACTAAGGAAGAAGTTGGACAAAAAATGGGAGAAATGTATTTTCATTAGATACAATGAGGAATCCAAAGCTTATAGGTTGTATAACCCATCCACCAAGAAGCTTATTGTGAGTAGAGATGTTCAGTTCATTGAGGAGGAAGCTTGGGATGGAAGCATAGAGAAAACAGTGAATGTTAAAAAGTCTTTGTCGCATGATGAAGATGATGAGGAGATGGCTGAAATACATCTCTAAACAGTAGCGCCAACACAAGGGCAGCAAGAGACACCCTTGAGGAGAAATGAAAATGCTTCTCCAAGCACACCATAAGGAGGAAATTCAAGTGTTTCTTCAAGCACTTGTACACCAAATGAAAGAGGTAAGAAGTTCAGAAATTTAAGTGATATTTATGAACAAGAGGCAGCAAATGAAGGTATGAACTCTTTGTTTGCTTTATATTGTCATGTTGATGACCTTGTTCATTTCGAAGAAGCAATTAAGGATAGGCAATGGATAGAAGCTATGGGTGAGGAGATCAGTGCCATAGAAAGAAATAAGAAATGGGATTTAGTTGAACTACCAAAAGGAAAAGAAGTTATTGGAGTTAAATGGGTCTACAAGACCAAGAGTAATGCTGAAAGCAAAATAGAAAGGCACAAGGAAAGACTGGTTGTCAAAGGATATAAGCAGCAGTATGGGAGAGACTATGAGGAAACTTTTGCACCGGTTGCTAGAATGGAAACCGTGAGAGCAGTGCTATCCATAGCAGCACAAAACAAGTGGAAAGTTTACCAAATGGACGTGAAATCAGCATTCCTAAATGGAGTGTTAATGGAAGAGGTTTACATTGAACAACCTTTAGGCTATGAAAAGAAAGGTCAAGAGCACAAAGTGTGCAGATTGAAGAAAGCTCTTTATGGGCTGAAGCAATCACCAAGAGCGTGGTACAGTAGGATAGATTCCTATCTACTGGAAAATGGATTTGAAAAGTGTGAGGGAGAACCCACCCTCTACATCAGAGAAAAGGATGGTAATATACTAATTGTTGTGTTATATGTTGATGATGTTATTTTCACAAGTAATGATGATTATCTTATTGAAAATTTCAAGACAATTATGAAAGAAGAATTTGAAATGACTGACATGGGTTTTCTGAGATACTTCTTATGGATAGAAGTAGAATAAATGGAAATGGGATTTTTATCTCACAAACAAAATATGTTAATGATGTGTTGGAAAGATTTAATTTGCAGGAGAGCAAATAAGCAATCACTCCCATAGTGATGGGATTAAAACTCAGCAAAGAGGACAACAATAAGGATTTTGATCCTAGTTTGTATAAGAGCATAGTTGGAAGCCTCATGTATTTGATTGCAACTAGGCTGGATATAATGCATGTTGTTAGTTTGATTTCCAGATTCATGGAGAGGCCCAGGAGCAGTTTCTCCGGTTGGTCCAGGTTCAGCAGTCGATTTTTACTTTGATTACAATCTTGACTCAGTAGATTCTGTAGAGTAAGTACCCGGCTACTAGGTTTATTTCCATATATTCTCACATCATATAGAAGCAGATCCAGGCGCAGTTACAGGTATTGAAGCACCACTAGCAAAGACAGGAGCAGGAGCACCAGTAGCAAAGAGAGCAGCTTCCAAACCAATTGTTGTTGACCCATAACCTATTGCCCCTGCACAAATACCGGCAGATTGAAATCGAAAGCGAGTAGAGATTAAGCGTTACACAAGATATTGGGAGCGAAGCACATTGGCAAGCAGCAAAAAGGATTCTGAGGTATGTTAAAGGTACTAAAAGGTTTGGCATTTTATATACTACTTCAGAATGTTCAAATTTAATTGGATACACTGATAGTGATTAGGCTGGAAGTGTCGATGATCGGAAAAGCACATCCGGTTATGTTTTTCAAATGGGTTCAGGAGCCATTTCACGGGCTTCTAAAAAACAGCCTATTATAGCATTGTCTACAACAGAGGCAGAATATGTGGCAGCTACTGCAGCAGCATGTCAAGCAATTTGGATGAGAAGGATGTTAAGGGCCTTATGCCAAGAGCAAGCAAAAGGAATTGTGATTTTTTATGACAATAGCTCAGCTATTGCATTATCCAAGAATTCTGTGTTTCATAAGATAACGAAACACATTGACACAAAGTTTCATTACATCAGGGAATTGGTAAACAATGGAGAAATTGTTTTAGAACACTACAGAACTCAGGAGCAGGTTGCTGATATTCTGACCAAACCATTGGGGTAGAAAAGTTTTGAGTTTTTGAGGAAATGTTTGGGTATGACTGATAACCCAGCAGTTGAAATTAAACGGGAGTGTTGAAATACTAATTTCAATTGCAGCGCCATCAAACAGCGACTGCAAACAGTTCTATTCTTTCCCGGAAAACCATCACGCCAGTTCCTTGCACCGCTTTTACGGAAGGGTGGTATTTTTCGAGGGGGCAGTGAGCACTCTCACCAGCGGACACGTGTCTAAGTGATTTTGTCAACATAGCTTTCCCCGGCGCGTAAAGTTCAGAAGAAAGTGCCGTGCGAGATTGACCATCAACCATCCGATTATTGAGGGCAAGGTCAACGGTTATGGTACCTAATGAGAGTGAGGGTACTTCACTGTTGCCTATCCCGGGATCTTCCGTGCAATATTGCAGACAACCGTAATCTACGGTTAAAACAAAAAAAAAATTCTCCATGTTAAATGTAATTAATATAAACGTACTACAGTTGTTGAATGTACGTAAAGATCTTAATTTTATTGTTTTTCTAATGCATGGAAGTTGTTTGTTTTATGATACAAGTAAAAACGAAAAGTCATGTTTTTTTGTTGTTCTGGAGTATTGTAATATACACAGCAACACGAATATCCATTTATTTATTTTTGTTGAGGATGAAACTCAATACGCAGCAGCGCGTATGTAAGAAGTAAAAAAAAAAGGGGGTTTTTACACACAACAGTGTAAATTTGCAAGCTGAGATAGAGTATTTTTTTTTGGGTAATGCACAACAGTGCAGAGGCAGAGGACTCTGATGTTTGTTTTTAATCTCCTGCTTCCATGAAAACAGAGGATTTGGGTTTCACTTGTTGGTTGAAAGTGATGCAAGATCATCTGGCTGACTGGGTAAAGACAAAATAAAGGCGGAATGGTCTCTGGAGGGAACGAAGGAGAAAATTCTTTGCGATGATAATGGGGTTGTTTATTGTTTTTTTCTTTCATCTAATTAGGTTGTAAGATTCAAGTAGTTGAATAGTAGTTAGGAACAGAAGAAATGTTATTAGGAATGTTAATTATTTAGGATTAGGATTTTAAAACAGTCAATTTTTGTCCATGTGATAATGACTAACGACAAAGAAACAGTTCGAAACAAAACTGATGTAATTGTTGGAATTATGATGCATGTGTTGTACTTGATGGCAACCCACTCATAGAAGAACATCTCACTTATATACATCTACATAAGAGATAAATAGAGAAAATAGGGCATATCAGACAAGAAGAGCCAAGAGGAGACAAGAGGAGCCATTTACATTTGTTTATATAAAAAAGAAGCAGTTATTGGGAGCGATTGAGCCATTGGGAGCTTATCAGAGCAATAGAGGCTTTTTCTCATATATATGCATGCTAAATCATTATCGGGAGTGATCAGGCCACATATGCATGTATTAACATTATCGGGAGGTGTTTGGGTGCTTAAAACCCATATATGTATTCATTATCACTATCGGGAGCTATCGGGCTTACTAAAACCCATATATGCATTATATCCCCTTTCGGCGGTTACATGAATAATATAATTGCGGCATCGAAGTTTCGGCATATCGCATATCAATTTTATATATATATATATATATATATATATATATATATATATATATATATATATATATATATATATATATATATATATATATATATATATATTTCGGCATATCGGTGCAATGGTGTTTCGGCTGTGTGATCCGGAAGCATATCGCAATGGACCCGATGGTGGCATCAACTCTGGCTTATAATAAAATCACATCCGCAGTTCTGCATATATGCGCGTTGGACTTCGTTGAAACCTCCGATTGTGAGCGGACCCGATGGTGGCATCAAACATGGCTTATAATAATATCGCATCTGCAGTTCGGCGTATATGCGCGTCGGGGGTCCGGCTATGTGACTTTGGTGAAACCTCTGATTGGGAGCGGACCCGATGAAGGCATCAAAACATGGTTTATAAAAATATCGCGTCTGCAGTATATCGGAATACATAAAGGGTCACCCACCCCAATCCTCCGATTGCGATAAGAGGGGTCGAACCCGATGAAGGAATTAAAAGCATTTCATATTAAATCGCATCCGCGGTGTTCGCCCATCTTATAATAGCCTCCCACTTCAAATCACCGATAGCGATGAAAGGAGCGGACCCGATATATTAATAAAGGCTGGTTAATGGGGCATGTCGCATCCGATCCATCGGATCAGACGTCGGAATAGGCCATGATACGGGCATGTATTGTTAGCGATGAGGAGCGGACCCGATATATAAATAAAGGCTGGTTAATGGGGCATATCGCATCCGATCCATCGGATCGGATGTCGGGCATGTATTGTTAGCGATGAGGAGCGGACCCGATATATAAATAAAGGCTGGTTAATGGGGCATGTCGCATCCAATCCATTGGATCGGACGTCAGGAATAAACCATGAGATGATCAGGCGCCGATAGCAATAAGGATTGGACCCGATATATTATTAGTTTGAATGCATTAAGTTAAAAGTCCGCCTTTTGTGGTTTGGACCATTTTCATCATTTTCCCGCTTAAGCCTATTCTTAAGAAGATCAATCAAAAACAGTTGCGCCTCAGGTTTTTGGATCCTATGGTTTCGATTCATGGTTTTATCAAATGAATGATTATATAAAGAGAAAGGGGATCCGGTGACAACATATCGATTATGAATTGAAGATCTTAAGGAAACGGTGCAGCCGCAGACACGCAATATGACAAAAGTCTCTTCGGGTATGGAGAATCGTTATTCAGGAGGTGATGTGGGAGCGGTCACCCACAGCCTCCGGGTGTGCAGTAGTATGTAAATCCTCTATTTGGGTCTTAATATCAGCCTCTGTTGACTAAATCGGGTGATAACTATCATGTATATGGATCTGATGCTTGGGTAACTAGATCTGATTGCGATCATACATACTATCCTTGTAAAGTGTATTTATCAGGTGATTGGGTGATTCAAAAGAATTATGTGCTTCAATGATATTAAAGGTTCCAGTATGAAAATTGGATGAAACGTGGTCCTTGAACAAAGTAGGGGGTTGTAGCTCCCTTCCAGGAAAGACTGGAAATCAAGAGAGAGTTGTAGCTCTCTGCAGGTTGCAGCCTGCGTACTGATAAATGACTGCACCAGTACAAAATCATTGTAAAAGAAGTTTCTAATTGAAAGAAGATAGAGACATATTGCAGCAGGTGGTTTTCACCCACATTGGGTTTCCACCTTATATCTGGTGTTCTTTGGTGTGACTATCTATTTTTCTTGTTCATGCACATTATTTTATGGTACTGACATACAAAGTAATGATCAATATCTGAAGAATAATTCAAAGTATAAATAAGGAAGATATATTGAAAATAATTTGATAATACTGATTCACCCCCCCTCTCAGTATTATTTCCAACAATTGGTATCAGAGCGAGGTCCTTCTGAAGAAGCTTGATCGCTTGAAGGAAGATCTATCATCATGAGAAACTACGAAAGGGAAGCATCAATCAGGCCACCGATTTTTGATGGGACTAACTTCGTATATTGGAAGGTAAGAGTTACTGCCTATCTTCAATCTCTTGGTACTGATGTCTGGGATATCATAGATACAGGGTACACATTTCCTTCAGCTACTCCTACAGATCCGGCTGAAAAGAAGAAATATGAAACAAATGCTAAAGCAGTCAATACTCTGTTGGGATGCCTATCTCAATCAGAATTCGTGAAGGTTATGCAATATAAATCCGCAAAAGAAATATGGGACAAGATTGTTTTGAGCTACGAAGGAGATGAACAGGTAAAACATGCAAAACTTCAAACTCTCAGGATTCGGTATGAGAATCTCAGAATGTATAATGATGAAAGTGTGGCTAACTATTTCCTTCTAGTAGATGAGATTGTTAATTGCATGAAAAACTTGGGTGAAGAAATAAAAGAGGCGGTCGTGGTTGAAAAAGTCCTAAGATCATTGTCCCCCAAGTTTGAATCTAAAGTGTCTGCAATAGAAGAAAAGGAAAATCTACGAACTCTTACTATGTCTCAACTACACGGAATTCTAACTGCTTATGAAATGAGAAAAGGAGGTCCATCAGACAGGAGAGAAGCTGCTTTTAAGGCTTTAGGCAAAGGAGACCACTATGAATCAAGTCACGTGTCAGAAGAAGAAGAAGAATCAAATTTTGTCAGAAATCTTCAATGAGGTACTGGAAGATTCAGAGGTAAGTTACCTTTTAAATGTTTTGCTTGTGGAAGAGTAGGTCATTATGCTGCCAAATGTCCTCATAAGGATAAGATTGACAAAGGAAAGGAACCTGCTAGATGGAACAAGAAACAGAATGCAAATAAGAAAAGCTACTACACTCATGAAGACAGTGATGGTCTATCAAATAGTGATGAAGATGAACGAGGTAATGACTATAAAATTTTAATGGCCCTTGAAGATGATGATTACATGGATGCTATAGATGTGGATAGCTTTTATGAAGATATTTCTAGACTCAAGACATGTATAAAAGAAAAGAATGTGATCATTGACACTCTACAATTTCAAATTGATGAAAAAGAAAAATTTCTTGAAAAGTTAGAATGTGAAATTGTTTGCCTTCGAAAAGAAATTGAGAAAACAAAGGCTATTAATCTTAAGTTTGTCAAAGGATCTGAAACTTTGGATGAGATCATCAATGTACAACGTTCTCCGCTAAATAAGACAGGTCTGGGGTATAATGGAGAAACATCTCAAGCATCCACCTCAAAGAGTTATCTTGATGCAGCAAGAAGGAATGAGCAAAATCACAATGAAGATCACCAGGCAAAGCAGGGACGAATTACAACAAGAACAAACAAAGACTATCAGGTAAACCAGGGGAAAATCAGTCTTATGAACAAAAGCTACAACCAGCCACTGGTAAAATCTTCTCAATTTGCCTAAAGAATGGATGACAATAGAAATTACAATCTTCTGGCCGATAGATTTTGATAATCGTAGAAGTTTCTTCAATGGACAATGTTTCTCTTTCCATAATTTTGGCCACAAAGCAGCTCAATGTGTTGCATATAAAACAATCATGACTAGAGAAGCTCAAAAACAAAGAAGTATGACCGGGATTACAAGAAGGACCTATAACAACTTTTCGGCTCTTGAAAATGAAGTTGAATGTTCTATTTGCAATAAATTTGGTCATGAAGATTCTGAATGTAGGAGCAGGTTTCAGCAGACAAAGGAACAAGCCTCATGCACTAGAACATGGAGAATAAAGGAACCACAAACAGAAAGATGTGGGATAGCATTTTATGCAGAGGGACAGGAAAATCTATGTTACATCGACAGTGGATGTTTGAAGCATATGACAGGTGATAAAGAAAAGCTTGAATCATATGCTGCTTTAGAAAAGGGAAAGAAAGTTTCTTTTGGAAATGATACTCCTGCAGCTATAAAAGGAAAAGGCACGGCTCAGTTAAAGGAAAAGGTCAAAGCTGGAAATGTTTTGTATGTTGATGGATTGAAGCATAATCTTCTGAGTGTCAGCCAGATGTGTGATTAAGGAACCGAGGTAATATTTAGATCAAATGGATGTCGTGTTCGTGATCTTAATACGGGAGAAACAGTGATCAAAGGTAGAAGAACTCCAAATAATCTATACATATTTGAAGAAGATCAACTGCAGAAGCTTCAAGCTATTTGGCATTACTCTCCTCCATTGAACCACAAATGTAAGTGAGGCCTGCAAGGATGAATGTTGGATCAAGGCAATGGATGAAGAACTTGAATAGATCGAAAAGAACAACACTTGGGAGTTGGTTCCTAGAACAAAGGATAAGAATGTCATAGGAACAAAATGGATTTTCAAAAATAAGTTGAACGAGAATGGGGAGGTAATTAGAAACAAGGCAAGCCTGGTGTGTAAAGGGTATGCCCAATAAGAAGGAATAGATTTTGAAGAAACTTTTGCTCCCGTTGCAAGACTTGAGGCCATCCGAATGTTCCTTGCTCTCTCAAGCTTTCAAAAGTTCAAAGTATTTCAAATGGATGTGAAATCAGCCTTTTTGAATGGAGACTTAGAAGAAGTATACATTGAGCAGCCTGATGGTTTCAATCTTGGAAATGATCCAAATCTTGTATGCAGATTGAAAAAGGCTCTCTATGGTCTTAAACAGGATCCAAGGGCTTAGTACTACCGTTTGGACAAATATCTTCATCAACAAGGTTTTTCAAAAGGATCAGCTGACAGCAATCTTTATATAAAAATTGAAAATGACAAGTTGCTAATACTTGTCGTGTATGTAGATGATATTATCTTTGGCAGCAATGAAGAAGCTATGAGTCAAAACTTTGCCTCGATAATGCAGAAAGAATTTGAAATGTCCCTGCTAGGTGAACTGACATACTTTCTTGGATTGCAAATCCAACAAAATAAAGACGGTATCTTCTTGTCTCAAACCAAGTACCTCAAGCAGATTTTGAAGAAGTATGGCATGGAAGATTCAAAACCAGTATGTACCCCCATGGTTACAGGATGCAGTCTTAGTGCGAATGATGAATCAGCTGCAGTTCATCAACCAACATACAGATCTATGATTGGAAGTCTACTTTATTTGACAGGTACCCGACCAGACATCATGCATGCAGTTGGAATAGTTGGAAGATTTCAGGCAAATCCAAAGGAAACTCATCTTCAGGCAGTAAAGAGAATCTTCAAATATCTTCAAGGAACTCAAAACTATGGCTTATGGTATCCTAGAGACACATATCTCACACTTCATGCTTACACAGATGCAGATTGGGCTGGAAGTGTGGATGACAGGAAAAGCACAAGTGGTGGTGCTTTCTTTATGGGTTCTAGATTAGTATCATGGTTCAGTAAGAAACAGAGTTCAATTGCCTTATCTACAGCTGAAGCAGAATATGTAGCTGCTGCAGCTTGTTGCACCCAACTTCTTTGGATGATGCAGACCTTACAGGATTTCCAAATCACTTGTACTCCACCTATCTCCATCTTATGTGATAATACACATGCAATCAACATTTCAAAGAACCCAGTCATGCATTCAAAAACCAAGCACATACCGATCAAGTATCATTTTCTCAGGGAACAAGTGCTTGAACAAAAGGTCAAGTTGGAATATGTTTCTTCTAAGGAACAAGTGGCTGATATATTTACCAAACCATTGCCCAGGGAGACTTTTGAATACCTCAGGCAAAAGCTGGGGGTTGTCGACGCATCATCCTGCTGTTAATTCTCAGATTGGTGCTTGTACGCGAGGTTCTTATGGGGGATACGCGTACAAGGTTCAGGGGGAGCATAATTCATTGTTGGCATTATCTTAGAAGCTTTTGGTTCTAGTTGTTGTTGGTTTCAGGTGGGTTAGCTGCAGAAAGGAGAACAGAAGGAAAACATGATTGCTGGCCTAGATGTTGTTGACAGATATGGAGCAGATCATACATTTTAGGGGGAGCATGCATAGCACAATTTAGCAAGAGCAGAGCTTTCAGCATGTAGCATGGACAGATTGGTACACCTTGGCATATACAAAGGGGGAGCTCATTCAGAGATTTCAACAGGTACTCAGGGGGAGTATGAACAGCAGAATGCTTTTCTAGGAAAGAGAATATCTTGGTTCGCCCTTTGCCCTTGATGTCAAAGGGGGAGAGTGATTTGGTATTGTTGTCATCAAGTCCAAAGGGGGAGATTGTTGGCATTATGATGCATGTGTTGTACTTGATGCCAACCAACTCATAGAAGAACATCTCACTTATATACATCTACAAAAGAGATAAATAGAGAAAACAGGGCATATCAGACAAGAAGAGCCAAGAGGAGACAAGAGGAGCCATTTACATTTGTTTATATAAAAAAGAAGCAGTTATTGGGAGCCATTGAGCCATTGGGATCTTATCAGAGCAATAGAGGCTTTTTCTCATATATATGCATGCTAAATCATTATCGGGAGTGATCAGGCCACATATGCATGTATTAACGTTATCGGGAGGTGTTTGGGTGCTTAAAATCCATATATATATTCATTATCACTATTGGGAGCAATCGGGCTTACTAAAACCCATATATATGCATTATATCCCCTTTCGGTGGTTACATGAATAATATAATTGCGGCATCGAAGTTTCGGCATATCGCATATCAATTATATATATATATATATATATATATATATATATATATATATATATATATATATATATATATATATAGATATATCTATATATATATATATAGATATATATATATATATATAGATATATATATATATATATATATATATATATATATATATATATATATATATATATATATGTTTTGGCATATCGGTGCAATGGTGTTTCGGCTATGTGACCCGGAAGCATATCGCAATGGACCCGATGGTGGTATTAACTCTGGCTTATAATAATATCACATCCGCAGTTCTGCATATATGCGCGTTGGACTTCGTTGAAACCTCTGATTGTGAGCAAACCCGATGGTGGCATCAAACATGGCTTATAATAATATCGCATCTGCAATTCGGCGTATATTCGTGTCGGGGGTCTGGCTATGTGACTTTGGTGAAACGTCCGATTGGGAGCGGACCCGATGAAGGCATCAAAACATGGTTTATAAAAATATCGCGTCCGCAGTATATCGGAATACATAAAGGGTCGCCCACTCCAATCCTCCGATTGCGATAAGAGGGGTCGGACCCGATGAAGGAATTAAAAGCATTTCATATTAAATCGCATCCACGGTGTTCACCCATCTTATAATAGCCTCCCACTTCAAATCGCCAATAGCGATGAAAGGAGCGGACCCGATATATTAATAAAGGCTGGTTAATGGGGCATGTTGCATCCGATCCATCGGATCAGACGTTGGAATAGGCCATGATACGGGCGTGTATTGTTAGCGATGAGGAGCGGATCCGATATATAAATAAAGGCTGGTTAATGGGGCATATCGCATCCGATCCATTAGATCGGACGTCGCACATGTATTGTTAGCGATGAGGAGTGGACCCGATATATAAATAAAGGCTGGTTAATGGGGCATGTCGCATCCGATCCATCGGATCGGACGTCAGGAATAAACCATGAGATGGGCAGGCGCCGATAGCAATAAGGATTGGACCCGATATATTATTAGTTTGAATGCATTAAGTTAAAAGTTCACCTTTTGTGGTTTGGACGATTTTCATCGTTTTCCCGCTTAAGCCTATTCTTAAGAAGATCGGTCAAAAATAGTTGCGCCTCAGGTTTTCGGATCCTATGGTTTCGATTCATGGTTTTATCAAATGCGTGATTATATAAAGAGAAAGGGGATCTGGTGGCAACGTATCGATTATGAATTGAAGATCTTAAGGAAACGGTGCAGTCGCAGACACGTAATAAGACAGAAGTCTCTTCGGGTGTGGAGAATCGCTATTCAGGAGGTGATGTGGGAGTGGTCACCCACAACCTCCGGGTGTGCAGCAGTATGTAAATCCTCTGTTTGGGTCTCAATGTCAGCCTCTGTTGACTAAATCGGGTGATAACTGTCATGTATATGGATCTGATGCTTGGGTAACTAGATCTGATTGCGATCATACATACTATCCTTGTAAAGTGTATTGATCTGGTGATTGGGTGATTCAAAAGAATTATGTGCTTCAATGATATTAAAGGTTCCAGTATGAAAATTGGATGAAACGTGGTCCTTGAACAAAGTAGGGGCTTGTAGCTCCCTTCCAGGAAAGACTGGAAATCAAGAGAGAGTTGTAGCTCTCTGCAGGTTGCAGCCTGCGTACTGATAAATGACTACACCAGTACAAAATCATTGTAAAAGAAGTTTCTAATTGAAAGAAGATAGAGATATATTGCAGCAGGTGGTTTTCACCCACATTGGGTTTCCACCTTATATCTGGTGTTCTTTGGTGTGACTATCTATTTTTCTTGTTCATGCAAATTATTTTATGGAACTGACATACAAAGTAATGATCAATATCTGAAGAATAATTCAAAGTATAAATGAGGAAGATATATTGAAAAGAATTTGATAATACTGATTCACCCCCCCCTCTCAGTATTAATTCCAACAGTAACTACTAGAAGCATAACCGACAGCAATTGGAAAGAAACTGCTAACCATCTACCAGTGGTTAAAAATGTGGACAAAACATCATAGTTCTTCTTCTTCGATATTCTGGGAAATAAAGAAATTGTTTTTTTTTTACAAATATTATTCTGTGTATTCTAACCTCCACAGTGTCCCCAACTAATTGAACTGTTATACCATATCACACTCAGTTTCTTTTATGTGCGTTGTAGAGTTTATGTCCATGAAAATTTGCAGGCGTGTGGTCACATACAAGAACACAAGCACGTAGGTCAAGGAAGGAGAACTGAGGCTGGAAAACACTCGAATGAACCCCAGGATGAGAGACTAAGGAACTGTCACCAGTTCACGAGAAGACCCATATGTAGAAATAACAAGGCCGGTCAAACACATAATCCACAAACGGGAAATCAAAATTCAAACACTACTAGGTATGAAACCTCGATGAATATTCAAAAACCTTTACATTCAAATGTATACATAAAGGAAACAAAATAAATTCACTGCAAATTCATTTCATAGATATATCAGTCGAAACAAGAACGTTCAATAGTTACAGTGTCGTGTTAAAGAAAATAAATTCCTTGGAAAACATTCGGACAAGATAACACAAGGGTTTGGAAACCCACGATGCCACTACAAGGAACCAGACAATAAAATCACAACTGTAAGTTCAACAGCCAAGACTACCATCGACGGGAATACAACAAACCATCGACACATTCGTTTGTGAAAGGAATTAACAACAGCAACCAGAGCAGAGGAATGTCGCTACGCGTGTCGAACTGAGACCTCCGAGCTGTCGGTTGTGGAGTTGTTTTGAATCGCCAACCAAGTCGTTGGGCTCCAAATCCCTCCGAGGAATCAGACCCTGCAACCAACAGCACAATGTCATAAACACAGGGAGGAGCATGCAAAGAGAAATAGATAACTAACAGTTGGTAACAAAACATAATACAAAGTGCTTACCTGAAATTGGCAAGCCGAGGCCGGAATAGCTGTATTAGAGGACCTACTTACGAAGGAGACGAGAACGTTAGTGAGCTGAGTAAGAAAATAGCATATACTACTAGCATAGAACAGAGAACTTACTTGGTGGATTTACGAAGGCGCCGAAAGGATAACCAGGAACCGGAGCCAGAGAAAAAACATCTGGAGCAGTCTAGTTGACAGTCGAACGTAGTGACAAAAGGAACAAAACCATAAACATTCATACAGTCATTTACAAGAAAGGGAAACACAAACACAGACCGAGGATAACCAGTAACCCGTCAGGAACAAGAACAGAGCAAGTAAGAACAGTCCTTACCAGCATTGTAAGCAGCCGAGGAAGGAAACGTCCGAACAGTATTCCGAGTCAGAGAACGAACAGCATAAACCTAGGTCAAAACCACCAGAAGGCATCGAATGCAAAGAGCTTACAGAACCCAGCGAAGACACAAGCCAAATGACTACAGCGAGGGTTTGATCACTCATACCTAGGCGGAAATGTGAAGACCAAGGGAGGACAGTTGGCAGTTAATGAGAGACGGAGGTACCAATCAACGGTGCCAGTACAGGGGATAATTGCAACGACCATAAATCCAATTTCCGGAGAATCAACCCATATACCGAGTAATCTGTCGTCCATTATTTCAAGTTTCCATGTAATTCCCGCGTAGGCATCAGAGTGAGCAGTCACGTGGGCTGAGTCCATCAAGTGGTATCAGAGCTAGTTGTTGAAGAAATCAGGATATGGAGGTTCAAAGACGAGGACGTGGAAGAGGTGTGCACATGGCAGCAGATGAGGGCTTGAGGGGAGAATTAAGGGCCCTTACTGCTCGTTTAGAAGCAGTGGAGGTAGGTAGGAGAAGAGACCCAGAACTTGGAGATGACAGCGAAGATGAGGCAGTAACTGCTACAGACGGATCAGATGAAGAGACCCCAGAATTAAGACTATTGAGGTCGGTATTGCTAGCCAGCAGCAAACCCAAACCTGAGATTCCTAATTATGATGGCAGTCTGTCCGCAGATGTTTTGCTGGACTGGGTAAGTGAGTTAGATAAGTATTTTGAAAATGAAGAGATCAGTGAGGACAAAAGAGTCAGATTTGCTGCAACTAAGTTAAAGGGACACACCGCTTTGTGGTGGGATAGTGTCCAAGCGGACAGGAGGAGAATGAACAAGCTACCAATAAGAAAGTGGTCAAGGATGGTGGCAAAACTGAAAGGTAGATTTCTGCCTAAAGATTATCAGGTCGAGCTTTACCAACGGGTGCAGAATTTAAGACAGAAGGGTATGACTGTAAAGGAATATACAGAGGAGTTTTATCGAGTAAACCTGAGGGCTGGTTATACTGATGATACTCCAGAAAAGACAACAATATATGTGAATGGTTTGAGGATGGAAATACTGGATGAGATCAGTATTCTCTCTCCGCGGAATATAGAAGAAGCCTTTCGGAGTGCTGTAAAGGCTGAGGAAAAGATTAATAGAAAATAGAATAACAGGAGATGTTATAGACATTTTTGTGCCTTACAGCTCTAAGCATGAAATGTCCATAAACCAAGGGTTCCTAAGTCCCTAAAAGTGTTGTTCCAACCCCTAAAGGAACAAGGTCAACAAATTACAGCTTCTCCCAGAGGTTCTCCACCAGAAACTGTTCAGAATAAGTCAAATCAAGATCATTTCAGCTGCTCCACTAGCCAAGTGTGTTGCATAGCACCTAAATACACTAGCTAGGTGTGTTGCAACGCACCTAAATGCACTACCAGGGTGCGTTGAGCAGGAAATGACAAATGGCAGTGTCATTTTGCGAGGTCGAGAGACAATGGAAGCTACCAGAATCTTCTCCAATGACACTTGCCTCACTGAATTCGACCAAGGATGAGTAAGAGGCTTTCAGTCTCCAAGTGGAAGCAAGAACTGACAGAGAGAAGCCACTAATCAAATCATGAGCTGACTCATCCTCCTTGCATACATCTATATATGGATCCCTCATCCCAGAGATCCAGAGGCTGGAATTTTTCACATTGTAAGGAATTGCTGTTGGTTTTGAGATACATATCAGAGAATTGGGTGATCTATGCTTTGTTGGGGGTGAAGAAGGGACTTCTTTGCTGGGACTCCTCCTGGATCTTCTTGTATATCAATAAAACTATTTGAGTTTCTTCTCCATGCTTTTGTATCATTGATGCTTGTTACATTTGTATGGTTAACTTAAATCTGATCCTAAGCTATTTATGAATATAAACCCATGTCTTTGTATAGTTTCCTTCTTCTGTGATCTTACAGGTACTTGGTGAAGCTGGACAAGTAAGGGAGCAGGTAGCTGGAAGCTGTCAAAGAGGAGAGAGATTGGATCGAAGAACTAGCGCAAGACACAGGTTGGTTCATCCTATTCCTCTTTGTTTATAGTTCATAAAGAAGATACAAAAGTAGTTTTTTGTGTTTGTTTCTAAGGTAGCTGCCACACCTTAGTGGGATAGAGCAGTTCTAAATAGACACTTTTCCCGATAACAAAATGGCGACTCCACTGGGGAGGAAGTTTTAATTAGTTTGTTTGTGTTTTTCTTGTTGTTTATTTCATAAACTTATAAGTAGCAATTGAACTGCATTTGCCATTAACAAATGCAAAGTAGACATCTGCTGCTTCAATCCACTCACTGGACCTGTTTATGATTTGAACAGCTGATTCATAGACTAACTGATTGCCCTTCTGATAGCTCTTAGACCCCCCCTTAGATCTACCTCTGATTGTGCATTATTGATTGCTTTTACTCGGCCAAAAACCAAAGATTAAACTGCAACCTGTGACCCAGAACCCGGATAGAATTCTCATTTCTGCCCCAGCGCAGGCACTGTGAAGAGGTTCTGCATTTCAACGCACTTCCAGAGAGGGATACCTGCGGTGCAATGCAGTTTCTCTGTGTAACAGGTGCGCTGATCAGCCTAGCCCTGTGCAACTGAGGTTCTTTGCTTCATTATTTCCAGTTTTGTCTCTAATTTTTGCAGCCTGTGATCAGTATATGACTGTTTCAGACCCCTTTTCCTTACTGATATTCCGCCTCATTTGTACAAAAGAACTGTAGATGTTTTTATGTGTTACTTGAGTCGTTTACAGTTTTCCATTGCAAAAGTGTAATAGTCGTACTGTCGTCCTTTGATTTAGATCTGTCGCAAGTGTCGACTTTGATCATAGGAGAAAGTTTATTTGCTGTTGATGGTCGATTATGCTTTTACTTTTTCCTTTTGTTTGAATTTGTGACTTTCTAGTGTCGAAACGAGTATTTATTTCAAAATCATAAAGTGTCATAATCATCTCCACCTTTTGATTTCGAAAAGAAGCTTGTTTGTGTTTGTCACTTGAAAGCAAATTCAGATTTGTACATCAACTTTCTTTTTAGGCATGAATATTAAGAAAGTGAAAAACAAATACATGCATGTGCATTTGCATATTGACAGTCTGTTTGGCTTGATTTATGAAAAGTGCATTTACAGTGTGCTCTTTGCTCTTTGCGAAAAGATTGTGTCTTTCTTTTCCCCTAGTAGCTAGGATTTTCATTGTTGAAAAGAGATAAAAGTTTTTTTATCATCTTTAGATTGCATTTTAGGAATTACATCTACATCTCGTGGTGAACCCAAAAGGAAAACTTCATAAGAAAGATCAACTTAAAATAAATTCAATGAACCTAACAACGCTTTGGAACTTAACGCACAACATTTAGAGGTCTAGTCTAGAGACGTATTCCGACGTCGTAAAGCCTGGTAACTGTTGTCCTCACTGATGGTTGGATGATTCCTTCACTTTGAGACGATAAGTGACAGTACGGACTTGTGCTCCCATGTATCGTTGAGTATATATTGGGAGACCCCTATAGGCTTAAATCCTTTATCCATAGGAAGCCGTGTCGACCGCCCTACTGATCGCAATGCACCGAACACAACATTCGCGAAGATTGACTGTCGTACCGTAAAAATTATTCTGCAGTTTTGTGATTGGTTTGGTCCTCCCTCTACCTAGACCTTCAGAGCAGTCCCTTTCGTTCCTTTTCAGACTCCTTAACGGAAAAGGTCCATATGAGCACTTGTCACTTCAGGCTCATTAAAAATCGAAGGAGACTAGAGTCATCTTTTGTTTTTTCTCGACTCTTAAAAACTGAAAAAAAAAGTTGTGTCAAAAGCGTCTAAAATTCATTTAATTCGGAAACATACCTTCCCTTTATTTTAGTTGATCGAGTAATCCGCAATCGTGGAAGAAAGTCAATTGAAACCCCGTCGTTCGCGGAGGCTTACGAGTCAACCGTCTTTGTCTCCGGAATCGAAACCAGTACGGACAAAGCGAACTCGTTTAACCGGTTCCAAATCTCCTATCAAAGTTAGAACAAGTGTTCCAATGACATCAGAGACTTCGGTTAATCCAAACATTTCTGGAATCCCTGCCTCTACAGAAGAAGTTCAACATCCGCAGAAGGACAATGGTACTGATCCTAGTTTGAGAATAAACACTTGTGTTACCGAACCAGTTCCATCTACAACCGGTTCGGAGAGTTTTACTCTTCAAACATCTGTCACTGCTTCTTCGGCACCAGAAATATTTTACGAACCTGACGGTCTTCCCCTTCTACCTGGTCTGATTGCAATAGAAGAAATTGTAGAAGATCCTCAAACAAGTACTCCAACGCACTTTGGAGTCGGGATCACTCTATATCCTTCGACATCAGAAGTTAGTCTACCACCAGTGGAAGTTCCTGTAGAATCACTAGGTAATCTTTTGGATAGACTACAAATGTCTGAACAACCGTCAACATCTAGGACTATGTCATCTGACACAGCGACGACAGAACTCCCTGCTGTCACTCTGACAATGTTCGTTGGCATACCATCTGTCCCGACTAGCTCTCAACCGCTAGAAGGAGCCCACTCAGGGGCTATTTCGGCAGTCTGGTCCATTCCTGTTTGTTCATCCGGAATAATATCCGGAAACTCTTATGTTGAGTCTCAACAAATTGATCCATTTGGAGGTCAATTTGGGCAGTCCGGTCCCCAAGGGCAAATAATTCCCTTGAGTTCTGGATTACCACCGTATGGGGGACTGTTATAGACATTTTTGTGCCTTATAGCATTGAGCATGAAATGTCCATAATCTAGGGGATCCAAAGTCCCTAAAAATGTTGTTCCTACCCCTAGAGGAATAAGGCTAACAAACCACAACAATTCACAGAAGTTCTCCACCTGAAACTGCTAAAAAACAAGTCAATTCAGGATCATGTCAACTGCTCCACTGACCATCTGCGCTGAATGTCAATGGCTCCACTGGCTACCTGCGCTGAATGTCAACTCCAACACTGGCTACCTGCGCTGAGTGAGATTGGACATGTGGCAGGCTCATTCCTCAAGGTGTCAATGCCCAGGAAGCTTCCAAAATGACACTTGCCTCAGGGAATTCGACTGGTGATGAGTAAGAGGTTCCAAATCTCCAAGTGGAAGCAAGAACCTCCAAGTGGATTCAAGAACTGAGAGAGGGAGAGGACACTAGTCAGATCTCAAGCTGACTCATCCTCTCTCCAAAACATCTATATATGGATCTCTCCTCCATGAGATCTACATGCTGGAATTTTGTTATTGTAAAGAATTGTTGTTGGTTTGAGACTGGAATCATTGGGTGCTTAATGCTTTGAAGGGAGGTGAAGATAGGAATTCCATTCTGCTGGGAAGGAGATGCTGGATTGGAGCCCTCTGGGTTGTATCTCTTCCTGAACCTTGTTATTTATCAATAAAGCTATCTTGGTTTTCTCCTATATACTGGTGTATTTTGATGTATGATTGCATTAGTGTATTTGATTTACTTCTAATCCTGAATCATTTATGAATATGAATATTTGCCTTTGTGTTGTGTTCTTCTCTTGTCGCAAGTAGCTGTTCTCTTGTGATCTTGCAGGAATCAAGTAGCTATTCTCTTGGGCGAGCGAGGAGGCAAGTAGCTGTGAACACCCAAAGAGAAGAGGATCTGGATCGAGGGACAAACGGAAGACACCGGTAAGTCCATTGATCTCCCCTCTTTCACATTTCATAAAGGAAGAAACCAGAATAGTTGTCTCTGTTTGTTGCTAAGGCACTGTCACACCTTAGGTGGATAGGATCGTCCTGCATAGGCATTTTTCCCCACAACAAATTGGCGACTCCGCTGGGGAGATTTGTTTTAGTCATTTTATTTGTGTTTACATCATTGTTTGTTTCATAGACTCAACAACAACAATCGAACTGCTTCTGCAAAGTAGACAGTTGCTGCCTTGATCCTTCACTGGATTTTGTCTATGATCTGAACAATGGACTCACAAATGATTTGATTATCCTTTGTGATAGATCTTATTACCCCCTCAAAGCATCCCTTTGATTATACCTAGCTTGTGTTTCTGATTTCGCCTGAAACTGTTGATTTTTGAGCAATTTGTGACCCAGAACCCAAGAGAAACGAGAGTTTTTCCTTCAGCGCAACTGCTGTGAAGGCAGTCTGCATTTCAACGCAGGTCCCGTGAAGGCTACCTGCGCTGAATGTCAAACCCACAGTGTTGAGGTTGCGCTGAACCAGTTTGGCCTTGTGCAGCTGGGGTTCTCTGCTCTCTGTTGCCCTGTTTTGATCTCTGTTTTTTGCAGCCTTTAACCAGCATAGGTACCAGTCTGATAACTCCTTTTCTTTGCTTGAATTCCGCCTCCTTTTGTACAAAAAGACTGTAAGTGTTTTTATGTGTTTGTGGCGTCATTTACAGTTTTCCTTTGCATGAGTGAAATAATCATCCTGTAGCCCTTGATTCAGATCTGTCGATTGTGATCTTAGGAGAGAGTTCATTGGTTGTTTACAGTTGATTATACATTTGCTTTTGCTTATTGGTTTGATTTTGTCTCTTTTAAGTGTCGAAACAAGTATTCATTTCGAAAAATCGCAAAGTGTTGTAATCTCTTCTACCCTTGTTGATTTCGAAAAAGTAAACTTGTTTGTACTTGTCATTTAAAAGCAAATTCAAAGTTGTACAAAAAGCTTTCTTTGTAGGCATCAATACTAAGAAAGCGGAAAACAAACACCTGCATTGTGCATTTGCATTTTGATAACTTTGCATGCTTGATTTAGGAAAGAGTGCATTAGAGTGTGTTGATTGCTCTTTGAGAAAAGATGGTGTCTTTCTTTTCCCTTAGTAGCTAGGATTTTCAAAGTTGAAAAGATTATAAAGCTTGCTTATCATCTTAGACTGCATTTAGGAATTGTACCATACATCTCGTGGTGATCCTGAAAGGAAAACTTCTAAAAAAGATCAACTTAAAATAAACTGAATGAACCTAACAACGCTTTGCAACATAACGCACAACATAGAGGTCTAGGCTAGAGACGTGTTCCGGCGTTGTTAAGCCTAGTGACTGTCGATCTCGTGGAAGGTTGGTGATTCCTCCTGAGGGACGATAGCGCTAGTACGGATTGTGCTCCCATGTACCGTCGCGTATATATTGGGAGACCCCTATAGGCATATATCCTTTATCCTTAGGAAGCCGTGTCGGCCGCCCTACTAATCACAATGCACTGAACACAGCATTCAGGAAGATCGACCGCCCGTACCTTAAAAAGTATTCTGCGGTTTTGCGAAAAGTTTGGCACACCCTCTGCCTAGAACTCCAGAGCAGTTTCTTTTGGCCTTTTTCAGACTCTATAACAGAAAAAGTCCATCCGAGCATTTGTCACTTCGGGCTCGTTAAAACATCGAAGGAGACTAGAGTCATCTTTAGCTTTTTCTCGACTCTTTAAAAGTGAAAAAGCAAGTTGTTTCTAAACCGTCGTTAACAATTTATTTTAAACGGAACAATCACCCTTTATTCCCGCGTTGATCTTTAGGTTGAAAATATGGAGCACACCAACCAAGGAATTCCCCTTGGTGGAAATCCTAGTCCCTTCTCCTCTTGGGGAGATGTTGGTGCGCCCCACATGGCCACATTGTCGCTTCCAGGACTGACAATTGGCCTACCAGTTTGGCTCTTTTCAACCAATGTCGTTCAGAACACCACGGTTCCTGAACAGTCGAGTCAACAGTTAGATCAGACAAGAATTGCCCACCAGCCTTCCACTTCATCTTCCTCTCCTCCTTCCTCTTCGCTTGATGGAACTGGTAGAACAAAAAACCGAGTTCCTAAGGAGAAGAAGGAGAAGAAGAAGAAAGAGAAGAAGAAGAAGGAGCCTAAGGTGACTGGGGGCAAACAAGTGTCATCTGACAAAAATCCACACACAGCACTCGCAAGGCCTAAATCGCCATGCGTCATATGCAAGGGAGACCACTTCCATAGAGATTGTCCCTGTATCCCCCGGATACTAAGGGACTGGTCCCCCCGTTTGCACAATTCGGTAGCATCGACCTCTGATAGCCATGTCGACTGCTCACCGTCAACTAGTGGGAGTGAAGCCCTAGGACAGAGCGGGAAAGCTAAATTTCCCTGCAGACTGTGTGAAGGTGATCATGCCATCCACCGTTGTCCCTTCTTAGACGAGGCAAAAAGAGTTCTGGAAGATCGCCCGATTTTACGAGCACAACTTCCTCTTGGATATCAAAAACTCTTGCCGAGTCCCTCACTAGTTGAGAACCCGACTGACCCGCCCAGGTGGTCAGCCGAAGCACCTGTCATTGAAGATGAACCATCTGAATCCATACTTGACGAAAGTCTAAAGGTTGAAATGGCAGTTGACCCCATTTTGCCTTCAGAGGCTCTATCTTCGAATGACACCATCACAAAGGAGAATAAAGACGACACCGTCCAAATTCTCTTCATCAACACTGACTCTGATGAACAAGGGGGCAATGCCACCATTCCTTTATCGCAGGAAGGAAGTTCATTAGAGAGATATCCGGTCGTCTATTCGGTCCCACCACCAAGCAACCTAGTTGTCTCATTCGACTGGAACCAACTAGGCAGGCCTCGGTTGCCAGCCAGTATACCATTCAGAATAATTGTCCAAATATACAGAATGGTAATGGCTGGCACTATCATTGATGAAGGGGCATCTGTGAGTATCCTTTCCTCTATTGCTTGGAAAGCGCTGGGTTCGCCTGCGCTTTTTCTTGAAATGAGAAATCTATCAGGTTTTGATAAAGGAACCAGTCGCCCTTTAGGGATCCTCCCCAATGTGCCAATCACATTGAAAGGGAAGATCGTTCAAATGAACGTGATGGTCGTTCAAGGACCCTTGGATTATAACCTACTCCTTGGACGAGACTATATATATTGCATGGGAGCCATCGTCTCGTCACTCTTTAGAGTAATGTGTTTTCTGCATGAAGGAAGAATGGTCAAGCTCGTGGACCAACTTTCATTCCCCGGATCACGCATCGCAAATAGTCATGAACCATCCCTAAATGGTCTATTCACGCAAGAAGTGTCTCAACCCACGGTCCGTCCTCCTGATGAGCGTGAGTAATCCGGGAGGATATGACTGGAACCCAGGGGGCATGCGTCCTGGTCTGCTTCGGCAGGGAAACTTTAGGTATAGAGTAGGTTTCCGCGGGAGAATATGACTAGTTCGTACCCTGTCCGTAGAGGAAGAGGGGTTGTTCTAGAATAAGATTCTTTTGTCAAAGTTATGTGAGTTGGCGGGCGTCGTCACTCACATTTGTCTATTTCGGTAGGCATTGCTGAGGAAGTGTCTTGCTTGAAAGATTAACGAGACAATCTTTGGGTAACCTGAAAGAGGTAGGCCTCTCTCGGCAAGAAAAATGTTTTGGCGGAGGTGAAGTAGAGGTAACCTTGAAATCGTGCTTTATGCCCGGGGGCATGCAAACCTTTTGGAGTGCTAGCAAGGGGCGGCTATTCATTTTATAAATTTTTAGGTCCTCCCTTTAAACCTGTAGGTCTAACCCTTTAAACTCATAGGATTAGTCGTTTCCGAACTTGCATAACGAAAGGATCCGGAGCAAAGCTTACGTGAGATGAAGCTCCATAAAAAATAGCATCTCCAATGAGACACTCTTATCATATGACTGGTATAACGAGCAGTTTTAGCATAAAGTTCATGCTCGTTAAAAAATAAACGCAATATCCGAGCAGTTTTAGCACATAGTTCATCCTCGTTAAAAAATAAAAATAAGTTTGAGCAGTGTTTTTCCGCGTTCGAGCTCGTTAAAAAATGAACCTATCCCGGTAAATAACCATTGTGTATGTAACTTTATCAGCCATTAAAGCCTTGGTCGTGTTTGCACCGTCACCTCCACTTTTCATTTGGCCAATCGTTCACCTCCATATGATTGTTTACCCATTTTGAGGAACAGCTGCGAAGAGTGATTTCACCTAGCCATCCTTGTGACACTGCCGTGATTGGAAAATTCCAACCTGTACCTGGAATCAACTGCTTAGCCTATTTATCACTCATTCCTCAGAAGACGAGTCTTCTTTAAGCTCTTTTCAACCGACTCGTAAAATATGAAAAGATTGTCAAGTCCTTGGCCTTCCAGGTCGTTAAAGGGACAGGAAGTGTTATCCCTCCTCTAGATTTTAATCTTTTTGGACCTGAGGGATTATTGCACAAAAAGATCAAGCGCTTGTTTTGTTCGGCTCGTTAAAACTATCGAAAAATCATCCCTTCTGTATTGTTTTATACTTTTTCGGACTTGAGGGATTAGATGACGAAAAAGGACTTTTGGAGTTAACTTTATGTACCTTTTCAGACTCTCTAAAAATGAAAATGACCGAGTTATCTTTGTCGTTAGACTCGTTAAAATCACTAAATAGCAACAAACTTGTCTTTAGACGAGAACGAGTTTCACTATCGCTAGGCTCGTTAAAACATAGCGATGGGCTTGCCCGAAGGGCAGGTTATAGAACAAGCATATGTTATCCTCCTCAAGCTTTACAAAAATAAAGAGGTACTGGTTAGCAATGACTGGGGAAAAATTGGGAGAAAATCAAGAAAACTTTGATGGTAGCGGGTCGCTCTTGAACATGACACTTTTCCTCCGTACCACAATCGGGTTGGGTTGTTTCATTCACCGGTCACATCACCATGGTCTCGCCATACCATCCATATTTGGGGTAATGCTACCGATCCATCGCATCAGTGTCGCCATATGTTCAAGAGAAGTCATTCAGAAAGAGTCAATCGGGTCCCATCCACTGCCATACATTATCCTTCGTCCATTCATGACCGCCACCCTGAATCATATGTCACAGATCGTTTTCACCTCCATCAAAATCATTAGCTCCGTTCCGTGTCACTGATGTGGGATTCATTAAGGCCCTCCTTTGACAGATCGCTTCTTGTCGACATCAGCTCATTATCCAAGAAGTTGATCTAGGAACAACCCCTTCAGTACTTTGAAGCTTGCATGCCTCAATGGCAAGTTTCTCACTTCCGGCGATAGGTATACATCAATGACCTTCGGCCAGAAGATTTTGCGTGGTGTTCGACGCCAAGTCCTTTATTCACACCACGTGAATTGTACTACAGTACCTTGAGGGTCATTATCATTATCGGTGATTCCTCTCGCGCTTGTTAACGATTTACCTCATTGACCGGTAATCAAGCGATGTCTTTCCATGTTCGACTTCAGCACAATTCTCACATGGATCGACTTGTACTTAGAGTGAAGATCGAACGAGTTTGAAGACCCCGGATCTAGTTTCATCCATCCGGGCTGCAATATATATTCAGGAAAGATAAAGACATTTTACATGTACATCATTGCAGCAGATGATCATCCTACTCAAAGGATGATAATTTCGCCAAAATTATCAGTCTACCATCAGACGATTGTCTGTTCTATGTACGAAAATGAATTTATAAAGCTAAGCATGGGAATGCCCGCCTCAGCTAGATCATGAAAGCAGTATGAATCATAATGTATTGTATTGTATCTTATTACAGGTCTCCTCCCAGCAAATGGATGAACTTCGGACCCTCCTGGATAAAGCATTTCACCCGATAAACGGCCTCATACGTTAGGGGGCAACTGTTATAGACATTTTTGTGCCTTACAGCATTGAGCATGAAATGTCCATAATCTAGGGGATCCAAAGTCCCTAAACATGTTGTTCCTACCCCTAGAGGAACAAGGCTAACAAACCACATCAATTCACAGAAGTTCTCCACCTGAAACTGCTAAAAAACAAGTCAATTCAGGATCATGTCAACTGCTCCACTGACCATCTGCGCTGAATGTCAATGGCTCCACTGGCTACCTGCGCTGAATGTCAACTCCAACACTGGCTACCTGCGCTGAGCGAGATTGGACATGTGGCAGGCTCATTACTCAAGGTGTCAATGCCCAGGAAGCTTCCAAAATGACACTTGCCTCAGGGAATTCGACTGGTGATGAGTAAGAGGTTCCAAATCTCCAAGTGGAAGCAAGAACCTCCAAGTGGAAGCAAGAACCTCCAAGTGGATTCAAGAACTGAGAGAGGGAGAGGACACTAGTCAGATCTCAAGCTGACTCATCCTCTCTCCAAAACATCTATATATGGATCTCTCCTCCATGAGATCTACAGGCTGGAATTTTGTTATTGTAAAGAATTGTTGTTGGTTTGAGATTGGAATCATTGGGTGCTTAATGCTTTGAAGGGAGGTGAAGATAGGAATTCCATTCTGCTGGGAAGGATATGCTGGATTGGAGCCCTCTGGTTTGTATCTCTTCCTAAACCTTGTTATTTATCAATAAAGCTATCTTGGTTTTCTCCTATATACTGGTGTATTTTGATGTATGATTGCATTAGTGTATTTGATTTACTTCTAATCCTGAATCATTTATGAATATGAATATTTGCCTTTGTTTTGTGTTCTTCTCTTGTCGCAAGTAGTTGTTCTCTTGTCACAAGTAGCTGTTCTCTTGTGATCTCGCAGGAATCAAGTAGCTGTTCTCTTGGGCGAGCGAGGAGGCAAGTAGCCGTGAACACCCAAAGAGAAGAGGATCTGGATTGAGGGACAAACGGAAGACACCGGTAAGTACATTGATCTCCCCTCTTTCACATTTCATAAAGGAAGAAACCAAAATAGATGTCTCTGTTTGTTGCTAAGGCACTGTCACACCTTAGGTGGATAGGATCGTCCTGCATAGGCATTTTTCCCCACAACAGGGGCAGTATGCCCTTTCATTATCCCCTCCGGGAGGATATCCATACGGGAGTTCAGAACAACATTCAGGTTATACTGGAATTACCTCAAGTGGTTGGGTACCTATATTACCTCAACAACCAAGAGTTGTGTATTCGATGCAACAATGCGTACCTATGTCGAACATCCCGACTACGCCAGCTATTGTGACGGTGTCGCAAGTTCAAGCGCTGCCTATTGTATGTCAACCTCAGGTTTCTCAGGTTGTAATGCAACATCCCCTTGACCCTGCGACTCAACCACAATAGCCGACTAGTGGGGCGACACAGGTCTAGACGGGTACAATTACCCCTCACCTTAGTCAAACGATTAGTATTGGGCAACAACACATGGCTTCACAACCATGGCTGGTGCAATACCAACAACCACAATTCCAACAAGTATACCAAGGTTCTGAGCAGCAAATCTTTCCGAACAGTGGACAACCATATATCCAAAACGGTCAAAATCAACCATTTTACAATGGTCAAGTCCACCAACCTTACCAAACATACCAGCATCAAATGCATTATGCCGGTATGCAAAGACCAACTGCTCAGGCGATTCCATCGTATCCTGGGTATGCTTCACCTAACCTGAATCAACATTTACCATTCGTGGCAACTTTAGAGTTACCTGATTTAAACCGGTTAACAAACGATCCAATTGCTTACGCCCCTTGGTGGCCAGCGATTCCGCATAAACTTCCATCATATATTCCTAAATTTAATGGAAATCCAAGTGAAGATCCATCGAATCACGTGATGACCTTTCATCTATGGTGTTCATCAAACACCCTAAATGATGATTTGATAAGACTTCGCCTCTTTCAGAGGACGTTAACGGGTCCAGCGGCAAAATGGTACATTGAATTTCCTAGAGCTTTGTTCGACAACTTTAGTACCTTAGCCACAACCTTTTTAACCCATTTTCAATTACCAATAAGGTACGAAAGGGGAACAGAACTTCTTACCAACTTGAAATAGACAACGGCCACTCACATATCTGATCATATACATGAGTGGCAACGTCGTCGTAGGATGGTAAAAACGTACGTCCCCGATCAGCTTTTGGCTGAATGGTTTATCAAGTCATTACTGCCTTCCATCACGGAAGATGTGGCAAAGGGGGGAGTCGTAACGGAAGAGCAAGTGATCGCTCGTGCACAATATCTGGACTTGATTTACACTCAGTCCGGCATGCTCTACGACAAAATACCTGACGCCCCTAGACCGGAATTCTCAATTCCTCCTCCTCCTAAATCGAACAATGACTCTCATGCCGGCGATGGCGTGATTGGCACGACAGACACGAAATAGACAAAGGCTACATCCAAAAAGGCCCGTAAGATTTCAGGTCAGAATGCAAAAGACGAACTTCTTGCTTCGGAAGTAAATGTCGTATCGACAAATAAGGGCAAAGAAACCAAACAACCAGGAAGCAAGAAGAAAGGCAAAGGGAAGAAGAAGAAATAGGAGGAATCATCACCTAAAAAATCTTCTTCAAACACTCCTGGAAATAGGAAACCAAGAACTCCATGCTATATATGCGATGAGGATCACTGGACCTCAGAATGTCCGCACAGAGCTGAGCTTAAGAAATTCTTCAAGAATTCGAAAACCTCAGCAGTGTTAACTGATCCGTTTCCTAATCCAGGAGCAAATCTGGTTGAAAGTGGAAATGCTTCCCCGTCTCAAGTGCTAATGTTGTCGATTTCAAAACAACCGAATGATGCTTTGATATCGACAAGGAACAAAGATTATGGGAATCCGCAGCTGTCGAACAATAAGGATAAAGATCAACCAAGTAGTTCGACAACAACTTCGACAGAAGTTGTACCACCCACCATCCATGAATTGACGATAAAACCACCAAAGGGAGTAGTACACAAGTCGACATTTAATCCCCGCGCTAGAGCGGCACAGCATTATAACATAGTGGAAGATTTGGCCCAATCGCCATCCGCTATGTCGACTCTTGAGGTACTACAAAATTGCCCATCCCAAAGGCAGGCTTTATTATCGGCCATTGGTGGGATTGATCCAAAGGATTCCAATATTGTATCCTTCGACCACAAAGGATATGATCCTCAGTTACCGGCTCAACTAGCTTTCCTTGTTCAAGTGAAAGCCCTCAACAAAACTGTTCATCGAACAATTATTGATGAGGGGGCATCTACATGTATTATGTCGATGAGTTGCTAGAAAACTTTAGGATCTCCAACCTTGTCGCGGTCTGCGACGACATTAAAAGCATTCGACCGAAGGACATATACCCCATATGGTATCCTAAATAACTTGAAAGTTGAACTAGGAGGGAAAACAGTGGAAATAGATGTTGAAGTCATCGATGGGAATCTTGATTACAACATCCTACTAGGACGACCATGGATATATGCCATGGCAGCTGTTGTGTCGACCTATTTTAGAAAGATTGCATTTCCCTTTCAAGGAGGGATTACAATCGTCGATCAACAGAACTTCCTCCCCAATGGTTCTCAAGTTACAAGAAGCATTCCCATGATCCATGGAAGCCCCCATTCGCTTCAGAATATCGGAGTAGGCCTACTAAAATATCCTATACTAATGGGAACTTTCGCTCTTCCACCTCCAATCGATCTCACGGAAGTAGCATCGATAGGATCCTGCAACATGATATCTTCTATAAAGATCTCAGAAAACGATATCAACATGGATCATGTAGTGGTTTTGCCCCCAAGCCCAATGGAAATATTATAGCAATCAATGTTCCTAGCATGGGAGGCAAACCCAAATCAACGCTCATCAAGCGTTTGGATAGATAGGTCTAGAGAATATGGTACTCCTTCAGCTCCTTGGTCGCGAGTGCATGTCACCAACGAAGGAATTCTCCAAGATATGGTAATTGAAGGAGCACCATGGAATGATTCCCACCATCGTTCTCTTCTTCCGGATTGTGAAGAAGATACTCAAAATTACCTTTACCATCCTTCAGTAGTTGATTTTCTATCAAATACTGTAAATACGGTGGATTCCGAGCAAAACCTGTCCAACATTGAAGAGACTATAGCCATAGATATCTCGACCAAAACAGATGTTGTAGAGAATATTTATGTCGGAAAATGTTGTTCTCCTTCAGAACTGGAAATATATAACGCTCTTTTTCATGAATTCAGAGATGTCTTTGCTTGGTCATACAGTGAAATGCCAGGCATCGACTCGAGTATCGTTGAACACGAAATTAAGATGTATACAGATGTCAAACCAGTACGACAACGGCTAAGGCAGGTGCACCCCAAGTGATCCAGGTGGATATTGGTGGCCACCTGACAAGTCCACCTAGACCCCCACCATTGTTCTTCTCAGCATTTTCAGTTTCCTTAATTGTAGCACAACTTACTATTTTTAGCAGTTTTTCGGGTCCTGAACATCCGGAGCCGTTTTGAGGCCCTAAACGACGTTTTTTGGCGAATCCGGTGGCGCGTTTCAACAATGATAGTGCTCGGATAGATCTTTCTAACGAGCTATTGTATGCGTCAAACGGAGATCGTATGCCAAAGTTACGACCCCGGGAAGTTGATGTACCAACTTACCCCAAACGGGGCCCATAGTTTTGGCGTTTCATCTTCTAGGGTTAGGTTTTGGAATGTTAAGGGTTTTTCCACTATTTCTCAACAATAAATAGGCCTTCGAGCCTCATTGTAAGACAGTTCAGAGGCATGTAGCCATCACATCTCTTCTCAGAGATAAGCTACCATCGCCCTAGCTGGTTTCTTTCTATTTCTGGTTGTAAGCATATTTCAGTATTTTCCATTAATGAAATGAAGTATTATTTCCGCTACACCTTTGTGTATATGGTTATCTCTGTAATTTTTTGCGTTCATGTTTAAATCCGGATCAGTGGTATCAGAGCGGTCTGCTTTTTCTCTGTTTTTCTTTGCATGTCCCCAACAAGGTCGGGATATAAGGAGTTAGGGCTTGAACTGGTTGAACCTTTGCAAGACCAGCCTCGCAAATCCCGACGGCCTCCCATGGCGGATGAGAAGAAAGACGAGGGGACAGGAGATCCCATCAAAATCTTGCTCGAAGAAGCCCTCGAGTGACAACGGAACGTGATGATGGACAGCTTTGCCCAGATCCTTCAGCGGCTACCCAGAAGCAACGCATCGGCTTCCAGCAGCTACTCTGGAAATGCCACACCCTTTAAGGTACAAGTTAATTTTGAAATCCCCATATTCGAGGGTCAGATAGACGCAGATGCCATAGATAAATGGTTAAATTTTCTAGAGGGTTATTTTTCTGTTCATGAATTTTCGAGTCGGGAAAAGATTGTTTTTGCTCTTCTCAAAGCAGCCCCCCACGTCAAGGACTGGTGGGAAACCTACTGCGAGCAGAAGGATGAAAGTACTGGCTCACTATTTTCAGCCGCCCCCACCTGGGATTCGTTCCGGGATGCCATCAAGGAACAGTACTACACTGTTGGAAGCTATGAGGATGAATACATAAAGTGGACCACGCTGCGGCAGGGAAGGGACCAAGACGTGCCGGAGTTCACCAATCTTTTCCATACCCTTCGCACAAAGTTGGGTATCAAGGATTCGGAGCAACATTTGATATTCAAATACCGTGGCTGCTTGCACAAGTACATTCAGGAAGAAATACAATTCCTAAACTTCTCCTCGCTCGGCGCAGCATACCGATATGCCGTCAAGGTCGAGCAGAAGTTTAAACAAAAGAAGCGAGACTTTGGATCTACGAATCCAAAGCAGGGGAAAGGTGCCCCTAAACCACAGAACAAAGGACAAAGCCAAGGCGGGACAGCCCAAGACAAGCAGCCGAAGCTGCAAGCAAAGAACAACGTCGCGAAGCCGAGAAAGGACACTAGAAAATGGTGCGAGTTCCATAAGAGCTCCACTCACAACACAAGTGAGTGTCGGGCCAAGCAGTCACTGGTGGATGAGCTAAAGGTTTCAGAATCAGATGCATGTTCCGACTCTGAGTCAGAACGCGATAAGGGGAATGAAAAAGCGAAGCAGATCATTGATGCGAATCCCAGCGCCACTGTTTCTACCGCAAAGATCCAGAAAAATGAACCCGAAGATCCAGAGGAGGAGGAGCGTCTCTTCCACTCCCATATGTGGGTAAAGGGCTCCCCGATACAGTTCATTGTTGATAGCGGGAGTCAAAAGAACCTCATTTCGGCAGAGGTCGTGAAGCGGTTGGGCTTACCGACCACAGCACATCCACAACCGTACACCATTGGGTGGCTTCACCAAGGACGAGATCTTCACGTGAGCCATCGGTGTCGCCTTCCATACAACATCAAGCCCTTCACGGATGAGGTATTGTGTGACATTGCTCCCCTTGAAGTTTGTGATGTATTACTAGGACAACCATACTTGTGGAAGCGACATGCTGTGTATGAATCAAGGCCCCGTGCTGTTATTATTACATTGGGAAATAAGTTGTACAGGATACCAGAGGTAGCACCACCTACCACCATCTCTTTGATTACTGCAAAACAATGCAGTAAGATCATTTCCAAAACCAGGAAATTTGTTTTCCTGATGATACGCCCTCAAGGAAAGAAGAAGACAGTGGCCGCGGCCTCCAGACGGGGTCCCTCTGCACGACAACTATAGATGGACAAGGTTGTGGAGGAGTACGAGGACATCTTCACCTCCCCGATAGGGGTTCCTCTGCACTGTCAAGTCAAGCACTCCATCGATCTGACCCCCGGTGCGCCGCTACCCAATGGACCAATTTATCGGCGCTCCGTTCTGGAGAACGATGAAATCAAGAGGCAGATTCAGGAGCTCCTGCAGAAAGGTCACATCCATCCGAGTTCATCGCCCTGTGGGAGCCCAATCATGTTGATACAGAAGAAGGATGGGATGTGGAGACTCTGTATTGACTATCGGGCGCTGAACAAGATCACTGCCCGTAATAGGTACCAGATCCCGCGGATTGATGACCTCCTAGACCAACTAAAGGGGGAGAAATATTTTAGCAAGATCGATCTGAAGTTAGGATATCACCAGGTACCAATCGAACCCTCTGATATGTGGAAGACTGCCTTCAAATCCAAGGAGGGCCTCTTCGAATGGTTGGTTATGCCTTTCGGATTGACGAATGCTCCTGCAACCTTCATGAGGCTAATGGATGACATCTTGCGGCCATTCACCAACTCCTTTGTAGTAGTATACTTGGATGACATTCTGATCTTCAGCCAGAGTTGGGAAGAGCACCTCCACCACATCCGACAGGTTCTCCATACACTGCGGCAACACAAGCTATGTGCCAATTTGGAGAAATGCACTTTTGGCATGACCCAGGTTTAGTATCTGGGATACATCATTGATGAACAAGGGGTGCATGTCGATCCAGCCAAGATCCAAGTCATTTGGGATTGGCCCTCTCCAACCACTCTAACAGAGCTCCGCAGCTTTCTAGGTCTTGCCAACTTCTACCGCACGTTTGTGTTGGGGTTTTCTCATATTTCTTGGCCCTTCAGTCAAGTCACCAAGGGAGGGGCGAAAGCAAAATTCTTTTGGTCCGAATCTCAATAGAAGGCATTCATGGAGTTGAAGGATCGCCTCTGCACAGCACCAGTGCTTGCGTTACCAGATTTACAACAACCATTTGAGGTCGAGACAGATGCCTCTGACTATGCTATTGGGGCAGTCCTTGCTCAACATGGACATCCAGTGGCATATCACAGTGAAACACTTTCAGACACAGTCTGGAAGTACCCCACTTATGATAAAGAGATGTATTCCATTGTACAGGCCTGCTGACAATGGAAGCATTACATTTTGGGGAAGGAAACGGTCATACACACAGACCACCGACGCCTGCAGTTCATACAGACCCAAGGGAAATTGCAGAATGATCGCCATCAGAAGTGGGCTACATACCTGCAACAGTTCCACTTGAATATCAAGTATAAGAAGGGAAGCACCAATAATGTTGCAGATTGCCTCAGTCGACCACCGATCATGGCGTTAACCACCATGCTCAACTCTTGTGGGCACGAGACTTCTGATTGGCCACTTCTCTACAAAAGCGACCCAGAATTCGGCCACACATACCAGACACTCTTAGAGGGTCAGCATGTTCCAGATTTTCACCTTTAGGATGCCCTATTATGCCACCTCGGTCACCTTTGTGTTCCTTCAAGTGAGCGTGCCAAGATGATTTGGAAATCCCACTACAGTCGGGCTGCGGGGCATTTCGGGGTCGAGAAAACAGTGACAGTTCTGCAAATTATTTCTATTGGCCGAATCTTCGACAGGATGTTGGAAAGTACATCAGATCATGTACTGCCTGTGCCATTGCCAAACCGACCATTAAGAAGCACGGCCTCTATACCCCGTTGCCTACCCCAAGTCGACCTTGGGAATCCATCTCCATGGATTACATGTCAGGCCTTCCTTCCACTAAGCATAGAAATGACTGTGTTTTTGTGGTCGTCAAAAGGTTCTCGAAGATGGCCATTATGGTGGCCTGCAAGAAGAATATCACAGCAGAAGCCACTGCTAAACTCTTCTTTGAACGAGTGTGGGTGCACTTTGGGATCCCACAGTATATCATCTCAGATCGGGACAGTCGGTTTCTCAGCACATTTTGGTCCAGTCTCTGGTCAATGCTGGACACCAAACTCACGAAATCCACAGCCTTCCATCCTCAAACTGATGGCCAGACACAGGTTGTCAATAGGATGATTGTGCACATTCTGCGCATGTATAACTCAAAGCATCCACGCACATGGGACGAGAGCCTCCCCTATGTTCAGCACAGCTACAACCGAGCTCTTCACAGCTCCACTAGCTATAGCCCTTTTCAGGTGGGTTTGGGATTCCAGCCACTATGCCCCATTGATGTGGCCATGCCACTTGCAGCTACTCACATAAATTCAGCTCATGTCCAGTCCGAAACAGATAAGGCCACCAGTTTCATTGAGGGCATCCAACACATTCGCCAGCAGGTCCATGACATTCTTGAGAAATTAAATGCCAAGTACAAGCAGCGACATGATCAACATCGGGTGCCACACAAGTTTCAGGTGGGCGACAAAGTCTAGTTGCATTTGCAAAAGGAACACCTTACTGGAGCCTATCAGAAATTGAGACCACTCCGATATGGTCCTTACACCATTGCTAAGGCTATGGGAGACAATGCATTTGAGCTTAGAATTCCCCCATTCCTTGGCCTGCACCCAGTGTTCAATGTGGACCGCCTTCGGCCATACTTTCCACCATTGCTAGACACATCCGACATTGCAGAACAGCTCAAACCCACAGAATTAAATCCAGATTGCATGGAACAAGCTGCAACTGATCGGATCATGGACACACAGATCAAGAACACTTGCCAACAAAATATCAAACTGTATCGAGTTGTCAAAGCAGGCCAACTCCTTCAGCAGGGCAAGTGGCTCACCAGGGAACAAGTTTAGCAAAAGTTTCATCATCTCATGGAGGAGCTCAACGCAATGGGGACCATTGCTTCCTAAGGATGGAGGAATGATCCAGGTGGATATTGGTGGCCACCTTCCAAGTCCACCTGGACCCCCACCATTGTTCTTCTCAGCATTTTCAGTTTCCTTAATTGTAGCATAACTTACTATTTTTAGCAGTTTTTCGGGTCCTGAACTTCCGGAGCCGTTTTGAGGCCCTAAACGACGTTTTTTTGGGAATCCGGGGGCAACATGGGTCCATGGAATGGCGATGTTGCCCGTTCCAACAATTATAGTGTTCGGATAGATATTTCTAATGAGCTATTGTATGCGTCAAACGGAGATCGTATGCCAAAGTTATGACCCCGGGAAGTTGATGTACCAACTTATCCCAAACGGGGCCCATAGTTTTGGTGTTTCATCTTCTAGGGTTAGGTTTTGGAATGTTAAGGGTTTTTCCACTGTTTCTCAACAATAAATAGGCCTTCGAGCCTCATTGTAAGACAGTTCAGAGGCATGTAGCCATCACATCTCTTCTCAGAGATAAGCTACCATCGCCCTAGCTGGTTTCTTTCTATTTCTGGTTGTAAGCATATTTCAGTATTTTCCATTAATGAAATGAAGTATTATTTCCGCTGCACCTTTGTGTATATGGTTATCTCTGTAATTTTTTGTGTTCCTGTTTAAATCTGGATCACCAAGAAAGCCGCTGCCATTAAGGCAGAAGTTGAAAAACTTCTCCATGTTGGTTTCATCTACCTGGTTCCACTAACCGATTGGGTATCAAATATTGTCCCTGTTATGAAAAAACAGGTGACAATTAGAGTGTGCGTCGATTATAGGGATGTAAATCAAGCTTGTCCAAAAGACAACTACCCTACACCCTTCATTGACCAGATAATTGACGAATGCGCCGGATGCGAAATCTTTTCATTCATGAATGGATTCTTCGGGTATAATCAAATAAATATCCGCCCACAGGACCAGTCAAAGACTGCATTCATTTGTCCGTGGGGCACATTCGCATATCGAAAATTACCCTTTGGTTTAAAGAACGCAGGGGCGACGTTTCAGAGGGCAATGAATTATGCCTTCCATGACATCAAAAAAATCGTTCAACCATACCTCGATGACCTTCCGGATCATTCGCGAAAGTGGACTAATCATCTGCAACATTTAAGAGCGATATTTCTACGTTGCCGATAGTACAAGATACGACTCAATCCGCACAAATGTGTATTTTGCGTCAGTTCTGGTCGTTTACTTGGCTTTGTAGTCTCCAAGGATGGGATTCGTCTCAACCCGTGTAAGGTCTAGGCAATCATAAATTTGCCTCCACCTTCGAATTTGCTTCAGATTCAGAAACCCCAAGGGAAAGCAAACTTTCTGAGGAGGTTCATTCCAAATTACCCCGAACTTGCTAAAGGTTATACTCGTCTCTTGAAAAAGGAGGTACCCTTTGTCTGGGATCAGGTTGCGCAAGCTTCCTTTGATGCTTTAAAAGATTCCCTAATGAAAGCATCATTAATGTACACCCCTGATTATCAAAGAGATTTTAACCTGTATCTGGCTGCAGCAGATACGACCATCGCAATGGTTTTAGTTCAAGAAGTCGATGGAATTGAACATCCTATATATTATTTAAGTAAAAACTTAAATGATATAGAAAGCAAATATTCTTATGTTGAAAAACTAGCGCTTGCAGCTGTTCAATCGATGCAAAGATTTCGACACTATGTCCTCTTTCGGAAAACTACCATTCTATCAAATTGCAACCCCATGACTTATATATTGTCGCGTTGCTGGGGGGAAAATATTCAAAATGGATAGCAATCCTTCAAGAGTTTGATCTGGAATTTGTAAAATCCAAGTCAAAGAAAGCTCTAGTTTTCGCAGAATTATTATGCGATCTCCCATCATCGTCCAACGATGAAACATCCAAAGAATCAATCGTGGATGAAAGTTTGTTTCTGATAGCTGCAAGCAATGAGTGGTATGGGGATATAATCATTTATCTCCAAACCCAAAAATTTACACCAAAAACCTCCCACTTTGAACAAAAACGTATTCGATACCAAGCAAAAGACTACATGATTGTCGGTGATACACTTTACCGTCGTCGTATCGATACAGTTCTGAGAAGGTGCCTCACCCATGAGGAGGCCAAAAAAGTCCTAAATGAGTGTCATTCAGGCGCGTGTGGGGGGCATCAATCTAGATATGCTACAGCACAAAAAATTTTACGAGCAGGATACTTCTGGCCAACAATGTTCAAAGATTGCATAACCGCAGTCAGAAGTTGCCATGCTTGTCAAATTTTTGATAGCAAAACCAGAAGACCACCCGCACCTCTACAGCCAATAGTTGTTGTTGGGCCATTCGCCAAATGGGGCATCGATTTCATTACATGTAACCCCACCTCGACCCAGAGGCATGGGTATATCATAGTCGCAGTTGACTATTTTACCAAATGGGCCGAGGCGATGCCTACATTAGATAATACTGGTGAAACAACTACCCTCTTCTTTTTCAATCATGTAGTCGCCAGATTCGGCGTACCATAGGCTATAGTCACAGATCATGGATCGCATTTCCGCCATCACATGATGGTTGAATTAGCTGCCAAACTAGGGTTGTCTCACGACAGCTCTACTCCATATTATCCGCAAGCCAACGGACAAGTTGAAGCGATCAACAAAGTCCTGAAACGCATGTTGCAAAGGATGATCGGAGTTCAAAAAAGGAGATGGCACCTAATCCTGTACTCAGCTTTGTGGGCTTACCGAACATCGGTAAGGAATGCAACCGGGTTCACACCCTTCCAACTGGTATATGGCCTGGAAGCAGTCTTACCAGTCTAGTGTGAAATCTCGTCTCTCAAACTCGCAATTGATCTCCTCCCCGGAACTTCAGAAGAAGAGGCTCGTTTCTTGGAAATAATCCAATTGGATGAAACCCGTCGTGACGCCGCTTTGGCTAACGAAGCCCATAAGAAACGAGTCAAGGCGTAGTTCGACAAAAATGTCAAACCCCGTGTCTTCTCAGAAGGTGACTTGGTCTTGCTTTACGACCAAGAATCCGACAAATTGGGAGCAGGTAAATTTAAGTCTTTATGGAGGGGCCCGTATATTGTTAAGCGGGTGTTAGCAAAGGGAGCCTACGAGTTAATGGATTATGACGGAATTCCACTGGCGCAACCTCGTAATGGGTTGTACCTCAAGCGTTACTATGCGTAATAGTATCCAATATGCTTTTGTTATATTTTTTGTTTTCGCTAAAGTGTTTGTTTTGGTTGAGTAATCCACCTTTTTACTTTTATTGCAGATGTCAAACCCATTGGATCCATGTGTTGGATATGCTGACGGAGCGAGTCGTAGTTCGCGGAACCTGTCCTCCATAGCCTAGGCCATTTTTTATCCAAGCGACGAGTTAGTATGTTTCAAAGGTGTATGTATTGGTCGATCAACGAATAACATCGCTGAGTATAGCGCGTTGATAGAACTTCTCTCTGATGCCATCACTGGTGGTATACGCCGACTAATTGTCAGGGTAGACTCACAGCTCGTAATACTACAACTCAATGGTATACATTCCATCCGAAACCCAACTATTTATCGCATCTTCCTAAGGGTTAAGATTTTGGAAAGACAATTTGATCTTATTCAATACCAACATATTTCCAGAAACTTAAACACATTAACTGACTCATTAGCAAACTATGTGTTAGATAGACATTTGCAACATTTATAAAAAGAAACACATCATCAATGTTTTACATGTGGATCATATAGCTCAACCAAAATAAAACCCCGAAAATCAAAAATATATATAGCTGTTTATGGTTTACACATAATGTTCTGTAACCAAGACAAAATCGGTCACGCGACCCAAAAACTCAAAATGCTAGGGGGTACCCTAGTCTAATGATGCTCGTGATAGCAAGTCACAGGCTGTGCGATCATGGGTAGGAGACGAGTCCATCGTTTGGGCACACCACTAGTATGTTGCTGTAACCGCAAAGGTAGCTCGTCATTCCTCACATCTGGTATACCGAGAGTGAGGCCCTCAACCTGCTCCTACAAAGCTGTGAGAGTCTCGGCCACATCGAGGTCATGAAGAATAGCCCTTCCGGTGGCCTTTCCCGCTGGGGAAATAGCTGGTACTCTCAGGCGAACTACTGGACGAACAGGACCAACATCTGCATGTACACATGAGTTTGATCAGAGTCTTGATAGAATAAAGCACAAGGAAATTATAAACAAAGACAGTAAACAGCAATATGGTCAGAGATTTTACCAATATCGCCCCACTGCTCGCCATCCGGCAGTACTAAATCTGGATCACCCCAGAAGTCCATGCCAGCGTATGGATACTCAGAATAAACCATCTCCTGATGATCAAACCACCTGAAGAAGGTATCAGAAAATGAAATCTGAGACTGGCCAGCATGCCTAGACATATGGTCAACCCATCTCTGCATACGTGGTTCAGAAGGAGAAGGTAAATCGAGTGCAATGTACTGCGGTTGCATAAGTGGTATCTTCTCCAAGGCAAAGGCAGTCAAAATAGAACCATACCCAAAGTTCTTCAACCTCCCGTTCTTTATCTTGGTCAACTGTTCTTTCATCACAAGAAGTACTGTGTCACACCAGTTGAACACCTTCGGTTGGAGGCATTCCAAGGCATGCTGCATATAGGATTGGTTGGCTACATGAAGAGACGCACTACCGGCCATCCTACCATAAGTAAACAGGATAGTCCTAAGGGACCTGTCAGTGACATCACGGATGATGATCTTGCCGTCTTTACTCGGCTGAGATCCTTCTCTGCAATACCCGCGGACATAATCTCTCACAGAATCGCCTCCTCGGGCCAAACCTGACAAAGAGATGGGGCCACCCCGCCTCAACAAGCCAGTCAAGAAATAGATGTCTACTGCAGTCAAGCGGATAGATTTGCCCCTAATCTGGAAAACCTGATTAGTAGGATCCCAAGCATCGAGCAAATACTGTAGTAAGTTGATCTATTGTCTCATGCTAGAAATGCAGAAGAACTTCAGCAAGCCACAATTCCGCAACGCATTCACTATAACTGGATCGTGTAGGGTAATCATGTCCTCTTCTTCATGCTCACGTTCTCTCCATGTAAGGGTCATCTTACTCCAAATATCTCTGAAAAAAAATAAGAGAGGAGTTAGATCCTGATTTTGGCAAGAAACAGGCAAAAATTCCATCAAAAATTGTGCTTCAAATTCCCTTTTTGTGCCCAACGCACCTGCAGCAGTGTTCTAGGTGCCTTGAAAGCCAGATAGCCTTCACACAGACCAACATTCAACGCAGGTTTCGATGCACTAGGGGTACGCTGACGGCAAGACGAGTTCCTCAAACCCCAGGGGCTCAGAAAAGCTAGGAATCAATCTCAAAATGCAAAATGGAAACCATGAAATGAAAGAGCTCAGGTTTAGCTCCTACCTGGTCCAGACGGTGCCGAGAATCGTCCACAGAATCTCTCGAAATCAACTGATGAAAATCGAGGGGGAAAAGCACCTCCAAAGCTCCAACAAACCAAGTTCAAATGAAATGGTAAAATGAGAGGTAAAAAACACTTTTTAATTACTTTTACGTAGTTCAAAGTAAAATATTAGCGTTTTAATCTCGTTTTCAAGCAAATATTGTTCATTTCTGACTAGTTTGATGAAGCAGTTGAAAATACAGTACGATCTTTGGAAGGACAAAGCTATTTATGGTAAAAAATCAAAACAAGACCATCTGATCGAGCAGTGTTACCGCAAGGTTCAAGCTCGTTAAAAAATAAACCCGCACCGAGCAAATGTTTCCACCCGCGTTTAAGCTCGTTAAAAAATTAACTATCCCCTGGTAAATAACCGCCGTGAATGTGTCATTTCAGCCATTAAAGCCTTGGTCGTGTTTGCACCGTCACCTCCACTTTTCTATTGGCCGATCATTCACCTCCATTTGATTGTTTACCCATTTTGAGGAACAGCTGCGAAGAGTGATTTCACTAGCCATCCTTGTGACACTGTCATGATTGGAAAATTCCAAACCTTACCTGGAATCAGCTGCTACCCATTTTATCACTCGTTCCTCAAAAGACGAGTCTCCTTTAAGCTCTTTTCAACTGATTCGTAAAATATGAAAAGATTGTGGAGTTTTGGCCTTCCAGCTCGTTAAAGCGATAGGAAGTGCTATCCCTCCACTAGATTTTAATCTTTGTGGACGTGAGGGATTATTGCACAAAAAGATCGAGCACTTGTTTTGTTCGGCTCGTTAAAGCTAATCGAAAATTCATCCCTTCTGTATTGTTTTATACTTTTTCGAACTTAAGGGATTAGATGATGAAAAAGGAATTTTGGAGTTACCTTTACGTACCTTTTCAGACTCTCTAAAAATGAAAAGGACCGAGTTATCTTTGTCGTTAGACTCGTTAAAAAGATTAATAGCGGCAAACTTGTCTTTAGACGAGAACGAGTTTCACTATCACTAGGCTCGTTAAAACATAGCGATGGGTTTGCCCGAAGGGAAAATTATAGAACAAGCATATGTTATCCTCCTCAAGCTTGACAAAAATAAAGAGGTACTAGTCAGCAATGACTGGGGAAAAATTGGGAAGAAAACTCAAAGAATCTTTATTGGTAGCAAATCGCTCTTGAACATGACACTTCCACTCCGTGCCCGAGTCGGGTTGGGTTGTTTCATTCATCGGTCACATCGCCATGGTCTCGCCATACCATCCACATTTGGGGTTAATGCTACCAATCCATCACATAAGTGTCGCCGACATGTTCAAGAAAGTCACCGAGAAAGGCCACCTGTGTCCCGCCCACTACCATACATTATACTCCATTCTTTCATGACCGCCACCCTGAACCATATATCATTAGATCGTTTTTACCTCCATCAAAATCATTTGCTCCGTTCCGTGTCATTGATGTGGGATTCATTATGGCCCTCCTATGACGGATCACTTCTTGTCGACATCAGCTCATTATCCAAGAAGTTGATCTAGGAACACCCCATTCAGTACTTTGAAGCTTGCATGCCTCAATGGCAAGTTTCTCATTTCCGGCGACAGGGTCACATCAATAACCTTCGACGAAAGATTTTGCGTGGTGTTCGACGCCAAGTCCTTTATTCACACCACGTGAATTGTACTGCAGTACCTTGAGGGTCATTATCATTATCGGTGATTCCTCTCACGCTTGTTAACAGTTTACATCATTGACTAGTAATCAAGCGATGTCTTTCCATGTTCGACTTCAAAATATTTTTCACATGGATCGACTTGTACTTCGAGTGAAGATCGGACGAGATTGAAGACCCCGGATATAGTTTCATCCATCCGGGCTGCGATATATATTCAAGAAAATAAAGACATTGAAATGTGCAGCATTGCAGCACAGATAATAATCCTACCAAAAGGATGATGACTATATCAGAATCATCAGTCTACCATCAGACGATTGTCTGTCCTATGTACATGAAAATGAATTTATAAAGCTGAGCATGGGAATGCCCGCCTCAGCTAGATCATGAAAACAGTATGAAGATAATGTATTGTATTGTGTCTTATTACAGGTCTCCTCCCAGCATTGAAAGAACTTTGGATCCTCCTAATAAAGCATTTCACCCGATAAACGGCCTCATACTTTAGGGGGCAACTGTTATAGACATTTTTGTGCCTTACAGCTCTAAGCATGAAATGTCCATAAACCAAGGGCTCCTAAGTCCCTAAAAGTGTTGTTGCAACCCCTAAAGGAAAAAGGTCAACAAATTACAGCTTCTCCCAGAAGTTCTCCACCAGAAACTGCTCAGAATAAGTCAAATCAAGATCATTTCAGCTGCTCCACTAGCCAAGTGCGTTGCATAGCACCTAAATACACTAGCTAGGTGCGTTGCAACGCACCTAGATGCACTACCAGGGTGCGTTGAGCGGGAAATGACAAATGGCAGTGTCATTCCGCGAGTTGGAGAGACAATGGAAGCTTCCAGAATCTTCTCCAATGACACTTGCCTCACTGAATTCGACCAAGGATGAGTAAGAGGCTTTCAGTCTCCAAGTGGAAGCAAGAACTGACATAGAGAAGCCACTAATCAAATCATGAGCTGACTCATCCTCCTTGCATACATCTATATATGGATCCCTCATCCCAGAGATCCAGAGGCTGTAATTTTTCACATTGTAAGGAATTGATGTTGGTTTTGATATACATATCAGAGAATTGGGTGATCTATGCTTTGTTGGGGGTGAAGAAGGGACTTCTTTGCTGGGAGGTTGATTCTGGGTCAGGAATCATCAGTTGTAACTCCTCCTGGATCTTCTTGTATATCAATAAAACTATTTGAGTTTCTTCTCCATGCTTTTGTATCATTGATGCTTGTTACATTTGTATGGTTAACTTAAATCTGATCCTAAGTTATTTATGAATATAAACCCATGTCTTTGTATAGTTTCCTTCTTCCGTGATCTTACAGGTACTTGGTGAAGCTCGACAGGTAAGGGAGCAGGTAGCTGGAAGCTGTCAAAGAGGAGAGAGATTGGATCGAAGGACTAGCGCAAGACACAGGTTGGTTCATCCTATTACTCTTTGTTTATAGTTCATAAAAAAGATACAAAAGTAGTTTTCTCTGTTTGTTTCTAAGGTAGCTGTCACACCTTAGTGGGATAGAGTAGTTCTAAATAGACACTTTTCCCGATAACAGGAGAGGTCGAGGAAATGGCAGGGGACGAGGACAGTCCTATGGCAGAAGAAGAACTGCCACTAATAGCGAGGAGGGCAGCAGCTCCAGAGCTTCAGGAACAGCAGAGAAGGGGGATAGCACGAGAGGAGGATGGCCATATCAGCGAGGAAGAGGAAATGGTCGAGGAAGGGGAGCCAATGTCTAGTGCTACAGGTGCCATAAGTGGGGGCACAGATCCTATGAATGCCCGGAAGCTGAGCATGCTGGCCAGAGGGGAGCATTTGTTGCACAGCCTGAGGAAGCTGAAGCACCACCTCAGGAGGTGGAAAATGTGGCGGAAACAGGAGAGGCGTTGGTTTTAAATAAAGTATTGTTGAAGCCAGCCAAGGAGACGGCTGAGCAAACACAACGAAAGGCACTGTTTCGAACAGTTTGCAAATCACATGGAAAGTGTTGCAAATTGATCATAGATAGTGGGAGTACAGACAATTTGGTTGCCACCGAGATGGTGGAAAAGCTGGGATTGAAGCGACTTAAGCATCCTACACCCTACATGGTGTCGTGGTTTCAGAAAGGCCACCAGCTATTAGTTGATGAACAGTGCGAGGTTGAATTTCACATTGGCAAATACCAAGACAAGGTTGTCTGCGATATCATGCCAATGGACGTGTGCCATATACTGCTGGGAAGACCGTGGCAGTATGATCGGAAGGTGATGCACGATGGAAAGACGAATTGCTATAAATTTGTGAAAGATGGCATCAAGCATACACTTGTACCCATCAGAGAAGAGGATACAGCAGAAGCCAGTGGAACAAAGGCATTATTGGTGGGAGGAAAGCAGTTTATTAAGCAGATTGAAGAAAGCAAAGTGAATTATGTGGTCATAAGGAAAACTAAGACTATGTTGCTGAACACAGGAATGTCTGAATTGCCTACAGAGATTCAGAAGATGTTGGAAGAATTTAAAGACATCGTAGTTGATGACTTACCAGACAAGTTGCCTCCCAAAAGGAGCATTAGCCATCATATCAATTTCATACCCGGAGCAAGCCTACCAAATAAAGCAGTGTATCGAATGAGCCCGAAAGATAATGAAGAGATTCGTAAAGAGGTACAAGAGCTACTAGATAAGGGGCTGATCAGAGAAAGCTTGAGCCCTTGTGCGGTACCAACAGTACTCGCACCTAAGAAGGGTGGAGAATGGCGGATGTGTACGGATTCGCGAGCTATTAATAAAATCACTATTCGGTACAGGTTTCCCTTACCTAGAATGGACGATATGATGGATTGTCTCAGCGGGGCAGCTTATTTCAGAAAGATTGATCTGAAGAGTGGATATCATCAGATCAGGATCAGAGAGGGAGATGAGTGGAAAACAACCTTCAAAACTAATGAAGGGTTGTACGAGTGGCTAGTCATGCCATTCGGTTTGAGCAATGCTCCTAGTACTTTTATGAGGTTGATGAATGAGATGTTAAAAGAATTTATTGGCAAGTTTGCGATAGTCTATCTCGACGATATTTTGATTTTTAGCAGAACAAAGGGAGAGAACCTTCAACACGTTCGAAGAGTGCTAGAGAAGTTGCAGCAGAACAAACTGCTAATAAACTTAAAAAAGTGTACTTTCCTGCAAAAGGAACTGGTTTATTTGGGGTTTGTAGTCGCAAAAAATGAATTGAAGATGGATCCAGAAAAGATCGCAGCAATCACCAACTGGACGTCACCAAAGAGCTTGTTTGAGGTACATAACTTTCACGAATTGGTGAGTATTTTATCGAAAGTTTATTAGAAATTTCAGTGAAATCTATGCACCAATGCTAGACACCATCAAAAAGCCAGTCAATCTTTTTGTTGGACTAGATCAGCGGAAGACAGCTTTCAGCTTTTGAAGCAGAAGATTACAGAGAAGCCAATTTTAAGGCTGCCAGATTTTAACAAGCAGTGGGACAGCTATTGGCGCTGTGCTCAGTCAGGAAGATAGACCAGTGGCATTATTTAGTGATAAATTGAACGAAAGCAAGCATAAATATTCCTCATATGACAAGGAATTTTATGCCGTGGTCCAAGCTTTAAAGCATTGGAGATACTACCTGCCGGGAAACGAGTTTGTGTTACTCTTTGATAATTCAGCGCTGCAATATGTAATGCAACAGCACAAATTAAACCATAAACACGCCAAATGGATAGAATATCTACAGAGTTTCACTTTCGTGTTATAACACATCAGTGGGCAAGCCAATAAAGTCACAGATGCCTTGAGTAGAAGAGCTTTGCTCTTACAGGAAAGTACAATATAGGTGATGGGATTCGAACATCTAAAAGATTTGTATCAGGCCGACACGGACTTCAAGGAAGCCTTTGAAGCCTGCCAAAATTCTGTGCTGAGAAATACAAGTCCGTGGTTGGACTAGAATTTGTAGGAAGGCCTATTATTCAGAGGTGGACAGTTGTGTATCCCGGACTATTTCGATGAGGGAAAATATCATATGGGAGAAACATAGTGGGCGTCTAGCCGGTCATTTCGGCATAGACAAAACTTTGGAGCAGCTCAGACATTTTTATTACTAGCCTAGAATGCGCAGGGATGTACAGCGGTATGTGAACCGGTGTAAAGTATGCCAGCTAGCTAAGGGTCACAGTCAAAATACTGGACTTTACACACCACTACCTGTTCCAAGCAGGCCATGGGACTCAGTCAGCATTGACTTTGTCTTAAGACTACCTAGAATGCAGTGCGGGTACGATTTAGTGATGGTGGTGGTAGACAGGTTTTCAAAGATGGCACATTTCATCCCTTGCCGAAAAACTAGTGATGCCACGTATGTAGCTCACCTGTTTTTCACAGAGATTGTTAGATTACACAGCCTACCCAGATCTATTGTTTCTGACAGGGACGTAAAATTCACAGGACACTTTTGGCGTACCCTGTGGAAAAAGTTGGGCACGCAATTGAATTTCAGTTCTGCGTATCATCCGCAGACTGATGGACAAACGGAAGTAGTGAACAGGAGTTTGGGAAATTTATTACGGAGTTTGACTAGGGAAAATTCACGGTTATGGGATCATGCTCTCGCTTAGGCGGAATTCGCTTATAATGATTCACCAAATCGTAGCACCGGACACATCCCATTTCAAATCATGTACGGCATGCATCCTCGGGGAATACATGAACTACGAGATTTGGGGAAATTGGAGCGGAGAAGTGCAGATCGCGAAGATTTTGCCGAAGCGATGAGTGAACTACACGAACGGGTAAAAGTAAAGTTGCAGGACAACGTACAGAAATATAAGCAGCAAGAAGATTGAAGGCGGAGGGAAGTCCAATTTGATGTTGGAGACGAGGTCCTTACACACTTGCACAAAGAACGATTTACTAAGGGCACATATAATAAGTTGAAATTTAAAAAGATTGGTCCCTGCAATATTTTGCGTAAGTTCTCAACCAACGCTTACGAAATTCAACTGCCACCTGACATAGGCATATCACCTATTTTCAATGTGGCATACCTGTTCCCATATACTGCCCACGCAGACGACGACAGTGTGGTACGGCCAGAACGGGACACCCAAGTTGAGGACAGTTCTTGGATGAGGCATATGCCTATGGTTCAACCCCATGAGATTGAGGGAATTCTCGATACCCAGGGAGCCAAGAAGACACGCAGGAAGGAATATCTGCGATATCTCGTCAAGTGGAAAAACCGACCAATTGAGGATAGTTCGTGGCTCGACGCGACACAGATACAGAAGGCTGGCTATTCGGTGGAGGAGCTCATGGAACGGAGCCATGATTTTCTCTTACCCCGGGAGCCTGATGCAGGAGCATCTGGCTGACAGGGCAAAGACAAAATAAAGGCGGAATGGTCTCTGAAGGGAACGAAGGAGAAAATTCTTTGCAGTGATAATGTGGTTGTTTATTTTTTTTTACTTTCATCTAATTAGGCTGGAAGAGTCAAGTAGCTGAACAGTAATTAGGAACATAAGAAATGTTATTAGGAATGTTAATTATTTAGGATTAGGATTTTAAAACAGTCAATTTTTGTCCATGTGATAATGACTAACGACAAAGAAATAGTTCGGAACAAAACTGATGTAACTACTCAAAACATAACCAACAACAGTTGGAAAGAAACTACTAATCATCTACCAGTGGTTAAAAAGGTGGACAAAACATCATAGTTCTTCTTCTTCGATATTCTGGGAAATAAAGAATTTTTTTTTTACAAACATTATTTTGTGTATTCTAACCTCCATAGCGTCCCTAACTAATTGAACTGTTATACCATATCACACTCAGTTTCTTTTATGTGCGTTGTAGAGTTTCTGTGCATGAAAATTTACAGGCGTGTGGTCACATACAAGAACACAAGCACGTAGGTCCAGGAAGGAGAATTGAGGCTGGACAGCACTTGAATGAACCCCAGGACGAGGGACTAAAGAATTGTTACCAGTTCACGAGAAGACCCATATGTAGAAATAACGAGGCCGGTCGAGAACATAATCCACAGATGGGAAATCAAAATTCAAACACTACCAGGTATGAACCCTCGACGAATATTCACAAACCTTTACATTCAAATGTATACATGAAGGAAACAAAAGAAAGTCACTACAAATTCATTTCATAGATATATCAGTCAAAACAAGAACGTTCAATAGTTACAGTGTCCTGTTAAAGAAAATAAATTCCTTGGAAAACATTCGGACAGGATAACACAAGGGTTTGGAAGCCCACGACGCCACTACAAGGAACCAGACAGTAACATCACAACTTTAAGTTCAACAGCCAAGACTACCACCGACGGGAATACAGCAAGCCATCGACACATCCGTTTGTGAAAGGAATTAACAACAGAAGCCAGAGCAGAGGAATGTCGCTACCTGTGTCGAACTGAGACCTCTGAGCTGTCGGGTGTGGAGTTGTTTTGAATCACCAACCAAGTCGCCGGGCTCCAAATCCCTCCAAGGAATCGGACCCTGCAACCAACAGCACAATGTCATAAACACAGGGAGGAGCATGCAAATAGAAATAGATAACTAACAGTTGGTAACAAAACAGAATACAAAGTGCTTACCTAACATTGGGAAGCCGAGGCCGAAATAGTTGTATCAGAGGACCTGCTCACGAAGGAGCCGACAACGTTAGTGAGCTGAGTAAGAAAAGAGCATATACTGCTAACATAGAACAGAGAAATTACCTGGTGGATTTACGAAGGTGCCGGAAGGATAACCAGGAAACGGAGCCGGAGAACAAACATCTCGAGCAGTCTAGTCGATAGTCGAATGCAGTGACAAAATGAACAAAACCATAAATATTCATACAGTCATTTACAAGAAAGGAAAACGCAAACGTAGACCGAGGATCTATCAGGAACAAAAATAGAGCAATTAAGAACAGACCTTACCAGCATTGTAAGCAGCCGAGGAAGGAAACGTCTGAACAGTATTCCGAGTTGGGGAACGAACAGCATAAACCCAGGTCAAAACCACCGGAAGGCATCGAATGCGCAGAGGTTACAGAACCCAACGAAGACACAAGCCAAATGACCACAGCGAGGGTTTGATCGCTCATACCTAAGCGGAAACGTGAAGACCGAGGGAGGACAGTTGGGAGTTAACGGGAGACGGAGTTACCAATCAACGGTGCCAGTGCATGGGATAATTGCAGCGACCATAAATCCAATTGCCGGCGAATCAACCCATATACCGAGTAATCTGCAGTCCATTATTCCAAGTTGCCACGTAATTCCCGCGTAGGCATCGGAGTGAGCGGTCATGTGGGCTGAGTCCATCAGAAAGTTTTCCGGTTTTATTTAGAAGAATTCCTCTGTTAGAGGAAGAACTTGTAACAGCAGTCTCCTTAATGAAAACAAAGTTTTTTTTGTGTGAAAAATTCTGTTTCCTGTGTTAAATATAGCGCATTATTCTCTGTTCTTTTGTTTCTGGAATTATCAAAAATTCCCAACACAAGCTTGGACCGAAGGCTTGAAGTCTTAAATGCAGATTTTGATGATTGGCAGAGGGATCAATTATTTGAACCGCGCATTATTCTCTGTTCTTTTGTTTCTGGAATTATCAAAAATTCCCAACACAAGCTTGGACCGAAGGCTTGAAGTCTTCAATGCAGATTTTGATGATTGGCAGAGGGATCAATTATTTGAACCCAGATTCCCTAATATTTCCTACATCTGCAATTCTCCTATCGTTTCACAAACATCCATCTCCATACGTAGAGAGTGATTTTCTATGAGCCTACAGTTCTGAAAATAATAGGTCAACGATGGAGGAGTACTTTCTTGATGCGAGAATGAATGCGAGAAGCCCACCGTTGACCTACAAGTTCGGCTTTTTTTCGAGAATGGGCAGTAGGTTTCGAGATTCCTGCGTTCAATCACATTTATTTGGCATTGCTCACCCCTTATTAACATCGGATCAGTGCGTAGTGTAATTTTCGCTGAATTTCTTAGTTCTGATAGTCTTTTATGATGTAGTTTGATGAACTTAATCGGCATCAATATAATCATATTGATCTTTTTCCTCTGCATCAGCTCCGCACACCATCGGCATGGTTCAGATTTATCGGAAATATTTATGCCTCGTTAAAATTACCACGGCGTTGCTATTCATGAAAATTATTTGATGGACTACGTTCTACAAAGTCCAAAGATTAACAGAAACACGTACGAGGTATCCTATGATTATCCGGACTTCCCTTATGTGAATTTATTATATTTATGTATATTGTTTCAATGGTTAATTAAGAATCTTTATTCTTTATTTTCGTCCAAAACCATGAAAAAGGAGAATCCCTCGCATCGCAATCGAAGCATTGTATTTTCTTACAACATAAGGAGGTTTTATTATAAAAATACCAGAATGGCATCATTCAGACAAGAGATTACAAAACGAACATCCTTCAGAAAAGGTATTACAAAACAAACTTCTGGCAGAGATGGCTCTGTACTCTAAGCACCTCAGCAACGTCTATAGCTAAATGAGTAATATATCCATCTTCTCCATGATGTTATTCTATATCCTAATAACCTGCAAGCAAACATACGCATATTGTAATCTCGAAATGATCCAAAAGACTGCAATGAAGCTGATCTGCACACATCAAGAAATCCATAGTTATAACGCAAACAATAAGAAATTGAAGATCGAAGATACATCAAACATTGTAATGAATAATAACTTACCTTATTATTCGACAATGGTGCTTCACATTTGCTTGGCAGAAGCTAATATAGCGGCGGCGACGGAGACTTGTAAGAGTAATGGTTCGTAGGGGGCGAGGCATAGGCGATTGGTTTCGGAGCGGGAGGAGAGGAAGTAGGCTCTGCTGTGGGAGGAGTAGGACTTACAACAATATGGGTTGGCGGAGGAGGAGATTTGTATTCGTATGGTTTTTCTGATGGGGATGGCGGAGTTTTTGGTGGTTTAGTCACTGGAGAAGTTTTGTGCTCTGGAGCAGGAGGAGTTGGCCATGGTTTTGTTGGTGAAGGAGGAGGAGGAAGGTGTTTGTGAGCTAGCGGAGGCTTAGCATATGGAAAAGTAGTTGGTTTTGGTGGGGAAATCTCCACCTCGGGAGGAGGTGGAGATTTGTACTTGTATGGAGGAGAAACTGGCACAGCCTCTGGAGGAGGTGGAGATTTGTACTTGTATGGAGGAGAAACTGGCACAGCCTCAGGAGGAGGTTTACTTTGCAGTGGCGGTGGTGTCTCCACGACTGGGGGCTTCGGGACGGGTGTGGGTGCAGGGGGCAGCTCAGAATGAACTGGAGATGGAACGTCAGATGGAGAAGGAGGTGATTTATAATGGTAACGCTTCAGAGGTGGCGAGTTATAGGACGAGGCAATTGACGGATTTGCTGAAAAAGTGCAGCTAGCAATCAGAACCAGCAATAACTTGCAAATGAAATACATCCCCGCAAGCACAGCCATCTTCTGCATGGCAGTAGAGAACTCCAAAAGCGAAATGGTTCGTATAAGATGGTTATAGATGATTGCTATATATAGCAATCTCCGGATGCAACGCGGTGGTTGATACTATTGTAGAGTGGGTCTGCCTGTCACTGACATTGTTTCTCTTTTAAAACTAATTTTGAAGTTAAAAGAGTGTTCGTTTGACATCTCGTTAAAATCTGGAAGATATTTGCTTCACGATAGTGTCTCTTTTTTCAAAAGTTTACTGTCTGGAGTCTAACTATTATATATGGCATTTTTACTCAATTGTAAATTTCAGAAATATTTTGATATCCAGTGGTAAACATTAAAGTTTTTATTGATCTCAGGGTTCGGCCCCCAAAATTCCAACACTTACCATCTAGATAAGTTGAGCAAACCATGCCTTTATAATCTAGATAAGTTCAGCAAACCATACCTAGCCAAATTATATATTCCATACGGCAACACTGAAAAATGGTACGTTTAATTGAGGGCACAATGCTGTAATCGTTGATTTTTTATCGTGGTTGGTAGGTAATATTGGCTTTCCATCATTTCTAGTTCGACTTAGAAAATAGTTGAATTTGGGTAATATTTTGATAAAATATTGGTAGGATTTTTAGGAAATCTAAATTATAACGGTCCCATTTAAAGATTTTTAATATTTAGAAATTTTTAACATTTAATATTTATTTATTTTTAATAATGCTGAATCGATTTGCCATTAAAATTGTATTTAAACAATCTCATAATTAGATTAAAAAAAAAAGATTCCAACGAAAAATATGTTTCGAGACAAGTCTGTAGTTTCTGTAGACAACGCCGAAAAAATAATTCGTTCCTTTAGTCTTCTTGTTATCCGCGAAATAATCGGATGTGATTGGCAAAAATTTTCGCCCGAATTTCGTTTGCTCTTTATTGTTATTACCAAAATAGTGGGATGTGATTAGCAAACATTTTCACGTGCAGCACGGATAACGTAATAGAATGAAATGGCCTTTGTTAGCGAGAAATATTATTGGATTTACCCCCAGGTAACTGTTACCTGCATGTGAAAATGTGGAAATAGACAATGCGCGGCGAATCCAATGCGCTTATCTGGCCTCACGGGCGTGAAATGCATCACCGAAAACCCGTCTGGGTTTCTTTTAACAGAAAGCTGCATCCAACCCTACTCATGCAATACTCTTGATAACGGTTACTGCGACCTGGCTGGCTGTCAGGTATGCAAGAAAACGAGAATGTGCAATATTGTCCAGAGGTGGATTGATGGTATAGAGTGTTATTCATGTTATCCACATGGTATAGAGTATTATTCATGGTATCCATATGGATAGTCTCTTTTCAATGAATAAGATGTTGAGGTGGTATTGCTAGCTGGTTAATCATGATATGTGAATTATTTAGAGGTATAATTTTTGTGTTTAAATTTTAATTGATGTAATTTTTGTATTGCTGTCAATGTATTTGCAAGTGCAAGTAAAATAGTGTTAACAGGTGTATTATTTGAGTGGCAAAGCTTTATCTTTAAAAATATTATTTAAGGCCTCAAACAGTGCTAAGAAGTTTCTTTATCCCAATTATCCAAACACGGTCTCACTCCTGAAACTATTCTTGTAAGCTAATTTCTTTAATTTTTCCGTCCTAAAAAGTATTAAAATGGATCATAAATAATATAATATTCCAATCTAAATCAATTTAGGAGTTTAATGTATTATTCTTATTCTTAAAAAAATGGTAAACAAAGAAATAACCATCTAGTAAATTACTAACTCTGTCTCTAAAACTTGTGCACATATTTTTCTTTTAAACAAAGATATACCAAAATTAATTAGTATTTTGAAGATTGTGATGCCTCTAAAATGACTTAGGATAGGTCAACTTATTAGAGGCGTAACTTTTGTGTCAGAACTCCAATAGATGAAATTTTTGTACCCTTAGAAGGTCTTAAGTGTAAAATAATGCTAGGGGATGCATCACTTAAGTGGCAAAGCTATACCCAAAAAAATATTATTTAAAACCTCAAATAAGTCTCAAAAATATTCTAACCCCAATTCCACAAAAACTATCCTAACACTAAACTTACTTTAATAAACTAATTTTTCTAATTTTTCCACCCTATACACATTTAATTTTTCTAACCTAAAAATGTTAAAATAAATGAAAAATAATATAATAATATAATATAAATCAATTTAACAATTTAAATATATTATTCTTGTTATGAAAAAATTTGATAAACGAACAAATAAACCTCAATAGATCGCTGACCATCTCAATAAAGCTTGTGCAGCTATCTATTTTTCAACCAAAAATACATCAAAATTAATCTATAATCTATATATTAGAGTATTATAATACTAACATCACGCTATATATATATATATATATATATATATAGATATATATATATATAATCAAAATTTATTAATGAATTGAATTATATATATAGATATATGATGATGATGATGATAGTGGTTAACGTCCACTAAGACCAAATTGGTCTATCGGAAGTATAATTTTCTTAGTTTTTAATTGTCTGGGTCCTCATCTTTCTTGCCAAGATTGGCGTTGTAGCTTTCTTTTTTTTCTCTACGGTCTTCCAACTTCCTTTATCTTGCATCTCCTTCATCTCTTCTAGTTCTTGGGACATTGGTGTCTTAGCTTCGTGATCTATTGTGTTTGTCCTTTTGAAGATAGTCGGAGAAGAAGTTTGGTCTAGGAGATCTACTTTGTTGTTAAATGAAGATTTATTTTGTGTAGTATTCGAATCCTCATAACTGTTGATGCTTGAGGGGTCGTCGAGTTCTCTTTTTTGTTGTTGGGCGGGGCTTTCTCCCTGCTTGTCTTGAGAGTTGTTTCTTTCTTGTCTGATTTCTTGTGATTCAGAGTTTGTTCTAGATTATTCTTCTTTTATTACAGTGTAGTGTTCTTTCTGTGCTCCTTCCCACCATGTAGATCTATGGTGGTTTTTTCTAGCAGAATTTTTCTTGGAGGCTTTCGGCAATTTTTTGCTAGATCGTCTGTCACAAAACAAGATCAACATCTGAAGAGGACACTTTTATAATCGAGTTTCTGGTTCCACACATAGTCTTTACTTGTTAGGTTTATTTCAGCTAGGAATCTAGCGCTGAAGTCCATTTCCACATAGATGTGTGCATAGATGGTTTTGGCATATTCCTCTATTTCTGGGCACCTGCAGTAAAATTTCCTAATTGCATTTCCAATGACTTTTAGCGAAGAGAGATTCCAGAAATGCAAATATATATATATATAGAATTAAATAAATAAAAAATTCCAATAAATTTGATAAAAAACATGCATTTTTATAAACACAGTTTGAAAGAAATTTAACCACAAGAAACGTAAATCAATTTTTAAGTCATAATTTTAATATACAAAATCTTTTTATTGTATTTATAAAACTTTTCCCTCGGTTGAGATATTATAAGGATTAATCATAATTTTCCATTTGTTTATTGTTTATTTTTTTTTTTTTTTCAAAATTGTTTAAAATAAATGGAAAAAAAAATGTATATATAAAAATAATATAAAAGGGTATAATATTGAAAATATGTTGTAAAATAAAAAAAATTAGATTTTTTTTATAAATCTTAATTTTAATTTTATGAATATTAACTATATGATATTTGAGTTGTATTGTTAGTAAAATAGAAAGTAAAAGAATAGAGAACAAAAGAAGATATAATAAAAATTATTTGAAAATTTTCACTATGATAATATAATAATATTAAATTTGTTATTAAAATAAAGTTACATAATTATAATTTGCATTTATTATGTCATTGTGTGACATATAATCTGCTAAGTTGTATTAGTTTTAAGCGTACATCAAATATTTTTATCTACACCAAAAATATTTAGGTTTGAACTTAGGTTTCGTGGTTATGTATGCCTTTGACGCTTGTCCACCATTGCTATCATATATAAGCTCCAAATCCCAATGCAGCGATAGTACCCCACATATATAATATCATCTCTGGATACTATCACCGACAATGGCCTTTTAAGCATTTCATGTCTACTACAAATCGATAATAGGAACATGCAAGTCCTCTTGTACCAGTTCCTTCTCCACTTACCTCACGAACTCCAGTGGAACCGTTTGGATTCCACTCTCCACCAACGTATGCACTCGGTGGATTGCTCAATTCTGCAGTATCGCCATAGTTTGCGATAATTTAGTCTTTCACTACACTAACTACTTGGGAAGACACTATTTATATTTTAAAGAGTTAGGGTCAGACGCTATGACCTATGATTGTTAATCATGGAAATATGGGTTATATTTTAAATAATTAGGCCAACTACTACATAAATAAATAATTGTGCTAGTGATTTATATTTTTAAAGCATTGGGACAAACACTATGATCGATTCTTAATCATGGATAGTTAGGCCGAGCACTTTATAGTGATTTATAACTTTAAATTGTTGGGCCAAACACTATGATGATGCTTAATTATGGAGAGTTACGCTCATATGCTTTATAATTAATTGTGTAATGGATTTACATTTTAATGAGTTAAGCCCATATGGATGCTTAATCATGGAGAGGTAGGAATAACCACTATGAAAGATGCTTAATCATAGAAATGGGGATTATATTTTAATAATTACGTGAACTACTAAATATTTTTAGTGTAAGTTCATATGATTGGACGACATGGTTGTATTTAATACTTCCTCATGGCATGTCATTATGATTTTACAATCGATAATCTATCTCTACCATCCATGGGATTCATGGAAAGGCAAAGACAAGAAAATACAAATTAATGTCGTTGAGCACGGGATCCCCCAAAGCAAGTTTTGGGGCTTAAAGCTCAAGTTTTGACTAAATCTCATGTAAAGACTTCGCAAGGTGTGGGCGCGGAGCGCGATTATTGTAAATAATTCAGACAGTTGCCCGCCCTCATTTTTGTAATGTAATGTCGGCTTGAGAGATCTACCCATGGTCCACGGACCATGGGATTGTATAAATAGAGCGAGGCTCTAAGTTGTAAAAGACATCGATAAGATAGAATGGAATGACTAACAATGAATTGAGTCTGATCTAAGTATAGGGTGAATCGTTGGGTCATAGAGTACGAGAAGGCTCTATAGTTGAGTGCGCAGAGGCCTAGTAGTGTGCAGCTGAGTGCGCAGGGTGAAGTTGTGTCTGTAACTGATTGAAGAAGTAATAAAGAGAAGTTTCTTATCATTCTGTGTATCTTTTCCTGTTTTATGCATTGAAGTATACTGGGTATGAATTGCAAATTATTGTTTATATGATGCATGAAATTATATGAATATGTTGAATAAGTGAATATATGATAAAGTATCTATTTACGTAACTAACTATTATAAGAAGATAAGTAATATCTGCAGTGTAATAGTGCGAAATTTCCATATCCCCTGGTTAGGGTTGCATGAAGGTGAATATAACAGGGCGCAAAGGCCTCATAGGTCAAAAAGGTGCATGGAGTAACCTACGTGAAGGTATTCACAGTTGGACTAAATCGACCCCTCAGACATCTCAAGGGTGCAAAAACCTGGTTCCAGCATCCCCCCATACTGCTTTGAGTGAGACCTCAGTCCGCGCTCCACGGGTTGTTGCCGAAAGGGCCAGTAGTACAGGGATTTGTTTGGCTAACTAACTCCGAACCTGTGTCAAGCCCCATCAAGCAACCAATGGTTCCGTTGCCAGGACCGAAATCTGCATAGAGATGTCAGATATCACATCATTGGAATCCAACTAAGAAGGAAATTGAAGGTTGGTTGGATAAGAGAATCCATGAGTTCGCGGCACAAGAGAACAGGAATCCGCGACTAACAAAAGAAGAGAAGTTAGACCGCTACCTGTACACAGAGGTCCACAAAATGTTCTTCCCATCTTTCCTCACTGAGTTGTACGAGTGGATCGCGAAGCTACTAGATAGCCAAGCAAGGTGTAAGCTCGACAGTCCTATTTTGTGGACCCCATAATTGGTACACAGATTGGAAGCATCAGAGGATAAGATCGCGTGTGATGTTGATCACTGGCTCAATCAGATTATAAGAGGATTCATTACTGAGTTTGCAGTAGGCACTACGGTAAGCTACAGTGAGGTTGAGCAACGCTTTCTCAAAGGACGAGGTAAGTACGTTAAGTCTCTGAACACTTGGATTAAAATGCTATTGTTTGAAAAGCGGATTATGCGAATACATTGATGTTCAACGCTACGCGAAATGGGAGAATTTACAAAAACGAAGGTAGCGCAGATCTAGAAACTAGCCCCTTAATCTCACCTCTGCGAGGGGACGAGGAAGAGCTCGTGAAGGTCTCACCAAGATGTGTGATCTATTTGATAAGGCAGAGGATCCCGAGCATACCACCCCCACCCACACCACCACCAGCTTCACCGCCTTCACCCCCACCTTCACTCATACCACCTCCACCACCCCCACATTTTGATATGGTGAGCTCAATAAAGTTGCTTGGGTTCAAAGGAGTGGGAAATGAAGATCCGGACCAGTTTTGGTTTGTGGTAAAAGCTGTATGGGAAGCACAGGGAGTGATAGATGATAATATCAAGAAAGCAATGTTGGTTAGTGCTCTACAGGATCGTGCACTAGCCTGCTACATTAAGCACTCTAGTGATCATCTGAATGCGGGAATCATGGCTATCCAAGCTGCACAAACTAGGGAGTTTAGCAGACTGAAGTCAGAAGCGCAGTCAATCATTGGGTTCAAAGAAATTACAATGCTACTAGGTGTTACTCATTGGGAGTTGGATCAAAGGTTGAAGTGCATGATTTTCGAAGCTAATATGACCCTGACAGATGGACAACACTGTGAATGGTTTGTAGCATCACTACCACTGCATTTGAGGAACGCGCTGTCGCATAAAAGGTTGAAAACTTAGGCCGAAGCCTTAGGGACCGTGATGACGCTGCATGAGACCCCCATATAGGATCCTAACCTGGGATTTCAGCAGATCCACGCGCAGTTGAAGAACCTATGCCTTGAGATGCAGAGTCTAAAACAGGACACGACAGTTCGACTAGAAGCACGTGAGGAAGTGTGGTGCATAAAATGTAAGGCTCAGTGACTTGATAAGGACCACTGCCCGGTATTAGCGAATTATCTCGTAGGAGGAGGACCGATGCCGGTAAGGCCAGAAGCGTAAGCAGGACCGAGTGCAACGCCTGCCTTGTGCTGTGTAATTTGTCAAATATGAGGCAATCATGCTACAGACAACTACCATCTATTGCAAAAGTACACACAGAATTCAAAACAGTTGTTCTGTAATTTATATAGATCAGTAGGACATGATGAGCGCACCTGTAGAAGTTATGAGCTAATGAGGGATAAAACTCCTACCTACAGGGTTCAGGCTGAAATGCGGCCCCTAGACCAGAGCGCAAGGATGGCATGGGCCTGATTCCAGGGGCACGGATGAGGCCGAGGTGGAGGAGGACTTGGGAGAGGTCGCAGACAGCTGATATGCTACAATTGCGAAGGTCCAGGGCATTATGCCCATGATTGTACAAACCCAACGCGTCCATCATGTCTATATTGTACCGTGTTTGATCATGAGATGGAGGATTGTCCCACACTGATAGCTAGGTTGCACAATAAGGGAGCGGTCCAACCTCCCTCGACTCAGAACCTACAAAGGATGAGGTCTGAGCCGTGCGAGGAAGATCCAAATGTAAAAATTGTGCTTCGAAGTGGGATTACGATAGGAGAGGATAAATGCAAACAAGTTGAAGATAGTACTTGGGTTTGCAAGGCTCCGATGAAAGAACCTGAGTCTGATTTGGAGCTCGCTAAGGAAAGCTTCATGGAAGCTAGGAGGAGCTTCAATGATTCAAAGGCATGCGATGTATGTCAAAGAACGGTCAAGCCATTGCGAAGGGACGAGATGTGGTTGCAACCCTTTGAAAAATGGGCAATCGACTTTGTAGGACTCATCAAACCACAAGGAAAGACAGGCGTGCGATATATTATTACTGTGACTGAATACCTGACACATTAGGTAGAAGCACAACTAGTAAAAGATTGCATAGTTGCAACGGCTGTGAAGTTTATGTTTGAGCATGTACTCACACGATTCAGTTGTCTAAAGATCTTGATGAGCAATCGTGGTACACATTTCTTGAATGAGATGATCTGCGTGCTGATAGAAGAGTTTCAGGTGTATAATCAGAAAAAGATGTCATATCACCTACAGGCTAACGGGACCGTAGAAGCATTTAAAAAAGTTTTCGAGACTACGCTAACAAAAGTATGCAATGTGCAACGGAGTAATTGGGACCTGCGTGTCCCCGCAGTATTATGGACTTACAGGACAACATGCAAGAAACTCATGGGACAAACGCCCTTTAGGCTGGTCTATGGAGTGGAAGCCGTAATGCTGATGGAATATATCGTGCCTAGTATGCACATAACAACGCTCACAGGCATGTCAGACCATAGAGCCCTGGAGGAGAGGCTCGCGCAGTTGGAAGAACTCGAAGAAGAACCATTTTTGGCAGGATTTCATCAGCAGGTACAAAAGCAGCGTGAATAGGCATGGCATGGTCGACATATTAAGTTGCGCACATTTAAGGTGAATGGTTTGGTGTTGTTATACCATAACAAGTTCAATAAATTCTCGGGGAAACTCCAAATGCATTGGATAGGACCATATGTTATTGAGGAAGTCATAAAGGGTGGCACGATGCAGCTGGTAAAACTAAATGGTGAACTCCTCCCCGAAAAAGTAAACGGTGTCGGTTGAAGCCTTACACAAGTGGCCCCGCCATCTTACTAGCTGAAGGAGATACAACAGGTAGCGGTTTAGTGCGTTGGCAACCTTGTAGTGTTCCGAGCACAGTTGGAAGGTCTTAACGCGAAGATCTCTACACTAGCAGAGTGACTCGAGGGCGAGTGACCATGTTTTTGTTGGGGTCTTATTGGGCATGGGATCCCCCAAGGCAAGTTTTGGGGCTTAAAGCCCAATTTTTGACTAAGTCTAATGTAAAGACTCCGCGAGGTGTGGGCGTAAAGCGCGAAGATTGTAAATAAGTCAGAGGGTTGTCCGCCCTCATTTTTGTAATGTAATGTCGGCTTGAGAGATCTACCCATGGTCCGCAGACCATGGCATTATATAAATAGAGCAAGGCTCCAAGTTGTAAAAGACATTGATAAGATAGAATGGATTGACTAACAATGAATTGAGTTTGATCTAAGTATAGGGTGAGTCATTGGGTCGTAGAGTATGAGAAGGCTCTGCAGCTGCGTGTGCAGAGGCCTAGTAGTCCGCAGCTGAGTGCGCAGGGTGAAGTCGAGTCTGTAACTGATTAAAGAAGTAATAAAGAGAAGTTTATTATCATTCTGTGTATCTTTTCTTGTTTTATGCATTGAAGTATATTGGGTATGAATTGCAAGTTACTGTTTATATGATGCGCGAACTTATATGATTATGTTGAATAAGTGAACATAAGATAAAGTATCTATTTACACGAAGATAACTAACTATTATAAGAAGATAAGTAAGATCCGCAGTGTAACAATGCGAAATTTCCACAACCCCTGGTTAGGGCTGCGCGAAGGCAAATACAATAGGGCACAAAGGCCTCACAGGTCAGAAAGGTGGGCGGAGTAACCTACGCGAAGGTGTTCACATTTGGACTAAATTGACCCCTCACACATCTCAAGGGTGCGAAAACCTAGTTCCATCATCCTCCCATACTGCTTCAGGTGAGACCTCAGTCCGTGCTCCATGGGTTGTTGCCGAAAGGGCCAATAGTACAGGGATTTGTTTGGCTAACTAACTCCGAACCTTGGTCAGGCCCCATCAAGCCAACAAATGCATAAAAAAATACTTGTATTCATAAAATTATCACATACACATTAACCAAGCTTCCACTCTCGGCACTTCTGGTCTCATACCTTCATAAACATTACAATGATCCAATCACAAGTATATAAAGCCCAAACGTACTAAATAAGGAATCATGTTATTTCTAATTGAATTAACTTAACTCCAACTAATTGTTCCATGCAAACTCACTCTAAATTAGAATTTTACAAATATGGAGTGAACTCGAACTAACTCACACTGACTCAAATTAACTCACGCTCTTAATATAGACTGCATTGCATGTGGAAATAATTATTTTTTCCAACGCTACACACTTAGTTACAACCATATAACTCAAACATGACTCAACTATGGCTGGTAATCTCACAATAGAAACTTGGATCAATCATCACTTAAACATGTATGTTGGTCTAAGTCTTAGTTAGTCTTACAATGACTCAAAAATTTTACAAATTTGTATTTTTTTTGTTTCTTGCAGATTCTATACTCTAAAAATTATTAATTATTTGTTGCACTTTCTTGTTGTAGGCTCCATAATTATTCACTCACAGTTGTTGCAATTTTTAGATACCATTTTGGGATTCAACTGCGTTAAGTAAGTCATTCACGTATGACCATTTCCATGAGAGGTAGTTGTAACTGACTAATTTCTCATGATTTTTGAATAGTTCACTTAGCACTCATTGCATCGGGTGATGCTCACAGGGGTGAAGAAGTGGGATTGAAACTAGTGAAATGAATCACATAGCATCAATCATCACTTCCGGGGCTTGCACCGGGTAACCAGGACTTCCGAGGAGGTCACCCATCCCAGAACTCCTCTGGCTCAAGCGCGCTTAACTGTGGAGTTTTCCCCACAATCAAGCCCACTTAGCTTGCTACCACATTTGCAAAACCTTAGCAAGTATTGTGCCTCATGAACCATTCAAGTAGAGAACTTATCTTCTCTTCTATTTAATGTTGTTGAGAACTTCTGGAAACCTGTGTATTTTTTTTAGGAGCCCAATGTTTCAGGTGAATAATTCACCCGTATCTAGGGGTAAGAAGCTTGACTGAATATGGGTTAAGTTTTCACCCAAAACATCGGGCTCTTCAAACAAAATACACAAGTTCTATAAGTTGTCAACAACATTATGTTACTGACTGTGGAAAGATTCAAAGATTCATTCAACCATGGATTGGTTCCACAACTTTTCATCTTCAAGTTGTCTTCTTCGCTCTTCTTCTTGTGCTTCATACTCCTGATCTTTATTCTCTCATATTTCTTGATAGAAGAACATGATTGCTTCTTGACTCCATTGTTGAAAAATAGTTTCAATGCTTTCTTCTTCGTCTTTAGAAACTTTCATGTCTTTCTCTTCACTTTCATCGTCAAGTACTCCTTCTTTCTGCTCGTAATCTACACACTCAAGATCATCATTAGTCTTACATGTAAAATCATAATCAGTGTCATTTTTCTCATTCACCATTTCATTTAATTCTTTAATTCTAGATGATTCTTTTAGACTGTCATCAATTTTTTCAATTGGATTCTCAATCCATTCTTCAATGAGCTTCAAATCCGCATAAAACTTATCAATAACTTTGATTTCAACTTTAGCTATCATGCCATTTTGAACACCTACATATTTAAAAAAATGGCTAAAAACATCTTCATAATGCTCTACAGTGACAACTTCCTTCTCTTCCTCTTCATTTTTTGCATTCTCTTCAACTTCTTTACAAACCTATGTCACTACAAACAAGTTTCCTTCCACTTGTCTTGCAGACACAACTGGGCTTTTCTCACCAAATAACAACATATCAATGTTCTCCTTCTGTTGCATCATGTGCAACTAATCATCACGAGTTAAATTATCTTCATTAAAGGTAATATTAAGATAATTTTTATCCACTCTATTGTGGGATATCTGAGCATGCATGTGCTCATTAACAATTTCAACTTAACCAAATTCATCAGTTGTGGTTGGATTTAAAAATTCACATCTCACTTTGTAGTCATTATCCACATGTGTTTCATCATAGTGGGATTCACCATCATCTGCACTATCCATGTTATAGTGGAGTTCTTAAGAATCTCTACGGTATTGCTCTGTTCATATATAGAGGCTTCAAATTTTCTCTTTGCAGTTTTTGTCATATCTTCTTCATCCATATGCATGTCTACATAATGGGTTTCACTTTTAAGTCTTCATGACCATCACCGACTTTCAAGTGGGATTCTCAAAGCTCTGTTGTCCTCCCATAGTCTTGCTCATCTAATCTCGGACAAGTGCCTAACTTCTCTATTAATTCTTCAATAGATTGTGACAAATTTTCTACGACATGTCACTTTCCTTTGTACCAAACTCTGCATCCACGATCTTTCATGCCTCCAACAATGTAAACTTTGAAACGGGAACTCTGGCCGAAAAACCCCAAAAAAACATCAAAAACAGTGCTAAAAACGAAAAGTGTGTATACTGGAACGATGTTTTTTTTTTTAGGTGTCAATTTTGAACGTGTTTTAAAAATGGCAGTGACTACAAAATTTACTACGAAATTTTCGTGCAAAATATAGATTCAAAACGAAAGTGTTGATACTGGAATAATGATTTTTTTTTTTAGGGTCAATTTTCAAACTTTTTAAAAAATGCTAATAAAACCAATTTTTTATGTCTCAAACAAAGTTAAATTTTAAGGAAAAAACACATTAATGTTTCTGGTAGAATATCATTTTTCTTTCCTAAGTATAAATTTAACATGTTTTCAACCACAACATGCTAGATACAAAAGAAATTGAAATTTTTTCAACTATAAAACTAAAAAAACATGACATTATGAACAAATTATATCACTGAATGAATTCAAAAGTCTTTATTTGTATACTGAATAAAACAGACTTTATATCTCTAATTTGATATTGCATTGTAGATATTTAAACAATAAAATTTATCATACTTAAAACATAATCCAACAACATAAAAATGCTTCATAACTTCTCATTTAACAAAATATGGAAAACATTAATTTTATTTGAAGATACGATGCATACATCAGTTATATAAACTGTCTTAAACAATTATTCAAACTCAATCACCCAATAACCGTGGGTAGGCCGTCGTCGTGCCCCCTTCCCCCAACCCATTACCGATATTTCCCATTCACCCATGCCCTCTTCCCCCTTCTGCCCTACCCATGCGCCAGCCCTTGCTACCCCCAACTCACCCACCCATGCACCACTTCCGCAACTCTTCCTTCCCTACCCCACAACTCTCCTCCCCATAAGCCCACCCCTTAACTCCCATTCCCCTCCAATCTGAACTCCTCCCCCCCTTCCTTAACGCCGGCCCCATGGGCCTCACGCCCTACCCCCCTCCACCCTACCCTTACCCCTGCCCCCTACCTTCCCCCACCCCCCGCCACCCCCTTACCCCTTACCCTACCCCCCCCCCCCCCCCCCAACCCCCCTGCCACCCCCTACCCCCCCCCACCCCCACCAACCCCCTGCCACCCACTACCCTACCCCTTACCCCCCCCCGCCCTTCCCCTTCCCCTTACCCCCCCCCACCAACCCCCTGCCACCCCCCCCCACCCTACCCCTACCCCTACACCCCCCTCTCCCCCCACCCCCCCCTTACCCCCTTACCCCCTACCCCTACCCCCCGCATTCCCCCACCGCCCCCTCCCCACCCCGCCCATCCTCGGCCCCCTCCCCGGCCCCGGCCCACCCCACCCCGCCCACCCCGCCTCCCCCTCCAGAATCAGTCAGTTGAACTACATATATATATTAAACTATTAAATTTTTTACGACCATCCCTGTTTACATTTTCATTAACGGTAAGATACATCTAAAAGCCCAAAAAACATTCTATGGTACGTCAAATTCCAAACCTGTTTCTAAACAAATTGATTTAATTGAGATGTGGATACCTAACAACACTGATTTAATGTATATGCCTATAGTAATAAATTCGTGTTTTGAATTATTATGTTTATATTTGAAAAACAATTGTTTAAATAGGAAAATCATACTATGTAATATCATCATATGTAATGTGATTCCTTTCTCCTCTTCTGTTCATCCTGGCTATGAACTCTTTAAGTCTTCACATAAACAAGGTGGTCTCAAAAGATAGGTGTAGGCCAGTCAAGATCTGTAGGGATAACTTGATTTCGCACAACCTTTTTGTTTATAATGTGCTCATTTTCGCAATGCTCTGCAGGGTATCGTGGTTTTGACTCTATGACATCCTTAATAGATTCCAAAGTGCTACCGGGTTATATATAAACAAGGATAAATCTGTCCTCTTCCACAACGATATCAATATGGAAATGGTGAATTGGATCTCTGAGTTGTTTGGAATAGAGTCGAGGCCAATAAAGGATGGTTTAAAGCATCTGGGTTTTCAGTTAAAAGCCAAAAGTTACTCTAAAGCGGACTGGCAGTGGATGATAGACAGATTCTACAAAAAGATCTCGGCCTGGGAATACAAGTGCTTATCCCTGGCATGAAGAATTATTTTAACTCAAGTTGTATTGTCGCAACTGGGTGTATACTGGGCACATATTTTCTTCCTCCCTGCATGTATCATCCATAAAATGAACAATATTTCTGCAAATTTTATATGGAGTGGTAAATTGCATCAGAAAAAATATCACCTTTCTAAGATGGAAAAGATCGTTGTGCCCAAGAGCTTAGGAGGTTGGGGATTATTGGATTTGAGGGTATTTGGTAAAGCACTCCTTTGCAAGTTTCTGTGGAGAGGGATCTTTGGGGAACGGTCGTGGAGCATCACTATAAAAAAGAAATATATGAAAGGAAGGGACATGGAGTAAGGGTAGGATTGGAGCCATTTATGGATCAACTATTTGGCTAAGTTTTCACAAAATCGAGCAATACTTTTTAAAGAATTTGAAGTGGAGATTACAATTTGGCAGCAATATATTTATTGGTATAGATCCCATCATGGGTGGCCGGGAGAGCATATCCATTCCCGAGAAGCTTCTTATTTATTTCCACAGAATTGTTTTTTTTACTTGGGACAAGCTCATATCAGCATGGCAAGGTCCAAATCCCATTTGGAAAGAGGCCATTGATATTGGCATGCCGGATTCTATGGCTGGGCTTTGGAACTCCGTCAAGGAATCTCTCAAAAGCTATGGCTTTCATCACTCAAGGACTGTCAACTATCTGATTTGGTCGGTTCCAAATGCAAACATGTCGGTTCAAGTAAAAGACATTTACATAGATTTGATTGGATCAAAGGTCCCTCACTCTAGCTCGATTTATCCACCGCTCTTATGGAAGACAGGATGCCCTCCGAAATTAATATTTTTCTCGTGGCTTGTGTTCCACAATAAAAATTTGACATGGGAGAATTTGAGGAAAAGGAATTGGCATGGGCCGAGCAGATGTGCCATGTGCGATTCCCATGAGGAATCCAATTATCACATGTACTTCCAATGCCAATCTATGATGCAAATTTGGCAGGATCTGGCAAATCTATATGGTTTCCCTCTCATTGTTTTTGCTTCAACTCAGGCAGCTTTTGATTGGTGGAGTGGGCAAAGAGACTCATGGAGGCCCATGATTATTATTGTCCTATGGTGTGCTTGGAAATGGAGAAATAGCAAAATTTTCAATGAATCAAAGATCCCCCTCAAGTCAATATTGCAACATATCATTTCTTTCTATGATTCTATGCCAAAAAAGCTACCCAAAATGAAAAAAGGCAACAGTAAAGAGAAGGTGTGCTTCCGCTCAGGAGCCCCAAGGGCATTTTTTGATGGTGCTGAGCAACAAAAAATTTGTGGATGCGGGGTTCACATCATAATGGACAGGGATCTTCAATACTTTATTTCTTGGAATGGAGGGAAGGGCACTAATGGTTTGGCTGAGGCAAGGGCTCTAGCGGGTCTTCTCGCTTTTTGCATCTTTTTTTATATTCAGGCTATTTCTATTTTTGGTGACTCCAAATCTGTGATTGATCATGTCTTGGGAACGAGCCACATCAGGAGGCCCCACCTAGTAGGTTGGTTGGACAGAATCTTGTTCTATTGGGGACTCATGAAAGACAGCTCCATTCAACACATCTGCCGTGCTCAGAATCAACAAGCTTACTGTCTGTCAAAGGAGGGTTTGCTCCTTGGTATAGGTACCTGGTCCTTGAAGATTATATACGGTGAGAATTCTTGTATCATCCAGGACTTCTCTATCCCTGGATGCTGACGTTCCTATGGTTATTTTCAGGAGTTTTCTCTATCATCTTTTATTTTTTAATCTTTGTACATGTTGTGGTATATGGATGCCCAGCAATCTCTTTTGATCTAGTCTTCATATCTGATATCGTTTGGTATGTGACGCATATATAAATGGTATTTGTTTATGTCTGAAAGTTTTTTGGAATAGCTCTGACGGTTTTTTTCCTCATGGGGGAATCATTCCTCAGTCTTTGCTATCAGGTTTTGTCTTCAAAATCAAGATCCTTCAGCTTCTGATAGCTATTTTTTGTACTATCTCGAACCTTTATATATTCTCAATATAATACAATGAAGCTTTTTCGTTCTGAAAAAAAATCAGATGTAATGTGATTATGTTATACTTTTAAGAGACATGGATTAAAGCGTAACTCAGAACCGAAGATACGCATATGGTAACCAATATACATCAACTCTATTTATTCATTTAGTTAGGTCAATGAACATTTCAAACACTAAGAAGTTTGAAGTTTGAGTTAGTGATGAGACTTATTTTCATATTATTTGTATTTTTTTACACTTTTAGAAGGTATAGATTACACTTTCATAAATTTAAACCAAAATAAAATTACCACAAATCAATTCCAAAAACAAAAATTATTAATAAACATTACCATTTCTTTTTATTACCACCCATGGCGAGTAATGACTTTTCTTTTCATTACCAATAGCGAGTAATGACTTTTCTTATTCACTACAGCGAAAACTTGGATGTCAAACATAAAAATGTTTGTGGTGTGTGAGGAGTGCATCGGACGAGTTGACATAAAATTACCACAAATCAATTCCAAAAACAAAAATTATTAATAAACATTACCATTTCTTTTTATTACCACCCATGGCGAGTAATGACTTTTCTTTTCATTACCAATAGCGAGTAATGACTTTTCTTATTCACTACAGCGAAAACTTGGATGTCAAACATAAAAATGTTTGTGGTGTGTGAGGAGTGCATCGGACGAGTTGACATTGTAATATGGATCTTCAAGCCAAGGTCTTAAATTTCAGGCTTAGCCTGAGCTTAAAACCCTCTGCCATCTCCAGGGCAGGCTGGCTGTTATTGCTTTCACATTTACCAGAATGTTACCACAGGTGCAACAGTGAAATGATTTTATAGGGACAAATAGCCACAGGAGTTGACGTTGATATAAAACTACTGCGCTGCCGAGGACAAACCACTGGAGTTATCTCTTTCGTTAGACATGACTATCATAAGACACTCTAGCGGAAGGGACAGTGCATGAAACAGATACACATGGGAAAATCTATGTATCTGAAAAGCTGCAATAACATTTCAGAAATTAGAAATATCCACATAGCTACATTAACGATTGCTACGAGCAACTAAAAGATATTAGGACAGTGAGAAAGGGAGGAGTTCCTTCACAAAACCATATCGAAAATTATGAAAAGAGATCCCGACTTTAATGTCTAGACAAATGCAAGGAGCACAGCACAAAACAACCATTTGTTTGTCTTAAATAAAATTTATATTAACTGGTTTTTTTAAGAAAAGATCCGAAATCTCAAATTACTAGTTGCTGCAGCAGAAGCCTCTGCGTGCATGCAACAGTGTACATCAAAAACGTGGCTGAAGAATCCAAAAGATACACGGCTTAAGAGATCTGGTAAACATTATATTAACATAAACATCGATCGAGTAACAGCCGAACAATATTTGAAATTGTTTTGATTATGATGGGGATCTGCTGATTGAGATAAATGAACTGCCTGGATTGCTTATACAGACAAAGCAATGCAAGCGAGCAACAAAATACCCGTAGTAGTCGATTCTTCTCCCCACACTGTACACTTGAATATTGTCATGTTGTTGCATTTGATTATGCTTTCCACCTTTTTCTTCAATTTGGGCTTCTCCTTCCCGTATATTGATCTCCTGGAAACCATCTCCGCACTGTGTTTACTGATCTGAACTGACACTAATAAGCACAACCAGCAACAAAAAAATGAGAATGGATAATCATACTAATTCATACATATATATATATATAGTATGATGAATACAGAGATACGTTGGAAGGATCACAGCCGGTCCTACATTTGGGTTTTGGCAGGGGATGATGCATGAACTTATGACATGTCCAAACTTTGCCATCAAATCTAAATGATTGCAATGCTGAATAGGATTCGTTGTAATGCCAAGATTTCTGTTCGGGCGCATAGTAAATATAAGCAAGGTATTCGACTTGAATGTTTAATCAAACCTGCGGGTCGATTCCGGGAATCGACCCGCCACCGGTCGGGCGCCACCCCCGCCCCGCCCCGCCCCGCCCGACCGGCGGCGGGTCGATTCCCGGAATCGACCCGCAGGTTTGATTAAACATTCAAGTCGAATACCTTGCTTATATTTACATTCAAGTCGAATACCTTTACATTGGATTTGTATGAACCGTGAGAAGATTTAAAACTTCCTTTTCATTTTTCACAGAAGCAATCAGTATTGACCGAGTGCAAGGTATTCGACTTGAATGTTTAATCAAACCCCGGTCGATTCCGGGAATCGACCTGCCCCCTGTCGATTCCGGGAATCGACCCGCCGCCGGTCGATTCTGGGAATCGACCCTCTGCCGGTCGAGGGGGGCGGAGCGGCCCGGGGGTGGCGCTGCTTAATTATCTTGCACTAATAAAGTGCAATGATATAAATAGATATAAATGATATACAGTGTGTGTTGCATTTCTGTCTTCCAATTCTCCATAACACAAGTTTTACTTGTTGAATCTAATTACATAATTAGATATTTACAGCGGCGAACCAAATCCGATGTGTAAAGTTTGTGCAATGATATAAATAGATATAAATGATATACAGTGTGTGTTGCATTTCTGTTTTCCAATTCTCCATAACACAAGTTTTACTTGTTGAATCTAATTACATAATTAGATATTTACCGCCGCGAACCAAATCCGATGTGTAAAGTTTATCCGATATGGAAGATCAAAGAGAAAGAACGAGTAGGAGAAGCGAGGATGATGGAAGAAGGCCAAATACCTCCGCCTCACAGCTCAATAATACTGTACACAATTCGCAGGAGCATTTCTTTGGTAATCATAGCGAGGAGGTTGCTACCCAGACAGAAGATATTGCACTAGTAAGAGTATTGCCTGTTGGTCCACAGGATCAGACGGTTAGAGAGGAAGCAGTGAATGCGATAGAGATTGATGATTTTAACCAGATAGGGTTATTGCAGCGCAATGTGGACGATATAGAGGATTTCCAAATAGAGTTAATTTCAGCGCTTGCCTTTGGAAGTTATAGGGAACATCCTTCTTCTCTGGTTGACTTAACGCTTCCTTTTGTCTTTATAACAACAGAAAATCTGGTCCGGGAACAATTAATACGCACCATAAGGATTTCGGAGCGCCACATAAATAATTACAATAATATCACTTCGTCCTGCCCAATTTGCCTTTTTGATTTTGAAATGGGTGAAGAGGTATTTCAACTGGAGTGCGGCCACATTTCTCATCGCAGGTGCCTTTCTCAATGGTTTTGGTATGGTAATACCTGTCCACTCTGCCGATACCAAATACGTAGATAATTTTATTGGGCATTCGATGATGGTTGGGAGACCTGAATGGATATTAATTTCTTTAAGAATTATGTAATTTTTATTCTTTGAAGATTCAGTGGTGTCGACATAATTAATAGTATTTTTTTATATTTAATTGATTTCGAAATGACATGGTTACATTTCATTTAATAGAAGTTGAAGTTGTGATTTAATTTTACTATATGTGAATTGTAAGATAGGGCACTGCTCATGTTACCACTGTTGTTTTATTGAAAGTTGAATTTCTGTCATTTATTCTTTGTTGTCTAATACTTCTGAAAATAATGCATGAACGCTTGTAATTTGAATTCATTGATACCATCATCGATCATATATATCCAGTGAAAAATGAACCTTAGAAATAATCATGATGCATGAGATCACATTTTTGTTAAGTTTTTTATTTAAAATATTTATTAAAATCTATAACGCTGATTATAATTCATATGAGTATTATTAATATAAAATATTTTAAGGATATTTGCGGGTTGTAGACACATTGGTGAAAAGTTTTAATTCTACTGTCTTTTTGGGGTAGGGGTCATATTAATGAAATAATATGATTAAAGGTAACAATTAAATATGTGAAGTTCGATTAAAGATTATTTTACATCTATTTTATTTTATATTTATATGTATTATGTTTTTATTTAGAAAAAAAGAAAAAAATTGTAAATTGATATAGGAAGTGAATATTTTTAGTATTATTAAGGGCAAGGACTTGCTTAATCTAGTATGTAGTAATTCCTAGTAAGTTTACATTTTCGCTTTTATATATAAAAATGTTGAAGAAAGCAGGGATAATTGTAGACCATAACACATGGTAAGTATATTTATTTACCTCTTATTCCTCATTACTTTTATGCAAACACTTGATTCAATTATGGTTGGCAATAACTAATGATAAATATTAAGCTATTATGGCACATTTTCAAGGATTTTAATTTTTTGTGGTTTCAAAAATATCAGCCGGGGCGGCCCGGGGTAGGGCACGGGGGTAGGAGTGGGTGGGGGCTAGGGAAGGGTACAGTTGGGCGGGGGGTGGGCGCAGTGGCGAAAAAATATGAGCCGGGGGGTAGGGCACGGGGGTAGGAGTGGGTGGGGGCTGGGGAAGGGTACAGTTGGGCGGGGGGTGGGCGCAGTGGCGAGGGGCGGCTGCGGGGAGGGGTTGGGGGGTCTAGGGGGTTTGGGGGGATTGGGGGGGGGCGGGGTTTGGGGAGAGGGGGGGCGGGAGTGTGGGGGGACGGTAGGGGGTAGGGTGAGGGAAGGGGAGAGGGGCCGGGGGGGAAGCTTAGGAAGCTTCGTTCAAACAGAAAATTCAGCTGAAAACAAACATCTAGCGTAGCATGCAAAGGATGGACCACGAAGAAATACAGAGTTGGCGAGCGAAACAAAGAGAAAACACAGATTTGATGGATGCAGGGAGTACAATAACTTGGTAATCATATCGAGGGATTTGTTATCATCATCATTTTCGGAGATTGGATCAGGCGTGTTACTTTAATTATTAATGTGTAGTGAATCCAGGCAAGAGATCTCTCGTGAGAGGAATAAGTTAATGGGGCCGGGGCTTCAATGTAGTCGTCAGGGGGTTGTGGGGGGCGCATGGGTAGGGGCTCGCCCATACTTGCCTAATTGTGCACTTAGCCTCATTATCTCTCATCTGACCTCCCGCTCGCCCATCGACCCGCCTGCCCCTTAGAGGTGGCTGGGCAATTTTGATTATACAAATAAAAAATTTATGGTATATTTTTGTTGTTAATTTAAGTTAATATGTTTTTTTATTTACTAATTTATGTGTTTTTTTTAGGAAAATGGCATCAAGGAAAATTTTTGTGAATCTTTCTGGACCAAAGAGTCTTAAAGGTGTATCTTCAAAAAACATTGGTGAACAAACTCCACCTGAGCTCATGCCTACAAATATTTCAAGTGCTTTAAGTGATAAGAAGCTAATCTCAGATTGGAAAAGTTCAAAAGAGGTGAAATTTCCATCAAGAGTTTGGTATGTGAAAGAAAGAGAGAGCACAACTGTGATTTTCGCATTGATTTTTAAGTTAATTATTATTTTTTGAAAAAAAAAATTGTTATTATTATTTTTTTGACATGAAATTCATAAAAAAATTTAGTTAATATTTTTGTATAAAAATTGTCATTTTGACATGTTAATTCTAGGAAAAAATTATCAAAACGTTTAGTTTTTTTGTTATATTTATGTTAAAAATGGTTATTTTTATGTCCATTGTTAAAAAATGTTGTTTTTTTAGAAACAATTATTTCATGTGGATTGAAAAATTAATTAAGGATGTATAAATATTATCTAAAATTCAAACTATCGACTTTCTAATTTAAAAATGCAAAACAATAAAAACCCCCCTAAAAAAAAAAATTAAGATAGAGAACAAGAAAATATGAATAAAATGACGACTTCAAAAACTATCAAATTTAGAAAATATTTTTTTACATTTCACACACTAGAAAATTAAAAGTCAAAAAATAGGTCTTTTAAAAAAAGGGTGTGATGCAGAATACTCACTTTTTAAAATCAGCATGAAAATCACTACCATTCTAAAACTTGATTATCCTTGAACATGAAAAAAAATTAAAGTTCCAAAAACCATGTTCTAAAAAAAACATGTGTATTCTGCATCACCACTTTTGAAAATCGGGTCATTTTTTTGCTATCTCTACGAAACGGGTAACAGTATCAGTTCCCGTTTCAAAGTTTACATTGTTCTCCTTGAAAGATGTAGATTTCTCTACCTTGCACATAAACTTCTCATCCGATGTCTATTTTATAAAATCAAATACGAAAGCATTGCATATGACTTATTAGACTGATATTCAATTAACTCTTTACCTTGAAGAAAAGTTTTCATTCTGACAACCCACAAATCAAAATTTTTAACCAGTAAACATAGGAGGTGGTAGCAGATCCACGCTACACCAATCAGCCTTGATTTCCCTTTCGTCTTCTTCTAGAATTATTTTTGATATGTGCCCTCATAAGTTACAATATTCACCCAAACAATACTATCATTCTTGACAAAATAGAAAACTTTACAGATAAATAGACCTTTTCAAAACCCTAAACTCTTTTTCCAATAATTTTTTTTTCCTTAAAAAAAAATCAAGAATCACTCTAAAAATCTCCCTCAATATGACAAAAAAAAAAATAAAAAAATCTCTCAATATATATTTGAGGAAATTTTTTTGATAATTAAAAAAAAACTTTTAATAAATCCAAAAGAAAATAGAATCCTTAATAACCATCTGATATCTCCAACCATTAGAAAAAATATTTTAAATAAACGAGCCTCAGAAAACACTTTTTTTAAATCTCGTTCAATAACAATTCTTTAATGACTTTTAACCTTTAACAAGACACCCTTTCCAAATTAAAACATTTAATTTTATGACCAAACCTTTTTATCTCATACGAGGCTTGACTTCTCCTTATCCTTAAGAGAAAACCTATGCATAAATCTTTTGTTTTCAAAAATTTGCTCACTGATTTGAAAAAACATATCTCTAAAACTTTAATAATTACAATTTTTTTTTTTCGAAAACGACCGTATTGTAGTCTTCGCCTTACACCATATGCATGCCTTTGACTCTACGTGGTCGTGATTTGTGCTGCCAATTTACTTTTCATGTCCAGTCAGATTCGTGCTTCCAATTGGATAATGCGATTGTGAATTTCTTGTGTGTTAGTAACGCAACTTAGGGAGATTTTTTCATTAAAAAATGCGTTCATTATAGTGATATAAAGTACACTTTCTAAATATGTTCTATAGAACCAGAGTTTTAGAAAAAAAAGGTTTCAAGCGGACAACTAGTAGAGCCATGTACAAACATAATTATCTTCGCACCAAAATAAGAGAAGACTCATTAAGAAAGAAAACGAGTAGAGTTAAACAAAAGACAAAATGTAAGTAGATAGATGAAAATTGTAACTGAGCGCAGAGTTTACCCCCATTAAAGCATGATTTTTATAGGTCGCAACAAACTGTTAGAGTCAAACACTTGGAAGTGGATCGAGCGCGAGGCCACACATCATCCTGTGTTGGACAAAACATTGGCCTTGTTGTCTTTTTCATGGAATATATGTGAATAAGAAATCTTCGTGAAGGCCAAAGACAATGCACTGATCCTCTGTTGCCAATTAAAGAGAGCGGGTGTCTGTAATTTGCATGTGTCATTTGCCCAATCAACAAGAAAGATAGAGTCTCGAAAAGTAACGATCCTTTTAGTCCAAGATAGTTAGCACAAAATAGGACACCCAATAAAGTCAAAATTTCAACCTTGGTATTTGTGCCAGTACTGTTATGCCAGAAGAACCTATAATATAGGACAAGGTCCATATGAATCACCATACCATTGCCACAGGATTTAAATGAGCTGGTTCCATTGAAGAAAACAACAGGGGAGACATAACACACATCCTTGGGTATATGAGGGGAACAAGGTGTGTTATGAACCACTGTAGAGAACTCCTTATAGAACTCCACAATCGAGAAGCATGTCCTACGAATATCCGACATAACAGAGTCAAATATATGTGCATTGAGAAGTTGAAAATAATTAATATTATATTGTATTAATGGAGAAATGGTTACATGGTTGTAACGTAACTCCTTAAGTCAGGATTAGTTCCTAGGATCTAGGAGTTTGTTCTCACCTCCCTATTCTTTTGAGATGTATTTTTTGTATTATCTTTGGTTAATTGAATATGAGAGTGTACGCTCCAGTTTGTGCAATCTCCAAGTGTAGATTTCTCACTCGTGAGCTACTCATTAATTCAATTCATGTTTTTCTTTCCACTTTTCTGAAATGGTATCAGAGCTCAGATCTGGTGAGCCTAATTTACCTACGGAGCCTTATTGGCTACATTAGAGCCCTAGTGGCTACAGAGCCTTTGTGGCTACAAAGCTTTTGTGGCTACAATGTCACAGTGGCAACATAGGAGACACAGTGCTCACATTTTTGTAGTCTAGGTGGTCAAGAGTGACGTACCTTACTCATAGAAGAAATTTATTTTCTCAAAGGTCTCAGCATATCTCCAGCTGAGCACAAAATGGTAATCGTGCCTTTTGACCTGACAGAAGCAATGATCATCATGGATCTCAGGGTCAAACCTGCCATGATCGACCTCTCCTTAGAGGGATTTTAAATCATCACTGTTTTTCAGTCTAAAAGAGTGATGGTGTGTTGTTTATGGTTTTGAGCTTTAGATCGGGCAGTTTGGTTGTAGATCTTAGTTGCAGACATAGAGACCGTAGTATATTGGTGGCATATCAACCAGATCGGAAGCAAATTGGGCAGTTTGGTGGTAGAACTGTAACTGTTCTGGTATGTTTTGAGATTATTGTTTTGTAGCTTGTAATTTTTTACTTGTTGAAAATTGACTGTGGATCGAGGGATTGGGATTCTGATCAGTCGAAAATGAACAATTTTACAGAAGCTTATCTCAACAAGTCTAATAAACTCGATGGGACCAATTATACCAATTGGAAATTCAAGCTACAAACGTTGCTTGAGGGATCGAGTGCATGAACAATCGTCAGTGGTGTTGAGCAAAAGCTGACCATTTCGGCAGGTGGTATGACAATGCTAATACAGGATTGGGATAAAAGGGAGAATAAGGTGAAAGTCTTATTGAATATGTGTTTTAAAGACAATATTATTCGACATATCAGAGACTGTAAATCATTTAGTGAGATATGGACTACACTCAAGAACCTTTACTAGACACAAAACACCAATCGTATCTTGTTGCTCAAAGGCAAGTGGTTTTCCATGAGGATGGAGGAAAATGAATCTGTTGTCGGATTCATTACACAGCTCAAGGACCAGAAGGACAGATTGGGAGACATCGAGGAGAAGGTGTCTCATTCAAGTCTTGTCACAATTACATTGAACGCAATGACGGATGAATACCAGATGTTCATCAAAGGCTTATATGCAAGGATGGAAACCCCTACATTTGAAGAGTTAACAGGAATCTTGATACAGGAAGAAGAGTGGCGGCAGCATTTGAGACCACAGAGTGTCAATCTTACTTTTATGGCGAAGAAGAAGTCATACAAAGGGAAACAATCACAGGGACAAAATGGTAGTGGAAGTTTTCAGAAGAGACCATTTAGAGGTATGTCTCCATGTAACAATGGTAACAAGTATGATATTAAATGCTTTTATTGTGGGAAAATCGGTCATTTAGCTAAGTTTTTCTTTAAGAAATAGGGAGATGAGGCTAGAAATAAATAGAGAAAACATGCAGAGCACTTTGCCAATGAAGGTCGCAGTCATGATCTTTGATTATTTGTAGTTGATTATTCTCTTTCAGTTATTGAGGAGGATGAGTCTGAAATATGGTTCATAGAGTCAGGCGCGTCTTCACATACAATAGGTGATAGACATTGGTTCGAAAATTTTGAAGAAATTGCTTGTGGATCTAACATATCTCTAGGTGATGACAGAGGTTATCAAATCAAGGGGTACAGTGATATTTCGGTGATGATACCTAATGGTAATATTAGATATATTAAAAATGTGATGTATGTACCTGAGATCAAGAGGAACTTGATCTCTATTTTAATGATGGCAGATCACAACCTCCAAGTCAAATTCTTCAGATCATATTGTGTCATAAAGGACAACAAGAAGGAACTAGTTGCATTAGGAGTGCATGTGGGAGGCCTATATAGGTTGAACGTCAAGATCATGCCACACCAAGCTCTAGCTTCAACAGGACTGACAGTCGAGAATCTCTGACATCAAATATTCGATCATCTGAACCTGTAATATCTCATGATGCTACAAGGAAAAGGTATGGTTGATGGATTACCTGCTTTTCAAAATGTTCATTTCGATTATGATGGATGTGCATTACGGAAAATGCATAGGGAAGAGTTTCCTTTGAATGTTGATAGGAAGAAAAGATATATTCTAGAGCTTGTGCATACAGATATATGCGAACATATGTAGACTAGGTCACTAGGTGATGCATATTATTTTTTACTCTTTATTGATGATTGCACTAGATTCTCTTGGGTATATTTTATTAGAAAGAAGAGTCAAACATTTCAATGCTTTAAATAATTTAAGAATACGTAGGAGAAGAAGGTAGGGAAATACATTAAAATTTTGCGCTCCAATCAAGGGGGAGAATACAAATTGGGAGAGTTCATGAAATTTTGCAAGAATCATGGCATTATTCAACAATACACAGTACCTCACACTTCGCAACAGAATGTAGTTTTTGAACAAAAGAAGACAACCCTTGTGGAGTGCGCACAAAGTATGCTTCAAGGTAAGGGTCTATCCAATGGTTTTTGGGTTGAAGCCATTAACACTGTAGTTTACTTAAAAAATAGGAGTCCAACTAAATATCTCAATTTTAAAACTCCTTTTGAAGCATTTTATGGATATAAGCATGCAGTGAATCATTTAAGGGTTTTTGGGTCAAAATGCCTTGCCCACATTCCCCGAGATGACAGGAAGAAGTTAGATCCTAAGGCCACGAAACACATCTTTGTAGGATATTGCACGGAGTTTAAAGATTATAAGTTGTTTAATCCTTTGACTCCTAAAGTTTTTGCGAGTTGAGATGTGTTATTTCATGAGAAGACTCAGGAAGGAAATAAGGAGAATAGCCCTGAAGAGTGGCACATTCCATTGTTGATGGAGGAAAGAAGTGAGGACAATCAGCAACAAAATCAGAAAGAGGAAGATGCAGGTGATGTAATTAGTAAGTTGAGCCCGCTAAGGTCTCAAGTAGACAGATTTGAGGTGAGTCCCTTACTGAAAATATATGGTACAAAGACTCAACTACCAGCCAAATTGAGAGACTATGCTTTAATGTCAAACATTTTAAATGTTATAGAACCCACACATTATAAAGAAGCTAGTCAATCTCATGAGTGAAGGGCCGCAATGAATGAATAATTTGAATCTATTATTAGAAATAATACTTGGGAACTAGTTGAATTGTTTGAAGGAAAAATACCCATAGGTTGCAAGTGGATTTACAAACCTATACTTAAGAGAGAATAGAAAAGTTTAAAGCTAGATTAGTAGCAAATGGTTATTCACGGAAAGAGGGAATTGACTATGAAGAAACCTTTGCTCATGCAGCCAAATTGAATACTATTAGAATGCTAATTACTGTAGCTACAAAACATTATTGGAATTTGTTTAGGGACAAAGTCCCCTAGGGTCTTGGGTCAATACCCTAGTAGAGCGAGGGTTATCTATAAAGAAAAATAAGCATTCCACACAGCCATGATGCTAATATAAACAAACTACGCGAAGAGAGGTGCACCTGGGGGTCCTTCATTTCGGTAGATCCAGCCAGGGTCCAAACCCTCTTGGAGTTCCTTTCAATCCTTCAACCTGCAAAACAATCAATTCAAGAAAGCACAACAGTATATGGACCAAACATCATAAGGAAATCAAGTTCATAGCATGTTGAAAGTTAGTTACACAATTGAAACAACCATTCATATGTAAATCATAACATTAATATCATAAGCATGAAGAAGATTCATATCAAGAACAAGACAAGTGTTTCTTTTATTATAGATAACTAAAATACAGTAAGGAATGATTTCACCTGAGTCTTCCTTCTGTAGGCTCCAAGCGGAACTGTCCTCTGGATTCATCCAATCTCAAGCCTTCAACAAGCTCATTCCATAACTCACTCATGGATATCTTAACTAATGGAAAGACATCATAACTGAAGGAAACAAGGGTTTCCTGTAATGGGGGAAGTGTTGGAAGCACAAGGATCTTCAAACTTGATCTGGGAAATCTCAGTAGAGTAATTTTTCTCTCTCTTCTCTCCTCCTTTAGGCCTTCCCATTGAAGCCTTCTTATACTTCTCCGAAAGGAGTTTTTTAGTTGGGAATTCGTTGGGAACAGTTGGGCCATGGGCACTAATAGGTAATCAACAAGTAAAACTCGTGATCTCTGCCCGAAATTAAGGAGATTTATTTTTTTAAAGTGTTTTAAGACATATACGTGGGTTGGGTATACACAAATCCGCATACACACGTGTTTAGCTCAGGGAAATGTCGCGTATATGGAGTAAAACACTGTTTTTTAAATTTTTTGACCAGGTCTGGAAGGAGGGGTTGCCCTAGGCCATAAGTGCAGCATCACAAACATTAAGAGTGAGATTTGGAGCTATAATAGAAGCTACACCAGTTAGATGTTAAGTCTCCATTTTTAAATGGTGATTTAAAGGAAGAGGTTTATTTAATGCAACCTGAAGGGTTTGTTAAACAAGGGCAGGAGAATTTAGTTTGTAGATTGAAAAAGGCCCTTTATGGTTTAAAATAGGCACCCAGGTCTTGGTACAAGAAGATTGATTCATTTTTCTTACAGCATGGTTTTCATAGGAGTAAGAATGACCCAAATCTATATACCATGTATGATGAATATGGGAATATAATTTTGATTTCCTTGTATGTGGATGACATGATTATAATAGGTAATGCAGATGCATTAATCAAATAAATCAAATTGCATTTGTCATAGTTTTTTGAGATGAAAGACCTCAGAAGTTTATATTATTGTCTAGGTCTGGAAGTGTGGAGAGACTCTGGGTAGACTTTCCTTAGTCAATGTAAGTATGTCAGAGGGATGCTCAAAAAGTTCAGAATGGAACAGTGTAAGACAACATCAGTACCTCCTACAACAGAACCTGAAATTGTGCAGAGACGATAGCTCTAGGGAGGTGGATGCTACTTTGTATAGGCAACTAGTTTGTAGTATGATATATTTGACTACATCTAGACTAGACTTAGCATACTCTGTAGTGCGTTGAGCTAGTTTATGTCTAAACCTCTTGACAGTCATTAGGTAGCGGAAAAAAGTGTACTGAGGTATCTTCATGGTACTTGTGATTATGGTATTTTATACACTAATACATCTGATGTTACTTTAGCAGGTCTTTCAGACTCTAATTATGCAGGTAACCTAGATGATCGACGATCTATCATAGGTTATGCATTTAGTATTGGATCTGGGGTAATAACATGGGGCAGTGAAAATTAGAGCATTGTGTCTTTATCTTGATCTGAAGCCGAGTACGAAGCGATATGAGCAACGACATGTGAATCTGTCTGGTTGAGGATGCTTCTCCATAATGCAGGAGAAGAGTAGAAAGAAGCGACCATCATCAATTGTGACAACCACAGTTCCATTAATATGCCAAACAATCTAGTGTCTCATAAGAATAAGAAACACATAGATACTCAATTTCACTTTGTAAGGGAAAAAGTCCAGTCAAAAGAATTTTTATTGAATACTGTAAAACATGTGGCAATATGGATGATATTTTTACAAATCCTCTTGTGAAATTGAAGTTTGAATTGTTTAGGGGATATTAGGACTCAATATGGTCATTTCTCCATTAAGGGGGAGAGTTGAAATAATTAATATTATATTGTATTAATGGAGAAATGGTTACATGGTTGTAATGTAACTCCTTAAGTTAGGATTAGTTCCTAGGTTGTAGGAGTTTGTTCTCACCTCCCTATTCTTTCGAGATGTATTTGTTGTATTATATTTGGTTAATTGAATATGAGAGTGTACGCTCCCATTTGTGCAGTCTCTAGGTGTAGCTTTCTCACGTGTGAGCTGCTAGTTAATTCAATTCATGTTTTTCTTTGTAGTTTTCTAACATGAGAGCCCTCCAAATGCCCCAAAGGATAAATAAGGGGAGAGATATGTGAAGCTTTTTGTCCCCAAACCATAGCTGGAGGCAATTAACAATGCCCGACTAGTCTGAAACAACATTGTAATCAAGAAGGTGTATTAAACATGTCCAAACAGATCTAGAGAAAGACCAAAGTAGGAATGAGGGCATGTTAGTCATTTCACCCCTAAAAAAAAACCTGACATTCAACTCTATTGCTGACTTATCGCTTAAAAAGTGTGACTCTGTAAGCTATAGCTGCAGACTCTCTTGCTCTTTAGATTGTCTAGCTCTGATATCAATTTAATGGAAAGGAAGAGAGGAGGCAATACAAATTAACACATAAAACAATACTTGTATTCATAAACTTCTCACCTACACATTAATTGAGTTCTTTCTCTTGGATTTTCTGGTCTCATACCTTGAAACACATTACAATGACCCAATCATGGGTATATAGAACCCAAACTTATCAAAAAAAGAATCATGCTATTTCTAGTTGACTTAACTCAACTCCTGCTAAAATCTCCATGCAAACTCACACTAAATTAGACTTTTCCAATTATTGAATGCACTTGAAATAACTCTCACTAACTCAAATTAAATCACACTATTAATATAGATTGCATTGCATGCGAGAGTAATTAACGAGGATCAGTCGGTTGAATTCAGAAGTAGCAAGGGCGATTGATTTGGTTTAACAATAAAATTTCCTTCATTTTTCTTCCACCTTCACTTTATCAACCTATGAATTGGCATAAACTATTAACCCAAACACTTCCATTGTAGATACATTAGGAACATATTTCCTCAACCCAACAAGAAATTGTAATGAAATTTAATGTGTTTGTAGGTATAGAAATGCTCAATTTAATTTGAATTTTTAATATTTAAATTATATTTTTATATGTAAAAAATTCAATATCCACAAAAGAAATAATACACTAATATTATTTTATAATTTACACACATTATTTAAAATAGATTTTCCTATAAAATATGAAAAAAGAAATGTCTAACCTGCCATTAATCGGACATTTAAACATAGGAAGCCTAAGTGTTTAGTATATGGAACTTTCGTTTATGACTCGGCAGGACCACGTTAATGGAGTACTCAAAACCTATAGTGTTTATGATTCTTAATCACTCATAAGTCTTTGTGATAATACAACAGTTTTTTTGTCACATAAATTTTTATTATATCGCATACATGTTAAACATGGATGTGTGTTATGATAATTTAACACTAATATATACTAGGTTGAATTTTTTTTTGTGTAGTTATTGGTGTGTGCAATATCCTTGTTGGGCTTGTTATCCACTCCACTCGTTCTATCTCCATATTGGTGATTATAATCAACATTGAAACAATTAGATGTTTATGTCCTTATTCTACCTAGATTTTGGTGACCATGTATAATTAAATTACTCTCCTTTATTATATCATCAACACAATGATTAGAAGTTCTTGGTAAGGTGGCTTCAATTTCTTATCTTCCTATTTTGATATTGGACAAAATCATATGGTTATCCTTCAATTTCTTATGTAGATGTAAGAAAAATTTAGGTTATCATCTAGTGAAGTGGAAGGAAATAAAAGAGCTGAAAAAACAAGGTGGTTGCGGTCTAAAGAACATCTTCAATTTTGTGAATGCTATTGTGGCAAAATAGTTATGGGGAGGTCTCTTTGACAAAGAATTTTGGGGGAAAATTGTAAGAAGTAACCATGTCAAGGTTGATAATTTAATGTATTGGGTCAACATGGCTCATTCTAGTAGGAATGGTTAGAACATATTGAAAGCCTTTATAAATGATTTACTTGTCATTCGTAAAGGACTAATATGGAAAATAGGTAATGGATGAGAAACAAAACTGGGTTGGGAACCTTGGATGGTTGAAGGAGCATTAAAGACTATGTCCTATAATATTAGACTGGATTTGAATATGAGAGGGATATTTTATTTTATCGATGTTTTCAAGGGAAGTTAGCTAGGGGATGGGAGTTGGAAGAGTGCTTTAGAGATGGGACTTGTGGTAGATTTAGCATTGGAATGGAATAGGTATGTGTCCATTTTTTGTCAAAGCGGTATTGTTTTATCAGAGGAAAATGATAAATGGATTTGGAGAAGGAATCCGGTGGATGGGAAGGTGACAATTAAATTAGCTTACTTTGTGTGTGAGAAGAGGCATCATATTAGATGGTTGAAAGATATTTGGAAATAAAAATGCTCTTTAAAAATTAGATTGTTTATTTGGCTGGCCTATCATAACAAAATTATGACAACAGATAATCTCCAAAAAAGGGGCAGTTGTGAACCTAATTGGTGTTCTCTCTGCAAAAGAGATAGAGAATCTGTAGACCATCGCTTCATCAAATGTCCATTTACATCATAAATTTGGTCAGAGATATATGTTATTTACTTGTTTCCATTCTTTTGTTCGATCCCATAATTTTTCAAGGTGCTTGCAAGTATGTTTGGAGAAGATGAGGAATTTGACATGTTTTGAGCATCCATTTATTGTGGTATGGATCCTTTGGTATCATCATAATATGCTGATTTTTAACAATATGAAACCATTTGAAAAGATCCTGATTGTCAGAAAAGAAATTTAAGGGTCCAATGATTGACCATTCAATTGCATGGGGATTATTTTATGGCTCCAGTTGCTATTATACTGGAAATTATGGGGCAGGGATTATATTGTTTCTAAATCAAAATCACTCGTTTAAAATTTGCGTTGGTTGAGGAAAGGGGAAAAATAATTTTGTTGATATTTTGGGTTTGTGGGGCATGCTGGTTTTTGGCACAAAATTGGGGTTAAGGTCCTTACAAGTTTCTCGTGATTCACAAGTTTTCATTAACGAGTTTAATTCATAAGGTAGGTTGGAGCGACTTCTTCTTCATCCTTGGAAAAAAATTCAGAACCCTTCAGGAGAGTTTTCTAGACCTTAGGATTTCACATATTCATCAATGACATAATAGGCTTGAAGATTCCTATTCTAAGGAAGTTGTGCATTTGGATCTGGGTGTCTTGAGGGTAAAGGAGCTACTTGGGGATTCTTTGATTACTTCCAAGGAGTTACTATTATTCTAGTTTTGTTTCTTGAGACAATTGTTTCAATACTTTAGAATATTGATAGAGTACTTTTATGGACTCGTTGCTCGTTTTTTCACTGATCAAGTTTTTGACCAAAGATCACTTTAAAAATTAACTTTTTAATGTATACTTTGATTCTATTATGAATATAAATTATATGATTTTTCTCTGTGAAAAAGGTGGCTTCAACACTCACATCCACATAACTATCAAAACTTCTTGACAAGGTGGCATTCAACACTCGCATCCCATGTGTAGGGTTGAATATTCCTTTTAAATAGAAGCTCCACCCTCCCCAACTTTTATGCATTGTGTTTTGTGCATGCATGGTTTATATGTAGAATTAGTTATGGACATTATTATATAAGTGAGTATGTTATGAGACGGTCAAAAGGAAAATGTAGAATTAATTATGGAAATAATTATACAAGTGTTATGAGCCGATGAAAAGAAAAAAAAAGAAGAAGGAAATATATTTTATATAGAGGAAACTTTTTTATATAATGACATGTTAAATAAGGATGTCAAGAAAATTTGTAAGGGTTAACGATTTTTTATATTCTAATTTTTTTTTATTCAAAAATATGAATTTTTTTTATTATTTTTTAAATCATTTAGCACAAAATTATATAAGATAAAATATTTTACTTCTAAATTTATACAAATTTTCTAAAAGTTATATAACATTTTCAAAAATTAGAATATGTTTCTAAAAATATACCCAAATATTTTATGATTAGCATTTTAAGAATTAATAACATTTATATTTACACTTTAAAATAGGTATGGTTCTTTACCATTTTTGTTTAATGAGGTACATTGTATTATATTTATTAAAGAATTTAACATTGTTAAATTATATTGATGTTTTTATCAACTTTCCATTCATATGCAACTATGCAAAAGGTCAGGAAATCTCACATCACTAAATATAAAAGAAAGAGGAAACAATTATTTGTAATCATTTACCACACACTAAAAATATTATTAGGAACATATGCATGCTTAAAGTAAATGTAGGGACATGATATCTATAGTAAGGTAATTTCCAATTAAACATGTTGCATATGGTGTTTGTTAAGCATGAACTCCAATCATATTGGGAAATCAACATTTATATAGACCTTTATGTCAATTCTTGTTTCTTCTTATTGTTGTGACTTTTGTGATGGTGTTTATCTCTCTTTGTATATATAGGCCTCAACAAAATACCTACCGTTATAATCAAGGGATGATTCAAATATTAAGTATTTTTAAATAAGTTTCAAGTTCATACTTTCTAACTCAACTATAGCTAACTTTTTTTTTACTTTATCAATTCTTTTTAATATAAATTATAAGTGATTTTTTTTTAAAGTTATACATTGGTGAGGCTACATCAAGGCTATGTCCAAGAATAATATGGATGAATTAATAACGCGCGATCACTATCAATCCAAGACCCTGTGCACAAATATAATTTAAATTTTAAAATAGCCATCTTAGATCCAGCTAACACTGGATCTATCATGCACCGAGATGGATCAAATCCCTCAAGGTGCAAACCTTTTTCTTGGAGTGTAGAATTTGAGGAAAGGTTTGCACCTCAAGAGATTTGATCCCTCTCGGTGCACGATAGATCTGGTGTTAGATGGATCTAAGATGGTTCCATTTGATGGCAATAATGTGACATTTTTAGATTATCATTATTATGTATATGCTTGAGATTAACTTTAAAATTCACATTATGTTTTCTTTGATTGGCATGATGATCTGAAAATCACTTGTGAATAATCTCAACTAATTAATGAAGGTATTACAGACCCATGTGCTGGGCTGTGCCTATGTTATTTTAAGCAACGGATCGATAAGATTGCGAAATACACATGCATTTGAAACAGTAAGAGAAGCACAGTAAGCAAATACAAGAACACAACAAATTTAATAAGGAGTTCACCCAATCCTCCCGGGCTATGTCTCCTGGTCCAGCCTTCAGTGATGGCCTTTTCTATTGTGTCTTAAAGAAAATCTTTTTACAATGAGGAGCTCAATTTGAGTCTCTCTTAACAGATGATGCTCAGTAGGGTGGTACTTGGATTCCCCAAGCCTCTAGAGTACACAGACTCCCCCTTATCGAGTCTTGACCTCAACTGGTCTCAGTGGTATGAGTCTAATTTGGTACTCAATACCTGATAGGTACACATAGAGGAGTGGCTTGAACCTCTCAAGTCTTCTCTGGAGTTCACAGACTCTCGGACTCTCTCTGTTCTGTCTGCTCGATGCTGCATTTGCTCTGCAGGTCAACTCGGCTTTTTTGTTCTTTGCAATTTACTTCTTTCTCTATTCTTGTTCCCTCTAATCTTTGTCTGTTAGTGGCTTGAAAGCCAATCTGCTCCCTGACTGTTCATTTCCTCTTTCTGGCTCTTTGGATCTCTTGCCTCTGTCTGCTAGAATTCCCTTGCTTTGTGTCATCATCACCGTAGCGCTTCGCCGAGAGGTGGCCACCTGTTTCGTCACGAACCGAGTGTTAGTTCTCCTTGAACGGTCGTTGTTTCCATTACTCCAAGGTTTCCCACGAAACTGATTCTTCCGCCAGCTCAGCGGTCATGCCGGACCTCAAAGCTCATGTACCTCAGTCTATTTCCCCGTCAAATCCAGTCTTTCATCGGGTTGATTCTCCGCCGTTGATCTAGAGCTTCTAGATCCTACGGTCTCCATTTGTATCGTGCGGTTTAGTTGCTCGATCGTTATTCACACGATATAAGCGGTTCTCTCTCTCATCCGCTAGACACACGTCACCCGGTGTGTGGCATCGCACTGAACTCTGCCAAACCCACTTATCGCTTGAAGTGCATGCGATATCTTACTGGTTTTGGGCGCGAGACCTGCCTTTTGATGTTTTCTGCATGGTTTCCCTATTTTCCTCATGACCGAGTGCTAGGGGCTTTCCTTCACAAAGGGTTTTGTCCTGCAATACGCGATTAGCACTTTCACTTATCAGAAACTGCCTCTATTTTTGGATCTGGGCTTCCCATTGCCAATTTGCATCCATGTGCGGTCTCCATGGGCCAACAGTTAGCGCGCTTTGACAGAGGGTCCTCGTTGTTCTGTGTTGGCCACAAATCACCATTGTCCAGAGGTCATTTCTGATTAGCCCGTTATTCATAATATTTTGAAGCCTGACATAATTTGAAACAGTCATGGAAATGTTTAACGATCTAATTCGGATCACATGACCATATCATTTTCTGCTTTAATCTAGTCTGTGTTGCTTGCCTTAAATGGTTTATACATCTGTGTTTGGATTATTTGAGTGGTTTGTGTGTTTATGTGTTTGGATTTGAATGGTCATTTTTGTGAATGTTATAGTTTTTATGTTATATTTGTATATGCGTATGTAATTGTCTATTAGTAATTAGTAGGTGATGAAGAAGGGAGACAATCTTGTCAATAGTTTGTAGGAGGATTGATACTACACATCTATTTCATTTAAGTTTAGGTATCACAACTTTTGACAACTAATTAATTCTTAAGAGTGTACCTCGAGGTATTACTAAATATATATTGAAGAGAAATTTTAATAATTTATTGCATCAAGATTACTCTTTAAATAATTTGTTTCTTTTCTATTGTTTGAATAATTTATTTCCTTCAAGAATATTTTGATTTGTTTTGAGTGTTTATAAATATATCTTTTCCTCTTATAAATATCTTGAATACATTGTTGTATGCAATTTTCTATTAGTAATTTTGAATATATGTAACTATGAATATATTTTTAATATATGTAATTATCTATTAGTAATTAGTTCGTTATGAAGAAGGGAGATGATCTTGTCAATGATTAATTTTCACTTTGCAGGACAATTGATTCTGCACATCTATTTCTTTTTAATTCTAGTTATCACAACTTTCGATAGCTAATTAATTATTAATAATTTCCTTCTAGGTATTACTAAATATATCTTGAAATGTATATTTGTTAATAATCTATAATGTCAATATTAACAGCATCTAATGCATGTAATGCAAGAAACCAAATAAGATTAGAAAACAACATCTACACTAAAATCAATGCATCTAATGCAAGCAATCAAATGGGATTAGAAATCAACATCTACACTAAATAAATGCATCTAATGCAAACAATAGAATAGGATTAGAAATCAAAATCTACGCTGAAATCAATGCATCTAGTGCAAACAATAGAATAGGATTAGAAATCAATATTTACACTGAAATCAATGCATCTAGTGCATGTAATCAAATATAATTAGAAATTAACACATCTAGTGCAAGCAATAAAATAGGATTAGAAATCATCATCTACAATGAAATCAATGCATCTAGTGCAAGATATATTCTTCCCTCTCTCCCCCCTCCATCTAATCTTCAAAAATATTTTCAATCATTTATAGCCTCGAGATTAACAACATCTAATCCATCTAATGCAAACAACAAAATAGAATTACAAAGCAACATCTACACTGAAATAAATGCATCTAGTGAAAGAAATCAAATAATATTTGAAATCAACATTTACACTGAAATCAATGCATCTAGTGCAAGAAATAAAATATAATTAGAAATCAACATCGACAGTGAAATTAATGCATCTAGTTCAAGTAATCAAATAGTATTAGAAATCACAATCTACACTAAAATCAATCCATCTAGAGCAAGAAATCAAATAGGATTATAAATCAACATCTACAGTTAAAGTAATGCATCTAGTGAAAGCAATAAAATATAATTAGAAATCAACAACTATACTAAAATCAATGCAGCTAGTGCAAGTAATCAAATAGGACTAGAAATTATCATCTACATTGAAATCAATGGATCTAGTACAAGAAATATTCTTCCCTCTCTCCCCACTCCATCTATTCTATATCTTTGTCCATCTCTCCTTCTTTGTCTCTCTATCTCATCCCCCCAAACACACACACACACACACACACTCTCTCTCTCTCTCTCCATATCTATCTATCTCTCTATCCCTCCCTCCCTCTCTCCACCTCCCATCTATATCTCTATCTCCCTTTGCCTCTCCTGTGTCTCTCTATATTACTCCCAAAACATACACACTCTTTCTCCATATATATGTATCTCTCCTTGCCTATACCTCTCACTCTCACTCTCTTTTCCCCTCTTCTCCTTCTCTCCCCCTTCTATCTCTCTTCCCTCCTACTCTCCTCTCTCCCTTTCTCTCTATATACCTTCAATCGCTCTCTCTCTCCACTTTTCTCTCTCTATGTCTTTTTTGTTACTTCCCTCTCTCCCCCTCCAACTTCATCTCTCTCCCTTTCTCTCTCACCTCCCTCTCCCCCCTTTGTCTTTCTTCGCCATCCAACTTTGTCACTATCTCCCTCCCTCTGTCCTTATCTTCCCCCTTCCTTACATCTCTTATTTTTTATCTCTCTATCTCACACCAAAGCATATGCACTCTCTATCCATCTCTCCCTTGTCACTCTATCTCTCTCTCCCTCTCTCCACACTTTTCTCTCTCCATGTCCTTATTATTCACTCTCTCTCTCTCTCTCTCCAACTTTTCTCTCTCTATGTATTTCTTCTTCACTCCCTATCGGCACCTCAAACTCTATCTCTTTATCCCTTCCTCTCCCTCCCTTCATCTCTCCACCTCAAACTCTATCTCTTTATCCCTTCCTCTCACTCCCTCCCTCTCTCTTCCTCTCTCTCAAGTTCTCTCTTTGGTCCTTCCCCTCTCTCCCTTTCTCTCATACCTACTTCTCTATCCCCACATTTGTGTGTGTGTGTGTGTGTGCCCTCCAACCTTATTTGTATCTCCCTCCATCTCCCCTCCTATCTGTTATAGACATTTTTGTGCCTTACAGCATTAAGCATGAAATGTCCATAATCTAAGGGATCCAAAGTCCCTAAACATGTTGTTCCTACCCCTAGAGGAACAATGCTAACAAACCACAGAAATTCATAGAAGTTCTCCACCAGAAACTGCTCAAAAACAAGTCAATTCAGGATCAATTCAGTGGTTCCACTAGCTGTTTGCGCTGAATGTCAAAGCTAACACTGGCTACCTGCGTTGAATGTAAAAGGCAACACTGGCTACCTGCGCTGAGCGAGAGTTGACATGTGGCAAGTTCATTCCACGAGGTGTCAAATCCCAGGAAGCTTCCAAAATCTTCCTCAATGACACTTGCCTCAGGGAATTCGACTGGTGATGAGTAAGAGGTTCCAAATCTCCAAGTGGAAGCAAGAACCTCCAAGTGGAATCAAGAACTGACAGAGGGAGAGGACACTAGTCAGATCTCAAGCTGACTCATCCTCTCTCCAAACATCTATATATGGATCTCTCCTCCATGAGATCTAGAGGCTGGAATTTTGTTATTGCAAAGAATTGTTGTTGGTTTGAGATTGAAATCATTGGGTGCTTAATGCTTTGAAGGGGGTGAAGATAGGAATTCCATTTTTTGGGAAGGAGATGCTGGATTGGAGCCCTCTGGGTTGTATCTCTTCCTGAACCTTGTTATTCATTAATAAAGCTATCTTGGTTTCTCCTATATACTGGTGTATCTTTGATGTATGATTGCATTAGTATGTTTAGTTTATTTCTAATCCTGAACTAGTTATGAATATGAATCCATGTCTTGTGTAGTGTTCTCTTCTTGTGATCTTGCAGAAACCTCTTGAAGTTGGGCGAGCGAGAAGGCAAGTAGCTGGGAACTCTCCAAGAGAAGAGAAACCGGATCGAGGGACAAACGGAAGACACTGGTTAGTCCATCGATCTCTCTTCATTCTTAATTCATAAAGGAAGAATACTAGAATAGCTGTCTCTGTTTGTTGCTAAGGCACTGTCACACCTTAGGTGGATAGGATCGTCCTGCATAGGCATTTTTCCCCACAACAAATTGGCGACTCCGCTGGGGACATCTGTTTAGTCATTTTATTTGTGTTTCTATCATTGTTTGTTTCATAGACTTGACAGCAACAATCGAACTGCATCTGCTATTCCCAGATGCAAAGTAGACAGTTGCTGCTTTGATCCAATCACTGGACTTGTCTATGATCTGAACAATGGACTCACAAATGATTTGATGATCCTTTGTGATAGATCTTAGTACTCCCTCAAAAAATCCCTTTGATTGTACCTTGTTTGTTGCTTTTATTTGGCCTGAAACAATAGATTAAATAGCAATCTGTGACCCAGAACCCAGTGAGAAACGAGAGTTTCTCCTTCAGCGCGACAGCTGTGAAGAGGCTCTGCATTTCAACGCAGGTCCCGTGAAGGCTACCTGCACTGAATGTCAAAACCCCTGTGTTGAGGTTGCCCTGAACCAGTTTGGCCTTGTGCAGTTGGGGTTCTCTGCTCTGTTTTGCCTTGTTTTGATCTCTGATTTTTGCAGCCTGTAACCAGCATAGGTACCAGTCTGATAACTCCTTTTCTCTGCTTAAATTCCGCCTCCTTTTGTACAAAAAGACTGTGAGTGTTTTTATGTGTTTGTGGCGTCATTCGCAGTTTTCCTTTGCATGAGTGAAATAATCATCCTGTAGCCCTTGATTCAGATCTGTTGATTGTGATCTTAGGAGAGAGTTCATTGGCTGTTTGCAGTTGATTATACATTTGCTTTTGCTTATTGGTTTGAGTTTGTCTCTTTTAAGTGTCGAAACAAGTGTTCATTTCAGAAATCGTTAAGTGTTGTAATCTCTTCTACCCTCTCTGATTTCGGAAAAGTAAACTTGTTTGTATTTGTCATTTAAAAGCAAATTCAAAGTTGTACAAAAAGCTTTCTTTTGTAGGCATCAATACTAAGAAAGCGGAAAACAAACACCTGCATTGTGCATTTGCATCTTGATAGTTTGCATGTTTGATTTAGGAAAAGTGCATTAGAGTGTGCTGATTGCTCTTTGAGAAAAGATGGTGTTTTTCTTTTCCCTTAGTAGCTAGGATTTTCAAAGTTGAAAAGATATAAATCTTGCTTATCATCTTTAGACTGCATTTAGGAATTGTATCATACATCTCGTGGTGAACCTTGAAAGGCAAACTTCTAAAAAGATCAACCTAAAATAAATTGAATGAACTTAACAACGCTTTGCAACATAACGCACAACATAGAGGTCTAGGCTAGAGACGTGTTCCGGCGTCGTAAAGCCTGGTGACTGTCGATCTCGTTGATGGTGGGTGATTCCTCCTGAGGGACGATAGCACCGGTACGGATTGTTCTCCCACGTACCGTCGCGTATATATTGGGAGACCCCTATAGGCATAAAACCTTTATCCTTAGGAAGCCGTGTCGGCCGCCCTACTGATCGCAATGCACCGAACACAGCATTCAGGAAGATCGACCGCTCGTACCCTAAAAAGTATTCTGCGGTTTTGAGAAAAGTTTGGCACACCCTCTGCCTAGAACTCCAGAGCAGTTTCTTTTGGCCTTTTTCAGACTCTATAACAGAAAAAGTCCATCCGAGCATTTGTCACTTCGGGCTCGTTAAAACATCGAAGGAGACTAGAGTCATCTTTAGCTTTTTCTCGACTCTTTAAAAGTGAAAAAGCAAGTTGTGTCTAAAGCATCGTTAAAATTTATTTTAAACGGAACAATCACCCTTTATTCCTGCATTGATCTTTAGGTTGAGAAAGTGGAGCACACCAACCAAGGAATTCCCCTTGGTGGAAATCCTATTCTCTTCTCCTCTTGGGGAGATGTTGGTGTGCCTCATACGGCCACATTGTCGCTTCCAGGACTGACAATTGGCTTGCCGGTCTGGCTCTTTCCAACCAATGTCGTTCAGAACACCACCATTCCTGAACAGTCGAGTCAACAGTTAGACCAGACCAGAGTTTCCCACCAGCCTTCTACTTCATCCAATTCTTCCTCTCCTCCTTCCTCTTCGCTTGACGGAACTGGTATAACAAAAAACCAAGTTCCTAAGGAGAAGAAGGAAAAGAAGAAGAAGGAGCCAAAAGCGACTGGGGGCAAACAAGTGTCGTCTGACAAAAATCCACACACAGCACTGACTAGGCCTAAATCGCCATGTGTCATATGCAAGGGAGACCACTTCCACAGAGATTGTCCCTGTATCCCTCGGATACTAAGGGACTGGTCTCCCCGTTTGCACAATTCGGTGGCGTCTACCTCTGATAGCCATGCTGACTGCTCACCGTCAACTAGTGAAAGTGAAGCCACAAGACGGAGAGGGAAAGCTAGATTTCCCTGCAAACTGTGTGAAGGCGACCATGCCATCCACCGTTTTCCCTTCTTAGACGGGGCTAAAAGAGTTCTAGAAGATCGCCCGATTTTACGAGCGCAACTTCCTCCTGGATATCAAAAACTCCTGCCAAGTCCTTCACTAGTTGAGAACCCAGCTGGCCCGCCTAGGTGGTCAGCCGAAGCACCTATCATTGAAGATGAACTGTTTGGATCCATGCCTGATGAAAGTCAAAAGGTTGAGGTGGCAGTTGACCCGGTTTTGCCTTCAGAGGCTCTATCTTCGAATGATACCATCACAGAGGAGAATAAAGACGACACCGTCCAAATTCTCTTCATCAACACAGACTCCGACGAACAAGGGGGCAATTTTCCCATTCCTTTATTGCAGGAAGGAACTTCGTCAGAGTCATATCCGGCCATCTATTCGGTCCCACCACCAAGCAACCTAGTTGTCTCGTTCGACTGGAACCAACTAGGCAGACCCCGGTTGCCAACAAGCATACCATTCAGAATTATCGTTCAAATATACAAAATGGTAATGGCTGGCACTATCGTTGATGAGGGGGCATCTGTGAGTATCCTTTCCTCTATTGCTTGGAAGGTGCTTGGTTCGCCAGCGCTTTTGCTTGAAATGAGAAATCTATCAGGCTTTGATAAAGGAACCAGTCGACCTTTAGGGATCCTCCCCAATGTGCCCATCACATCGAAAGGGAAGACCATTCAAATGAACGTGGTGGTCGTTCAAGGACCCTTGGATTATAACCTACTCCTTGGACGAGACTATATATATTGCATGGGAGCCATCGTCTCCTCACTCTTTAGAGTAATGTGTTTTCCGCATGAAGGAAGAGTGGTCAAGCTCGTGGACCAACTTTCGTTTCCCGGATCACACATCGCAAATAGTCATGTACCATCCCTAAATGGTCTCTTCACGCAAGAGGTGTCTCAACCCACGGTCCGTCCTCTTGATGAGCGCGAGTAATCCGGGAAGATATGACTGGACCCCAGGGGGCATGCGTCCTGGTCTGCTTCGGCAGGAAAACTTTGGGTATTGGGTAGGTTTCTGGGGGAGAATATGACTAGTCCGTACCCCGTCCATAGTTGGAAGAGGGGTTGTTCTAGAATAAGATTCTTTTGTCAAAGTTATGTGAGATGGTGGGCGTCGTCACTCACCTTTTTTTATCTCGGTAAACACCGCCGAAGAAGTGTTTTGTTGAAAGAATAACAGAACAATCTTTGGGTAGCCTGAAAGAGGTAGGCCTCTCCCGGTAAAACAAATGTTTTATCTGCAAATTGAGGGGTAACCTTGAAATCGTACTTTATGCCTGGGGGCATGCAAACCTTTTGGAGTGCAAGCAAGGGGCGACTATTTATTTTTTAAATTTTTAGGTCCTCCTTTTAAACCTGTAGGTCTAACCCTTTAAACTCGTAGGATTAGTCATTTCCGAACTTGCATAACGAAAGGATCCAGAGCAAAGCTTAGTGAGATGAAGCTCCATAAAAATTAGAATCTTGATGAGACACTCTTATCATATGACTAGGTTATCGAGTAGTTTTAGCACACAGTTCATGCTCGTTAAAAAATAAACGCAAGATCCGAGCAGTTTTAGCGCATAGTTCACGCCCGTTAAAAAATAAACATAAGATCGAGCAAATGTTTCCACCCGCGTTTAAGCTCGTTAAAAAATGAACTATCCCGGTAAATAACCACAGTGAATGTAATATCATCAGCCATTAAAGCCTTGGTCGTGTTTGCACCGTCACCTCCACTTTTCCATTGGCCGATCGTTCACGTCCATATGATTGTTTACCCATTTTGAGGAACAGCTGCGAAGAGTGATTTCACTAGCCATCCTTGTGACACTGCCATGATTGGAAAATTCCAACCTGTACCTGGAATCAGCTGCTAACCCTGTTTATCACTCGTTCCTCAAAAGACGAGTCTTCTTTAAGCTCTTTTCATCTGACTCGTAAAATATGAAAAGATTGCCGAGTTTTGGCCTTCCAGCTCGTTAAAGCGACCGGAAGAGCTATCCCTCCTCTAGATTTTAATCTTTTTGGACCTGAGGGATTATTGCACAAAAAGATCGAGCGCTTGTTTTGTTCGGCTCGTTAAAACTATCGAAAACTCATCCCTTCTGTATTGTTTTATACTTTTTCGGACTTAAGGGATTAGATGACGAAAAAGGACTTTTGGAGTTAACTTTATGTACCTTTTCAGACTCTCTAAAAATGAAAAGGACCGAGTTATCTTTGTCGTTAGACTCGTTAAAATCATTAAATAGCGACAAACTTGTCTTTAAACGAGAACGAGTTTCACTATCGCTAAGCTCGTTAAAACATAGTGATGGGCTTCCCCGAAGGGCAGGTTATAGAACAAGCATATGTTATCCTCCTCAAGCTTGACAAAAATAAAGTGGTACTGGTCAGCAATGACTGGGGAAAAATTGGGAGAAACTCAAGAAAACTTTGATGGTAGCAAGTCGCTCTTGAACATGACACTTTTCCTCCGTACCACAATCGGGTTGGGTTGTTTCATTCACCGGTCACATCCATGGTCTCGCCATACCATCCATATTTGGGGTAATGCTACCAATCCATCGCATCAGTGTCGCCATATGTTCAAGAGAAGTCGTTCAGAAAAGTCAACCGTGTCCCATCCACTGCCGTACATTATCCTTCATCCTTTCATGACCGCCACCCTGAATCATATGTCACAGATCGTTTTCACCTCCATTAAAATCATTAGCTCCGTTCGGTGTCACTGATGTGGGATTCATTAAGGCCCTCCTTTGACGGATCGCTTCTTGTCGACATCAGCTCATTATCCAAGAAGTTGATCTAGGAACAACCCCTTCAGTACTTTCAAGCTTGCATGCCTCAATGGCAAGTTTCTCACTTCCGGCGACAGGTATACATCAATGACCTTCGACCGAAAGATTTTGCGTGGTGTTCGACGCCAAGTCCTTTATTCACACCACGTGAATTGTACTGCAGTACCTTGAGGGTCATTATCATTATCAGTGATTCCTCTCGCGCTTGTTAACGGTTTACATCATTGACCGGTAATCAAGCGATGTCGTTCCATGTTCGACTTCAGAACATTTCTCACATGGATCGACTTGTACTTAGAGTGAAGATCGAATGAGTTTGAAGACCCCGGATCTAGTTTCATCCATCCGGGCTGCGATATATATTCAGGAAAGATAAAGACATTGACATGTACATCATTGCAGCAGATAATCATACTACTCAAAGGATGATAATTTCATCAAAATTATCAGTCTACCATCAGACGATTGTCTGTTCTATGTACAGAAAAATGAATTTATAAAGCTGAGCATGGGAATGCCCGCCTCAGCTAGATCATGAAAGCAGTATGAAAAACAATGTATTGTATTGTATCTTATTACAGGTCTCCTCCCAGCATTGGATGAACTTCAGATCCCCCTGATAAAGCATTTCACCCGATAAACAGCCTCATATTTTAGGGGGCAACTGTTATAGACATTTTTGTGCCTTACAGCATTAAGCATGAAATTTCCATAATCTAAGGGATCCAAAGTCCCTAAACATGTTGTTCCTACCCCTAGAGGAACAAGGCTAACAAACCACAGCAATTCACAGAAGTTCTCCACCAGAAACTGCTCAAAAACAAGTCAATTCAGGATCAATTCAGTGGCTCCACTAGTTGTTTGCGCTGAATGTCAAAGCCAACACTGGCTACCTGCGCTGAATGTCAAAGGCAACACTGGCTACCTGCGCTGAGCGAGAGTTGACATGTGGCAAGTTCATTCCACGAGGTGTCAAATCCCAGGAAGCTTCCAAAATCTTCCTCAATGACACTTGCCTCATGGAATTCGACTGGTGATGAGTAAGAGGTTCCAAATCTCCAAGTGGAAGAAAGAACCTCCAAGTGGAATCAAGAACTGACAGAGGGAGAGGACACTAGTCAGATCTCAAGCTGACTCATCCTCTCTCCAAACATCTATATATGGATCTCTCCTCCATGAGATCTAGAGGCTGGAATTTTGTTATTGCAAAGAATTGCTGTTGGTTTGAGATTGAAATCATTGGGTGCTTAATGCTTTGAAGGGGGTGAAGATAGGAATTCCATTTGTTGGGAAGGAGATGCTGGATTGGAGCCCTCTGGGTTGTATCTCTTCCTGAACCTTGTTATTCATTAATAAAGCTATCTTGGTTTCTCCTATATACTGGTGTATCTTTGATGTATGATTGCATTAGTATGTTTAGTTTATTTCTAATCCTGAACTAGTTATGAATATGAATCCATGTCTTGTGTAGTGTTCTCTTCTTGTGATCTTGCAGAAACCTCTTGAAGCTGGGCGAGCGAGAAGGCAAGTAGCTGGAAACTCTCCAAGAGAAGAGAAACCGAATCGAGGGACAAACGGAAGACACCGGTTAGTCCATCCATCTCTCTTCATTCTTAATTCATAAAGGAAGAATACTAGAATAGCTGTCTCTGTTTGTTGCTAAGGCACTGTCACACCTTAGGTGGATAGGATCGTCCTGCATAGGCATTTTTCCCCACAACACTATCTCTCCCCCTCCCCCCCACCCCTCCATCTTTGTATCTTCCTCTCTCTCTCTCTCTCTTACCATTCTGTCCCACTCCCACTCCTCTCTTTCTCTCTTTATTAATTCCTCCTCTCCCCACTCCTCTCACTCCCTCCCTCTCTCCTCCTCTCTCTCAAGTCCTCTCTTCGGTCCTTCCCCTCTCTCCCTTTATCTCATACCTACTTCTCTATCCCCACATTTGTGTGTGTGTGTGTGTGTGTGCCCTCCAACCTTATTTGTATCTCCCTCCATCTCCCCTCCTCTCTTTCCCTCTCTCCCCGACCCCCCCAACCCCCCCTCCCCCCCATATTTGTGTCTCCCTCTCTCTCTCTTACCATTCTGTCCCACTCTCACTCCTCTCTTTCTCTCTTCATTAATTCCTCCCCTCCCCCCTCCTTCATTTTATCTCCATCTCTCCCTTCCCAATCCCTATATCTCTCCACCTGTATCACTCTATGTCTTTGTTTTTCCCTATATATATATATATATATATATAGAGCGTTAATATATATGATGATATATTAATATATATTATAATATAAAAGGTAGAATATTATATTAAATTTAATATGTACTAATCTAAAGTTATTAAATTTAATAGTATTATTATAATATATTAATATTAATATTAATCTTTTAATTTTAATATTATATGTAGTGATGGTTTTTGTGTGGCATGATAATAAAATTTATGATTAAATTACATCAAATTAATATTTTCAAACATTACAAATTTTATGTAGAAATATTTATGTCTTTAAATATTTTAATATATCCATAAGATAATGTTTTTCCTTTTAAAGATTCATTTTACAAACATCTAATTAAAATATTGTCTAGTAGGATTTTGGATTCTTTGCGTTGAATTAATTGTTTTCCTTTGATTTAATAAATGGTATTGGCTTTAATAAAGAGTAAAGATGTTAAAATTTTATCTATTTTGGAATTTTAATGTGGTAAAAAATTTCATTAAAATTAAATCTATGATCCATTCAAATTATATATACTAGCACATAGTTATATTTAAATAATTAATTTTAGTCCATTAATAAGATTAAAAAGTTATATATAATCTAAATATCCAACGTGGGGGTTCCACTAGTAATATTAGGGAAAATATATTGAAAGATAAAATGATATAATATATTGGGGGTAAAGGGTTTTTATATTAGCACGTATAAAAAATGGAGCTCAAAGTTAATGAAAAATATAAAGCAGTATAAAGAATGGTACTGAAAAAATGGATACCTACAATATCTAGTGAAAGTAGAGAGTTTTGAAATTGGGAAGGTGCATTGGGTTCGTAGTGGTAGGGGGTTAAATAATGTGACTTTTAGATGTATTTTCCAATATGTAGTCAAATTAAGGGTGTTTTTTAATATGCCACAAAAGCACGTGATATGCCAAAGGTTCATTGAGTGAAGCCCCCCTGATATTCAAGGTATATATAATTTAAAATAATGTCTTGGCTGGGATTAACTAAAATTATTTTTATTATTTTTTGAGAACGTAACTTACATACATATCAGGGTCATAGTGAGCTTTAGAATGAGCCTCTCGGATCAAAAATATAATTGAAATTTTAAATATATATGTTTTTAAGAAAAAAAAATTATTTCAAATAATTTAATTTCGCACATATTATTGCAACCAAATAAACAAAAAACTATATAAACACAATTCATGTATACAAATAAATAGTGATATGCCACCATATGACACTAGTTTTAAAAAAAATTATTTAATTCTTTTTCTTGTAATTGGTTAAATTACTCAATAATCATACTTCTATAAGAAAAATATGTCATTTTATGTTTGCTAATTCGAGGGGCGTGTAAATGGGAAAACTTCCGTTGAATAGATGCCAAGTTGTTATAGTTAAGGTTTTGTTCATTTCCAACTTAATACAACTGAATAAAGAAAAAAATAATCTATGGTTGCTTCGTATTCAGTATTTAATTTTTAAGTTTTACGTGTACTTGATCGGAGGTGGACTAGCACAACCACTTTAATAAATGTGGTTGATATGCATCATAGGCATCAAGTTAATATATGTTATATTTTAAACTTAATATTATAAACCATAATATTAGACCCAATATTATAAGTCCTAATTATAAAACCTATATTGTAAACCCTAATATTAATATATTAATATATTAATTATGCATTAAGAAAATATTAATATATTATTATATATTAATTAATATTAAACCCAAGGTATTTACGGTATAAAACTTAGGAAGTAATATCATAAATCGAAGGGAATAATATTAAACCCAAGGGATTAATACTAAAACCCTAAGGGATTATAAACCCAACATAATAATATTAAACATAGATATTAATATTATAAATCCTAAAATAAAAATGGTTGACCATGATTCACCATGGTTGATTTTCATATTAAGACAATCCTTATCACAATATGACATTGGACCATGGCTGACCATGTTTGACCATGAAGGATTTTTATATCGATACAATATTTGTCACAATGAAACGTTGGATGATGGTAGATTAAACCCACGGGACTAATATTAAACCCATGAGACTAATATTATATACCCAATGTACATAAACCCTAAGAATAAACACTAAAATAAACATTGTTGACCATGGTTCATCATGGTTGATTTTCATATTGAGATAATCCCTGTCACAATGTGAAATTAGACCATGGTTACCTATGGTTGATCATTATTGATTTTTGAATCAAGAGAATATTTGTAACAATCTGACACTGGACCATGGTTGACCATTATTGACCATGTTTCACCATGATTGACCATGGATGACCGCATTTTATTTTATAAAACATGGTTGACTATGGTTGACCAAGTTTGACCATGATTGAATAAACCCAAGGGACTAATATTATAAACCCAAGGTATATAAACCCTAAGATAAATATTTTAAACATAAAAATAAATGTGGTTGACCCTGGTTGATTTTCATATTGAAAGAATCCTTGTCACAATATGACGTTGGACCATGGTTCACCATGATTAACCATGGTTGACCATGGTTAACCATTGTTGAATAATATTAAGCCCATGTGACTAATATTATAAAACCAAGGCATATAAACCCTAAGATAAATATTATAAACACTAAAATAAACATGGTTGACCATGGTTCACCATGGTTGATTTTCATATTGAGACAATCCTTGTCACAATGTGACATTGGACCATGGTACCTATAGTTCACCATTATTTATTTTCAAATTGAGAGAATCTTTGACACAATGTGACATTGGACCATGGGTGACCATGATTGATATTATAAACCCAAGGTCTATAAACCCTATGTTAAATATTATAAACCCTAAAATAAACATAGTTGACAATGGTTGACCATGGTTGATTTCCATATTAAGAAAATCCTTTTCACAATCCGAAGTTGGACCATGGGTAACCATGATTGAGCATGTTTTAATTTCATATCAAGACAATATTTCTCACAATGCGACGTTGGACGATGGTTAATTATGGTTGATTTTTATATTGAGACAATATTTGGCACAATTGTGACATTCGACGATGGTTGACCATGGTTGACCATGGTTAAGCACGATTGGTATTATAAACCCAAGGGATTTTATATTATCAACCTAAGTGAATAATAAACCCAAAGGATTAATAATAAAACCCCAAGGGATTATGAACCTGAGAGAATAATATTAAAGCCAAGGGACTAAAATCATAAACCCAAAGTACATTTAGCCTAATATAAGTATTATAAACACTAAAATAAACATGCTTTACCATGGTTGATTTTTACATTGACCATGCTTAACCATGGTTGATTTTCATTTCAAGACAATCTTTGTCACAATGCAACATTCGACCATGGTTGATCATGATTGACCATGGATGACCATGTTTGAGTTTATAAAACATGGTTGACCATGATTAACCAAGGTTGACCATGATTGACAAAACCCAAGGAACTAATATTAGAAACCCAAGGTACATAAACCTTAATATAAATATTCTTCACACTAAAGTAAACATGGTTGACCATGGTTGATTTTCAAATCGAGATAATATTTGTCACAATATTGACATTTGACCATGGTTGACCATGATTGGTATTATAAAGCCAAGGGAATAATAAACCATAGGTATTAATACTAAGAACCCAAGGGATTATAAACCTAACCAAATAATATTAAACCTTAGGAATATGAACTCTTAGATTAATAAACCCAAGGGATTGATATTATAAACCCAAGGGATAAAAATTATAAACTCGAGGTATATAAACCCTAAAAGAAACATCGTTGAATGTGGTTAACTATGGTTGATTTTCTTCAGGCAATCCTTATTACCATTTAATGTTGGACCATGGTTGACCATGCTTAACCATGGTTGATTATCATATCAAGATAATCTTTGTCACAATGCGACGTTCGACCATGGTTGACCATGATTGACTGTGGATGGCCATGGTTGACCAAGGCTGATCATGATTGACCATGGTTGACCATGATTATCATACTGTGACAATATGTTTCATAATACGACGTTGGACCATATTTGAGACAAGGATTGATTTTCATATCGAGACAATCTTTGTCACAATGCGACGTTGGAGCAAGGTTGACCACGATTGATTTTATAAAATATTGTTGACCATGGTTGACCAAGGTTGAATAATATTAAACCCAAGGGACTAATATTATAAACCCAAGGTATATAAACCCTAAGATAAATATTATAACACATATAAATATGGTTGATTATAGTTGACCATGGTTTATTTTCATATTCAGACAATCCCTATTACAATCTGATGTTAGACCATGGTTGATTTTCATATCAGGACAATCTTTGTGACAATGCAAGGTTCGACCATGGTTGTCCATGATTGACCATGGATGTCCATGTTTCACAATAATTATCATATTAAGACAATATTTTTCCTAATATGACATTGGACCATGGTTGAGACAATGGTTAATTTTCATATTGAGACAATCTTTGTCACAATGTGACATTGGACCATGGTTGACCATGATTATCATATCGAGACAATCTTTGTCATAATGTGACGTTGAACCATAGTTGAGACAATGATTGATTTTCATATTGAAATAATCTTTGTCACAATGCGACATTGGACAATGGTTGGCCAAGGTTGACGATGATTTACCATGGTTGACCACAGTTGACCATGATTATCGTATCAAGATAATCTTTCTCATAATGCAATGTTGGATGATATTGAGACAATGATTGATTTTCAAATTGAGACAATCTTTGTCACATTGCGGCATTGGACCATGGTTGACCATGCTTGATATTATAAACCCAAGGGAATAATAAACTCTAGGTATTAATACTAAAAACCCAAGGGACTATAAATGTTAGGTCCCTATAATACTAGTGTATTCCCTTATTATTATTGTCATTGTAGCCCCTTATTGTTATTGTTGTCCCATGTTGTCCCCATATTGTTATTATTATGCCGCATATAAGCCCACTATTGTTAATGTTGTGCCCTTACATTATTATTGTTATGTCGGTTCTAATTATATTGTTACCCCTTGGACTCCTATATATAGAAAGGAGGTCTTGTCATTTGTATCATCCAAGAATTGTTCTATTTTATGAGTTGGTTGCATAACAATAAACCTAACGGAATAATACTAAACCCTACCAATATGAACCCTTAGATTAATAAACCCAAGGGATTGATATTATAAACCCAAGGGGATAATAAACCTAAGGGATAAAAATTATAAACCCAAGGTATACGAACAATAAGATAAAGGTTATAAACCCTAAAATAAACATGGTTGACCATGGTTGGTTTCCATAATGAGACAATTCTTGTCACAATGCGACGTTGGGTTGACCATGATTGACCATGATTGATTTTGATATCAAAACAATCATTGTCACAAGGTGACATTGGGCCATGGTTGATTTTCATATTGAGAAACGCTTTGTTACAATGTTACATTGGACCATGGTTGACCATGATTATAAATCCTATGAATAATATTATACCCTAGGAATATGAACCCTTAGATTAATAAACCCAAGGGATTGATATTTTAAACACAAGGGAATAATAAACCCAAGGGATTGATATTTTAAACACAAGGGAACAATAAACCCAAGGGATTGATTTTTTAAACATAAGGGAATAATAAAGCCAAGGGATTAATACTAAAACCCCAACGGAATAATATTAAACCAAAGGAATTAATATTATAAACCCAAGGTATAAGCTCTAAGATAAATATTATAAACCCTAAAATAAACATGGTTCCACATGGTTTACCATAGTTAATTTTCATATTGTGATGATATTTGTGATAATGCAAAGTTGGACCGTGGTTGACCATCGTTGATTTTCATATTGAGACAATATTTTTCATATTGTGACATTGGACCATTGTTGACCATGATTGACCATGTTTGACGATGGTTGGGAATGGTTGACCATGGTCGATTTTCATATTGAGACAATATTTCTCATAATGTGACGTTGGACCATGGTTGACCATCATTATAAACCCAAGGGATATATATTGAACCCCATGATTAATATTATTAACTCCAAGGTATTATAAACCGAAGGGAATAATATGAAACCCAAGGAATGAATGTTTTAAACCCAAATTATATAAACCCTAAGGTAAATATTATAAACCCAAGGGAATATTAAGCCCAATGGATTAATATTAAAAACCCAATCCATTGCATATAAACCCAATGGATTAATATTAAAAACCCAATTAAACATGGTTGACCATGGTTGACCAATCATAGAGTTTATAATCTCAATCCCTTGGGTATATTAATCTAAGGGTTCATATTCCTAGGGTATAATATTATTCATAGGGTTTATAATATTAATCCCTTAGGTTCAATATAAATCATGGCCAACCAAGAGTTTATATACCTTCAATTTATAATATTAGTCCCTTGGGTTTAATAGTATACCGTTGGATTTATAACACCTTAGGCTTTTAGTATTAACCCCTTGGGTTTATTATTTCATTGGGTTTATTAATCCAAGGGTTCATATTCTTAGGGTATAATATTATTCATAGGATTTATAATATTAATCCTATCATTTAATATCCATTGGTTTTATAATCATGATCAACCATGGCCAACCATCTCTATTTCAGGGTTTATAATATTTATCTTTGGGTTTATATACCTTGGGTTTATAATATTAATTCCTTGGGTTTAATATTATTCCTTTCAATTTATAATCTCTTGGGTTTAATACTAAAATCCCAAGGAATTATAAACACTAGGGAATATTATTAAACCCTAGCGATTAATATTAATCTCTTCGGTTTATTACTCCCTTGGATTTATTAATTCCTTGTCCCAAAGACAAAAGGTCTCATACACCACTCGTTATCCCATTATCACATAAACAAAAGAATTCCATACACCAATTTAATGTTTGATTAATTCTTACCCTTAAAATTAAATTATTATTATTATTTAAAAATAATATATACTTTCTTTCGTTGTGAATATTGATTATCTGACCTTTTGTATTTTACAATAAAAATTATAAGAAATCAACACTTAAATGCATGGCTCAAAGGAAAACCGAGTTAAGGTTCAGGACGATTCTTGAGTAATTAATACCACTCAGATATGTTATTGATTATCTGACCTTTTGTATTTTACAATAAAAATTATAAGAAATCAACACTTAAATGCATGGCTCAAAGGAAAACCGAGTTAGAGTTCAGGACGATTCTTGAGTAATTAATACCACTCAGATATGTTGAAGGTTTTGGATTATGGAGAATCCCATGCCATTGAAATGGGATGTCATTATTGATTTCCTACCATTTGATATTTTAAATAAATCACCATAAGGAATAAACACTTAAATTCTCCACTTGAAAGAAAATCGAGTTAGAATTGCAGGAAATTCCAAAGTAAGTAATTTGTTTCATACACTCTGAAGGTTCTGAATTATGGAATATCCCATCTCTTTGAAAAAATTGATGGATCAATTATTTAATGACATAGAGACTTAAAAAAAATCATTAAACATAGACAACATTTCACACTTGGAAAATAAGGAGCACCCCAACCTTTTTATGATGAAAGTAACTGACCAACATCAACTCGTATCTTGCCAATCTAGCAACCAAAAGAGAGACATGATAATTCTAACTGGTCATCTAATGGATTTGATCATTTCATGGAAACTAAGTTGGAAAATCATCTTCACTTAGAAGAACCTTAAAAAGGTTTCATACCGCCATAGTGGCCTCTAATGTACTAAGCAACACATAATAATCTTGATGGATTTTCATAAACATATCCTAAGGCATATCCAGGTGATAGACATGAGTTCAATGTAAAATAAAAAGGCGCATCCCACTCAACAAGATATAATAAAAACATTCGTTAAGTAGTGGCCCAAAAAGAGATTCAAACCTAAGGAATGTAATTGTTTTACGTACATTAATCCCCATCATACATGAATGAAATGCAATAACCAAATTTCAGGGGGGAATCAAATTTCATGTGAGTTAATCCTTATACCTATTAATTCATAGAATGTATAATTACATTGGAATAATATATAAATGAATTGAAGCATATACAGATGTATCTATTACCGGGAACAAAAATGGAGGAGATCTAAAGGATTGAGGATAAGCCTAAATTGGAGTGCTCGATTTCTTTCACACTATAATAAGTAGGTCAACTATTTACGGTCCTAGAATTCATATTTTAAATTGGTATCCACGAACATTGTGAAGTGAACTCTGAGAGAAAAGTCGGCTAAACAAATAAAAAACTAAACAATAGAAAATTGACATAAATATAATAGAAATATAATAGATAATTTATAGAAGAGAAATACAATAGATAATGGACAGAAAGATAAATAAAATCGATAATTGACAGAATAGATAAGCCATTCAAAAATAACCACTGGCATCATTAATCTTATCTATATATTCAGGACCCTGCAAGGAGCTTTATAAACAACTTTGCGGACATAGCCGATGAAGTTAGCTATGGAAGATCGCCATCTGTGTCAAGTATGTGCACTGAATTATTCTCTCTTCCAAGGTTACATTGCATGTAATATGGCATGCTCAATGTAACCATTGTGTCCTTTTTAGTCCAGATGATACTACATGGGTTCTTCACATTGCATAATATGTTTCTCACATCACTCTGGAAGATGATTTTGACAACCACGAGTGTGAATTCAGACATCATATTCATCATTTTTCTACTCAATTCGTTTAAAAGAGAGGACACATCGACGCCAACTAATAAAGGAACAAAGCCTTAAACCTATGTTGAATAGTTCCATTTCATTACCCTGAAAATTCCATCGATGTCTCCACATTGAAATCCTCCTTCATAAGATCCATTGTTTAAATACCTGAAAAAGCAACAATAATAGGTGTGTGAATAAGCTAAATATAGAGAGAAAAGAGGAATATCTATGAGGATTAAAGCTTAAATTAGTGTACTTATGATCTATTATCTTGGTGAGCTAGTAAGATTAATAGTTCAAACAATTATGGTCTTTTGATGGAGGAAAGGCAGTCCATGATAGTAGAAACTGAATGACTTACATAAATGCACTTGTCAGCTTTAAGCTCATCTAAATTGGTGAGGAGGTCATCCACATAAGCAGAGAGTGAATCCATATATCGTTCGAAGTCAAAATGCTCTGGATAGACACTTCCACAAAATACCATATCGATTACAACATATTAAAATGTCCACAAAGAGTTGAAGATTTTGAAAATCATGGACAAAATTTCTTTCATCAACAAGTCAATTTTTTTTTCTAGTTTGCATAACGTTCTTGATCAACTAATTAAGGGAATTATCAGGAAGAGCTTCTTCCATTACTGTCATGCACTAAACTGAGGAGGAAGAATAACTTTGAGAAAGGCTCTCTCTCGTATCGAATTGCACAACGCTCCCTTCTTTCACAACAAATGGCCAGATAATGAGCAGGACTATTGACAAACATGATTTTCACGATTGGAGATCTCATATCGAATTCTACAAATTGCAAGGCTTCGTCCCCTACTTTCACTGTCAATAACCATAGAAGGTGGAGCGCTATTGACAAATATGATTTTCATTCTAAAAGCCTTTGTTTATGGTTTCCTTGTAGTGATTAGATCACAGACACAGGTTCGAAACTGTCTAATCACTTAATTTTCACGACTGGGGATCTCATATCGAATTCTGCAACTTGTAAAGGCTTAGACCCCTACTTTCACAAGGAATGGACAGAGAAGGCGGGACACTATTGGAAAGGGTAATGTGATACAGGTGTGATAGGACGATTCAATTCCATCACCCACCGAAGAACAATTCAATTCCTTCGACGCATGTTCAAGGATATAATTAATTTATAAAAGGTATTCAAAATTATTTTAATTTAAATTAATTTGAATTAAAATATAATGCTTCACCCTCCCTCCTACTCGAGTCGTCGATCGGTGACTTAGATGAAGAATCTAGTAGCATTTTCCGTTGAGAATAAATCTATGCCATTCATTTAAAAAAATAAAAAAAGGTCAACGACGCCTCATCCACCTAGAGGTTGACATAGGAACTCCGATGGAGAATTATATACATATATATCTATAATTCTAACGTATCACATATTGCACGGATCACGTGTGGAATTTTCATCTTATAAACATGTGGAAGCTTGGACCAAAGTCTTGATGATTAGCAGTGACCAATTTTTTGATCCTGATTCCCAAATATTCCCTAAATTTGAAATTTTCCTTTGTTTCACATACATCCAGCCATATCCATACGTACAGACTGATTTTCTATGACCCTACAGTTCTGAAAATAATAGGTGAACAATGGCGAAGTACTTTCTTGAAACAAGAATGAATGGCAGACGCTCGACGTTGACCTGCAAGTTCACCTTTTTTAAAAATAGGTAGTAGGCTTCAAGATGCATGCCTTGAATCGCATTTATTTAGGGTTTCTCACCTCTTATTAGTCGCTGCTTACGGTAGCACAAGGACTATACAAATCGGTAAATCGTTGAATTTATATTAATTTGGTTTGACTACCCGTCTTACTAAAATTTAACCAATTTTTTTGGGTGACCATATCGTTTCACGAAAATCTAATCAAACTTTTTGCAATCAACCTCTTACTGGGGACGTCACGTGCCTCGAGGCAACATTACAATAGACTATGTTATTTCATCCAAAGCTTTTTTTAATCCAACAAAAGCAAAATTTTCAATCCATAACATATCAAATGTTTTCGCTCCTATTCCGAGCCAAATTTCTATATCCAAACTTTTTTTTGTTGTCCCTATGTATTCATTATATGCCCACCACTACCGTTTGTTGAGATTTTTTGTTTGGAGTAAAATAGGCAAAAAATCTCTGTAGGTGACAACAATAGAAATTCAGTTCCTAGATTAGCTCCAGGTTGTTGGGAGATGATTAATGCTTCCTATATTTGATGTGAGTGAGTTAATGAGGTTGTTAGATTCTCTTTGCAATATAACAGACAACCATTCGGATTGTTTGCTATGAGGGTGAGAGTTTTGTGAGGGTTTCATTTTGTAATCTCCTGTTTGATTAATAAATTGTCGATGCCTATGTTGTGTGGATGTAGCCCAGATTGGTTGGGTGAACCACGTTAAATTCTTGTGTCTTATGTGCTTGACATATCAGCTGTATATTTTTGTTTAATTTCTGCTGTGCATCTGATCTCCAACAAGTGGTATCAGAGCATGTTGGAGGTGCTGTTGGTTGCTGTGCGTGGCGTCCTGGAGTCTGCGAGCTGGACGTGCTGAGATTACCTGCGTGTGGATTGCTGTGCGTGGTGGACTGCTGTCCAACTGCGTGTGAATTGCCGAGTCTGCTGGTGGATTGCCGAGTCTGATAACGCAGCGCCGGTTCAAGACAATTATGATCAAACCTGGTAACGAGCTTTAAATATGACTGTGCTGGAGCGCTGATATAACATTTGGTTGCCGGAGCGCTGATATACCTGCGCTGGAGGTAAAGTAACCTGTGTATGACGTGCTGGAGCGTTTACATGCTGTATGTTTTTTGACTGCTGGTGCGTGGAGAGTCTGCGTATTACCTAATTGCTGGAGCCGTGACATTGGTTGGTGCGTATTGCTGTTATAACTATGTCATGGGTTAGTGCGTATTGTTATGTCATGGTTGGTGCATATTGCTATGGTTGGTGCGTATTGCTGGTGCTATTATAACTGTGTCATGGGTGGTGATATTTAAATCATATAACATATATATGTTCAAAAACGTTGCTGCGTGGAGCTTGTGGAAGTTTTAAAGGGCAGTTTTTTAAATTATATAACATATATATGTTAAAAAAAAAAAAGGTTGAAACGCATATGTTATACACCATGTTACAAACCATATGTTACACATATGTTACAAACCATGTTAACGTAATGGAAAGTGTAAACATATGTTAAATGGTGGATTAATATTAAAGTGGGTGAACGCATATGGTGGAGTAGTTTTTTGGTGGAGCGGATCAATCCTTCCATTGGTGATTCGAACTTTTTTTTATGGTGTGCGGTGAGATATATATTTGTTATAAATTGCAGAATTGGTACATTGTGATTCACACAGCAGAATATTGTTTTTTGTTTTATTTAAAGGCAAAGACAGAAAGGCATAGGCAGTTGGTTTTGCTAATTGCTGGTATTGAAACATTGGTTTGTTTTTTTGGAGATTATTGTTTTTTGATTGATACAAATGGCGAAAACTCAAAGTGCCCGATTCGAAATCGAGAAATTTAATGGCAAAAATAATTTCGAGATCTGGAAGGTAAAGATGCATGATCTGCTGGTACAGCAGGGCATTGCAAAGGCATTGTTGGGCAGGTCCAAACTGCCTTCCCCCGTGACAGATGATGAGTGGAATGAATTGGATGGAAGAGCCTTGAGCGGAATTCGGTTGTGTTTGGCTGATGATGTTTTATTTAACATCGTGTCAGAGAAGACTGCAGCTGGTTTGTGGACGAAGTTGGAGAAGCTGTATATGACGAAATCCTTGACAAATCGGATTCTCCTGAAACGGCAGCTTTACGGTTTGCAGATGAAAGAAGGTACCTCGATTACTGATCACCTGAATGTTTTTAATACCTTACTGGTGCAATTAGACAGTCTAGATGTGAAATTTGATTCAGAGGATAAGGCAATAACTCTATTGTGTTCATTGCCCGAATCCTGGGATCACTTTGTTACTTCCATAAGCTTTAGTACAGCAAACATTCTTGAGTTTGACGATGTTGTTGGAGCCTTGTTGTCTGAGGAGACGAGGAAGAGGTTGAATGCAGACACCTCTACGTCAGAGGTAATAATGGCCAGAGGTCGCTCAAGAGAGAGACACTCCGGGGGAAAGCATAGCGACTCTCGTTCAAAGTCCAAAGGAAAGAAGACAAAGGTGAAGTGCTGGCATTGTGGCAAGGCTGGACATTTGAAAAAGGATTGCTGGAAGCGAAAGCAGGCTGCTAAAGAAGGCTCTTCGACAGAAAAGAAGGAAGCCAACACCACAGATACAGGTTCAGTATCTAGTTCAGGTATGAGTGATGAGGTATTGTTTGTTAATGTTTCAAAACATGATCAACATTGGTTGTTAGATTCCGGGGCATCTAACCACATGTGTATTCATAAAGATTGGTTTAAGACATATAGATCAGTTGATGATGGAGTCGTGTACATGGGTAATGATGTCACTTGCAGTATTGTTGGAATAGGAAGTATACAACTGCAAATGTTAGATGGCACAACCAAATTGTTAACTGATGTGAGACATGTACTAGATCTAAGAAAAAATCTAATTTCATTAGGAGCACTGGATACGAATGGATATAAAACTGTAATTCAAGGTGAAGCTATGAAAATCTATAAAGGTATTTTACTAGTGATGAAGGCTAAGAAGGTAGGAAATCTTTTTCAATTAGAAGGTAGAACTGGGTCAGATCATGTGTCGGTGTCTGAACAGGACAGTAGTTCCATTCACCTATGGCATCAAAGGTTGGGCCATATGAGCAAACGAGGGTTGAAAATTTTGGCTGATCGCAAGTTACTTCCTAATCTAAGATCTGGAACGTTAGATTTCTGTAAACATTGCTTGTTTGGAAAACAAAGTAAACAAAAATTTAAAACAGGGAAACATACTAGTAAAGGAATACTTGATTATATCCATTCAGATGTTTGGGGTCCATCCCCTACAACGTCATATGGTGGCTCGTCATATTTTGTATCGTTTATTGATGACTTTTCTAGAAAAGTGTGGGTCTACATGTTGAAAAGGAAGTCTGATGTTTTTACAGTTTTCAAGCAGTTTAGAGCATTGGTAGAAAACAGCACTGGTAGAACTATAAAATGTTTAAGAACTGACAATGGTGGTGAGTTTACTTCCAAGGAGTTTGACAGCTATTGCAAGGATGCAGGGATCGAGAGACATAAGACCACGGTTTATACTCCTCAGCAGAATGGAGTTGTTGAACGCATGAGCATGACTCTTCTAGAGAGAGAAAGGTGTATGCTGAGTAACACCGAGTTGCAAAAGGAGTTGTGGACGGAAGCAGTGGCAACAGCTTGTTATGTGATAAACCGATCTCCATCAACGGCGATAGGCTGCAAGGTTCCGCAAGAGGTATGGAAAGGACACCCTTGTGACTATTCTAAACTCAGAGTGTTTGGTTGTGAAGCATATGCTCTAGTGCCTAAACATCAGCGAACTAAATTAGATCCAAAGTCTAAAAGGTATATCTTTGTTGGGTATGGTGATGGAACAAAGGGATATAGATTGTGGGATCCTACTACCCGCAAAATCATCATCAACAGAGATGTAAAGTTTAATGAATCCTCTCTTGTACAGTTAGATGTAGATAGTAGATTGAAACAGGATGATGTATTTGATTTCCAGCACATTCAGTTTGACAGCATTTCTAATGATAGTCATAACGACCATAGTTCAGATTCTAGTCATGAACAGGTTTCAGAATCAGATTATGAACAGGGTTCAGATGGAGGTCATGAACAGGTCTCAGATGGCAATCATGAAGAAGTTCCTACAGATGATAGACAGCTAATTGTGGAAGCACCAGAAACATTCTTAAGGAGGTCTACAAGGATCAAACGCCCTCCGAGAAGGTATGATGATCATGTTACTTCAGTTGCTTTGACCGCTAATGATGATGAACCTTTGTGTTATCAGGAAGCTGTAGAAGGTTCAAATAGTGACAAGTGGAAAGCAGCCATGAAGGACGAAATGATGGCCTTAAGTAAGAATGGTACATGGGATCTGGTTGAGCTTCCGAAAGGCATGAAAACTGTGGGGTGTAAATGGGTTTTCAAGCTGAAACGGGGTGTGAATGATACGGAAGACAGGTACAAAGCACAGATGGTTGCAAAAGGGTTTTCTCAGAAAGCTGGTATTGACTTTCATGAGATTTTTTCACTAGTGGTTAAAATTGTTTCAATTAGAATTGTGTTAGCATTAGTGGCTTTGCTTGATTTAGAGTTGCAGCAGTTAGATGTTAAGACTGCATTTCTACATGGTGACTTAGATGAGGAAATATATATGGAACAACCAGAAGGGTTTGTTCACCATCGCAATTAGAAATTTGTCTGCAAGCTCAAGAAGTCATTATATGGCCTGAAGCAGTCGCCTCGGCAGTGGTATAAGAAGTTTGATTATTTCATGTTGAGTCAGAAATATGTTAGAAGTGAATATGATCATTGTGTTTATTTTAAACAGTTGAATAATGGCATATTCATTATCTTGGTATTGTATGTTGACGATATGCTTTTAGCAAGCAAAAGCATAGAAGAAATCAACAGGTTGAAGGCTCAGATGGCAAGGACATTTGATATGAAAGATCTAGGAGCAGCAAGACAGATTTTGGGCATGGAGATTTTCAGAGACAGGAGCAATGGTAAGCTATGGCTATCACAACAAAAGTATATTGAGAAAATACTTTTGAGGTTTGGTATGAATAATGTGAAGCCTGTTTCAGTACCTTTAGCTTCCCATCTTAAGCTTTCTTCGAGTTTATGTCCTAATACAGATGAAGAAAAGGATTATATGTCTCGAATTCCATATGCCAATGTAGTAGGGTGTTTAATGTATGCGATGGTTTGTACTCGACCAGATATTTCACATGCAGTTGGGGTTGTCAGCAGGTACATGGCAAATCCGGGTAAAGAACACTGGTCAGCAGTGAAATGGGTGCTTCGGTATCTGAGAGGCACAAGTAGTTATTGTATCACTTACAATAAGAGTAGTGAATTTGTTTGCGGATATGTTGATTCCGATTTTGCAGGTGATTTGGATAAGAGAAGGTCAACTTCAGGGTATGTCTTTACTCTTGCAGGTGGAGCTATAAGTTGGATGTCAAAGCTACAGAACATTGTTGCTTTGTCCACTACTGAAGCAGAATACATTGCTGCTTCTCATGCTTGCAAAGAAGCGATTTGGTTGAAAGGTTTGTTTGGTGAATTTGATAGGTTGCAAGACAGCATCAAGTTATTTTGTGACAATCAAAGTGCAATACATTTGGCTAAGAATCCGGCCTATCATAGTAAATCAAAGCATATACCGATCAAGTACCATTTTGTAAGATAGGTTATCACTGAAAGGGGAGTCTCTCTTGAAAAGGTGCATACAAAGGAGAATTGTGCAGACATGTTCACGAAACCAGTTTTGTTAGAGAAGCTACGCTGGTGTTTGGCTTCTCTTGGCTTGCAGAAAAAATAAAATAATAATAACAGGGCATCAGGCTAATTGTTGTCAAGGTGGAGATTGTTGAGATTTTCTGTTTGGAGTAAAATAGGCAAAAAATCTCTGTAGGTGACAACAATAGAAATTCAGTTCCTAGATTAGCTCCAGGTTGTTGGGAGATGATTAATGCCTCCTATATTTGATGTGAGTGAGTTAATGAGGTTGTTAGATTCTCTTTGCTATATAACAGGCAACCATTCGGATTGTTTGCTATGAGGGTGAGATTTTTGTGAGGGTTTCATTTTGTAATCTCCTGTTTGATTAATAAATTGTCGATGCCTATGTTGTGTGGACGTAGCCTAGATTGGTTGGGTGAACCACGTTAAATTCTTGTGTCTTATGTGCTTGACATATCAGCTGTATATTTTTTGTTTAATTTCTATTGTGCATCTGATCTCCAACACCGTTTTCCATAATGCCACATGTTCTTGCTATACTACATGCTACCAAATACTGCCACTATTATTTCCCTGAGGCCACATGTTCCCGCTGCCTTGAATGCCACCACTATCATTTTCCCTCATGCCACAAGTCCAGTTCTCCACATCTTAAGTCTAGTTCTTCAGATCTTCTGGGTCGACTGCTTCCTTATGACCTTGTTCTCTGGCCCATTAAAAATAGAAGTTGCACTCTGTAGGGGCCTAAGGTGCAATTCAAAAGAATCTCTTATCAGCTAGAGGCATATAGTGATTCGTCACGCTGTTTTGCAAGATCCCCTGTCCCAAAGGTGTGAGATATAGTAAAATTTATTTTCTATTAACCATTTTTGATTTAATGGACAATGCATAAGTTTTCTTGGACACTACCCCTTCCCATAGTAGGGAGAGCGATCGCACTAGGAAATGGGGTCATTTATCATTTTTCTCAAGTCAAGTAGATCGAGGACTGCCATGTAGGGTAGGTGTTTTGGTGGTGGGGGCGGTGGTGGCTAGGCAATACTTGAAGTTTGTGTTTTTTGTGAAATCGATCTGTGTGGACCAAGGACAAAAGTTCTTATAAATGATTCTTCTAACATGGAAGCAGGGGAGGGCAGTTGTGCACCACACCTATGTGGTGGCACGAGAAGGGTGGGAACTCCTTTTTTAGATTGAAGGTAGGCCTTGTAGCCTAAGGGAACACAATTGTGGTGGCGGGTTTGTAATTGTGGCCAAACCATATTTGAGATACAACAGGGGTGGGTGATGCTTGTACAAATGAAAAATCATGCTAACAAATGAAAAAAATGCATACAAATGAAAGATTATGAATACAAAAGTCTTAAGGGCGATGCTTTGTGAGTTTTCCAAAATAAAGCATAAGTACCTATCCTAGACTTTCTATAACACCTAGAGAATAGTTTTGCATCTAATTTTATGTATTAATTTGGAATAAGTGAATATATCACATGCATACCTTAACCCTATGGTCTGAAATTTTATTCTTTGAGATTTATAGGCTACAAAAACGTCAGTGATCATAGGAGGCCCATGGTTTCCCGCCTAATAAACTTCCAAATGGGAAGTATCTATGCTCTGCTGCTTTTATCATTTGCACACAAACTACACCTTGTTCTGCATCACTAACCTCTTGAAGGAAACTAAACACAACAACGCATCATGGAATGTCACACGCATGACCCTCTCGAGCTCAACGACTACATACCAAAAATTTCCAGGGACTTTCCTAAATATGAAGCAAAATATTATGAGCAATAAGATATTTGTTCTATGCCTTGAGCAGTAACATGAACTTGACCCTCTTCTTGTGAACAACAACTTGAAAATGAACTTTACTTTCATCTTGCCTGAGTGTGAGATTGAACATGGGCATGAGGTTGAATTTGTGTGTACATTTAAGCCCGTCATTTGGAATGAGAGTAACTGTGCATTTGAGAATGAAATGAAGGCAAGAGGGCCATGTATGGGATAGCTCTTGAACATGGAATTGATTTACAGCTTGTAGGGCACATAAATTATAGTTAGATCATTCGTGCGTCATAGAACTTGAGGGAGATCAATGAGACCAATTTAACGCAGGTCCACAAACATCCATTGCCCCCCATGTAGAAATATTAGCATGAGACTACATTAAGTGGTGTGGTTCAGCTGTGCATACTATGTTATGGAGACGGAGGCATGTGGACCTCATGCGAGGGCGCATCTATGTCGTATATTTTTTATATTCCATGCATTATGTTTAAAAATAACTTTAATGACTTAATGGACTTTAACTTTGACTTTGAGCTAGTTCATATTTGTGCAGAGTTGGTTTGAAGCTCTTGGTTTTAGAGAGATGGTGTTAAAGTGAGAAAAATCATTATGAACAATAGGGGTTGAATTGAATCTAATGACGAATGCTTGACGGTTTTCGATGCTCAGGGTTTGTGACCTACTGTACCTAAGCATACACATCCTAAACATGCAGACTTATTAGAAAGGTGTTGACAGCAAGACTTAACAAAGAGTCCAAAGTTTCTTGAAGTGACAGAGATTCTTCAACAAACTCTGAAATAGGTAAATACTTTTAGCCTGTTGACATGAAATTTCTATTAATCTGTAAGGTACTTCATGATAATTTGTGTTTGTGTAGGCTGGAGATGAGGGGGAGAATAAGCAGAGGAAGGATAAATCAATGGGTGGTTTATTTTCTTCTTTCAGGAAAATGATTGGTGCTTGTTGAAAGAAAACACATGATTCAATTTTGTGACAATAGTCCATTTCTAGATGCTTCTGCCATTTAGATTGGTTTTTCTTGTGTCAAATTCTCAATTCGTCCTCATTGATGTATAAATTTTTATCTAGTTTTCCCATTTCTTCATTTGGAGATTCTATTTTTCTCCAAATGCAGTCCTATTTGCATGGGTGAATGTGTACCTATTTTAAATGGATTTCCTTGCTCCATCGATGGTATTCTTCTTCATTATCATTTGCTTTGAAGTTCTGGCATAATTCTAGGTTCTTCTGCAATAATAGGAAAGTAAGTCCTACCATGTCCAATTCCTTTGTTCACATATAAACTAAATGGTTGAAATGTTTGATGTATGCTTTGGGTAAAAAAATTGTGTATATGCCCAAGTATGTTTATATGTTGAACCATAGTTAAGTATTCTAGAATAAACATTCTATGGAAGTACTATTTTAAGAAGCCTCAATGTCCATTGTTCATCATGGGAATATATTAGAAAATTCTCTAAACTTATCAAATATTTTGTACTTTAGAATAAACATTTAGATATGCTAGGATTTGACAAGTAAAATATTCTTTAAATTATTTTCAATACTATACATCCTGGGTAACAAGCATGCTCGAATTTTGGTTTCATCATCTTAAAGGAAAAGAAAATATAAGAGGCTTCGAGTACACTAGAATTGATTACGGCAAGTGATGACCCCTTCCATTTGGTAGCCACAACATATGCAACACAATTGGTTCTTCAATACCATATCCAAGTTGATTAATGTTGTGTTGATGGTGGTAGACCCGCCAACATGTCAAGGGGATCTTCCCGGTAAGAAGTCCCAATTAGACCTCAGACCGTTTGGTGTAGGAGTCCCAATAGTGGGTCATAAGGTAATGCCTTGATCGTGATATCGCACAGAGGCAGGTAAGATAACTCTACTAGTAGCAAGGTTGTGACTGAGGTAGTGAGTCAAGGAAGGTGTATGAGATCTTCTAACAGCTCGAAGGGGGAGGGAGATGAAGGTGAGTTACAGGTTGAAAGGGATCAATCCCAACTCGGCTAGGAACACACAACACAAAGGAAATGCATTTCTTCCGGTGGATCAGTCCACTCAGATGCCACAGTCACATCATACAAGGTATGATAACACGTACAACACTCACGGATCAGTCTGAAACGAGTTCGATGGTTGTTAAATGAAGGTTCATGTGAAAGGTTTGTCTCATGTCCAGCAGAGCAGTCGACACGGACGATGAAAACATTAACAACATATACAACACACTAACAACAAGATTCATATAATTGCATGTTAATCAATTCAAACACAAGTGTGTAAGCTAAGCAACATATATCATTAAGGCAACCAAACAAGTCCAACTACAATAAGAACATATGCATGAAAATGTGTTGGCCCTTATTATATAAAGAAGTGTAAGTCTCAATCATATAATACATCCATGTAAACCTACTAGCCCCAATAGTCGAACGTTACAGCCACATCCACCTGTTCCTCCAAAGAGATGTACTAGCTCCGTGCAGTGGAGAAGCCAAGGCGCGTTACAATACTATCCAAGCCTTCTTCAAGATAGTCTTAGTAGAAGCTTGGCTGACCAAAAGCCTCTACAACGATTTATGAGGGACTATTTATAGCAAAGGGTGGGGTGACCCTTCACATTCCCTTTTGTGACAGTCCAACTACCCTAATGACTCTTCACCTACTCTATGAATGTTACATCCAACCATTGACACTTGACTTACACTTGCCATCACTCAACATTACAATGCACATGTACTCATGTGAGAAAAAATGGCTTGAGAAAGCCTTCCAAGACATTACTAACACTCGGTCCGCTGTGATGAGACCAACTCTTTGACATGCTTGTGATGGTGAATGTGGTGAGTTGATGCCAATCTTGGTCGTCCATGATGGTGTGCCTACACCTCATGGTGACATCTTGCTAAAGTGAACTCTTTCCTCTGTTGCAACCGATTCATTGGTTCGGCCCCTTCATCCAACTCGTTTGCTAACATGCGCATGGTCTTCTTAGGTACGATTGAACCAGAAACACACTGATCATAGTCTCCATGCTGATCTTCAAGTGTGTGCTGGTGGTCATGCGCATCAACTTGTCGAAGTACATGTTCAACCCCAGTTTGACTTCTTGTCTTCGACTTGGTGAGTGTGTTGAATGGCTCGTTGGATTGCATGCGTGCGCTGAAGGACATGCATGTTGCTGAATCCCTTGCATGTGATCAATAACACTACTCACCATGTATGCTTTGTCTCAGCTGACGGGATAGATCCTTAAATTGTATGGGCACAGTTTCATCCATGAGCACATGTTGTGCCCACTACTATTCATGTTCCTATTGCAAGTCATTCATATGTCTGGGCAGCTTCATGTTCTTCCTGAGTTGCTACTGCAACACATGCAACTCCTTCTTTGTTCCATCTTCCGCCTTCGCGGGATTTTCATGTTGCGCCATCACTTCATAGCCGGAGTCTCCAAATTTGCTTTCATCATCAATGGACCTACTTGGGCTTGCAACCTTGTTCCGCCTCCGTGTTGTCAACAACCCTCCTCTTGCATTTGTTGCATTTGATATGTTTTCTTCAGTTGTTGTTCAAGATGCTGCTCGCTTTGATGCTGCTATTGTCATACCTTGAAGTCCTTGTCTATGAATAACTTGATGCCTTCGTGGGTAGGCAAGTCCATGGACACTTGATCGATTGCATCCCCAAGTGTGCTCTGAATGGTGTCTTCGTCTCTACTCTCCTAGAAACCATTGTACCTGTACTACTGAGAGGAAGATGGACACATGGGATACCTAGAGACATTGAAACACTCATGGAAAGAAATCTGTCAGTTGAAAACCAAAATGAACATGAGAACTGACTTGCATGATTATGAAGGTTGCTCAATTCTAGCCTGGAGGTCGAAAGACCGACTGCCAAGACTGCACAAGGCATAGTCTGGGCAGTTGGGAGACTGGATGACTAGTGGAGCTGCACAATGCATAGTCCAGTCTAGTTGTTGAGTGCTGGGATTGCGCAATGCAAAATTTCCCCTAGGAAGGACTGCTGGACCAGGGACAGATTATGCAATTTCTTGGGCCAAGCAGCCACTATCCTCTAGAAATGTGAAAAAAAGTCCTGGAGGGAAGTGCTAGTCAAGAATGTGCATTTCTAGAAAGGAAGGTAAGCCTTCCTTCCCTAGATTGCGCAATGCAACCTTGGTGAAGGTAGAGCCCAGGCCAAGGTCGGCTCGACTCACCGACAGGCAACTCAAAGAAACTAAGACAGTAAAATGCATGGTGACATTAAGCGATAGCATAAGTGATTGACAGTGCCTGCAAAACATGAATGAATGATTCAGCAAACATATCAACATGCATGTGGGTGAGGCAGTTCGTCAGTTGGGCAAATGTTCATGCCAAACAGTTTCATGCTTGAGACAACAATGAGATAGAAATGAAAACTGAAACATACCTAGGACAAGCTAGAGTACATGAGAAAGATAGCATGGATTCAAATAAATCAAGAAAAAAAGACTCACACAAGCGAATACATAAAAAATGTCAGAAATGCTGAAAAAGACAAGCTGAGGTCACTTACCCGTGAATAGCTTAGCTAGATGTGTCGAAGAGCCTTGGATGTGCTATGGGATGTGATAGATCCAAGATTGATGTGAATGAATGATCTCTAATGAGTCGAATAAATAAGTTTGGTCTCATGACGTGCATGCCATAAATCTAGGAAAAGGTGACACTTGGAGGGAAACCTCTAAAACAACTTCTTAGGTAACCCCCAGCTACTAAAAATAGATCCCCAAATAATGGGATGCCTTTTGCATGTTGTCTCTTGATATTCCGGGAAGATTAATTCATGAATGCATGCAAGTCAAGTTTCCTCGGTCCTGGGTGGAACTGGTCAACCAAAATGTTCATGCCTGCAAGTGCTCAACTGCTTGGGAAAAATGCACATTCCTGGTTGGGAGCTAGGCTCACTAACCAGGGGGTTTGCGTAATTTCTAGGCAGAGTAGCTGACTGCTACCCAGATTTGTGCAAATCCTGGGATAAATAGCCTGCTACTGTGAAAATTTGCGCAAATCCTACTGGGAGGGTTGGCTGGCAGGATTGTACAATCCTGCAGCCCAGCAGGCTGTCAAAGAGGATTGCATAATTTCTGGAGGGAAGGTTGGCTGCCCTCCAGAAATGCACAATTTTCAAGGGGAAACTTCTCAGCCTGCAACTGGACCAAGTCCAGGTAAGCAGCCTATGAGGGGAATGGATCAACTATGATTGACAGGTAGCCTTTGTGCTAGGAAAGCACATGAAGCCTAAGTACTTGATGAGCAAGAAAAAGTGTCGTGAAAGGTTGGTAGGGAGGCTCCAAAACAGGCTAAGGAAAAATTTTGAAGGGTGGTTGTAGCCTCTACAACACTTGGCGACACACTGGTAGAACTCTAGCTCTCTGAATGGACATTGTTCGTGAAAATCAAGTCTAAGACCTCCAGAAGTATTGTTCAACTCTCAGCTCATCTTGGCTTCACACTAGCTTGATTGTAAGATGTAGCATCCACCAGAATCTTGGTCGATTAACACACATTTCAAGCCAAGGAAATATAGTTGTTTTGATTGGGGTTAAGGGGTATATAGGTTCATAAGCAGTATAGTCGTCAGAGTCTTAGTTTCATCTCTGGTGTTGCTCCACTGCCAGTAGGCCTGCACAGTACCCCAATGGAGTCACATAGTAACACAAGCATGGCTCTACTTCCAGCAAGCCTAGTCAGTACCCCAGAAAAGTTACTTGCATCACCTCCCTGTGCAAGAAGCCTTTCTCTTCTTTCGCCTTATTTATTTTTTCATTTTGAATTTTTTGACCTTTTATTTTTTCATTTCCATTTTCATTGTGCATAACACTTATTCATTTCAAAGGCAGAAGAGGGATCCCAACTTATTGAGATCATAAGAGGTCGTTCCAGCAGAGAAATAGTTTATTGTATTTCTGACGTGTCTGTTAAGGTTTTCCCCCTCATCTTACTGTACTTGATTGAGCTGACAAGGATTAACCCAAAAACAACCGACTAGAAAAGGTGACACTAGTTAGCACGTACGTATCACTTCGAATAGTACGTATTTTCCTTCGATGTATCATGGACTAAAAGCAACAAGCTCATCACACAGAGGCAATATGATAGACAACCAAGTAGTAATAGTTGTACAAACCCTCTTGTACTTTACCCAGCTTGCTTCAAGAGTCATACATGGTTCCATGCAAGACTAGCCTACGAACGAAACAAATGAACTAAAAAACATCAAAGAAAAGCAAAAGAAGAAGCGAAAGTGAAATAAAAGCAAGTAAGAAAACAAGCAAAAAAAGCAGACACTACTCCTACTCCTACACTAACGGTCCATGGGCCTGATCATGTGAAGTGATACTCCCAATGCAGCCACCAGCGCACTGGTAGACCCATGTTGGTGAAGGATTGGTGCGTGATAGACCTATTGGTGCAAACCAGCAAGTAAGAAAGATATAATAATGAAGACAACCACACTTCATGTTTCAAAGTGCCCACGGGACATGAGTGAGTGCAAGTGCATGACAGGCAGTCTGTGGACTTATCATGGTGCTATGTGACACTACGTGCAACTTTGAAGCATAAGTACACTCTTCACTGTGACATGCAAGCAAACGAAGGAAACAAAGATAACTTGCGTCGTGAATGAGTGCTTGCAATGTAAGACTCCTCCAATGCATGAGCAATGGGATCATGCAGTTCAAGTGGAGGAAGTGTGATCTGTGAGTGAGATGGATCTTTAATGCATATGGATGGGTGATGAGGAGCTTTGGATGATTGAACAGTTTCATGATCGAAAGTGAGAATAACCCCAAGAGAGAAAGGACCTGACATAACAATCATCTCGGGCTGAAGTGCCTCGACAGTCTTAGGTGTCTCAACTTCATCATCGTGTATATCATCATACACCGGTGGCTTCGAAAGATCAATTGCGATAGATTCATGATTGTGATCTAAAATGTAAGAAAATGGATTACGACTGCCACGATCAGAAAAGTCAATGAATTCTTCGGCATCCTCATGATCAGATGAATCGAACAGAGGGGTAGATGAAAAGTGAACAAAATCATCCTCTATGTTTCTGGAAAATACAGATGAAGGATCAAGTGGATTTTCAACGAGTAACTTATCCTCTCCATTGTCGAATGATGGAATAACATCTGGTGAGTCCTGAGAGTGATAAAAAATGGGTGCATCCGTGGATGAATATACACATGCAAAATCATGGATGGCAGGTTCACAAAAAAGGCTAGGAAAGAACGAAGGGGGCTTGGACAGAAGGGAGTCATCCTTCACCGAGCGTTGATGTTCAAGCTCCCACTCATACTTTTCATGAATGACAGTGCATGTTGGTTGTGCAACACCAACTCCGTCAGTCGTTTATTCCTCATTCACAACAAGTGAAGAGTCCAGAATGGACGAACACAAGACAAAATCATCCGGAGGAGCATCTGAGTGCGAAGACGGAGGCCGAAGAAAAGAATGCATATGAGAACTCGAAGAACTCACAACCAAAACTATGTGAAAATTGAGTGGAGTGATGTTGGGAGAGTGTGAAGGATGAACAGGTGGTGTGAGCATGATCCTCAACATCACTGGGCAGTGGGGAAGCTGGTGAATGAGAGGGAGGCAGACAGTAGTTGAGATAGTGCCTGATCCCACATGGGATTGCGAAGTTCCATCAATGAACAATGTTGAGTGGGGCTTGACATCAAGATTCCTCTTGGGACGGGCATATTTCTTAAGGAAATACTCGAACCGGTCCCAAAGATAAGCAAATTTCATCTGGCTCCTCAAAGCTTGAAACTGCAAGTCACGAAAGCACTGCCAAAAATTAATAATAGATTCATGCGGAGCCCTCTGTTGCTGTAACAGTTTCTGGTCAAGATGGTCTAGATCAAAATGATAGAACGTGTCTTCAATAAGATCACAGAAGTGCTCAAATGAGTGCATGGTTTCAGCCGGTAGCCTGAGCACCCAACAAAATGGAGATTCATTGAAGTGTGTATGCAAGCAACAAACCGACCTGTTTTTCAGAAAACTCATCTTTCTCATGAATCATGAAATTTGTTTTATGTAAGTTGTCAGGCCAGGCCACTTCGCCTTCACCATCATACATGTGAGTGGACAAGAGATCGTAAAGCTTCCTCGAGATGGAGACATCTTCACGATTCGAAAAACACCTTGGGGGAAGTAGAGTGAAAGACTCCATGAAAGATATGCAAAGGTTCAAAACTGTACGAGAGGACACTGCTTGTCACCAGGCCCTCCTTCTAGCGCTAGAAATGTTGACAGTGCTGGACCCGCCAACACGTAAAGGGGATCTCCCCAGTAAGAAGTCCCAATTAGACCTCAGACCATTTGGTGTAGGAGTCACAGTAGTGGGTCGTAAGGTAATTCCTTAACCGCAATGTTCATAGAGGAAATTAAGATAACTTTGTCAGTAGCAAGGGTGTGACTGATGTAGCGAGACAAGGAAGGCGTATGAGAGGTTCTAACACTTCGAAGGGGGAAGGAGGTGAAGGTGAGTTCCAGGTTAAAAGGGATCAGTCCCAACTCAACTAGGAACATAACACAAAGGACATGCACATCTTCCGACGGAGAAGTCCACTCAGATGTAGCAGTCACATCATACAATGTAAGATAGCATGTACAACATTCATGGATCAGTCTGAGACAAGTGCGATGGTAGTTAAAGCAAGGTTCATGTGAAAAGTCTATTTGGTGCTCAGAAAAGAATTCAACGCAGACAATGACAACATTAACAACATATACAAAACATTAACAACAAGATTCATATAATTGCATGTAAACAACATATATCATTAAGGCAATTGGAGCAGTCCAACTGCAATAATAACATATTCATGAAAATGTGTTGGCTCTTATTATATAAAGAAGTGTAAGGCTCAATCATACAATACATCCATGTAAACCTGCTAGCCCCAACAATGGAACATTATAGCCACATCTACCTTCTCCTCCAAAGATATGTACTAGTTTCGTGTAGTGGAGAAGCCAAGGCGCGTTACAATACTGTACATGCTTCTTCAAGATAGTCTTAGTAGAAGCTTGGCTCACCAAAAGCCTCTGCAATGAGTTATGAGGGACTATTTATAGCAAAGGGTGGGGTGATCCTTGACATTCCCCTTTGTGACAGTCCAACTACCCTCATGACTCTTCGCCTACTCTATGACTGTTACATCCAACCGTTGACACTTGACATGACTCAACATTACAATGCACATGTGCTCATGTGAGACAACATTACTTGAGAAAGCCTTGCAAGACATCACTCACACTCGGTCCATTGTGATGAGACCAACTCTTTGACATGCTTGTGATGGTGAAGGTGGTGAGTTGATGCCAAGTTTGGTCGTCTGTGATGATGTGCATGCACTTCATGGTGACATCTTGCTCAAGCGAACTCTTACCTCCGTTGCAACCAGCGCATTGGTTTGGCCCCTTCATCCAGCACGTCTGCTAACATGCGCATGGTTTTCTTGGGTACAGTTGAACTGGAAACAAATTGATGCATAATGTCCATTCTGATCTTCAAGTGTGTGCTCGTGGTCATGCGCATCAACTTGCCTAAGTACATGTTCAGCCCCATTTGGACTTGCTTCTTTTCTTCGCCTTCGTGAGTGTGTTGAATGGGTTGGATCGCATGCGTGTGCTCAACGACAGGCATGTTGTTGAATCCCTTGCATGCGATCAACAACGTTGCTCACCATGTCTACTCTATGTCAGCTGCTTGGATGGATCCTTAACTTGTATGGGCACAATTTAATCCGTGAGCGCATGTTGCACCCATTGTTGTTCCTGTTCCTGTTGCAACTCATTCATCTATTTGGGCAGCTTCATGTTCTTCTTGAGTTGTTGCTTCAGCACATGCAACTCCTTGTTTGTTCCATCTTCTGCCTTCACGCGATCTTCATGTCGCGTCATCACTTCATATCTGGAGTCTCCAAAGTTGCTTTCGTCATCAATGGACCTACTTGAGATTGCAACATTATTCTATGTCTATGTTGTCAACAACCCTCCTCTTGCATTCGTTGCATTTGGTATGTTGTCTTGCGCTGCTGTTCATGATGCTGCTCGCTGTGATGTTCCTATTGTCATATCTTGATGTCTTTTCCTACGAACAACTTTATGTCTTCATGGGTAGGCAATTCCATGGACACTTGATCGATTGCATCCCCAAGTGTGCTCTGAACGATGTCTTCGTCTCTACTCTCCTAGAAACCATTGTACCTATAATGCTAAGAGGTAGATGAAAACCTGGGATACCTGGAAACATGGTAACGCTCATGGCAAGCAATCTATCAGTCGAAAACCAAAATGAACATGAGAACTAACTTTCAACATACCTGGGTGCATGATCATGAAGGTTGCACAATTTTGGTCGGGAGGTCGGGAGACTAACTACCAAGACTATACAAGGAATAGTATGGGTTGTTGGGAGACTGGTTGACTACTGGAACTATGCAATTCATAGTCCAGTCTAGCTGCTAAATGTTGGGATTGCGCAATGCGCAATTCCAGCTAGGAAGGACTACTGGCCTATGGATAAATTTGTGCAATTTCTTGGGCCAAGTAGCCAATGTCCTCCAGAAATGTGTAAAATAGTCTTGGAGGCCAGTGTTGGTCAAGAATGTGCATTTCTGGAAAGGAAGGTGAGCCTTCCCTCACCGGATTGCGCAATGTCGCCTTGGTGAAGGCAGAGCCCGGCCCAAGGTTAGCTAGACTCGCCAATGGGCAGCTGAAACCAACAAAGACTATAAAATTCATGGTGACACTAGGTGATAGAAGAAGTGATTGACAGTGCATGAAAAACATGAATGAAATATTCAATAGACAAATCAACATGCATGTGGGTGAGGTAGTTCGTCAATTGGATGAATGTCCATGCAAAACAGATTCATGCATGTTATAGCAGTGAGATAGCAATGAAAACTTAAACAAAGCTAGGACAAGATAGAATACATGCAAATGATAGCAGGCGTTCAAATAAATCAAGAAAAAAACACTCGCACAAGCAAATAAATAAAGCATGACAGAAATGTCGAAAAAGACAAGCTGAGGCCAATTACTAATGAATAGTTGAGCCGAATTTGTCAAAGAGTCCTAGATGTGCTATGGGATTTCAGAGCTCCAAGATGGATGAAAATGAATAAGCTTTGATGTGTTGAATAAATAAGTTTGGTCTCATGACATGCATGCCACAAATCTAGGAAAAAGCGACACTTGGAGGGAAACTTCTAAAACAAATTTGCATGCAAACCCCGACTGCTAAAAATAGTTCCCAGAATCATGGGTTGCCTTTTGCATGTTGTCTTTTTCTATTATAGGAAGATCAAGTCATGCATGCATGCAAGTCAAGTTTCCTCGGTCCTGAGTGGAATTGGTCAATCGAACTGTTCGTGCATGTAAGTGCTCAACTGCTTGGGAAAATTGCGCATTCTTGGTTGGTTGGTAGGCTGACTTCCTAGGAGGTTTGCGCAATTTCTGGGCAGAGCAGCTGACTGTTGCCCAGTTTTGTGCAAATCCTGGGATGAACAACATGTTGCTGGGAAAATTTGTGCAAATCCTGCTGGGAGGGTTGGCTGGAAGGATAGCGCAATCCTAGAGCCCAGTAGGCTGTCGGAGAGGATTGTGCAATTTCTGGAGGAAATGTTGGTTTCCCTCCATAAATGCGCAATTTTCAAGGGGAAAATGATCAACCTGCAGCTGGACCGAGTCTGGGTAAGCAGCCTATGAGGGAAATGGATCAACTATGATGGACACACTACCTTTGTGCTAGGAAAGCACATGAAGCTTGAGTACTTGATGAAGCAAGACAAAGTGTTGTGAAAGTTTGGTAGGGAGGCTCCAAAATAGGCTAAGGAAAAATTTTGGAGGGTGGTTGTAGCCGCTACAACACTTGACGAGACACTGGTAGAACTCTAGCTCTCTGAATGGACCTTGTTCGTATCGTTCAACTCTCAGCTCATCTGGCTTCACACTAGCTTGATTTTAAGATGTAGCATTCGTCAGACTCTTGGTCGATTGACACACATTTCAAGCTAAGGAAAAATGTTGTTTCGATTGGGGTTGAGGGGTATATAGGTGCACAAGCAGTCTAGTCGTTAGAGTCTCACTTTCATCTCTGGTGTTGCTCCACTGCCAGCAGGCTTGGACATTACCCCGATGGAGTAACATAGGAACAAAAACATGGCTCTACTACTAGCGAGTCTGGTCAGTACCCCAGTGGAGTTACTTGCATCACCTCCCCGCGTAGGAAGCCTTTCTCTTCTTTCTCCTTATTTATTTTTTCATTTTGAATTTTTTGATCTTTTATTTTTCATTTTTATTTTTTTGACCTTTTATTTTTTCATTTTCATTTTCACTATGCATAGCACTTATTCATTTCATAGGCAGAAGAGGGATCCCGACTTATTGAGAGTAGAAGAGGTTGTTCCAGTAGAGAAGTAGTTTATTGTATTTCTGACGTGCCTGTTAAAGATTTCCCCCTCACCTTACTCTACCTGACTAAGCTGACAAGGGTTAACCCAAAAAAAAACCTACTAGAGAAGGTGACACTAGTTAGCACGCAAGCATTGTGGTTTCACCAAGGTTCACTTCGAACAGTACGTATTTTCCTTTGACGTATGATGGACTAGAAGCAACAAGCTCATCACACAGAGGCAAGATGATAGACAACCAAGTAGTAATAGTTGTACAAGCCCTCTTGTACTTTACCCAGCTTGCTTCAAGAGTCATATATGGTTTCATGCAAGACTAACCTACGAACGAAAAAAACGAACTAACAAACATCAAACCAAAGCAAAAGCGGAAGCGAAAGTGAAAGCAAAGCAAGTAAGAAAACAAGCAAGCAAACAAACAAGAAAACAAAACATATAAGAAAATAAGCATGCAAGCGAACCACTGAAAGAAGACACTACTCCTACTCCTACACTAACGACACATGGGCCTTATCATGTGAAGTGATACTTCCAATGTAGCCACCAATGCATTGGTAGACCCATGTTGGTGAAGGCTTGGTCCGCGAGTAACCCAGTGGTGCGAACCAGCAAGTAAGAAAGATATAACAATGAAGACAAAACTTCATACAGAGTGAGTGCATGTGCATGATGGGTAGTCCATGGAATTATTGTGGTGTTGGGTGACACTACGTGCAAGTTTGAAGCATAATCACACTCTTGACTGTGACATGCAAGAAAATGAAAGAAACAAAGATAACTTGTGTCGCGAACAAGTGCTTGCAATGTAAAACTCTTCCAATGCATGAGAAATGGGATCATGTAGTTCGAGTGGAGGAAGTGTGATCTGTGAGTGAGATGGATGTTTAATGCATACAAATCTTTAAAGCATAAGCACACTCTTGACTGTGACATGCAAGAAAATGAAAGAAACAAAGATAACTTGCGTCATGAACGAGTGCTTGCAATGTAAGACTCCTCCAATGCATGAGAAATGGGATCATGTAGTTCGAGTGGAGGAAGTGTGATTTGTGAGTGAGATGGATCTTTAATTCATACAGTTGAGTGATGAAGAGTCTTGGGCGATTGAACAGTTTCATGATCGGAAGTGAGACTAACCTCAAGAGAGCGAGGACCTGACATAACCATCATCTCGGGTTGAAGTGCCTCGATAGTGTTGGGTGTATCAACTTCATGATAAGGTAGATCATCATACAATGGTGGCTTTTCAAGATCAACTACGATAGATTCATGATTGTGATCTAAAATGGAAGAAAATGGATCACGATTGCCACGATCACAAAAATCAATGAATTCTTTAGCATCTTCATGATCAGATGAATCAAATAGAGGGGTAGATGAAATCTGTGTTTCTGAAAAAGACAGATGAAGGATCAAGTGGATTTTCAATGAGTAACTTATTCTCTCCATTGTTGAATGATGGATTAAAATTCAGTGAGTCCTGCGAGTGAGCAACAATGAGTGCATTCGTGGATGAAGATAAACATGAAAAATCATGGATGACAATCTCACCAAAAAAATTAGGAAAGAACGGAGGGGGGTCAGACAGAAGGGAGTCATCCTTCACCGAGTGTTGATGTTCAATATCCCACTCATACTCTTCATGAATGATAATGCATGTTGGTTGTGCAACACCAACTGTAAGGACTTGCAGTTCTGCCGATGTGCGACTACGACTGGTTAGAGAGGGCGCGCGGTTAGAAGGTCGAACGAGCTGCGATCCGGTTGAAGTGCGAGCTCCCTTGGGTGTGGGATAATGAGTTATGCACATATGGAGGGCGAGCTGATGTTTATATGCGTGGTGGCATTATGTTAAACCTTATGGAGGCCGACCAACAAATGCGTGGAGCCGACAGTGGTTGGAACGTTTGAAGGAAGGCCGACGCACATATTATGATGGCGTGTGAAGGCATGGGCAGGTCGGCTGGTTAGCTGCGACCTTGCCCTACGCCCCATATATTTTGGAGTTGCAATGAAGCTCATTTGACAATCGCTCAACGATCCAACACATAGCATCTTCGCTCATATGAGTAAAGGCGCAGGTCTAAGTGCATAGAGCTAAGGAGAAGAGGCACAAATTGGAGATGTGCCTGTTCTTGGGCAGGGCTGCACGTAGGAGACTCGCTTGACTCGGTTGTGGGTGAAGGGTGCGGGCAGGAGCGCCTAGTGGTTGGGTGAAGGCGTGCACGGTGGGTGTGGCGCCCGGTTTGTGTGAAGGAGTGCCCAACGGTGAAACGTTGGTGAGCATCCGGTTTGTGTGATGACTTGGCATGGGTTCTTGGGTGGCTCGAGTGAGCGCCCGCCCGTCGTGCAAGTGTGCATGGTGACTTGGTGAAGTGTTGAGATTGTGAACAGAGGTGTGCCTCGGGTAGAGGCGCCCGTGTGTGGCGACTTGGAGGCGCGCCCAAGTTGGGCAAACAACATGATCGTGCAACTAGGTGAACGAAGGCTTGGTGAGTTGTGCGATGACCATGCAGAAGCGCCTACGAGCTGGGCAACCGAGTTTGTCAAAGATTGTAAATTTGGCTAAATATGAAACTTGGGGTTTCCAAGTGTACTTGTAAAGCTTGTAACTTGTAAAAGATTGTATAATATATTATTTGGGCAGACTCATTGTTCAGGGAGTTGCCCCTCCCTTTATACTGTGCAATTGTGTTCTTCATTTATAATTGCTGATGATAATGAATGTGTATGGGTGTTCATTGGTATAGAGGAAACATAATAATACTTAGTTGCGAAACACAAACTAAGTAGGAAAAGTGAATTAGGCGTAGTCCACGAACATAAGTATTGGTGAAAAGAAAGTGTTCAGTGGTGCCGCACCTCGCCAAGCGTTGTTGAAAGACTACCGCCAAGTTGGGGGCATGATAGGTGGTATCAGAGTAGCTGATTCGCGCATTGAACATTGAATCTGATTCAGGGTTGAAGAAGCTTGACAGTTGAAGACAGTGAAGCAATTACTTATAGGTGAAGGAAGTTGTTTCACATACAAGTGGGACAAGAGCTGGTTCAGGTTGCAGGCATCTTGGTGAAGCTGTTGGATGGTCGAAACTAGATCGCAAAGAAGAAGGAAGCTGTTAGCAATGGCAGCTGAATCTCAGGCTGGGTCTAGTCACGGTGCGAAGGATGCTACTATGGCATTCATGGAAAAAGTGTTGGAGAAGATGGAGGACTTGGAAGCTTTCTGGACTAAGAAGATGGACTTGTTCGATAAGGAGCAAGAGGCCAATTCAAAGATGAAGGAAGAGCTCAAAGAACTCCGCACTCAACATGAGTACACTGATCTTATGTGTACACAACTTGAAGTAAGGGTCAAGGGGGTTGAAGAGGCAAGAGACCAAGGTCTTGCAGAGATCGTGGGCTTGTGAAAATCTCTTGATGAAGCCAGAGATGAGATCACGGTGTTGAAGAAGGCCATGAGGCATAACTCAGGTGGAGGAGTGCCTCATGTGAAAGTCAAGGAATCAAAAACTTATGATGGTACAAGGAGTGCAAAGACTCTTGGCAACTTTCTATGGGACATGGAGCAATACTTGGAACGATTGGGTCTATCTGATGATGAGACGAAGGTCAAGGTAGCTGCTCAGTTATTGACAAAGGATGCTAAGATGTGGTGGCGAAGACGGATGGATCAGATTGCCAATGGCAGTGCTGGTGACATTAATTCGTGGGATGACATGAAGAAAGCTTTGCAAACCCATTTCAGTCCTCAGGATGAAAAGTGGGAAGCAAGGATGAAAATTAAGTTCATAAAGAAGACTGGGAACCTTCAGACATATCAACGGGAGTTTGCAAGTGCGGTTCTGGAACTTCCTGACATGGCGGAGAGGGACAAAGTGTTCAATTTCATTATTGGGTTGAAGCCTTAGGCATGCAATGAAGTGAAGACGCAGAGGATTAGAACACTTGAGGAAGCTTCTGCTGCTGCTGACCGGTTGGTGGAGCATTATGATGAAACTTCTGATGATAGGAAGAAGAATTCTGATAAGCCGAAAGAGAAGAAGAAGGATGATGCTTCAAAATCGGATGATAATTCGAAGATGAAGAAAGCCTTGAAGTGTTGGATATGTGCTGGACCAAATATGGTGAAGAATTGTCCTTCTAAACTGAAAGTGGCTGCGATTGCACAATCTAATGCGAAGAATGAAGAAGCTTCTGTGGGGATGATGCAGATATTTGGTGCTACTGCTACTATGGAGGTGGTCTCTCGGAGGGATCCTGAGGGTAATAGTTTGGAGTATGTTCGGATGAAGGTTGGAGGTGCTAATATACTCACTATGGTGGATAGTGGGGCCTCTCACAACTTCATGGGTGAAGATACTGCAAGAAGAATTGGGTTGAAATTTATACCGGTGAAGGCACAGATGAAGACAGTTAATTCTCCTCTTGATAATGTTATTGGTATAGCTGAAAAAGTGGACACAACACTAGGTGAGTGGACAGGGAAGGTCGACTTCACTATAGTGAAGATAGATGACTATGAGGCTGTGATGGGGATGGAATTCATGAAACAATTTGATGCTATGATTGTTCCACATTTGAGGAAGCTATACATTTACGATGGAAGGGAAGATGTACCCATTGGTGTACCAACCATTGGAGTGACAAGAACTGATTGTAAGCTGGCAGTGATGCAAATGGAGGATGAGAAGCGGATGGAAGACATGAGTAAGCGGTTGTCTACGGTTGAGAAAAAGCTTACCGAACAGTCATTGGTCATCAGGACACTTTCAGATAGTATCTTGGATTTGTCAAGAAGGCTAGAAGTGGTCGAGGATGATAATGATGATGATGAGGCATATGTGAGGCCGAATGTCTGGGGGAGGATCGGGTCACTTATCTACAGAGGATGGAGATAGAAGATCTTGACAGATGGATTGAGATGATTAGTGAGGGTGAGCCTTCAGGCTCTACCCCCTCCACATCTTCTTAGATGACAAGAAGATGGGGCTCATTGTTAGCTGCTCATGGCAGTGAGTCCTTAAAAAAGGTTGAGCAGGTATGATAGATGGTGCAGGGATGGCTTGACATCAAGCATCATGACATGTTGCAGATGGGACGGAGTTTCCATGGACCTGAGCATGGGAGAGATTCTTGGTGAGTCCAGGATGTGGCAGAATCTGAGATAGACTGGTGAAGGCATAAGGATGTTCACTCTCATGGCTTGAGCGTGATAGTTGGATTAGCTACCCAACTAGTTCAGACATGGGGTCCGGAAGTGCATGGAGAGATGTTGGCATCAGGCAGACGAGGAGGACAGTTCACAGGATAAGGACGACACATGGTGGAAGTTCTACATATGTTGCAGGGATGTTTGCAGTATGTGGAAGAGTTGACATCATGGATTGAGGATGAGACAGATATTGGTGTTGATCTTGGTGGATGGTTACCAGGATGGTATGTTGTCGAGGACGACAACGACTTCAGGTGGAGGAGGATGTAAGGATCTGTAGTTCCGCCGATGTGCGACCGTGACCAGTTAGAGAGGGCGCGCGGTTAGAAGGTTGAACGAGCTGCGATCCGGTTGAAGTGCGAGCTCACTTGGGTGTGCGATAATGAGTTATACGCATATGGAGGGCGAGCTGATGTTTATATGCGTGGTGGCATGATGTTAAACCTTATGGAGGCCGACCAAAAAATGTGTGGAGCCGACGGTGGTTGGAGAATTTGAAGGAAGGCCGACGCACATATTATGATGGCATGTGAAGGCATGGGCAGGTCGGCTGGGTAGCTACGACCTCACCCTACGCCCCATATATATTGGAGTTGCGATGAAGCTCATTTGAAAATCACTCAATGATCCAACACATAGCATCTTCGCTCGTATGCGTAAAGGTGCAGGTCTAAGTGCTCAGAGCTAAGGAGAAGAGGCAGAGATTGGAGATGCGCCCGTTCTTGGGCAGGGCTACACGTAGGAGACTCGCTTGACTCACTTGTGGGTGAAAGGCGTGGGCAGGAGCGCCTGGTGGTTGGGTGAAGGCGTGCACGGTGGGTGTGGCGCTCGGTTTGTGCGAAGGAGCACCCAACAGTGAAACGTTGGTGAGCGCCCAGTTTGTGCGACGACTTGGCACGGTTTCTTGGGTGACTCGGGTGAGCGCTCGCCCGTCATGCAAGTGTGCACGGTAACTTGGTGACGTGTTGAGATTTTGAATGGAGGTGTGTCTCTGGTAGAGGCGCCTGTGTGTGGCGACTTGGAAGCGCGCCCAAGTTGGGCAAACAACACGATCATGCGACGAGGTGAACGAAGGGTTGGTGAGTCGTGCGGTGACTGTGAGGAAGCGCCGACGAGCTGGGCAACCGAATTTGCCGAAGATTGTAAATTTGGCTAAGTATGAAACTTAGGGTTTCCAAGTGTACTTGTAAAGCTTGTAACTTGTAGAAGATTGTATAATATATTATTCGGGCAGACTCATTGTTCAGGGAGTTGCCCCTCCCTTTATACTATGCAATTATGTTCTTCATTTATAATTACTGTTGATAATGAATGTGTATGGGTGTTCATTGGTATAAAGGAAACATAATAATACTTGGTTGCAAAACACAAATAAAGTAGGAAAAGTGAATTAGGCATAGTCCATGAACATAAGTATTGGTGAAAAGAAAGTGTTCGGTGGTGCCGTACCTCGCAAAGCGTGGTTGAAAGACTACCGCCAGGTTGGGGACATGACACCAACTGTGTCAGTGGGTTATTCCTCGTTCACAACAAGTGAAGAGTCTGGAATGGACGAACACAAGACAACATCATCTGGAGGAATACCTGAATGCAAAGACAGAGGTTGAAGAAAATAATGCATATGAGAACTCGAAGGACTCACAACCAAATCTACGCGAAAATTGAGAGGAGTGATGTTGGGAGAGTGCGAAGGATGAATAGGTGTGTGAGGATGATCCTCAACATCACTGGGAAGTGGCGGAGCTATTGAATGAGATTACAAAATGAACATCATTCAGAAAAAAGGATTACAAAACAAACTTCTTGCAGACATGGCTCTGTACTCTATGCACCTCAGCAACTTCTATAGCTAAATGAATAATATATCCATCTTCTCCATGATGTTATTCTATATCCAACATCTATAGAAATATGTGTATAGCAAGCATATGCATATTGCAATCTCGAAATGATCCAAAACACTGCAATGACGTTGATCTGCACACATCAAGAAATTGATAGTTATAACGCAAACAATAAGAAATTGAAGATCGAAGGTACATCAAACATCGTAATGAATAGTAACTTACCTTATTAGTCGACAATGGCGCTTCGCATTTGCTTGGCAGAAGCTAATATGGCGACGACGACGTAGACTTATAAGAGTAATGGTTTGTAGGTGGTGAGGCGTAGATGGTTGGTTTGGGACGGGGAGGAGAGGAAGTGGGTTTTATTGTGGGAGGAGTAGGATTTACAACAATATGGGTTTGGGGAGGCGGAGATTTTTATTCGTATGTTTTTTCCTGTGGCGATGGAGGAGTTTTTGGTGGTTTTGTCAATGGAGAAGTTTTGTGCTCTGGAGCAAGAGGAGTTGGCCATGGTTTTGTTGGTGAAGGAGGAGGAGGAAAGGGTTTGTGAACTAGTAGGGGCTTAGCATATGGAACAGTAGTTGGTTTTGGTTGTGACTTCCGAGGTGGAGATTTGTACTTGTATGGAGGAGAAACTGGCACAACCTCAGGAGGATGTTTGCTTTGCACTGGTGGTGGTGTCTCCACGTCTGGGTGATTCGAGACGGGTGTGGGTGCATGGGGCAGCTTAGAATGAACTGGAGATGGAACGTCAGATGGAGGAGGAGGTGATTTAGAAAGGTCCTCCTCAGAATGAGGCAAGTTATCGAATGAGGAAATTGACAGATTTGCTGAAAAAGTGCAGCTAGCAATCAAAACCAGCAACAACTTGCACCCCACAAGCACAACCATCTTCTGCATGGCAGTAGAGAACTCCAAAAGCAAAGTGGTTTGTATAGGATGGTTATAGATGATCGGTTTATATGGGGTTAATTGTAGAGTGGGTCTGCCTATCACTAACATTGTTTCCCTTTTAAAACTAATTTCGAAGTTAAAGAGTGTTCGTCTACATCTGGTTAAAATCTGGAGGATATTTGCTTCACGAGGGCGCCTTTTGTTTTCAAAAGTTGTCTAACTCTTATATATGGCTTTTTTATTCCAATTGTAAATTTCAAAAATATTTTGATATCCACTGGAAAACATTAAAATTTTTGTTGATCTCAGTGTTTTGCCCGCAAAATTTGAACACTTACCATCTGGAGAAGTTTAGCAAACCATGCCTTTACAATCTAGATAAGTTCAGCAAACCATACCTAGCGAAATGATATATTCCATATGGGGACATTGAAAAATAGTAAGTTTAATGGAGGTCATAATTTTGTTTAGAAATAATTGAAACTTAGGTAATATTTTGATAAAATTTTAGTAAGATTTTTGGAAAATATAAATTACAATGATCAAGTTTCAAAATTTAAATATTTTAAAATTTTTAATAGTGTTGAATCTATTTCCTATTAAAATTTTATTTATAGAAAAAAACCAAATTTCAAGGAAAAATGTGTTTCGAGAACAAAGTCTGTAGCCTCTCTAGACAATGCCAAAAAATTAATTGGTTAGTTTACTCTTCTTGTTATCCGTGAAATAGTCGGATGTGATTGGGAAACATTTTCGCCAAAAAATAATTCGTTTGTTTACTCTTATTGTTATTCACGAAATAGTGGGATGTGATTAGCACACATAACGTAATAGAATGAAATGGCCTTTGTCAGCCAGAAATATTCTTGGATTTACCTCCAGGTAATTGTTATCTCCAAGTGAAAGTGTGGAAATAGACAATGCGCGACGAATCCAATGCGCTTATCTGGCATCACGGGAGTGAAATGCATCACCGAAAAGCCGGCTGGGTTTCTCTTAACAGAAAGCTGGATCCAACACTACTCATGCAATACTCTTGATAACGATTACGACGACCTGACTGTTAGGTATGTAAGAAAACGAGAATGTGCAATTAGTTACCAAATTTGAATTGAATACGAATTTGATCGATACGAAAAAATTTGATTGCTTAAAATTTAATTCGTCAAAAATTCGAGAATATATATTTTACAAATTTTTACATATTTGATAATTTTTTTTAAAATTTGAAAAAAAAATCAAACTATAATTCTATTTAAAACTTCAAAGAAAATCCATTCAATTTTTCCAGTGACAATTGTTTTCTGTCTATTTAAGATGATCCAAAAATAATAAAAGAAAAAATTATCAAATAAATAAAATTAATAGTACCAATTACAAAAAATGAATGTTAGAATTTAATGTAACCAGTAAAATATTGAATATTAAAATAGAATTAAAATAATTTACACATCCCAAGAAATGTATGTGTCAATCACTATCTTCACTAGATAGAGATTTATTCAAGAATAAATACGTGTATATTAAATTTTATGGTGAACCACAAAAAATAAATTCCTTTATTTAAATTCCACAATTCCTTTATTTAAATTCCACGTCGGTAATACTTATTTTCTAGTCAACTACAATGTCTTCCAACATGGTAATCACTAGAGTCCAAATATTTAAATTCCACATCAGTAATCTTTATTTTCCATTAGCCTACAATATCTTCCAGCATTATAATCACTATCATTAAAAAAATGAAAAAACTATTATTTAAAAAAAAAATCTTTAATGTTTTCAATTTTGCTTTTTTTTTTTTTAACTCTATGGAAGATTTTAATAAGAAACTTACCGTTTTCTATGATTCTTTAAGAAACTTGCCGTTTTCTATGATTCTTCATCTTTTTAATTATAAAATTTTAGAAAATTTCTCTAACGTTTTTAATGGAGAGCCTTTTAAAGAAACTTGTTTTTTACCTTTCTAATTTATTTTTTTAATAAAAAAATTGGTATCGCTTTAATTTAGAAGTATATGTGCTTTTTTAAGAAACTTGTTTTCTACGTTTCTAATTTTTTTTTTTTAATACAAAATTTGTACCGTGAAAATAAACGAATTAGACGAATTATTACAGGTACCGAATTGTATTGACGAATTTACGAATTATTTTAGCCGGTATGGTTGAACTGGGTAATTATGGTATAGAGTGTTATTCCTGGTATCTATATGGTATAGAATATTATTCATGGTATTTATATGGTTGGTCTTTTTTCATTGAATAAGAGGTTGATGTGATATTGTGAGCTTATTAATCATGGTATGTCAATTTCTTTGAGGTATAATTTTTGTGTCTAAATTTTAATTTATCTAATTTTTGTATTTTTGGGAATGGGAATGTATTTTAGTGTAAAGTAAAATAGTATTAGCAGGTGCATCATTTAAGTGGTAAAGTTTTATCTCTAAAAACATTGTTTAAAGCTTCAAATAGTACTAAGAAGTTTTTTAATCTCAATTATCCAAACATGGTCTTACCCCTAAAACTACTCTTGTAAGCTAATTTCTCTAATTTTTCCACCCTAAAAGTATTAAAATGACTCACAAACAATATAATGATCCAATCTAAATCAATTTAAGAGTTTGAATGTATTATTCTTATTCTTAGAAAAATGGTAAATACAAAAATTACTATCTAGTAGATCACTAACTCTGTCTCTAAAGCTTGTGCACATATTTTTCTTTTGAACAAGGATATACCAAAATTAATTAGTATTTTGAAGATCATCATGTCTCTAAAGTGACTCTTGATAGGTCAACTTATTGGAGACATAAATTTTGTGTAGGAACTGCTATAGATGAACTTCGTGTACCGTTGGGAAGGTCATAATGTTCAAAATAAATAAATAATAAAATAAATAAATAAATAATATATAAGAATTTGTACATATAAAAGTAATATAAAGGTCATAATGTTCAAAATATGTTGTAAAATAATTTTTTTTTTTTTTTTTTTTTTTATATAAATATTGATTTTAGTTTTATGAATCTCAACCCTATGATCTTTGAGTTGTATTGTTAGTAAAATAGAAAGTAAAAAAGAACAGAGAAAAAAATATATATAATAAAAATTATTTGAAAATTTTCAATATGATAAAATGAAATATTAATTATATAATAATATTAATTTTTTTATTAAATAAAGTTACATAATTATAATTTGCATTTATTATGTCATTGTGTCACATATAATCTATTAAGTTGTATTAGTTTTAAGCGTACATCAAATATTTTTATCTACACCAAAAAATATTTTGGTTTGAACTTACGTTTTGTGGTTCTGTATGTCGTTCACACTTGTCCACCATTGCTTCTGTATATAGGCTCCAAATCCCAATACAGCGATAGTACCCCACATATACAGTATCATCTCTGAATATTATCACCGACAACGACCTCTTAAGCATTTCATGTCTACTGCAAATCGATAATGGGAACATGCTGGTCCTCCTATACCAGTTCCTTCTCCACTTACGTCACAAACTCCAATGGAACCGTTTAGATTCCACTCTCCACCAGTGTATGCACTCGGTGGATTGCTCGATTCTCCAGTATCGCCATAGTCCGCGATAATTTAGTCTTTCACTACACTAACTACTTGGGAAGACATTATTTATATTTTAAAGATTTAGGGTCAGAAACTATGACCTTGATGCTTAATCATGGAAATAGGGGTTATATTTAAATAATTAGGCCAAATACTACATAAATAAATAATTGTGTTAGTGATTTATATTTTTAAAGAATTGGGACAAACACTCTCATGGATTCTTAATCATGGAGAGTTAGGCCAAACACTATTTATAGTTTTAAATTATTGGGTCAAAACACTATGATGATGCTTAATCATGGAGAGTTAGGCCCATATGCTTTATAATTAATTGTGCAAGGGATTTATATCCTAATGAGCTATGCCATAGTGGATGCTTAACCATGGAGAGGTAAGCCTAACCACTATGACAGATGCTTAATTACATAAATGGGGATTCTATTTCAATAATTAGGTGAACTACTAAATATTTTAGTGCAAGTTCACATGGTTGGATGACATGGTTGTATTTAAGACTTCTCGGTGGCACGTCGTTATGATGTTACAATCAGTGATCTATCTCTACCATCCACGGGATTGATGGAAAGGCAAAGAGGAGGCAATACAAATTAATGCATAAAAAAATACTTGTATTCATAAGTTCTCACATACACATTAACCAATATTCCACTCTCGTCTCTTCTAGTCTTGTGCCTTGACACACATTACAATGATCCAATCAAGGGTATATAAAGCCCAAACTTACTAAATAAGGAATCATATTATTTCTAATTGACTTAACTTAACTCCAACTAATTGCTCCGTGCAAACTCACTCTAAATTAGACTTTCACAAATATGGAGTCAACTTGAACTAACTGTTATTGACTCAAATTAACCCACACTCTTAAAATAGATTGCATTGCATGCGGGAGTAATTACTATTTCCAACACTACCCACTTAATTACAACAATATAACTCAAACATGACTCAACTATACTTGATAATCTTACAATAGGAACTTGAATCAATCATCACTTAAACATTTATGTTGGTCTAAGTCTTAGTTAGACTTACAATGACTCAAAATTTTTACAATTTTGTGTTTTATTTCCCATTTCTTGCAGATTCTATACTCTAAAAATTGTTCATTATTTGTTGCAATTTCTTGTTGTAGGCTCCATATTTATTCACTCACTGTTGTTGCAATTTTTCTTTGACTTCTCTTGTATTTAATGTTGTTGAGAACTTTTGGAGACCTGTGTATTTTTTTTAGGAGCATGACGTTTCAGTTGAACACTTCACACATCTCCAAGGACAAGAAGCTTAACTAAAGGTGGGTTAAGTTCTCACCCGAAACGTCAGGCTCTTCGAACAAAATACACAAGCTTATAGAATTTTTCAACAACATTTTGTTACTATTTATGGAAATATTCATGCCATAATTCTCTTGTACTTGATTTGAAAAAAATATAAGCATGTCTTCTACAACCTCCTCTTCCAATATTAGTTCAACCATGGACCAGTTCCACAACTTTTCATCTTCAAACTGTCTTTTTCACTCTTCTTCTTGTGCTTCATAATCCTGATCTTATTTCTGTCATATTTCTTGATAGCAGAACCTTATTGCTTCTTGCCTCCATTGTTGAAAAATATTTTGAGTTCTTTCTTGATTTGGAATTTATCTAGGATAAAGAATGAAAGGTATTAGAGACTCATGTGCGTGGATGTGCCTACGTTACTTATGCAACAGATCGATAAGATTGCTTGAATACATAGACACTGAGGAAATCAGAGAAAATATAACAGTCAAACATGTAAACAAAACAAGTTTAATAAGGAATTCACCCAATGCTCCTCGGCTAGGTCTCCAGGTCTAGCCTTTTAGTGGTGGCCTCTCTATTATGTTTTGAAGCAGAGTTTTTACAACAGTGAGCTCAATTGGAGACTCACTAAATAGAATGAAGTCAGTAGGAATGGAGTGCACAGACTCTCCTTATTGAAACTTGACGTCTGAGGGTCATAGTAGTATGATAGGCCTATGCCAAGGAGTTTGCTTGAACCTCTCAAACCTTAAATGGAGTACAAAGACTCTCTGACTCTCTCTGGCTCTGTCTGTCTCGATGCTACCTTCAGGTTAGCTCAACTTCTACTTTCTGTTCTCTGTTATTAGCTTTCTGCATCTCTTCGTTGTCTGCCTTTATGTTCTGCTACTCTCAGTTCATGGCTTTAAAGCCAATCTATTCTTTGACTACTCGTTTCCGCTTCCTGACCTTCTGGTTTCTTTTCCTCTGTCCGTTCGAATTCCTCTTCTCTGCGTCATCATCACTAGGTTACGCTTCGTAGGGAGGTGACCACCTGTTTGCTAATGAACTACGTGTCAAATTCCCTGAATCATATTCGGATGGTCGTTAAATCTGTTTGCTTCAAGATCGCCCGCGAACACGAATCATTTGCCAACTCATCATCCACGTCAGACTTCAAATCCCCTCTCATCTTGCTTTTTGACCTGTCAAATCTGGTCAATCATTAGGATGCATCTCCATCGTCGATCTGGGCCCCCCAGATCCTACGGTCGTCCTTCATATCAGGCGGACAAGTCGCATGGTGTTTACCCATCCGATGCAGGCAATTTTTTCTCTCTTCCACCAGATGCGTGTCACTCGATGTGTGGCATCGGGCGGGACTCAGTCAAAACTGCTTACTTCCTTGAAGCCTTCCGATATCCTGCCGGTTTTGGGGAATCCTGCACTATGGAACCGAAACAGTTACTTTTCCAAATTTTATAGCATTTTCAGGTCCGGGCGCTTTAGGGCTTTCCTTCACTGACGGGGACGCCCTACGATACGCGATTAGTGCTAATTACATATCAGAATCCACCTTTGTTTCTTGATTTGGCCTCTGGTCTTGCTAGTTTTGTGCCATTGCGATTTACCATGGGCCAACAGTTTGCGCGCTCAACCGAGGGTCCTTGTTGCTCTGCTCTAGCCACAACTGCAAATTGTTATGAGGATTCCTTCTGATAGCTTCAATCTTTTCTAGGACATGAATCTTTTAGCATAATTTGAAACAGTTATGAAAACTTAGAGAGTTCTTAGGATCCAATTCGGATCACAACCTTCTCACTAAAAAAGCTTTTGGACAATCAAAAGTTGGTTTTCTTTCAAGCATCAATCAAGTGAGGGTATTACTTCCTCGCTTGCTCAATTTATATCCCTTTCGCACTGCTTGGCTTTGAACCTTTGAGTCTGATCCTGAGGTACTCAACATTTCCTCTGCGTGTAGTTCTTATCTTCCTGTCTAGAACTATATCTTCCTACAACTCATTAGGATATTCAGGTAACAGATCATCAATAGAAGGCAATTGACTCTGCTCTTCGGGATCTTCAATTAATGAAGGTTCAAATAGTCTCAAGTTGTCTACATTAAGAACTGAGTAGATGTGCATGTAAGCTGGTAGATTAAGGAAAAAAACATTCTCACCAATTTTCTCAAGTATCTTGAAAGGTCCATACCTTATTGGCTTCAGCTTCTTACTTTCACCTTGCATTCTGTCTTTGCTGATATACAGCCAGACTTGGTCACCAACTTGGAAACTATGCTCCATCCAATGCTTATCATGCCTTGCCTTGTACTTGGCTTGGCTCTTTTCCAGTTGTTCCTGTACTGCTTGGTGAATCTCTTGGATTTGTTTAATGAACTTGGTTGCCTTGTCCACATCACTGTTTCCATCAACTGCTATGTCTTTACCAAAGACAAAATCCAAGGGAGACCTTGGTGTGAAGCCAAAACAGGTCTTGAAACGAGATCTCTATGTAGAAGACTGTTTAGCTCGGTTGTAAGCATGCTGCACATAACATAATGTTCATCCCAAAGTTTAGGATGCTTGTTGCAATAGCCTCTGAGCAATTGGATAACTGTCCTGTTGACCACTTCTGTTTTTCCATCTGCTTGTGGATGAAAAGCTGTGCTTTTCTTCAGCCTGATGTCCATCAATTCCCACAAGCTTGACCAAAATTTCCCAACAAATTAGGTATCTCGATCAGATATTATGGAATTGGGTAATCCAAAATGAACCTATACATGCTAAAAGAACAAATTTGCAGTTTGTTCAACTGTAATCTGTTTGTTACAAGGTATTAAAATGCACATTTTTTTGAACCTATCCACAACAACATATAAATAGTCATGACCTTTCCTAGATTTAGGCAGTCCTCCAACAAAGTCCATGGAAACACTTTCCCAAGGATGAGAAGGAATTTGTAGTGGAGTGTACAAGCCTAGTTTTCTATTGTTGGGCTTGCTTTTAGCACACATGGTACACCCTCTTACATATCTAGAAACTGTCTCATTCATTTTCGGCCAATAACAAAATCTTTGCAGCTGTGTAACTGTTTTACTTACACCAAAGTGACCTAATATTAGAGAAGTACGTTCTTCTCGACTTATCTTTACTCTTTCAGTTTGTGGAATGCATAGCTTCCCACAATGATACAAGAGTTGGTCCTTAATATGATAATCCAATTTTTCTACTCGTTTGCCTTGACTTAAAGTTGCATATACATCTTTAAAATCTATATCTTGAGCATATTGTTAAATGTAGCTCTCATACAATACTGAATTATGCTTAAGTATAGTAGATGCATTTATAATTGGTCTAGATAACATATCTACAAATTTATTGTGTATTCCCTTTTTATATTTGATAACTAAATGAAACTGTTGTAGAAAACCCATCCATCTATAGTGTCTTGATTGTTGCAACTTAGTTTGGGAGTGTAGATATTGAAGTGGTTGATGATTAGTATGTATAACTCTCTCTTTGCCCATTAAGTAATGTTTCCACTTTCTCACACTCTGTACTAATGCATACAATTATTTATCATATGTGGGATATTTAACTACTGCGGAATTAAATGTCTTAGAATGATAACATATGGTTTTATCGTGCTGCATCAACACTTCTCCCATGGCATAGTCGCTGACATATGTTTCAATCTCAAATGGTCTTTGAAGATCATGCAGTGTTAGTGCTGTTGCTGTACTAATATTTTCTTTCAAGGTGTCGAAGGCTTTTTGTTGTTTGCCTCCCCACTTAAAATCCTTGTTCAATCCTATTAAAGCAAGTAAGGGAGCTGCAATTAAGGAAAAGCTAGAAATAAAATTTTTCCAATATTGTGTTGCTCCTAAGAAGCTTCTAACTTCCGTAGCAGATTTGGGTTTAGGCCAGTTTACAATGACTGCAACCTTAGAGGGATATATCTTCAATTCACCCCCCCCCCCTACTATATGTCCCAAATAATTCAAAGATGTTTTTCCAAATTCACATTTTGAGAGTTTAACATAAATCTTTTCTCTTTTCAAAAGAAATAGTGTCTGCTTAACATGATTTAAAATGTTCTTCCCACGTTTTGCTAAATATAAGAATGTCATCCAGATATACAATTAAAAAATCATCAAGAAAATGTCTGAGTACATCATTCATTACTCTTATGAAAGTAGCAGGAGCATTAGTTAAGCCAAAAGGCATAACCAGCCACTCATACAATCCCTACTTTGTTTTGAAAGCAATATTCCATGCATATTGCTCTGCAGCTCTGACCTGATGATAGCCACTATGCAAGTCTAACTTGGAAAAATAAACAGCTTCTTTTACCTGATCTAATAGATCATATATGTGAGGAAGGAGATAACGATTTTTGATCATTATCTTATTCAATGCTCGGTAATCAATGCACATTCTCAACGAACCAACTTTCTTTTTCACAAAAACAATTGGAGACCCACATGGTGATGTGGTAGGTCTGATGAACCCCTTCTTGAGCAACTTCTGTACCTGCTTCTTGATTTCTGCATTCTCTAAAGCAGATAGCCTGTACATTTCGATGTTGGGCAATGGAGCATCTTGCTGCAAATTAATATCATCCACTATTTCCTTTTTGGGTGGCAGACCTTTAGGTTCTTGAAAAAATACATCATATTATGAAACAACATTTTCTAAATCATCTTGTTGTTTAGCATCACAGCCCTCAAATACATTGGTTTTATCGGGTTTATTTTCCTTTACAACCATCAGTAAAAATTGTTTGCATGAATTTAAAATTCGTTTCATCTGCCCTAAGTTTATGAGAGTATAATTATTCTTGAGCTTATGAGCTCTTACAGTATATTCGATTCCATATTTAATGAGTAGATACTTGTTCTCAGCTCTATAGAAAATAGCTTTTCTATTATACAAGTAAGGACTTTTTAAAACAATTCCACATATATCCAAAGGAACTATATCTAACTCAACCTCATCTACAAATGTTGACCCAAAAGAAAACTTAAGTTTACATTGTCTAGTCACTTGTAGCTTTGCTTTATCACATAGCCAACCTAATGGATATGGTTTCTTGTGAGGTGTGGCTAGTAATCCCAACTTCGTTACAATTGCTTCAGAAATTAAATTTACTTGTGAGCCACTATCAAACAAGGTATCAATCTTCTGATGATTGGAAATAACTAGAATATGAAAAATATCACGTCTTTTTCTCTCATTTTCTTCATTATGAGTAGATTGTGCAGAATTACTAGTAGATGCTTCAGAATTTTTACCTTTTATACCTGTGGCTATGATTGTTGCTTCATCTCCTGAATCTGACCCCAAATCCTTTTGAATAGCTACATCCATCTTCTTCTTCTTGCCCTCGAACTTCTTAGGTTTCAGCTCTGGATGCATAATCCAGCAGTGTTCATCGTCATGCCCATCCTTCTTACAGTGAGTGCATGAGGACTTGCTCTTTTGTACAGTGTTTTTCCTCCTATCTTTCCATTTCTGTTTTCCTTTCTCCCTATTTTTTCTTGCAGTGGGTTGGGATGATCCCCCAACTTTTGGGTTCCCATTCTTACCTCTAGCTTCTAGATGCCTAGCCTGAACAGATACCTCATCTATGCTAGTGGGATTAAACATGAGGATAGTGTGCCTCATGTAGCTGTGTAGACCACCTATATACTTCAACAGAGTCTCAGGTGAGTCTAAAGAAATTCCTAGAATCAAAGTTTTTTTCCTAAATTCTTGACTGTAACCTTGTACACTTTTCCCTTTTAGTTGTCGAAGAGTTTTCCAGCTCATCATGCCTTGCTACATGTACGCTAGTGGATAGAATTCCTTTTTAATTGCAGAAACAAATTCACTCCAGGCAGAAAGAATCTTACCATGTTTCTTCATGTCAGCTTGTGTCTTGCCTTCCCACCATACCAAGGCAGTGCCTCCAAGGCATAGGCTAGCCAGCTGAATCTTACTCTTGTCTGAGTCAATGCTCTGCGCTTTGCAATAAACATCAATCTGTTTGATCTAATTATCCAGATTCTCTACATTCAACTCTCCATCATATATTGGTAAATCAAAGTTAACATCTAATTTAATCAAAGATGTCTTCTTTTTATTTTCAGGGCTATTATGAGGCATGAGAAATTTTTCTTCTTTCCCTTTGCCTTTAGAGTGGTCATGGAGGAGAGATTCTTCCACTCCTTTGTCTTGTTTGGAGCTCGATGAATCTTCATCGCCATGTTTCTTAAAGTCCCTATGCATTTCCTCCACCATGGATTTTAGGGTCATAAAACTATCTATGAACTGGGGGTCTGATTCCAAGGGATTTTCTTCTGACATTTTCCTCTTAGAATAGACTCTTCCAATTTTCGGGTTAGTTTCAGCCAATTCTCCTTCTCCTAATTTAAGCTTTGATCTAGTTAGCATTCAACAACAAAATCTAGCACAAGTTTGTCTAACCTTAGTAACCCTAAGCTCTGATACCACTTGATCTGGAATTTATCCAGGATAAAGAGTGAAAGGTATTACAGACTCATGTGCATGGATGTGCCTATGTTACTTATGCAACAGATCAATAAGATTTCTAGAATACATAGAAACTGAGGCAATCATAGAAAACATAACAGTCAAACATGTAAACAAAACAAGTTTAATAAGGAGTTCACCCAATGCTCCTAGGTTATGTCTCCTAGTCCAGCCTTTCAGTGGTGGCCTCTCTATTTTATTTTGAAGCAGAGTTTTTACAACAGTGAGCTCGATTGGAGACTCACTAAACAGAATGAAGTCAGTAGGAATGGAGTGCACAGACTCTCCTTACTGAAACTTGATCTCTGAGGGTCATAGTAGTATGACAGGCCTATGCCGAGGAGTTTGCTTGAACCTCTCAAGCCTTCAATGGAGTACACAGACTTTCTGACTCTCTCTGGCTCTATCTGGCTCGATGCTACCTTCAGGTCAGCTCGACTTCTACTTTCTGTTCTCTGCTATTAGCTTTCTGCATCTCTTCGCTGTCTGCCTCTGTGTTCTGCTTCTGTCAGTTCATGGCTTTAAAGCCAGTCTGTTTTTTGACTGCTCGTTTCCACTTCCCAACATTCTGGTTTCCTTTCTTTTGTTTGTTCGAATTCCTCTGCTCTGCATCATCATCACTGGGTAACACCTCGCAGGGAGGTAGCCACCTGTTTGCTAACGAACTGGGTGTGAGATTCCCTGAATCATATTCGAATGGCCATTTTTTCTATTTTCTTCAAGATCGCCCGCGAACACGAATCGTTTTCCAACTCGTCATCCACGTCGGACTTCAAATCCCCTGTCATCTTGCTTTTTGACATGTCAAATCTAGTTAATCATCGGGACGCATCTCTGCTGTCGACCTGGGCCCCCCAAATCCTACGGTCATCCTTCATATTGGGCGGACAAGTCTCACGGTGTTTACCCATCCGATGCGGGCAGTTTTCTCTCTCTTTCGCCAGACGCGTGTCGCTCGATGTGTGGCATCGGGTGGGACTCAGTCAAAACTGCTTACCGCCTCGAAGCCTTCTGATATCCTGCCGGTTTTGGGGAATCTCGCGCTATGGAACCGAAAAAGTTACTTTTTCGAATTTTATAGCATTTTGGGGTCCGGGTGCTTCGGGGCTTTCCTTCACTGAGGGGGACGCCCTGTGATAGTGTTAATCGCATATCAGAATCCACCTTTGTTTCTTGACCTGGCCTTCGGTTTTTCTAATTTTGTGCCATTGTGCTTTACCATGGGCCAACGGTCTGCGCGCTCGACCGATGATCCTTGTTGCTCTGCTCTGGCCACAACTGCAATTGTTATGAGGATTCCTTCTGATAACTTCGATCTTTTCTAGGACTTCAATCTTTTAGCATAATTTGAAACAGTCACGAAAACTTAGAGAGTTTTTAGGATCCAATTCAGATGATTTCTTCTTTGTCTTTAGAAACTTTCATGTCTTTCTATTCACATTCATCATTAGGTACTCCTTTTTTCCTGTAATATGCACACTCAAGATGATCATTAGGCTTACATGTAAAATCATAATCACTCTCATTTTTCTCATTCACCATTTCATTTAATTCTTTTATTCCAAGTGCTACTATAGGAATCATCAATTTCTTCAATTGGCTTCTCAATCCATTCGTCAATGAGCTTCAAATCCACATTAAACTTATCAATAACTTTGATTTCAACTTCAACTATCATGCCATTTTGAACACCTACATATTAAAAAACATGACTAAAAACATCTTCATAATGATCTACAGTGACAAATTCCTTCTCTTCCTCTTCCTTTCCTGCCTTCTCTTCAACTTCTTTACAAACCTATACTACTACAAACAAGTTTTCTTCCACTTGTCTTGCAGACAAAAATGGGCTTTTCTCGCCAAATAACAACATATCAATGTTCTCCTTCTGTTGCATCATGTGCAACAAATCATCACCAGTTAAATTATCTTCATCAAAGTTAAGATTAACATAATTTTCGTCCACTCTATTATGGGATATTTGAGCATGCATGTGTTCATTAACAATTTCAACTTAACCAAATTCATCAGTTATGGTTGGATTCAAAAATTCACATCTCACTTTGCAGTCATCATCCACATGTGTTTCATCATAGTGGGATTCACCATCATCTGCACTATCCATGTTATAGTGGAGTTCTTAAGAATCTATATGTTATTGCTCTCTTCATATATAGAGGCTTCAAATTCTCTCTCTGCAATCTTTGTTGCATCTAATTCATCCATATGCATGTCTACATAATGGGTTTCACTTTTATAGTCTTCATGACCATCACCTACTTCCGAGTGGGATTCTCTAACCTCTGTTGTCCTCCCATAGTCTTGCTCATCTACTCTAAAACCTGTGCCTGACTTCTCTATTGATTCTTCAACAGATTGTGACACAATTTGCTACTGCATGTCACTTTTCTTTGTACCAAACTTTTCATCGAGGATCTGTCATGCCTCAAAAGATGTAGATTTTTCTATCTTGCACATAAACTTCTCATTCGATGTCTATTTTATGAAATCCAATACCAAACCATCGCATATGAATTATTAGACCGGTACTCAATTAATTCTTTACCTTGAAGAAAAGTTTGTATTTTGACAACCCAAAAATCAATTTTTTACCCAGTAAACATAGGAGGTGGTAGTAGATCCACGCTACACCAATCAACCTCGATTTCTCTTTCGTCTTCTAAACTTATTTTTGATATGCGCCCTTGTAAGGTACAATCTTCACCCAAAAAATACTATCATACTTGACAAAATAAAAAACTTTGAAGACGAACAAACCTTTCCAAAACCCTAAAATCTCTTTCCAATAATTTTTTTTCCCTTTTTTTATTAAAAAAAATCAAAAATCGCTCTAAAAATCTTCCTCAATATATATTTTAGGCATTTTTTTGTATTTAGAAAAAAAAAACCTTAATAAGTCCAAAAAAATAAATAAATAAATAAATAAAACGAACCTTTCGTAACCATTTAACCATTTAATATCTGCAACCATTAAAAAAAAATACATTTAATAAACGAGCCTCGAAAAACACTTTCTTTAAATCTCCCTTAACAATTCTTTAATGTCTTTTAACCTTTAACAAAATACCCTTTCCATTTTAAAACCTTTCCTTATCCTTATCCTTAAGAGAAAAACTGCATAAATTTTTTGTTTTCGAAAACGTGCCCACCGATTTTGAAAAAAGATATATCTGAAACTTTAATATTTACAACAACAGAAAATCGAAAACGACCCTAGTGGAGTATTCGCCTTCCACCATATGCATACCTTTGACTCTACGTGCTCGTGATTTGTGCTGCCAATTTACTTTTCATGGCCAATCAGATTCGTGCTTCCAATTGGGTAATGTGGCTGTGAATTTCTTGTGCGTTAGGAACGCAACTTGTAGTTTCTTTTTTCATAAAAAATGCTTTCATTATAGTGATATAAAGTACAATTTCTAAATATGTTCTATAGAACAAGAGTTGAAAAACAAGGTTTCAAGAGGACAACCAGTAGGGCCATTTACAAATATAGTTATTTTCGCATCAAAATAAGAGAATATTGATTAAGAATGAAAACTAGTAGAGCTAAATAAAAGATAAAATTGACAAAATGTAAGCCAATAGATGTAAATTGTAACTGAGAGCAGAGTTTACCCCATCAAAGTATGAAATAATTTTTATTTATTTATTTATTTTCCAGTAAGAAAAATTTCTCTGTTTTGTATTATATAAAACAATATATATATATACTATTACATAACAGCACCATAATCTTGATTGTATAGCCTTTCTCTCACTCATAAGGAAACTAACTATATGCTACAATTAAACAGCGTCAGCCATTGTCTAAATATTCTTCCGAGTCTCTGGTTGAACCAGAGAAGCAAAAATACAAGTATTTTCTAGAATTATCTGCATATAGAGTAGTCTACCAAATGTCTTTTTTATACAAGACCTTATACAAAACATATACAAAAAGTAATTCAAAAAGTTTTTTAAAAGTACTTATCTGTGTTGTTGCATAGCTCAGCTGATAAGGTGTGCAATGCTTTATCCTGCCATGTCGATGCTTCTTGCTTCTATAATTCTTGTCCCCATTTTTATCTGAATGTGCATACCCTCTTGTGTATCCTTTGGTCCCTTTTTTGACATTACATCTGCATTTTTGTTGTAGGCTCTGCTGATGTGTTGTATGGTACACTGTTGGAGTGTGATCCATAGGCTTTGTATTCGGTTTAACCAACCTTGGAGGGTGTTTTGTTGAATATTATTCCTTCCCAAAATGTGGTCTATAATAGATCTGGAATCTCCATAGATTTGTATTTGTGGGATGTCCAAAAATTTGGTAATCCATAATAGCCCCCACAAGGCAATAGCTTTGGCTTTCATACTTGATCCCTCTCCCACATTCCAGTGTATCCAAAATTCTTGATCTTTAGAAACCTTTATCCAAATTCTGCATCCACATCTCCCTCCTTGAGATGCCCCATCAAAAAATCTGGCTGGGTATATGATACCTTGTTCCATCCCTTTATCTTCCTTTTCCTCTTGCATGGTACCAGACCGCTGAACCGATTTTGTCCATTGTTCTATGTAATCACAAATCATGGCTTTTCTCCACCTTTTTGTTCCAAAGTTCAGGTGATTGCGCCCTTTCCAAATTTCCCGGAAGACAACAAGTGAGAGCATCCTCCAGCTGATGCGTTGTGTACTCCACCATTTTAAGCAATTGTCAATGGTATTAAAATGAATATATGGTATCTTCATGTTAGTAGTGAAGTGCTTCCAGATGCTGACAGATCTTGGACAATGTAAGAATAAATGGCTATTATCCTCTCCTTCCTTCCTACATAGGTAGCAGATCCCAAGTTCATGTTGATTCCTCTTTTGTAAATTTTCCTATGTAAGGTTATTATTCTGGCATCTTAGCCATAGGAAAATGATAATCTTTAGGGGGATGTGTGTTTTCCAGAACTTATAGAAGCATCATCTATTCAAAATCTATAGTTCCCTCATGAAAATATTGAAATAGCACTCTGTTACTTCAATCTCTCCAAATTTCTTCTTTTTTCCCATCTAAGTAATATAGTCTCCTTTGCTATCATAACATACCCCGACGCCTTTTAACAATTTTATGAGTTGGAGCCATTCCAGTTCATATTGCCCTGTGAGATTCAGTTGGATGGGATCCATCCAGATTGGAATATTGCCTATCTGCTCATGGATCACCTGGTTCAAAACAAAGATGCTTTTCCTATTCAAGCATTTCATTAATTTGGTTGTTCCAAGAGGATCCTCACAGGTACCTAATATACGGTCTTTGCCCAATATAATTATGTTCCCTGTGTCGAACAACCATATGATGTTCTGTAGCAAAATGTCTTTCACCTTATTGAATTTGTGCCATATCTTGGATCCATTTTTCCCCCAATTGATCATTATCTCATCCAATAGGTGAAGTCCTTATTATTAAGGTATTTGAAACGAATCAACTTACCCCATATGCCATTACTAGAAATTCCCCACCACAATGATTTTGGAAGCAGTGCCCAACCAAATATTTTGACATTTATAATACCCCATCTGCCTAGCTTCTTTGGTCTTGTGATCTTATCCATTTTGAACAGATGATATTTAAAAAAATTTCTTGCCCCTGACCAAATGAAGTTTTCCATTATGTGGTTGAGAGAGTTTACAATCAGCTATGGGATTCAAAACAGGTGAGCCCAATAGACCCCCAATTATGTGAGCACTGTCTATGCGAGGGTGATACAAGCTCCCATTGATAAGCATCGGTGTTCCCATCCCTTAATTCTCGTATGGAATCTATCCACGAGCCACATCCAATCTACATTTTTGTAGTTCCCAGGCTTTAGGTGATATCCCAAATATTTCATTCCTGTGTCCAAATTGTCTGCTTTCACCCCAAAATTCCTTTGAATATAGATGATATCATCCAAGTTGCAAGACCCATATAGAATTGTAGATTTGAGCTCATTTAAAATTAGGCTAGTGGCTCTTCTGAACTTCTTGAAAATTTGGGAAAGAGTGAGCCATTTAAGTCTGTTGACCATACCCATCAACAAGATATCATCAACAAAGAAACTGTGTGAAATAGAAATATGACAGCTAATTTTTAACACTTCAAATTGTCCTATAGTCACCGCTTTTTTGATAAGCAGGCTTAGGCCATCCATAATCAGAATGAACAGGAAGGGGGACAGAGAGCAACCTTGTCTAAGTCCCTTGCCTGCTCCAAAAAACCTTGATGGGTACCTGTTTATTACCACAACATATCGGACTGTTGTGACATATGGGTACCTTGAGCAGTTATGAATGCTGCATTCATCTTTTTTGTCTTGATAGTGTGCATGCATTCTTAAGCTACTGCCACTACATCATGTATTATTCTATTGTTTATAAAACCACATTTCTTCGAGGAAATGAGTTTTGATAATGAAGCCTTGATCCTGGTGGCGATTTTCTTGGATATAATATTATAGGTAAGATTGCAAAGCGAAATTGGGTGATAATCAACAAAGGTGATTGCCTTTGTCTTCTTCGGTATAAGAGTAATATAGGTAGAATTTAAATGATGGTGTATGGTTCCCATAATTCTAGGTTCTTCTACCATATTTAGAACATCCTCCTGAAAGATGTCAAGGAAGTGGACAAAAAAGTCAACTATCCAGCCATTCGGGTCATGGTTTTTGTCTCCCTTTCATCGATTTTATGGCCTAGGTCATTTCCTCCACCGTAATCGGCTTAAACAACTCCTGGCTCTCCTCCTCATCAAACATTGTAGGGTAGTCACTTACCGCAAAAAATGTGATTCCATGCCCTCCAAATCCAATCTTTTGTATGATCGTTGAAAATGTGTGGTCGCTAGGGTGGAGATTTCTGATTGTTTATTAAAACAGTTCCCTTCACCATCAGTGATCTCCCAAATGGTGTTCAATTTCCTTCTATGAATTGTGTATCGGTGGAAAAACTTAATGTTTTTGTCCCCTTCGCAAATCCAAGTAGCTCTCCTCTTGAAACACCATGTGATATCCTTAATCTGGAGAATCTTATTCTTTTTCAACTGAAGGGCATGGATTTGTTCCCTTACTTTAGCAGGTGGAGAGTGTGTGGCCATTAAGTTATGTAGAGGCTTTAGGGCCTCTTCTATTTCTGTCAGTGCCTGTTTTAGGCTCGCCTTCTTCTTCTAATCCCATTTTTTAACCACTGCTTTCAAGTTTCGAAGCCTATTTAGAAACCTTTCCATGGGTGTAAGGCCATCCGCTTTATCCTTTTCTTCGGCCTAGTGTACTGAGACTAGGGAGTCGAAGCCTGTGTCTTCCAGCCAAACCCTATTAAACTTGAATGGCAAACCAACGCTTATATCAGCATTGCACCAAAGGAGAGTGATTGGCCAATGGTCTGAAATGTAATTTTCAATAATGCAGGATCTCACATCCCCCATGTTTTCCACCATATTATCATGTATTAGAAATCGGTCAAGTGTCTTTGCTATATAATTAATACCACTTCTTCCATTGTCCCAGGTAGGAGCATTTTTAGGTGGACAAATGTCTATTAAATTGTGATAAAAAATAATGTCTGTGAGTTTTTGTGCCATCTTATCAACCATTATGGATTGACCACACAACTCTTCAATCCCTGTAGTACAGTTAAGATCCCCTGCCAAAATAAGAGATGATGAATGAAGGATTCCATATGCCTCCACAATATCCCATAGACACTCCCGATCCCTGTAAGAGGCATACACGTTAAGGATGTGTGACCTCCCCAGGATTCGTCTGATACTTCTAGCCAGGAAAATGCTCGCCGAATAGGAAAAATCCTTCAGATTTGCCCATCGGGGATCCCAAAAGGAGCTAAACCCCTAGACCTACTAGTAGCATCAGTAGCCATAATGTACCATGTCAGAAGCATCCTCTGAAAATATTCAATAGTTTGTGATGCCGAGTGCATTGATTCTTGAATGAGAATAATATTAGAACGGGAAGAGAGAAAGAGTTCTTTTAGGGCGAGGAATTTTGGAAGGGCTCCCAAACCCCTAATATTCAAGGAAAGGATAGAATTCATTTAGGTCTACACGAGGGCATGCATGCTCTAAGTTCCCTAGGAGAGATAGGAGATGAAATGGGAATATCGATGAGGGACAATGAATTAGTAAGAGTTATATGAGTTTGACAAGGGTGACCCCTGAATTATTTGCTACCTCTGTTATGTGTGCGCCTTACAGTTATATTCCCAGCAGAGGATGGGCTAATTACATGGGACCCAGAACCATGTGGTTTATGGATGGTGAGAGAGTGAAGGTCGAGTGTCTTCCTTTGTAGTAAGAAATCCAGGTCTCTATCAACGAAATTATTAGGAGATGAAACCAAAGACTTTGGTGAGGTCGGCCTGGCTAGGGGAGAATTAAGTTGGGTGGCCGGTGATGGAAGTTTTTGTGATTGTGTATACGTGGCATATGAAGTAGATGGAATGTCAAATTGAGTATTCTGTGATAGTACCGAAAACGGGGGCGGTGCAGGGGTGGTAAGAATTTAATATTGTTCCAGATGGTTAGTCAGCAGCTATATGTGAGTCGGAGTGTTCCGACATCGTGGGGGAGGTGTAAACATGAATAGGGAAGGAAGCATTAGTTACAAAATGGGGTGACGGCTCGAAATAAAACAAGTTTGTGTGAATAGAGTTACTTGGGCTTGTGGATTGACCACCTGGTGCCATAGCTAGGCCATGACACGAGAAGAAGCAACCAGACCTGTTCTCCTTCTAATAACGATGATGTGTCTCTTTACGCTCGAGTGAAGGTCACCACCTGCCTCCTCTTTTTGGAAAGTTTGCTATTATATGGCCGGTTTGATGGCAATTGAGGCATCTAAAGGGTACGCTCCAAAAGTCCAGACGTTGTCTGAGATTAATGTCCTCCCATATTAAATCAACATGGTCTAGGAAAGCCTCTCCAAAGTCCTTTTCAATTAGGACCCATGCAATCCTTTTGTCCCTGGCCCCTAGACAGCATGGGTCAACATAAATGAATTTTGCTATGGCGTTGCCAATATATGTAAACACCTCCTTAGTCCAGAATTCTAAGGGAAGTCCTGGTAATTTAACCCAAATAAGTTTGTTTTTTGGCATTTTCTTCAGTAGATTGAAGCCCACATACCAGGAGTACATAGCCAAGAAACCACGACTCTTAACCCATGGCAGCGCTAATATTTTCCGAAGATCGTCCTCGCTTAGGAAATGGAAGTTGTACCAGCTTCCTATTAATCTTACCACTGTGGGCATGTATCCCAACATGGATTTCCATTTAGATGTAAGACAATGTCTCATCTCAGCTTCTTCAATCTTAGCGAAGTACCACTTACTCACCATAGCCCTCTTCTGGAGGCTAGTTACTCTGTCAAGCATAACTTCATGGCTGAAGGATAGAATTGGTGTTGGTGCAGTCATTTTGATGGCACGATGTTTTTTGCTACCCCGTCTTCCACCACCTTTTTTACTAGCCCTGTTTATGCCATGCTTGTTGTGCCCCATCTGGCCACATGTCTCTTTTTTCACCTAGGGTCTCAGCCGAGGGGAGTGTGCCTCATTCCTTGTCATGTCCATGATTGCATGGTGCTGTGACCCTGCATCCAACATGGCTTGGATGAATGCCTCATGGGAAGAGGTGTCAGACTCAAAGGGGTCCATCAGCCATCAGATATCAGTAGGGAAACCTCCCTAGATTTTACGTCGTCCTGCCGACCAAGATAATCCACTGCAGGAATTAAATGGTAATCCTCCCTCCCACAGACAGGGTAGTTCCCACGCCTCAACCAACCTGGATCTCACAAACCAAGAGGAGGGAACCCTGCTAAACCAAGTGCTAGATTTGGAAAGATAGTACTTCAAATCCGGAGATGATATTAATCCAAAAACAGAGTGTTAGCACGTAAGTGGGGTAGGTGAGAATGTCAGATAGAGTGTGCAATGTGTAAGTTTCAGGACACCGGTCACCTCAAAAAAAACTACCACCCATCTGAATTTTAATATTTAAAATTTAAATAATCCTCAAAAAGTAGTGGAATCAGAAATCGACGACTTCCCCTCCCCAAAAAACCAGAGGATATGAGCACCACCACCAGACCAAGATTCAAGAGTCCATACCATCACAACAACAAATGCAAAACCAACCCTGACATGACCACCACCTAAAGCATATTCTAATCGAAAAACTCTTACAAGGTTGTGAAACAATGAATGAGCTTGTCCACTTATACCAAATTTCATACAAATCTTGTGTCTTTAAGCATGGTGCTTCTATCGAGAAGAATGATGGAAAAGAAAAAGTTGTAAGGTTAGTCTTGAATGGCATCATGGCTGTGGGTGTAATGGACAGAGTGTCTTGAAAATGAAAACCAGGATGTATATGGTAGTGAAAAAAGAAAGATCATATGGAATAATTCCGAGAAAAGCAGGGACAAGAGAAGTTCAAGAAATAAAACCAGCATTGCTATAACATCATGGAATCAGTTCCCAAAATAGGCAGACATTTAAACTATTCTAAGACCCGAATTAAAAGAAAAATTGCATACATCGAGCTATTTAACTCACACGTTATATTTTCCTTTCGGTCATCTTAAGTGCCATGTAGTGATTCAATCCAGCGCCCCTCTACACGCCTATCATCTACCACTTATGCTCCCATGCTTCCCCCATATTAACAAGGCATATTCATCCCTGCATCTAACCAATAGGGTGATAAAACTATTTCTTCACTATTTCTTCATTTGAACCAAATGAATTAGAGTAAAGCACTTGGAAGTGGGTCGAGCGTGAGGCCACACATCATCCTGACTTGGACAAAACATTTTCTTTGTTTTTTAATCATGGAATATATGCGAATAAGAAATCTTCTTGAAGTCCAAAGACAATGCCTTGATCCTCTGTTTCCAAGTGAAGAGAGCGGGTGTCTGTAATTTGCACATGTAATTCACCCTGACAATGACAAACATAGAGTCTCCAAAATTAACGATTTTTTTAGTCCAAGATAATTAGCACAAAATAAGACACCCCATAAAGCCAAAATTTCAACCCTGGTATTTGAGCCAGTACCATTATTCTATAAGAACCTGTAATATAGGATAACGTCAGTATTGTTATCACTCAGGTTGTTCCCCAAAAGTTGTAGAAAAGGGAATACGGCTGAGGTAACCACAGACCAATCTTTTAGACACAGATTCTAGCCAATCTGCATCCAGAGAGGGCTCTCTCTTTATAATTTAGCTTTTTTTTGAGGTATATTAGGCTAGCTATGAAGTACGAAGGGTTTGTTTGATTTTTGGATGGTGATATTCAATAGAGCAGGGGTGTAAATCGCAAAAGTTCAGTCCATTGGGCTAATGGAGTCCATGATGATGAACTGCTGGATACGGTTTCTTTGACAGAGGGTGGTACTAGAGAGCAAGGTAATCAATCATGGAACAATTTATAAGCTGGAATCAGATGGGATGGAGTCATTGGGTGAAGGGAAATTAAGAATCCTTCATCATGCAGACAGAGGGAAAGTGGATGATTATTGCTAGGGAGCAGTTAAGAATTCCTTATCTAATATTCAAGATGTAAGAACCAGGGGAAACATGAGCAGTTAAGAATTCCTGCTTATGCTAATTCTGAAGAAAACATTAATAATAACAGAGATTGAACACAGAGTGCAAACAAGCAAATTCCGAGTTATTCTTTTTCTCTATTATTCAGATCATGAAACATATATGATATAATAAACACAAAAACTGAAAACACAAGTAAAAGAGACTTATTGATCCATAAGATGATTCAAGAATTCTGTAACATGGTCCTCTGCTATCAATTCCACATCCAGAGAGTCCAGCAATAATGGGTTCCAACAGCTTTTGTATTCAGAGTGTTTTCATAGTTACATCGCAGTCTAAGAAATGTATCACCAACCCCAAATACTTCACTTGGGGAGGTATTTGTACAAAAGTGTTTACAAAATATATCAAAGAGATAATATCTAGTAATAACTCATTATACCTACTTTACAGGAGAAGTAAATGATCTTGAAAATAGTGAGAAATAAATGAAGAAGTAAATGTTGTTGTGTTGGCTGCTCAGTTGGTGAGATGTGTTGACTGTAAGCTCAGTGAGTCGGTCGGTGGCTGTTTCCACTGATATTCCACGCTGCTGTCTCAACTTTTTCAGGCGTATTTAACTTTGATTTGATAGACTATTGCCCCGCACGACTCTTATGCATTCCTATCGTCCGCTTTATGGTATCTGTTGTATCCTGGGTAAAACAAAAGTTGAAAAATGCTATAGGATTTCCAACATGCTTTGCCACCATTTCTCTTCTGGTAACTCATGTCTTTGCAGCTTTCTCAAAGTCTCATCAGCATCTGTGTACCTGTAGAAGTTAGGCTAGATTATAAAAGATGTTTCACTTCATGCTCAATATAAAATAGATTTTCCAAGTTGCTGTAGAGAGCTTGGCCAGATGGAAGCGCCTTCTCTGCTGGAGTGCTTGATGATGCATTTACTTGATTAGCAAAATGTTTTCCAACTTATATGTGTACTCGACTTGTCTCAATAGGCACTCATTGCTTCCCAACAGACTTGGAAATCCCCTTTCATGCAAAACTGAAAATCTTTCTATAAAAGAGTCTATCTCCACTTGCATATCCTGGCACCTCCTCTCCAGATTCTGCATCAAGGTTCTCTTCGTCAGAACTCTTTTGATTGCTAGGATGGTGCTTGTCCTGTCTCTGATGTCCAGTGCTGCTAGTTCTTCACTAGTCTTAGTGTTCAAAAAATGGTTTAGCATGTTGGCCTGTTTGGGCTTATGTCCCAATAGAGTTCTAGCCTTTTGAATTTCCACTCGGGCTACTGCTATCAAGTCAATCTACTCATAAATGGTCTGAATAGACCTCCATACATCACTAATGGATTAACTGATGTTAGCCCACAAAATGCCTTTGATTTCTCCCAGAGGCTTATCTAAAGAGAGGTCCTTTTCCAATGCTTTCACTTTGTTCTCTAATGCTTTCACCTCTCTTGTCTTTTTTGCCACAGTCATTTTGGATTTATCATAGCTTATTTCTAACTTTGCCAATTTCTCTTTGGCCTCTTTCAATTTTGATACTTGGAGTTTTAGCTCCTCCATGGCTTTTATTAACTCCTCTGTGGTCATAGTAGTGCTGTTGCCTACTGCTGCTGAAGTACCTGTTGCTGATGTTGGGATAGTGTGAGGCACTACTATTGTAACTGTGGGAGGGGTAGTTGTGAGTGTTGGAGCTATTTGAGATGGTTGGGAGGTCGACTCTCCCTGCTTTTCTTGTAATTCTTTCTCCAATGCTTGCTCCATCTCACTTAGTCTCTCATTCATTTTCATAAGTAGGTCCATCATGTCCTCCTCTGCATTTTACTGTACAACCTCTGTAGTTTGTGGATGCATAGTAGTAGGCGGCTTCAATTGTTTCCCGAGGGTAGCAATGTCCTCTTCCTTCTTTTTTATCAATGCTTTTATGCCTTTGGCATCCTTGGGATCATGTCCCAGCTCGATGATAATCTCTTCCAAGGACCTTATTCTATTGTCTTTGGCTAAAGAAGATGCCTTCTCCAAGTCTAGTTGGGCAGATGTGTTGTTCAATGAGTTCTGTAATTTGTGAGCCAACATTGCCTTATCTGCCAATGTGGAGTAGACCATCTCTTCAGTTTGCTTGTGCAACTCAATCTGGTCCATCAGATGAATGTCTTTGGCAAGGACCTCCAGATTTGTCCTGATGTAGTCAGCTACTGACTGTGGCTATTGCACTTTGGGCTTAAAGTGGCTCAAGATCATTTTTCCTTCTTTAATGTCATATGCAGACATTAACCTTTGCTGGTTGGCGGGGGTCATCTTGAGAAATTGGTCATAAAGTTGCAGCCTCAATGGATCATTTCTAGCCTTAATCTCTGTGAATGTTCTTTTGACATTTGATGCTTGCTTGCTTGATGGTCTTGTGGATGAAACTTCCACACTATGCTACCTTTCTAGGTCCTGGCTATGAGAGTTGGTGGATGTTTTTATTACTGGGGAGATCTGTGGGCTGGTTGCCCTCTCGCCTCTTAGGCTTTCTAAGGTTTCCTCAATAATTTCCTCTTCAAGTAGAGGATTTATTCTTTGCCTTTTTGCCCTTGGTTGCTTTGTTGGTCCTCTTACAGGTGTGGCCTCTTCTATGTCTCTTTTCCTACCCCTTTCCTCATTTAGAGGAGTCTGTAATGTTGGTATCTCTGGTGCTTTGGTCTGGATAGGAGGAGTTTGCCCTTGGCCCTGTTCCTTTGATGTTGCTGGCTGATCTGTCATTATGTGTTGCTCTGTATCCAGCACTTCTTTGCCCTTTGATGTCCCTGCAGCTGGTGTAGTGCTTTCTTGGGCAGGTTGCTGTGAAGTTCTAGCAGATGATGTACTGACTTCGGTTTGCTGAGACAGCTTGAAAAATACCTGTCCAAAAGTGTCTAGGTCAAGAGTCTTTTCTAGATTTTTCATAGCTTGTTCCATTTTCTTTTTCTCAGTAAGCTCTTCTATCAGTGTGCCCTCTACCCACTCATCTTGATTAGCAAATTGCTCTATTTCAGGGATTCTACAATGTTTATAGGCTGATAGCCTGTTTTTTACTTTTCTTTCACTGATAAAGCCATTTGGGTCATAGGGTACCCACCAAAAGCTCTTCTTTAATTTGAGTTGTTCTCCCAATATCTTGTTAGCATCTTCCCATGCTTCCTTTTTGTTAAGGATAAAAGGGCCTAGCTGGTTTCTTATTTTCAGCTGGGCCTTTTTCTTTGCACTGTAGAAGTGTGTTAGATCTAAATTTATTAGTTGCCTGAAATATTCCAGAGCAAACAGTCTCATAGGCACATATTTTGGTAGTTTATAGGGGCACAACTCACAGCCATATATTTTGATCTCAGTGTGATTATGCTAGAAGTACCAGTCACCTATCCTGTAGTTCTTGGAGAGCTGTAAAATCTTCGTCATGTCACCAGAGAGCCTAGGAGGAGAATTTCCTATTAATAGAGAGGAAGCAGGATGTATAAACAAGTCAATGAACTCACAATAGGTGTAAGGAGTTTCACCAATTATGTGGAAAATAGAGGTCCAAAAGATTACAGACCTCCTATCTCCCTTGGAATCCAGATGGGAAATATAAAAATGTCTGGATGATAGTACAATAGCAGATGATATATGAAACTTGTGTATTTAAACACTCCTTCTCTTTCCAAATTTATAAATTGACCATGGATTTTGTCAGCAATGAAAGAGGCATAGTCATACTTAATAGCAGGGGTTGTCCAAGAATGAAGGTAGATAGCAGAACCAGGACCGTTTCATCCACAAATTCACTGGTCCTAAATTCGAAGATTACTGCTATCATGTCAAGAATAATTCTTCCAATTTCATTCAACCATACATGTAAATAAGGGGGAAGACTTCGGGGCTGGCAATCTGGCTTCATGAACATCTTAGCAATCCAGCCTATATCTGCAGTGGATAGTTGAGAGCCTTGCTCAAGCAGAAATCCCATGGACAGAGGAGCAAGAGGCTGAACTGGATGGAATTGTAGCATTTCATTGATAGAATCAGCAGTTATGTAGAAAAGGACATCTTGTGATGGAGAAAGGACTGCCTTAATGACAGGGTCATAATTTGCACAGCAGTGGCGAATGATATCAGGGAATATATTGGCTGAGGGCAGGTAATACATGGGAGATTGGATTCCCATACTCCATAGATATCAGAACTGTTCAAATGATTGTTTCTGATTAGGCAATAAGTTTGCAAATGATTTGGTATACCAATTGGGTCTTGTATCTGAAAATCTCTGTCAGCTAAGGGCAAATGATGTTGGTCAGTATGAGGAGAATTGAGAGGAGCAACATTGAGGGCTATGGGAGCCTCCATTTTGGTTTTTGTAGTTTTCAAATACGAATTTGGGTTTTTGTAGCAAAAGTAAGCAAAACAACAGTTCTAGGGCTTTTCTCCGGGAATTGCAGACCAAAGTCGATTTGAATTTAGCTCACTGGGTGAAATCTATAAAAAAAAAAGAAATTTGCAGGGTTTTTGGTAAAAATGGGTAAAAGAGGAGTAGTTCTAGTGCGCGTATTTGAAGGCAGTATGGTGAATTCAACTAGAATTTGGCTTCTTTGGAAAATTTTGCAGAGAAAACTGAAATTCACAGGGTTCGGAAACCGAATTAAGGTAAATACCTGTCTTTGAAGACGAAATGTGCAGTTTGCAGGTTGCGGGACGAGCTGGAGAACAGGACTGTGGACTTGATTTAGCTGGGTGGCGAACTATATGGTCGAGTAGCTGCTTTGGACGTAAACCGCATGCAATAGTCGTGCAGAGAAAAACAAGTGAAAATGAGTGAAAATGACGTTTTCACGTCTTTTTAACAAAAAATTGACTTTGGCAGGCTTTTGGCGCTTTTCGGTCGGATGACGTCAGCATGACGAAGTATTTTGTCGTGTAGTGGGGTGACGTGGCGATGACGTCACGGATGACGTGGCAATGATGTCAGCGGGGGGGGTCAGCAGGGCTGGTAAGCGGTATTGGCCCGCACTGCTTTATCGTCTAAGGTGGTATCAGAGGAGGGGCAGCGAGCATTGCAGGAGGGCGCCACGCGTCCTTGGTACGGTGGAAATACCACTGGCTCCCGGGCAGTAATGTACAGGTGACAGAGGGGTTGCGATATCAATTTGGGCCGTTGGATGAGGAGGGCCAGATCCAACGGTTGGCGTTGAATGGAGTTGGCAGAGAGCTACGGTGCGGGGCCCATCAATTAAATCAACGTTTTTTGATGTTTTGAGGGGTATTACCTTTGGTTATCGGGTGGGTTTGGTTATTTATTTAACCAAAGATTAAATAAATCCCATGGTCGCGCGCGAAGGGTTATTACAAGGTTTATGATAAACCTTTAATCCCCTGTAAAATGTTGACATATGGCTATAATTTAGTCGGGGTGAGAATAATAAGATTTGGGGGGTTTTTATTATAAATATAATACGGGAGTGGGAATAGGTCTAGGGAGCTAAATAGTATAGGTTAGGAGTTAATATGGATTTTGAAATTGAATGCGCTAAGCATAAAGTTTGACAACTTAGGCAAAAGGGAAAGAAAAAGGATTTTACACAAGAAATGTGGCTTTGTGCCTAAGCAAAGTTGTGACTTCACTTAAACTTTTTCATGAAATGGAGTGATCTAGGAGTATTGAGCAAATCCCAATCTCTTTAGGGGGAGGTTAGTAAGTGATTTTTGGGAGAAGTGTGAAGGGAAGTTAGTCATGCATTACTTGATTTGTAACTCGCCAGCTGCCATGGTACTTATGATAGTAATAAGATGAATCACCTTTGAAAGACAAAATTACTCATAAGCCTGCTTCTGCAACATCAAAACTGCCTACCCAGCCTATTGCACCTAACATTTTTTCTTCCTTTTTCCTTTGGGTGCATTTAAACTAGCAAACCCTTACTCTTTTCTTTTCTTTTAACTGCCATCCTATCTAAGTCTGCCCTTATTTCTTCCAGGGGCTCAAATTTAGTTGTTGAGCTCCTTTGCGTCTCTACCTCACTACTTATCTGCCAAGCTTGAACTGTTTGGATAGATTTTGTTCTCTATCTCTAAAACAAAAAATTTAAACATGAACTTGGCCAAGATTGAGCTGTTTGGCCATCCACCAACTGTGACAAAAGTCAACTAACTACACAAAATGAAATTCTTTGTAGAAACAGAATAGTAGTGGCATTTTGGACTAGTACACTTTCCTGGTCTTTTCTTTGGGGTTCATTTCTTTTCCTTTTTGACCAATTCATTCTTTTTTCCCTTTGATTTTTCTTTTAGGGCATACCCTCTTTTAATTTTTTAATTTTTTGATTTTTTCAAAATATGGAACCTTTGCAGCATGGAAAGGATGAACATATTTGGGACTTTACCAGTCAAGCATGAAATATGACACCTATTGGTATAGGAGCATAACACGTATGAATCACCATACAACTCCCATAGGAGACAAATGAGTTGGCTCCATAAAAGAAAACAACAAGGGAGACATAACACACATCCTTGGGTATATGAGGGGAACAAGGTTTCTTGTGAACCACTGTAGATAATTCCTTATAGAACTCCATAATTGAGAAGCATGTCCTATGAATATTCGGCATAACAGAGTCAAATATATGTGCATTGAGAGCCTTCCAAATGCCCCAAAGGATAAATAAGGGGAGAGGAATGTGAAGCTTGTTGTCCACAAACCATAGCTGGAGGAAATTGGCAATGCCTGACTAGTCTGAAACAACATTGTAGTCGAGAAGGTGTAAAAAACATGTCAAAGCAGATCTAGAGAAAGAGAAATGTAAGAATGGGGGCGTGTTAGTCGTTTCGCCCCTTAAAAAAACCTGACATTCAACTCTATTGTTGAATTATCGCTTATATAGTGTGACTCTGCAAGCTATAGCTGCAGACTCTCTTGCTCTTTAGATCATCTAGCTTTGATATCAATTTGATGGAAAAGAAGAGAGGAGACAATACAAATTAACACATAAAAAAATACTTGTATTCATAAACTTCTCACGTACACATTAACTGAGGTGTTGCTCTTGGATTTTTTGGCCTCATACCTTGACACACATTACAACAACCCAATCACGGGTATATAGAACCCAAAATTACCAAAAAAGGAATCATGTTATTTCTAGCTGAGTTAACTCAACTCCTGCTAATTTCTCCATACAAACTCACACTAAATTAGACTTTTCCAAGTATAAAATGCATTCAAAATAACTCTCACTAACTCAAATTTGTAGGTTTTAACCCTGTACAGAAATTACCTACATACGAATTCTAAAACATAGAAAATAAACAATGTGAGAGCATAACACATAAAACACATATACATAGAGATTTTCCCCTGGATCCTAAAACTGGGTCTACCAGCTTGATTTTTCATTATATTCCTTTCAATGTTACAATACATATTTATACATGCCAAAGCATCCAATACCATGGACCGAAAACCATCGCGTCCAAAACCATGGACCGAAAACCATAGGTAGGTCTTCCCAACCTAATATAGGGTCCAAAAAAAATTTCCTGGGGCGCTACCCCAGACCCCATAGAGGGGTGCTACCTGCCCCTCTCAAACCCCACAAATAGGGGGAGCTGCTGTCCCCCCTATGATCCCCCCACTGCACAATCAGTGCAACGAAGGGGGCCCTCCGCCCCCCTCTAATCCCCCAGTTCACTACGTAGGTTAGTTGTGGAAAGAATATAACACAACCCAACATTCTCCCACTTGTTGTTTTCTTTCCACAGGGGGCCATAGGAGAGCTTAGTCATTTTTCTAGCCCTGAAAATGCCCATTGTTTCTCTACACCAGGAGAACTTCTCAGAGCTTACATATTTTGTTAATACATTTGCAGTATTATTCAAGGTGTCCACCTTTACCAGCAACACCTTTTTGTCTTCTATCATATCCCTCACAAAGTGATACTGAACATCAATGTGCTTTGTCTTTAAATGATAAGCAGGGTTCTTTGCCAAGAAAATTGCACTTTGTTTGTCTCAGTCTATCCTTATAGCTCCCTGTATTAACCCCATACTTGAGCACAATCTCTGCAATCAAACTACTTCCTTGCTCGCATGAGTGGCTACCATGTATTCTACCTCTAGAGTTGATAGTGCCACTACGTATTATTTCTTACTCATCCAACTGACTATACCTCTAAATAGGTTAAACACATACCCACTTATAGATCTTCTCTGATCCAAGTATCTAGCCCAGTCTACATCAACAGAGCCATGGATATCCAGAACTTTGTCCAATCCTGGTCTTCCTCGATAGCACAAACCATAATCACTAGTGCCACACAAATACCTGAAAACCCGCTTCACTGCTGTCCAATGCTCCTTCCCTAGTTTTGACATAAATTTGCTCAATACTCCCACTACATGTGCAATGTCTAGTCTAGTACAAGCCATTACATACATCAGGCTACTGAACGCACTTGCATATGGAACACTCGACATATCCTCTTCCTTTTCTTGTGTCTTGGGACACTGTTTAGCAGATAACTTTACACCTACAGGAATAGGAACCTTCACCAGTTTACTATCCTGCATATTAAACCTAAACAGTATTGTCTCGACATACTTCCTCTGGTTTAACTAGAGCTTTCTCTTTGCTCGATCTCTTTTAATTTCCATGCCCAAAATATAGTTTGTAGCACCAAGATCTTTCATGTAGAATTTGGAGGACAATTGGGTCTTCAAATCTTGGATAATTTCTTTGTCATTTCCTATTAGCAACATATCATCACATACAAGACCAGATAAATAACACAGTCACCGATTAATTTAAAATACACACAATGATCTGCTTTGCTTTTGGTGAAGCCAAGTCCCCGTATAAATGTATCAAATTTCTGATACCACATCCTTGGTGACTGTGTTAACCCATATAGAAACTTCTTTAACTTGCATACCAGTTCTTTCTTACCCTTCACCATGAAGCCTTTAGGTTGCTTCATGTAGATCTGCTCTTCCAGATCCCCGTGAAGAAATGTTGTCTTCACATCCATCTATTCTAACTCAAAATCAAAAGCGGCAACAACAGATAAAAGTAATCTAATAGAGGTTGCCTTGGAAACAGGAGAAAAAATATCACCAAAATCAATTCCCGACACCTGGGAATAACCTTTTGCTACCAACCAAGCTTTGTATTTCTCCACCTTTCCTTCTGCATTTGTCTTTTTCTTGAACACACATTTGCTACCAATGGGTTTCCTTCCAGCCGGCAACTCCATCAGATCCCAAGCCTCATTTTTGTGCAAAGATGCCATTTCATCAACCATGGCCTCTTTCCAGAGTTTTCCATCCTCTGAATCCACTGCTTCCTTCATAGTTCTGGGATCATCATCAGTTTTAGATAAAGAAAAATTTGAACATAAAGCAAATGGACTATACTTTTCTGGTTTCCTTCTTTCTCAAATTGATCTTCTTACACTCGAAGTTTGTGGCTCTTCATCTTCTGATTCCTCCTCTACTGTAGAGTCTGATTCTTCCTCCTTTAGCTCAAACTCTATCTTCTCAGGTTCCTTTGGTTGGACTTCATGTTTAATAACATCTTTCACCTCTCTCAACACCACATCTCGTTTGTACACAACCTTCCTTGTTGCTAGGTTCTAAAGCTTATAACCCTTTAAACCATCCTTATACTCAATAAAGATGCACTTTTAAGATTTACTATCCAACTTGGTTCGTTTCTCCTTTGTAACATGTACATATGCATCACATCCAAATACCCTCAGATGTGAAAGAGATGGTTTCTTACTAGTCCATACCTCTTGTGCAGTCTTATCCTCCAACGCTGATGAAGGTGATCTCTTGACCAGGTAACATGTTGTCTCCACTATCTCTACCTAGAATTATTGTCCTAACCTGACACCATTGAGCATGCTTTTGGCCCTTTCCATCAACGTCTTGTTCATTCTTTCTGCAACTCCATTTTGTTGAGGTGTATATGGAGTAGTCTTCTACCATGCTATACCACACTTCTTACATAATTCTTCAAATTCTTTACTGCAAAACTATCCACCATTATCTATCCTTGGCACCTTTATCACCTTCTCTGTCTAGTTTTCCACCAGAGCCTTAAATTCTTTAAACTTGTCAAAGATTTTAGATTTCTTCTTAAGGAAATATATCCATGTATTCCTTGAGAAGTCATCTATAAATGATACATAGTACACAAACTTACCCAGTGATGGAACCTTCACAGGTCCAAACACATCACTATATACAATCTCTAATATTTGTTTCACCCTCTTACCACCAGAGGGGAAACTCACTCGATTCTGCTTCCCATATACATAATTTTCACAGAAATCAAAATCCAGATAGCTATTACTCATACCTTCTACCATACCTTTACCCTGAAGTATTCGAAGGCCCTTCTGTCCAATATGTCTGAGCCTTTGGTGCCACAACATGGTCTTCTCTCCATAGACCACTAGATTTTCTACTCCACTTTCAAGAACCACAGAACTATTGCACCCATCAACAACAGTGCTACCTTGCAGCTTGTACAGAGTTCCAGTCCGAACTCCCCACATCAATACCAGTGCTCCTCCAACCATCTTGCTGGTATCCTTCTCGAACACTATTTTGACACCTGCATCATCTAGCTTGCTTACAAAAACCAGATTTCTGGCTAATGCAGGAATATGCGGAACACCCGAAAGTGTTCTAACCCTTCCACCTTTCAACTTCAACTTTACTTTTCCGTGACCAATTATTCTAGCCTTCCTATCATCCCCTAAGAGGACATCACCACCATCGTATTTATCATACTCGCAGAACCACTCTCTATGGGGAGTGAAGTGAAAGGATGCACCTGAGTCAATCAACCATGCCTCATGATCTACATGTGTACTTGAAGAAGCCAAGTACACATCCCCACCTTCATCTGAGGTGGTTTCGCCTCTGCAGAAGAAGCATCATCAAATCCCTTTACTTTGTCAGGAGCTTTAGATTTACAGTCCCTTTTGTAGTGCCCTTCCTTTTCGCATTTCCAACACACCACCTTTACAGGTTTTCCTGGAGATTTAGATCTCCCACTCGATGACTTATTTTTGTTTCTGTTCTAGGACCATCCTCGTACAAACAAGGCATCACCATTCTGGCTCTCCATATTTTTTCATTTCATCTCCTCTGTTAGCAATGATGAGACTATTTCATCAAACTACAAGGCAGTTGCATTACTACTTGTTGCAATAACCATACTATCCCATGAATCTGGTAGAGAACACAACAAACTAATGCATAACTGACTTACCACTGTATTAAATGCGTTCAGATGCTCTGTCACCAAGTCTCCATCTTTCATCCTCAGGTTATACAGATTTTTCCATAGGAAAAGTTTATTCACCAGAGACTTAGATTGGTACAAAGTCCCTAACTTGTTCCACAAAGCCTTCACCGTAGCTTCCCCTAATACATTCAGCAATACTGAATCTGAGACACACAATCGTATTGTTCTCTTAGCCTTCTGCTCCAACTTCTTCCATTCCTCATCGAACAGTACTGTTGGTTTAGTACCTAGATCTACCGCGATCCACTGATATTTATCCACCAAAAGATCCTCCATATTGAGTTTCCACAACTCAAAACTCTAACCATTAAATTTATTGATCTCTATCTTTCCACTACTCGCCATATTCTTTCACCACCAGAATCGATCCCGCAGATCTCCCACTGAACAGTGTCTACCACAGGCCTGAGCGATACCCCTCAGCAATAAAGGCGCCCCCTTGAAGCCAAAACAGCTCTGATACCAAATGTAGGTTTTAAACCCATACAGAAATTACTTTCATATGAATTCTAAAACACATAAAATAAAAAATGTGAGAGCATAACACATAAAACACATATACACAGAGATTTTCCCTTGGATCCCAAAACCGAGACTACTAGCTTGATTTTTCATTATATTCCTTTCAATATTACAATACATATTTATACATGTCGAAGGATCCAATACCATGGACCGAAAACCATCACGTCCAAAACCTTGGACCGAAAACCATAGGTAGGTCCACCCAACCTAATATAGGGTCCAAAAAAAATTTTCCCGAGGCGTTGCCCCAGACCTTGTAGAGGGGGGATACCTGCCCCCCTTATGACCCCTCCGCTGTGCAATCGGCGCAATGAAGGGGGGCCTCCACCCCCCCTCTAACCCCCCAGTTCACTAGGTGGGTTAGCCGTGGAAATAATATAACACAACCCAACAAAATTAACTCACACTATTAATATAGATTGCATTGCATGTGAGATTAATTATTATTTCCAACGAGGATCCGTTGGTTGAATTCAAAAGTAGCCAGGGAAATTGATTTTATTTAACATTAAACTTTCCTTCATTTTTTTACCACCTTCACTCTATCGACCTATGAATCAACATAACTATTAACCCAAACCCTTCCATCTCAGATACATTGGGAACATATTTCCTCAACCCAACAAGAAAATTGCAATGAAATTTAATGTGTTTGGAGGTATAGAAATGCTCAATTTAATTCGATTTTTTATTATTTGAATTATATTTTTATGTGTAAAAAACTTAATATCCAAAAAAAACAATACACCAATATTATTTTATGATTTACACACATTAGTTAAGATAGAATTTCCTATAAAATATGAAAAATAAATGTCTAACCTACCATTAATCGTACATTCAAAGAGAGGAAGCCCAAGAATTTATTATATGGAACTTTCGTTTATGGCTCGGCGGGACCAAGTTAATGGATTAATCAAAACCTAAAATGATTATGATTCTTAACCACTCATAAGTATTTGTGATAATACAAGAATTTTTTTATCACATAAAATTTTATTATATCACATACATGTTAAACATGGATGTGTGTTATGATAATTTAACATTAATATATACTAGGTTGAATTTTTTTGTGTGGAGTTATTGGTGTGTGCAATATCCTGGTTGACCTTGTTATCCACTCCACTTGTTTTACCTCAATATTGGTGATTATAATCAACATTGAAGCAATTAGATGTTTTTGTCTTTATTCTACCTTGATTTTGGTAACCATGTATAAATAACTTCATCTCCCCTTTTATGTCATCAACACAATGATTAGAATTTCTTGGCAAGGTGGCTTCAATTTCTTATGTTCCTAAGTTGATATTGGAGAAAATCGTAATGTTATCCTTAAATTTATTATGGAGAGGTAAGAAACATTCAGGTTATAATCTAGTGAAGTAGAAGGAGATAGTCGAGCCAACAAAACAAGGTGGTTGGGGTCTAAATAAAATTTTCAATTTTGGGAAGGATCTTGCAGCAAAATAGTTATGGAGAGGGCTCTTTGACAAAGAATTTTGGGGGAAAATTTGTAGAATTAAGTATGTGAAGGTTGGAAATTTAATGGATTGGGTCAACATGGATCATTCTGGTAGGAACGGTTAAAACATATGGAAAGCCTTTATAAATGATTTACCTATCATTCGTAAAGGACTAATATGGAAAATAGGTAATGGACGAGAAACAAAACTGGGTTGGGAACCTTGAATGGTTGAAGTAGCACTATAGACTATGTCCTATAATATTAGACTGGATTTGAATATGAGAGGGATCTTTTATTTTATCGATGATCAAGGGCAGTTAGTTAGGGGATGGGAGTTGGAAGAGTGATTTAGAGCTGGGACTTGTGGTAGATTTAGCATTGGAATGGAACAAGTATGTGTCTACTTTTTGTCAAAGCGGTATTATTTTATTAGAGGAAAATGATAAATGGATTTGGAGAAGGAATTTGGTGGATGGGAAGGTGACAATTAAATTAGATTACTTTGTGTGTGAGAAGAGGCATCAGATTGTAGGTATAGATGGTTGAAAGATATTTGGAAATAAAAATGCTCTTTAAAAATTAGAATGTTTATCTAGCTGGCCTATCATAACAAAATTATGGCAGTAGATAATCTCCAAAAAAGGGGCAATTATGAACCTAATTGGTGTGCTCGCCAAAGAGATGGAAAATATGTAGACCATCTCTTCATCAAATGTCCATTTACATCATAACTTTGGTCAGAGATATTTGTTATTTACTTGTGTCCATCCTTTCTTCGATCCCATACCTTTTCAAGGTGCTTATAGGTATGGTCGGAAAATATGATGAATTCAACATGTTTTGAACTTCCATTTATTGTGGTATGGATCCTTTGGTTTCATCAGAATAGGGTGATTTTTAACAATATGAAATTGTCTTCAGGCCTCATAGTTTCAAGAATTAAAAGTATTTTTAAACTGAAAAGTTCCCAACTATGAGAAAAGAAATTTAAGGGTCCATTGATTGACCATTCAATTTCATGGGTTCTTTTATGGTTCCAGTTGCTATCATACAGGAAATTGTGGGGCAGGGATTATATTTTTTCTAAATCAGAATCACTCGCTTAAACTTTGTGTTGGTTGAGGAAAGGGGACAAATAATTTTGTTGAGCTTTTGGGTTTGAGGGGCATGCTGGTTTTTGGCACAAAATTGGGGTTAAGGTCCTTACAAGTTTCTGGTGATTCACAAATTGTCATCAACCAATTTAATTCATAAGGTAGATTGGAGTGAATTCTTCTTCGTCCTTGGCAACAAAAATTCAAAACCCTTCGGGAGAGTTTTCTAGACCTTAGGATTTCACATATTGATAGTTGACATAATAGGCTTGCAGATTCTTATTCTAAGGAAGTTGTACATTTGGATCTGGATGTCTTGAGGGTAAAGGAGCTACTTATGGATTCATTGATTACTTCCAAGGAGTTACTGTTATTATAGTTCTGTTTCTTGAGACAATTGTTTCAATTCTTTAGAAGATTGATAGAATAATTTTGTAGGTTCATTTCTCATCTTGTCACTGGTAAAGTTTTTGACCAAGGATCACTTTAAAAATTGACTTGTTAATGTATACTTTGATTCTATTATGAATATAAAGCATATGATTTTTCTGTGTGAAAAAAGGGGGCTTCAACACTCACATGCACATAACTATAAAAAATTCTTGACAAGGTGGCATTCAACACTCAAATCCCATGTGTAGGTTTGAATATTCTTGTTCACCAGAATCTGTGGAAATAACAAGGTTTAGTAGTTAACATAGGCAAAATCCCTGTGACCTTACTTTATCAATTACATATTCCAAGAGATGTTAGAAAGAAGGGTTACCTCATAGATTTATCATAGTAAATGCATATCATTTGGTGCAAAAAGGATGAAAGGATAGATGAAAATATAAGGAAAAGATAGGTAGATTTGGTGCCCAACATCTCCCCCCAACTAGCCTTTTGCATGCCCTCATGCAGCTCACCACTTCTGTAGGTCTGGGTTAGAATGGTTGTAGTCAGCATGGAGCTGGGCGAGATCATACTCATCTGCCATGTTTGTTCTTGGGGTTTTGTATCCTTCTGTGACAAGAACATCCTTCCACAATCGCTTGGTACATTGTAAGTTGGGGTGTAATGATCTGCTGGCAACCAAATGATGGGGAACTTGAAGCAGAGTCCCATCCACTAGACCCTGCATGTTTGGATGCATGCTACATATCTTGGCACATGACTTAGTGCCTGTGAAAAATTTGGCGCTCCAAAAGGTTCCCTATTCCGGACAGCTGTAGGTGACATCATCCACCTCTTCTGACAACTATCAAGGGCCTCATCTTGAAACGTGACTATTTGTTTGACACAAAGGTCAATACACCACTTCTGTGTCCTCATCATCTGTTCTCTATTTCCCTCAATCTCTAAAAAGGTGTTGTGCTTATTTTACATTTGATTTGACTCAAATGTATTAGAATCCTTCTACCGGTTTATCTGGTTGATAGTATAGGAGGTGAGAGCCCTTAAATGAATGTCCCCCACATATGGGATTGGGTTAAACTCTTTGTCATTGCGCAGGAAGTATCCATGGAGATAAAGCTCACACATCAAATGTTGGGTTACCAAATCATGTGTTCTGAGTATACGGAGGAACTGTACAGAGTTCTCGATTTGATGACTGACCTCCTTCTTAATACTTTCCAAATAGAAGAAAAGAAATTGCTCATGGAGGAACAAGGAATAACTAGAAGCAGGAGGACGACATGCCATTAGCTGTTGTACCAAGTTGAACATCTATTCTTTTCAGTTTTCAATTCCAACACTTGCCTTTCTAGCCATTCTACTTTGAGCTACTTCTTTCAATACCTCAACCGTAATATGTACACTTGCTCTATATACTCGAAGATAATCTTGGACGACTGTTCTTAGACCCTTTTCACCTCGTTCTAATAGCGGGCCATGGTGGATTTCCAAGTTTGAATCCCAGTTGTTAAAGAGAATTCACGACCATCGAAAAATTTCTTGAAAGGATCCATTTGAGTAGTAGCAGAGGTTGTAGGCACATCATCTACCTATGTTTCTACTTCTACCACCGTAGCCTTAGGCTTCTTAGCCCATTGTTTATACTTTCTTACCTGCTTCTTAAGTCAATCCACTTGTCTTCTCAGCCTTCAAACCTCTATTTTCAACACATCGTGTCTCTGAACTGTAGCTGGTATTTATTTTTAAGGGGTGGCCTCCTCTACTCGGACAGTTCTATCCACTCCTGCTTAACAATCACTTCATCTGGCCCCACAGCTGGTTCAGCAGGTGGTGGATTACTCGGAGGAGTATCCACTGGTCCCTCTACCAGGTTCTCCTTACTTGGTTCCTCTCTCTTGGGAGCAATTGCTTCTTCTTTGACAACCAAATCAACCGGCCCTACAGTTGGTTCAGCAGGTGGTGGATTACTTGGAAAAGTATCCACTGGCCCATCTCCAAGGTTCTCCTTACTTGGTTCCTCTTCTTCAGGAGAAATTACTTCCTTTCTAACAATTAACTCAGCCAGTCGTGTAGCCAGTTCAATAGCTAGTGGATTACTCGAAGGAGTATCCACCGACACTTCTACCAGGCTTCCCTTACCAGGTTCCCCTATTTCAGAAGAATTCACTTCTTCCTCCCTTTTGGGATCTAGGGCATCTGTTTCCTAAACAACACCTCCTTCATCTATTTTCTTTTCCCGTTCCTCTGCAAGGTGTTCCTCCTCTCTCTATTCTTTGGAATGACGGTGTTGAGAATCAAAAGTTAACAAACTAATGACGTCGAACCTTTTACCGAACCATCAAACCTTAAAATGGGAGGTACAACAACCTCCTTTTCTGAGCATTGGGGAGAACGAGACACTCTCGCTCCTCTTGGTATGGTGGCACAAAAAGGATACTAGAAGATGTCCTCTCCTTGGTCTGTACTAGCTCTGTGTGTGACCTCGAGTTCCTTCCCTTCACCTGCGACAATTTTGGTCTGGCCTGAGGCTCCCTCCTGTGTTATATTTTGCCCCCCGATTGACAATGGTTCTTGTGGGGTAGTGTTAACCTCAGGAGTCATTCTTTCCACATTTTCTGGGACTAGATGGGTTGGTGGTGGTTCTTGAGTGGCACCACCACCCATATCCGACACTTCCTGAGCAGATGGTGTTGGCATTGTTTCCTCTTGCACTTCATTAATAAAAGTGGATTCTTGTATCACCGTGTCAATCCCATCCATTGTGTTCATAATTCCTTCCTCCATTGCCTCCATAGTCAAGGCTGGTTCTTGTGTAACAGCCTCAGTTGTAGCATTGACTGTCTCTTCTATCTCGATCCTTTCCTGCTTCGGTTCCTCTTCTTCCATCAGCTCCACGGTCAAGGCTGGTTCTTGTGTAACATCCTCGGCTGTAGCACCAACTGTTTCTTTTGATTCATGCTACCCTTCTTGCTTTGGTTCCTCCTCCTCCATCTCCATCTCTTCAAGCTCTTCTTGGTCTACATATTCATCCTCTACTAGTTCTTCCTCCATTCTCTACAGCTCTATTATGCTCTTAACCTGAAAAGTAATACCCAAACACAGAATATGCGAAGAAAGATACCCAGAACATAGAATATGCAAAGAAAAGATACCCAGAACACAGAATAGCAATGATTTTATTATTCAGAGAGAAATGTTCACAGGCCTCTTCGAGGGGGCAACCTCCAATAGAGCAGAGCTCGATTACAAAAACAAGACACGATACTCCTCGCAGGGAGTCTCTATCCTTTATATATGACTCATACATGCAATACCACGGGCCAATACCGTGGGTTTTATTAATACCATCTATCTAATACTACCGCCCATTTTCAACTAACTGTGGTCCTGTCATTAATTGCGGGTTAACCACTTACAAATATTAATATGGGCTTTATTGACTCTTGACTATGACGTGATCCCATGACATAAATAAGGGGGTTAGGGTGGGACCCTAACATGCCCTCCCCCTTAAGACTAGCCTTGTCCTCAAGGCTGAAGCTGCAGAAACTGCTGAAGAATAGTGGCTGGTTCCCAAGTTGCATCTTCCAGAGAGGTGTATTTCCATTTGACGAGGACCTCCTTAATCATACGACCGCGCAGGTGCTTGTCTCGTGTGTCTAGAACCTGTTCGGGTTGAAGCCAGATTGACCCTTCTTCGTCTAATTCAGGTAGACTGGTTTGAACTCGGCAATTGTTCCCAATCACTTTCTTGAGGCACGATACATGGAAAACTGGATGGATTTTTGCCATAGGGGGAAAAGCCAACTTGTAAGCCACTTCTCCAATGCGCTGAAGTACTTGGTATGGTCCATAGAATTTTGGAGTGAGCTTTTGACAACCCTTATCTTTGAGTGATGTTTGCTTATATGGTTGCAGCCTCAAAAAGACCTGATCCCCTTCTTGAAATTGGCGCTCTGAGCGATGTTGGTCGGCCTGTTGCTTCATGCGGTTCTGAGCTTGATGAAGATTCTCGCGAAGATGGGCAAGCATGGTTGCGTGGTGTTGTAGTAGTTGATCCATTGCTTGTACTTTGGAGCATCCCTTGAGATAAGAAGTAGGGGAAGGCGGACGTTGACCATAGACTGCTTCATAGGGAGTCATTTTGGTGGTGGCATGATAGTTGGTGTTATACCACCATTCAGCTAGAGGTAACCACTGTGCCCAAAGGTGTTGCTTTTCTGAAGTGAAACACCTAAGGTAGGTTTCTAGACATTTGTTGATGGCTTCGGTTTGACCATCTGTTTGCAGATGATATGAAGTACCGAGTTTGAGTTGAGTGCCTTGTATTCTGAAGAGTTCCTGCCAAAAATTGCTGGTGAAGATCGGGTCGCGGTCGGACACTATAGAAGTGGGCATGCCATGTAATTTGAAGATCTGATCCATGAAAGTTTGAGCAACCAAGGTAGGTGTAAACGGGTGGGGTAGGGCACAGAAATGAGCATACTTCGACAGTCGATCCACAACCACCATGACGACTGACTTGTTCCCTGACTTTGGAAGACCTGTAATGAAATCCATAGAAACCTCCGTCCAAATTGAGGCTGGAATGGGCAATGGTTGTAAGGTGCCTGGTGTGTTGACGGTTTCCCCTTTGTGGCGTTGACAGACATCACATTCAGCTACGAAAGTAAGGACATCCTTTTTCATGCTTGTCCAAAAGAATGATCTTCTGGTGCGAGCATACGTCTTCTGAAAGCCCGAATGTCCTGCAATGGGAGATGAGTGCAATTCTGCCAAAAGGCAACTTTTGAGGGTAGATGTTGGTGATATTACGACTCTGTCCTTGTAGCGAAGAATATCATTTTGCCACGAGTAGCCCTTGCGGGAATTAGGATCTACCTTCAATTGAGAAATGAGTTGGGAGAGCCCTGTGTGTGAAAACCATTCCCTGCGAGCCTCTTCAATCCAGTCTGGAATGGGGAGGGAAATTGCAAGCAGAGTACTTTCCTCCTCAAATTGGCGCGACAATGCATCTGCTACACTGTTGTCTTTCCCTTTCTTGTAAATGATCTCATAATCATATCCCAGAATTTTGGCTAACCATTTATTTTGTTATGGGGAGGATAGGCGTTGCTCCAAAAAATATTTAAGACTGTGATGATCTGTGCGGATTTGGAAACGTCGCCCCAATAAGTAAGGTCGCCAGGTCTCGACTGCATGTAAGATGGCCATCATTTCCTTCTCGTAGGTAGATTGGCCCAGATTCCTCCCACTGAGTTGTTGGCTGGTGAAGGCCAATGCTCGCCCTTCCTGCATTAAGACCGCTCCAATACCTGTACCCGAAGCATCACATTCAATGACAAAGGATTTGGTGAAGTCAGGTAGTGCTAAGACGGGAGTGGAACACATGGCGTTTTTGAGAGCGGTAAATGCCTGTTGTGCTTCCTCGTTCCAGAAGAAGGAATTTTTCTTTAGGAGTTGAGTGAGGGGCTTTGCTATGCGGCCATAGTTGCGGACAAATTTACGATAATAGCTTGTTAGACCCAAAAATCCTCTCAAGCTCTTCAAGGTCTTAGGCTGAGGCCATTCCTGCATTGCCTAGATCTTTTTGGGGTCCACCTTGACACCTTCACGCCCCACAATGTGGCCCAAATACTCAACTTCTTCCATGCCAAACGAACACTTAGACATCTTGACAAATAATTTATGCTAGCGGAGCAGTTGCAAGAGTAGATCTACATGTTGAAGATGTGTCGCCCAAGTGCCACTATAGATGAGGATGTCATCGAAGAAGACAAGGACAAATTTTCTGAGATATGGTTTGAGGAGGTGATTCATAAGGCTCTGAAAAGTAGAGGGGGCATTACAGAGACCAAATGGCGTGACTAGGAACTCATAATGGCCTTCATGAGTTCTGAAAGCCATCTTGGGAATGTCGACTTCCTTCATGCGAATTTGGTGATAGCCTGAGCAAAGATCCAACTTAGTGAAGAATTGAGCCCCATTGAGTTCGTCCAGCAAATCATCAACCACCGGGATGGGAAATTTATCTTTGGCTGTCAACTTATTGAGGGCCCTGAAGTCAGGACACATCCGCCACTCCCCATCTTTCTTGAGGACCATGACCACTGGGGATGAATAAGGACTAATGCTGGGACGAATGACACCTGCTTCCAACAATTCCTTGATGATTTTTTCTATTTCATTCTTTTGGGTGAACGGATATCTGTATGGCCGCACATTCGGGGGTTGGGCCCCTGGAACCAATGTGATGTTATGATCATGTTCCCCTCGTGAGGGTGGAAGCTCATGAGGCTTATCGAAGACCGTTTGATGTTTATTTAAAATCTGTTGCATCTCAGGATGAATTGGCAGAGACATGGTTTCGACTACCTGGATGACATTAAATTGAGCTACCACTCCATGATGGCCCTTTTTTAACAATTTTTCCATCCTATGCGAGCTGATGATAGAGGGGGCTCCCGCCTGTAGTCCACGGAGGGTATGTGTGGAGTTGTTCTACTTAAAACTCATATATAACTCCTGGAAATCCATTGTGATTGGCCCCAGAGTGCGGAGCCATTCCGCGCCTAGGACAATGTCGCAACCCCCCATGTGTATTGCAACTGATAATCCCCCATTTGAAGTTTGACATTTTCACAGCGGCCTTCACATTTCATTGTGCCCCCATCTGCAATTTGGACTTGGAAGTTAGAAATTGCCCAGACAAAACAATGCGCTACTTTAGCGATCTTTTGATGGATGAAATTATGGGTACTTCCACTATCAATCAAGACTACTACTGGGCAATGTTTAAGAAAACCCCTGATTTTGAGAGTTTGAGGGGACGAAATGCCTGCCAATGCATTTAGTGAAATAATTGGTTCGTCAGATACAATCTCCTTTTGGTTATCTTCTTCGATCGCTTCTGGTTCCTCAAGTGGTGGATCTTCCTCGGTGGAGCTGTAGTCAGTGGCATCTATTTGAAAAAACTTGGGCTCCTTGCATTTATGACCCAGGGAATATTTTTCATCACAGTAGTAACATAGTCCTTGCTTCCTTCTTTCGGCCATTTCCGCAGGTGACACCTTTTGAATCTTAAGTGTCTGAGTCGTTTTGGGAGCCTGTGGGGGACGACCTTTAGCGGGGAAGTTGAGGCGGTTGGATTGGCTGTTAATGCACGTTCCACCTTACGAGATACCTGGCAAGCCTCTGTCCACGTGGGAGGGTGGTGGAGTACAACCTAAGCTTTGATGGCTTCTTTCAGACCGCTGATAAAGCATTCCATGTAGAACTCATCTGTGAGACCCTTAGTGCGGAAGGCTAAGGCTTCAAAAGCGGTAATATATTCATCCACTGTACCCGTTTGTCGGAGCTTAGTGAGACGCCCCAAAAAAGAGTCTTCCTATTCAAAGCGATTTCGAAGAGCTTTGGCAAATTGGGCCCAATTTTGAAAATGTCCATTGCAACGCTGATGCCATTCCCCCCATTGCCATCGTTCATTGTCCAAGTACATGGTGCCCACCATAAGCTTAGTCCCCTCATCTATGATATGATTCAATTGGAAATACTGCTCCATTTGTGCTAGCCATGCGGACGTGTGAGAACCGTCAAATTTATGCATATCCAACTTGGGAGGTCGCTGACTGGGTGGTGGATGGGTGTGCCAGACGTGGGGAGAGTGGCTAGACTCACCCTCATGGTATTCATGGCGATTATTCGCCTCCTCGTGGGCTGGCTCCTTGCCCTTCGAGAGTGCATTCTGTATCTGGATACTTATTCCTTTAATCTCATGTTGTATTTCGTTCACCGAAAATTGGATGGAGTTCACCTGGTCTTCAATTTTGTCCATCCTTTCATTGGCCATCGCTTGAGCGCGAGTTTCTACCATACACCAACCTGATGAAAAATTGGGACCGCCTAAAATTTTTTTACTAAGAAATTGAATGGTACCACCTTACTCAGCTCGTCATCCTGTGTTATGAAACGAGCTCACAAAAAGATAGAAAAGAGAGATCCACGCCTTAGAATTCAGCCTCTTCGAGGGGGCAACCTCCTTTACATTACATAAATGAACAATTCTTGGATGATACAAATGAAAATACCTCCTTTCTATATATAGGATTCTAAGTGGTCCCAATACAATCAAAGCCTACATAACAATAATATTGTAGGGCACAACAATAACAATAGTGGGCTTCTATGTGGCACAATAGTAACAATATGGGCACTACATGGGTACATCAATATAAATAAGGGGTATAACTACAATAGTAATGGGGTAATCACTAGTATTATAGGGACCCAACATGCCCCTCTCCTTCAAAAAAGTGTTGTCCTCAACGCTTGAGTAGTTCAGGATACTTCTGCATAAAATTCTCATCCTCCCATGTGGAATCTTCAGCGGATAAGTTCTTCCACTTGATAAGGTACTCTGAAATTGATCGATTTCGTAGCTGTCGAGTTCTTGTTTCTATAACTGCTTCCGGTTCCAATATAATTTTTCCTTCTTCGTCAAGTTCTGGCAATATTGTTTGAACTGGGAGCTTGTCGCCTATAACCTTCTTTAAACATGAAACATGGAAAACTGGGTGCAATCGAGAAGCTGCAGGAAGCTCCAATTTGTATGCCATAGTACCAATCTTTTGCAACACCTTGTACGGACCATAATACTTTGGTGATAATTTATTATCCTTCTTAGCTTGCTTGAGGGACATTTGCTTATATGGTTGTAGCCGTAGGAATACCCAATCACCTACATCAAAACTTCTTTCACTGCGATGTTGATCTGCCTGTTGTTTCATTCTATTCTGTGCCAACACAAGGTTATCCTTTAAGAGTTGGAGGACTTGTTGTTGATGTTCGATGTGATGTTCCACTGCCTGAACCTTAGAATTTTCTCTTAAATATGATGTGATGGATGGTGGTTGATACCCATAAAGTGCCATAAATGGGGTCATTTTTGTTGCTGTATGAAAGGAAGTGTTATACCACCATTCAGCCAGAGGCAACCATTTGACCCATTGTGTCTGTTTATCAGATACAAAGCAACGAAGATATCCTTCCAAACATTTGTTTACTATCTCAGTTTGCCCATCAGATTGAGGATGATAAGATGAGCTATGAGCTAACTGAGTACCAAGACAAGAAAATAATTCTGTCCAAAAATTTCCAGTGAAAATGGGATCTCTGTCACTTACAATAATCTTTGGGTTTCCATGTAGCTTTTGAATTGTTTCCATAAATGCAGTAGAAACTGTACTGGCTTTAAATGGATGTGATAATGCACAAAAGTGTGCATACTTGGTAAGTCTGTCAACTACCACCATGATGACACTCTTTCCCTCAGACTTGGGTAAACCTGTGATAAAATCCATTGAAACCTCCTCCCAACGTTGGCTTGGAATGGATAAAGGTTGTAATAGACCCGGTGTCTTAATTGTTTCAACTTTATTTTGCTGGCAAACCAAACATTCTGCCACAAACTTTTGAATATCTGATTTAAGGCCATCCCAAAAAAATTCCTTCTTAACCCTGTGGTAAGTTTTTAAAAATCCTGAGTGCCCTCCTAAGGGAGAAGTGTGCAATTCCATAAGAATCTTTTGTTTTAGCTGGGAATTCTTACAGAGGTATAAGCGATCTTTGTACCATAACGAATCATTTTTCCAGCTAAATGTATCAGACGTACTGGAATCTTGTTGTAGCTTTCGAATAAGTGCCCACACTTCTTCGTCATTCTTCCATTCCTCCCTTGCTTCGTTTATCCAATCTGGTTGGATAATAGAAATGGCACACAACAATGCTTCCACATCCTCATCCTTTCTTGAGAGTGCATCTGCCACCACATTTTGCTTCCCTTTTTTGTAGATGATTTCAAAGTCATAACCCAACATCTTTGTGACCCACTTTTGTTGCTCTTCAGAGGATAATCTTTGTTCTAAAAAGTATTTAAGGCTATCATGATCCGTTTTTACCTTGAAGTGTCTTCCCATTAGGTAGGGTCGCCATTTCTTAAGTGCATGGAGTATTGCCAACATTTCCTTCTCATAAATAGCTTTTCTTAAAAACTTTCCCTTGATTGGACGACTTTCAAAAGCAATGGGTCTTTCATCTTGCATTAGAACAGCACCAATTCCATTTCCTGAAGCATCACATTCCACAATAAAGGTTTTTGTGAAGTCCGGTGTAGCTAAGACCGGTGCTTGGCACATTGCCTCTTTAAGATGTTCAAAGGCCTTTGTTGCTTCCGGAGTCCATGAAAATGCATCTTTCTTCAATAATGTTGTTAGAGGTGCTGCTATTCTCCCATAATTCTTAACAAACTTGCGATAATACCCTGTCAACCCAAGAAATCCTCGCAGATGCTTTATGGATGTGGGGATTTTCCATTCCTTAATGGCTTTAATTTTGCTAGGGTCTACCTTAACTCCTTCATGAGATACAATATGACCCAAATATTCCACCTCCTGGACTCCAAAGAAACATTTGGATCTTTTTGCATATAATTGTTTCTCCTCCAATAGTTGTAGCACCCTGTCAACATGTTCAACATGATCCTTCCAAGACTTGCTGTAGATTAGTATATCATCAAAAAATACTAACACAAATTTTCTAAGGAATGGTTTGAAAATTGAATTCATCAAACCTTGAAATGTTGAAGGTGCATTGGTAAGGCCAAAAGGCATGACCAAAAATTCATAATGACCCTCATGAGTTCTAAATGCCGTTTTCGGAATGTCTTCAATCTTCATTCTGATTTGATGATATCCTGAACGAAGATCCAACTTGGTGAAGTAAATTGATCCATGCAATTCATCCAGTAATTCATCAATGACAGGAATGGGGAACTTATCTTTAATAGTGAGCTTGTTGAGCTCCCTATAATCCGGACACATGCGCCATGATCCATCCTTCTTGTGCACCAATACTACTGGAGCAGAGAAAGAACTTTGACTCGGTTGAATTATACCAGCCTCTAGCATTTCTGCAACCATACGTTCAATTTCACTTTTTTGGACATAGGGATATCTGTACGGCCTGATGTTTGGAGGAACACTTCCTGGAATCAGATGAATAGCATGATCATGATCACGCATAGGTGGGAGACCTTTGGGAGTCTCAAATACCTTGGAATGATTGTCCAGGACTTTTTGGAGATCTGGAGAAATAGATGATTCCAATGTGGAAACATCTAGCGAACATAATTGTGCAATTACACCTCTTTGCTCCTTTTTTAGAAGCTTTGTCATACCATTAGAGCTGATTATCTTTCCTGGTTTCCCTGCAATACCCCTTAATTCAACTTCCTTTCCTTCCACAGAAAATTTCATGAAAAGTTCTTGAAAATTAAAAGCTATTGTACCCAAGGATTGTAGCCATTGGACTCCTAGTACAACATCAGCACCTCCCATTGGAATGGAAAGCATTGGGCTAGTCAATACATATTCTCCCATGGATAGCTTGATATTATGGCACTTTCCAGAGCAATTTATTGTTCCTCCATTTGCAATCATCACTTGACACTCTGGTGCTGGATATAGGAAGCAATTCAATTCTTTTGCTACCCTACAATGAATAAAATTGTGGGTGCTTCCTGAATCAATCAACACTATTACCTTTTTCTTCTTGATTTGTCCTTCTATCTTGATGGTTTGAGGAGTGGTAATTCCTGCCAATGCATTACAAGATATGGTCGGATTTATTTGTTCTTCATCTAGGCTTTGTTCCTGGAATATATCCTCTTCTTTTGACCTTTCTTGCTCCTTTTCTTCTTCCTCTTCACAATCTATGTAGAATAATTTCTTCTCAGCACACTTATGACCTTTTGTGTATTTGCTATCACAATTGTAACAAAGCCCTTTTGCTCTTTTTTCTTCCAATTGTTGTGGTGTCAACCTTGTAGGTTGTGGAAGACTATGGGCAACAACACTTCCATCTTTATAGTTGTGAATGGTATGCTTCCTAGTTGCCATAATTTTGCTTTCCATTTTTCTTGCTAACCTGAATGCCTTCTCTAATGAATCAGGTTCCCAAAGGCGCACATCATGTTGGATATTATCCTTTAAAGACCCTATGAACACATCAATCCTATGCTCCTCTGGAATATCTTTTACCCTTATGTTCAATTTTTGGAACTCCTCAATGTGCTCCATTATTGAACCCTTTTGTTTGAGACTTATCAATTGGCTAAAAAAAGTGTTGCTTTTTGTATCCTCATAATGTGCTATCAATTCTTCCGTAAAAATTGCCCAAGTGATAAATTGTTTACGAGAACAAAGCCATTGATACCATACAAACTGATTTGGTTCCAAATATAAAGTTGCCATACGTACCTTTTGTGTGTTTTGCACATTATTGAGATCGAAGAATTGCTCCATCTGTAATATCCATGTGGCGGGATCCTTGCCATCAAACTTCCTCATATCGATTTTTGGAACATGGTGAGTCTTCGATCCAACATTAGAGTCTATGGAATCATGATTAACATTTCTTTTGTTCTCATCATGAGTTTCCTTTACTACCTTTTCACCATTAGTGACCCTTTCTTGTAGCAACTTCTTCAATTCATCCATCTTATCATCCATGCCATCAATTTTAGCGTCCATGCCATCAATTTTAGCGTCAATCTTAGCTTCCATGCCATCCATCTTAGCTTCCATTCCCTTTATCTTAGATTCCACGCCATTTATCTTAGCTTCTGTTAGCTTTTGTGAGCGTGACATTTGTTGCACTTGTTCTTGTAATTTTGATATATCATGTAGCATTTCTTCCTCTTCTTCATGAGTCATGCTAGAGCTTTCAGGTTCCTTACTAGGTGTTTGCATTTTCTTTCCTCGGGGCATCAGTTACCGATAATAATGCTTTACTATGCCCTTTGAATTCCGTTAAACCAAGCTTACACAAAAATTAAAAAAAAAAACTACACACCTTTTTTTCACTTTATAGAAGCCTGATATTGAATCTGATGTATCTCTGTAATTTCGGATCATCCAATTCTGAAATTTCTACCTGTAGTAGCCTTCTGCGTCCTCTTTCCAATGCCACAAGTCTGAGCCAAATTGGATTCTCCAGGAAGAGTTATGTGAAATCTCCCACAGTGACTTGCTTTTAGACTAGTTCAGTAGAGCGAACTTGTACGACGTGCCACGAGTCACTGTTTCAACCTTTGAATCTAAAACACACACACAAGAAACTACAGTCCGTCCTCTTTCTGTACCTTTTTACGAAATTTCAATCCGATCCTCAGAGAGAGAGTTATGACGATTTTCCCCAGGTCACCTGTTTTGAATGTAATTCAGGAGTCTGCAAAAAGGCCAACTTCCTCAGATCATATCTCCGAAAATATCACGCAAAAGCTCTGAAATTCGGACCCAAGGTTCAACGCCAATTCTTCTCAAATGGGTTTTTTTTTCGACTTCTGAAACGTCACAGAAAAAAAGTTATAGCGAAAATGCCACGATGACCTGTTTGGAGCAGCGAAACCCTAGAATCCAAAGCTCTGATACCAAATGTTATGAAACCAGCTCACAAAAAGATAGAAAAGAGAGATCCACGCCTTAGAATTCAGCCTCTTCGAGGGGGCAACCTCCTTTACATTACATAAATGAACAATTCTTGGATGATACAAATGAAAAACCTCCTTTCTATATATAGGAGTCTAAGTGGTCCCAATACAATCAAAGCCTACATAACAATAATATTGTAGGGCACAAAAATAACAATAGTGGGATTCTATGTGGCACAATAGTAACAATATGGGCACTACATGGGTACATCAATATAAATAAGGGGTATAACTACAATAGTAATGGGGTAATCACTAGTATTATAGGGACCCAACATCCTGATTCTGATGGGCTAGGTCACCAATAAGCGCCCCGGAAGATCTCAAATTTATTTATTTATTTATTTATTTATTTTTTTTTTCCGGAAAACTCCAAACGGAGTTTTACTCCTTCCTGATCAATACTGCAGTTTCCAAATCCTCAAAATGTCAATGCCGCCAAAAGTCCTGCGAAAATTATATCCAGGTACAGGAACCCTTCACAACTACTCCGATCTGGTGGATCTGAGAGATCTGAATGGTGGGACAACTGCTGTTGCTGATCTGATGGAGCTGCGGGACTGATGTCTGCTGCTGCTGCACTTTCTGATCTGGAATAGATGATGTGTGATCCCCCGATAGAAAGGGAACTATGGTCTTGAGGAGTGTCAGGTGCTACAGATCGCAATATACATAAGGGTCTGATAGTAGTACTCGGCCCAATGTTTCAGGGCTCTAACTAAGGAGGATCGACCGTACCCTTAGCCGTACAACCCGACTACCCTATCGTACGGGCGAGTAATCTCTCTGAGTGCTGTTCTCGGTGTACTGTAGCCACAAGACGGCCGAAGGTTTATCTATGGCGAGGTTTCAAGGGAGCTAGGGGGCTTCCTATATACCCAGAGGGTACGTGGAAGACAGTCCGTGCGCGGTTCTGTCTAATGCGCTACTACTCGAAGGGGTACCCACAAGGGTTACAAGGGAGTCCAACAGATGTGACCACCTCTTGTATTTCCTGCGTGCATGCCTCCCCAAATCCGCGGGTTTATGCGCTTAACGACAGATCCCGTGGTTTAAAGACGCCGGAACACGTCTCTAGCCAAAAAAAAAATTGCTAAAAATTGGAGATCCCACTGAGCCCTGGAAAGTGCTCTGATACCACTTGTTATGCTCTTAACCTACAAAGTAATACCCAAACACAGAATATGCAAAGAAAGATACCCAGAACATAGAATATGCGAAGAAAATATACCCAGAACACATAATAGCAATGCTTTTACTATTCAGAGAGAAATGTTCACAGGCCTCTTCGAGGGGGCAACCTCCAATAGAGCAGAGCTCGATTACAAAAACAAGACATGATACTCCTCGCAGGGAGTCTCTATCCTTTATATATGACTCATACATGCAATACCACGGGCCAATACCGTGGGTTTTATTAATACCATCTATCTAATACTACCGCCCATTTGCAACTAACTGTGGTCCCGTCATTAATTGCAGGTTAACCACTTACAAATATTAATATGGGCTTTATTGACTCTTGACTATGACGTGATCCCATGACATAAATAAGGGGGTTAGGGTGGGACCCTAATAGGCTCCTCTTCTCTAGCACCTATAATAACTACTACTTCTTCTTGCTGATTCCCGAAACATCGTCCAAGGAATTTGAAATCGAGTCAATGCATGCATGATGAGTAATTAGACCAGCCTATGATTAGTGATAACTGCTACAACCTGTCGCAAATTCTGGGCAGACTAAGACATCGATTGGAGGCTTTTTTCATAAAAAAGAAAGGCATGTTCAACGAGAAGACTTCTGACTTTGGAAATTGAAGATGCGCTAACACCCTGAAATTGTATTTGAACACAGTGGTGAACTGTCCTTCGAAAGTGATGTATTTCATAACAAAACCTACTACGTCGCCCCGTGGATGAGGCAAAGAGTTTCGGTCATACCCCCGGCCTCTTTGAATGACACTCTTACCAGCTTGCAGAAATACTTCTGGGAACTTTAGGAGGGAAGTTCTTCATGAAAACCAGCTTTGTCCCTGCTAAGGCAATCCACTCACTTCTACAATAATCTCCTCTGTAATAGGGGGTTCTATCCCTCTGACTCGAGAACAATTCTCATCCAAATTGAGTGTGAATTCCACTGTAATCCCCTCATCAAATCCCTGAAACCTGTTAAAATAGACGTCCCAGCATGCATTGAAAAAAACCTGCCACACTTCTCTATTATTACGGACCAAGGTGGTATCCTCCACCTCATGACGCACATCCAACCCACCCGTTGTTGTAGAAATGGTAACAACACTTGGAGGCAGTCGGCTGTTGGGGAGAGCGTAGCAGCAACCAAATTATAGTGATGGGTAACGGCATGGTGGGACGTGGGATAAAAAGTGGTGAAAGCTGCCGATAATTGTTTTGAAAGATGCAAAGAATTATGGCAAATCATGGTAAGTGTGATGGAATGATTGCGGCAATTAATTCGTATGAATTGAAAAGATTGATTGGTTATTGAATGTAGGTAATTCAAATTCCAATGCATTGAAATAATTATTATGAAATCATGGAATTTATGGGTGTACCATTCACACATGATCTAATAATGATACATGATATGTCGTTATTGTGGTTTTAAATACGTCATTGTTTACTTATGACGGGACTCCCCCAACTTTAATGTAGCCGTCCATGACACGTATATGTCTCATCAATGGAATATTTTAATTGAATCCGTAAAAGTCGACAGAGACGTACCTGGTGACCTACCTATAGCGAGGTAACAAAAAAGTAACCAGCAAAGTAACAATAGTGGCGGAGTAACAGCGGCGGCGAAGTAACAGCACCTGACACATAGAAAATTTTTCAGGAGTAACAGCAGTGACAGAGTAACAGCACTGATGGAGTAACATCAATGGTGGGGTAACAACATTCGAGACATAGAAACATTTTCAGGAGTAATAGTAGTGGCAGAGTAACAGCACCGGTGGAGTAACATCATCTGACACTTAGAAAATTTTTCAGGAGTAACAACAGTGGCGGAGTAATAGCATCGACGGAGTAACAACAACGATGGAGTAACAAATTTCGACACTTGGAAAATTTTTCAATAGTAACAGCAGTGGTAGAGTAACAGCACTGATGGAGTAAAAACAGTGGTGGAGTAACAACAGTGGTGCAGTAACAACACCAGAGGAGTAACAACATCTGCTATTACATGGTAAATTTTTGTCAGCTCCTCATCATCAGATTTTGATCGTTATTCTTGCAAATGACAAACAAGTGAGTAGTAACAACATATATATGTGTGTGTGTGTGTGTGTGTGTGTGTGTGTTTTAAGAGGAGAATGTAGAGGAAGCATTCTCTGCATTGACAACCATCAAACCAAATTTATCAGAGAGATGTTTGATGAAGGCATCCTTAGAATTTGGACAGTGGTATAATTTCAGACGGTGTTCGTTCACTAAGAAGGAAGCACGGGTATCATCTATTGTAACCAATCTGACTGTTCCATTGTCAAACACAACGTCCACTTCATAGGGTCCCATACAGCGCGTGTGAAGCTTTCCTTTAAAATATTTAAAATGGTAATCATAGGGAAATGCCCAATCTCCTTTACGAAACACCGTATTCCTGATAAATTTACCATGCCATTTCATTCTCTGCTATTGAATAGTAGTAGTTTTCTGGACAACCATTGAACGGATTTCATCTAACTCATTTAGTTGTTCCAGCTAGTGTTTCTGGGCCTTTGATAAGTCCAATCCTACTTCCAAAGCTATTCTGAGTGTACTGATCTCAAATTCTATCGCAAACAAGGGGGATTTCCCATAGACTAACTCAAATGGTGAAAACTCGATTGTATTCCATCGTGTTGTCCTGTATGCCCATAGAGCTTCAAGAAGTTTTTGGGACCAATCCCAATGATGGCTTGCTATAGTCTTTGTCAAGATATTTTCCAAAACCTTATTTATACCTTCTACCTATCCATTCGCCTAAGGATGGTATGGAGTTGTCACCCTGTGTTTGACTCCATATTTCTACATAAGCCTTGCTATCATGTGGGATGTGAACTGTGCCCCTCCATCTGAAACAATCCCCCTTGGAGTACCATACCAAGCAAAAATCTCTTCAAAAAGAAAATCTGAAACCACCTGTTTCATTTCTTTCGCAACAGTTGTTGCTTCCACCCACTTAGTCACATAATCAGTGTAGACTAGAATGTGAACATTTTGATGAGAAGGTGGGTTAAAAGGGCCAACGAAGTCAATTTCCCACTTCTCAAAAGGCTCGAGGACTACTTGGGGCTGAAATGGCATCTCAACTGATTTTCCAAGTTGCCCCATGTGTTGAAAACTGTCACACTTTCGGACATAATCTCAAGCATCCCAAAAGATATAAGGCCAATAATATCCCATTTGCAACACCTTGTGGTCTGTTATTTTATATGGAAAATTTCCTCCACAAAGGCCATCATGGGAAACCTTCAATATCTCATAAATGTCATCCTCATATACACAATGTTGAATCTGCTGATCAACCCCTGTGTGAAAAAGGTATCCTACCATCCATGAATATCGGGTACTATGATGAATAATTTTCCGTTATTCCCTGTATGACAAGTGACAAGGTACTTTCCCTGTAGCAAGATAGTTAGCAATATCTTCATACCATAGAGTGTTAGCAGAAATTTCAAAAAGATGCTCATCTAGAAAACTATCTTCTATGGGTGTAATTTCAGCATTATTATCTAGTCTAGATATAAAATCAGCAACCACATTATCCTTTCCTAGTTTATCTACTATGGTGATGTCAAATTCTTGAAGTAACAATAGCCATCTTGTAATACGATGAGGAGTAATGGGTTTATTCATCAAATACCTGTTTTTTGCGTGATCGGTCTGTATAAAGGTAAAATACCCAGTAATATAATGTCAGAACTTGTTGATGGCATAGATGACAACAAGGAATTCTTTCTTAGTCACTGTGTATTTTAACTCGGCAGGAGCCAAGTTCTTACTAACATAGTAAACTGCATATGGTACCTTGTCTACTTTTTGTTTCAAAACTACCCCAACTGTTGTTTGAGAGGCATCACATGGATATGAAATGGTAATGTCCAATCTGGCCCTCAAAGGATTGGAGCTCTACAGATGAGTTTCTTAATCTTCACAAAGGCCGCATCATAGTCATTTGTCCACACAAAATCTGCATCTTTTGTGAGCAACTGAAAAAGAGGATGTGCTACCTTAGAAATTTTTTCTATAAAGCGCCTGTAATAACTAGCACAATTGATAAAGCTACATACCTATGTGGGTGTTTTGAGTATTTCAAAGTGTAATATTACCTTTATCTTAGCTAGATCCATACAAATTCCAGAAGCTGAAATCAAATGTCCCAAGACTATTCCTCCCTCCATCATCATGTGGCACTTTACTGTACTCAAAGAGACATGCGTTCATTTACATATTTCAAGAACTTTTTCTAGATTTGCGAGCCCTTCTTCGAATGAGTCCCTATATGGAGTAAAGTTGTCCATATAGATCTCAACACTATCATCTACCAAATCAGAGAAAATCCCTAAATTTTCCCTTTGGAATGTTGCAGCCGCATTACAGAGACCAAATGGAAGGATTCGGTATGAGAAAGCTCCCCAAGGGCATGTGAAAGTGGTTTATCTTAATCCTTGGGAGCTATTCAGATCTGGTTGTACCCACTAAATCTGTCCAAGAAGGACAATAACTTATTCCCAACCAAAGTATCCAAGACTTGATCAATAAACAGTAAAGGGAAATGGTCTTTCTGTGTTGCTTTATTTAATTCTCTATAATCTACACATATTTTCCATTTACTATTTTTCTTGGGAACAATCACCAACGGGGAAACCCATTGGTTGTCCGAAATGGGGTAAATAAATCCTACATCCAGTAGCTTTTGAAGTTCTTCCTTGACATTGTTTTTATGAGCGAGGTTCATTCTCCTCTGGGGCTGTCTCACAGGACGACAATCCTCTTTGATGTATATATGATGGGTACATAGATTACCAAGAATCCCCTTCATGTCTGTATAGTCCTAGGCGAAGGCTTCTTTGTGATTTTGGAGAACATCTAAAAGTTGTTTTGTTTGGGATTATGATAGATTTGGATTAATATTCAGGGTCTTTCCTGGCTCTATCTCTACATAAGTGTTGTCATGGGACATAGTTGTGGGCATTTCTTCAAACCCATTTGTTGTTTCAATGCTTTCATGTGTTTCACAGCTCAAGACAGATTCTAGAATTTGTTGATTCGAATCTAAAACATAACAGTGTGTTATAGACATTTTTGGGCACTGCAACCCCAATAATAAATGTCCATAAACCAAGGGCCCTTAAGTCCCTAAAAGTGTTGTTCCAACCTCTATAAGAACAAGGTCAATTGATTACATCTTCTCCCAGAAGTTCTCCATGAAAAACTGCTCAGAACTGGTCAAAACGGGACCATCTCACCTGCTCCATGGTCAAAGTGCGTTGCATCCCACCTAAGAACACACAGTATGTGCGATGCATCTTGAAAAGCCCTTCTATGGGGTGCGATGGGCGAGAGTGGACAAATGGCAAGGTCAATTTGCAAGGTGGAGGATCATGGAATCTTCTAGAAACTTCTCCTGTGACACTTGCCTCTCTACATTTGCCCAGGGATGAGTAAGAGATCATCAATCTCCAAGTGGAATCAAGAACTATCAGAGAGAGGACACTAATCAACTCTCAAAAGCTAACTCACCCCCTTGCAAACATCTATATATGGATCCCTCATCCCAGAGATCCAGAGGCTGGAATTTTGTATCTTGTAAGGAAGTGTTGCTGGTTTCTTGGTGCAATATCATAGTGTTGGGTGATCTAAGATTTTCATGAGGTGAAGAAGGGCTTTCTTGCTGAGGGGATGATGTTGGGTCAGAACAATTGGTTGTAATCCTCTTTGCTCTTTCTTGATTATCAATAAAGCTATTCAAGTTTTCCTCCACATTCTTGTATGATTGATGTTATGTGCATTTGTGTGGTCAATATATACCTGGTCCTATATTGTTTATGATAATAGACCTATGTTCTTGGATAGTGTTATGCTGCTTTGATTCTACAGGTGCTCTGTGAAGCTGGGTAGACAAGGAATCGAGTAGCAAAGATCTATCAGAAGGGAGAGGAATCAAGTGCAAGAAAGAGGTTGGTCTCCTTATTCCCCTCTTATCTATTTCTCATAAAGGAAAAAGAAAGTAGTTTTAGTTTGTTTGTTTCTAAGGTAGCTACCAGCCTTAGTGGGACTATCAGCTCTGCATAGACACTAGTTTTCCCGATAACAAAATGGCGACTCCACTGGGGAGCGAATAGATTGTTTGTTTATCTACATTTGTTTGATTTATAAACTTATAGACGGAGCCTAAAGTCAAGCCAGCTAGCCTTCGAACTGCATTTGTTATGCAAGTGCAAAGTAGATCAATGCTGCTTCAGTCCATCTCCGGGTTTTGTTTATGAATTGAACAATTGATTTACAAGCTCTCTAATTGCCCTTGTGGTGGCTCTAGTAACCTCTTTAGATCTACCCCTGTGATTGATTTACTGATTACCACTTGCTCGGCCTAAATCCCTGAACTGAGCTGCAAACTGTGACCCGAAACCCAGTTAAAGTCTCATCCCTAGTGCAGCGCACTGTCTCTTCTGTGAATTTTAGATGCATCGCACTTCCCGAGTGTAGTAGGTGCACTGCATCTCTGGTTCACTGTGTTATAGGTGCGTTGATCAGACAAGGCCTTTCCTGCTCCTAGATTTGGTTTATGTGTTCACTCTTTTCAGCTCTATTCAAGAGTTTTGCTGCCTGTAGTCGGTACACCTCTGTTGAAACCCCCTTCCTTGTCATTATTCCGCCTCCATTGTGCAAAGGACTGTAAATGTATTTATGTATTTTGAGCCATTTTCAGTTCTCTTTTACAAAGAAGTAGCGTAATCGTACTGTCGTTTCTTGATTTGAAAGTGTCGCAAGTGTCATTTTCAATCATAGAAGGGAATATGAATGTTCTTGATAGTCGATTACACTGTTACTCTTGTATTTGATTTGAATTAGTAGTTTTTCAAGTGTCGAAAGCAAGTTTTCATTTCCAAATCACAAAGTGTCGTCATTGTCCTAATTTTGTCTTGAAAAGAAACTTGTTAGTAACGTCGCTTTGAAAAATAATTCAGATTTGCGCTTAGCTTTCTTTTTATCATTCACACATTAAGAAGGCTGAAAACAAATACATGCACGTGCATTTGCATTTAGACTGTTTGTTGGTTTGATTTAGGACAGTGCATATAGGGTGTGCTCTCTGCGCTATGTTGAAAGAACGCCATCGCTCTTTCCTTAGTAGCTAGGATTTTCATTGCAAAAAGAAGATTAAACAACTGTTTATCATCTTAGATTACATTTTAGGAATTGTACATCTACATCACGCGGTGAACCTGAAAGGAAAATTTCTTAAACAAGATCAACTGTAAAATAAATTTAATGAATCTAAAAACGCTTTGGAACCTAACACACAACATTTATAAGTCTAGGCTAGAGACGTATTCCGGCATCGTAAAGCCTGGTAATTGTTGTTTTCATTGTTGGTTGGGTGATTCCTCCACTTTGAGACGATAAGTGCCAGTACGGACTTGTGCTCCCACGTACCGTCGAGTATATATTGGGAGACCAAAATAGGCTTTATCCTTTATCCATAGGAAGCCGTGTCTGCCGCCCTATCGATCGCAATGCACTAAACACAGCATTCAGGGAGATTGACTGCCGTACCGTAAAAAGTATTCTGCAGTTTTGCAATTGGTTTGGTAATCACTCTGTCTAGATTTCTAGAGTAGTCTCTTTCGTTCCTTTTCAGACTCCTTAAAGGAAAAGGTCCATCTGAGAACTTGTCACTTCAGGCTCATTAAAAATCGAAGGCGACTAGAGTCATCTTTTGTTTTTTCTCGACTCTTAAAAATTGAAAAAACAAGTTGTGTCAAAGCATCTAAAATTCATCTAATTCGGAAACATACTTCCCCTTGATTTTTAGTTGATTGAGTAATCCGCAATCGTGGAAGAAAGTCAATTGAAACCCCGTCGTTCGCGGAGGCTTACGAGTCAACCGTCTTTGTCTCCAGAATCGAAACTATTACGGACAAAGCGAACTCGTTTAACCGGTTCCAAATCCCCTGGTAAAGTTAGAACAAGTGTTCCAACACCATCGGAGACTCCGGTTACTCCAAAAATTTCTGGTATCCCTGCCTTTACAAAAGAAGTTCAGCAGCCACCAAATGACAGTATAACTGATCCTCGTGTGAAGGTAAACACTTGTATTATTGAACCAGGTCCATCTACAGCTAATTCGGAAGGTGTTATTCCCCAAACATCTATCACTATAGATTCTATACCTTCTTTGGCACCAGAAATATTTTACGGACCTGACGGTCTACCTCTTCCACCGGGTCTGATTGCTATAGAAGAGATTGTGGAGGATCCTCCATCTAGTACTCCATCGCAATTTCGAGTCGGGATCACTCTATATCCTTCTACATCAGAAATTAGTCTACCGTCATTAGAAGCTCCTGCAGAATCACTAGAAAATCTTTTGGATAGACTAGAAATGTCTAAACAAACATCGACATCTAGGACTATGTCATCCGATGCAGCGACGGAAGAACCTCCTACTGTCACTCCAACAATGTTCGTCGGCATACCATTTGTCCTAAATAGCTCTCAATCGCTAGAAGGGGCCCACTTAGGGGCTATTTCGATAGTATGGTCTGTTCCTGTTTGTTCATATGGAAGAGTATCCGGGAACTCTTATGTTGAGTCTCAGCAAATTGATCCTTCAGGGTGTCAATTTGGGCAGTCCGGTTCTCAAGGACAAACAATTCCTTTGAGTACCAGATTACCTCTGTATGGGGGGTAGTATACCCTTTCATTGTCACCTCCGGGAGGACAACCATACGTGAGTTCACAACAAAATTCAGGTTATGTTGGAATTACATCTAGCGATTGGGTGCCAATACTACCTCAACAACCAAAAGTTGTATATTCGATGCAACAATGTTTACCTATGTCAAATATACCAACTACACCGGCTATTGTGACGGTGTCGCAAGTACAAGCATTGCTTGTTGTATGCCAACCTCAGGTTTCTCAGGTTGTAATGCAACAACCTCTTGTCCCTGCGACTCAACCACAATCGCCAACTAGTGGAATGACACAGGCCCAAATGGGTACAATTACCCCTCATCTTATTCAAACGGTCAGTATTGGACAAAAACACATGGCTTCACAACCATGGCTGGTAAAATATCAACAACCGCAATTCTAACAAGTTTACCAGGGGTCTGAGCAACAAATATTTGCAAATAGTGGGTAGCCGTATATTCAAAACGGTCAAAATCAACCATTCTACAATGGTTATGCCCATCAACCTTACCAAAGTTACCAGCATCAAATGCATTATGCTGGTATGCAAAGACCAACTGCTCAGGCAATTCCGTCATACCCTGGGTATGCTTCGCCAAACCTGAATCAACAGTTACCCTTCATCGCAACTTTAGAGTTACCAGATCTAAATTGGCTAACGAATGATCCAATTGCTTACGCCCCTTGGTGGCCAGCGATTCGGCATAAACTTCCATCAGATATTCCTAAATTTAATGGAAATCTGGGTGAAGACCTGTTGAATCATGTGATGACATTTCATCTGTGGTGTTCATCAAACACCCTAAACGATGATTCGATTAGGCTTCACCTTTTTCAGAGGACGTTAACTGGTTCAGCAACAAAGTGGTATATCGAGTTACCCAGAGCTTCATTTGACAACTTCAGTGCCCTAGCCACAACCTTTTTAACCCATTTTCAGTTACCAATAAGGTACGAAATGGGAACATAACTTCTTACCAATTTAAAGAAAACAACGGCTACTCACATATCCGATCATATTCATGAGTGGCGACGTTGTCGTAGAATGGTAAAAACGTATGTTCCTGATCAGCTTTTAGCTGAATGGTTTATTAAGTCATTATTACCTTCCATTACAGAAGATGTGGCAAAAGGAGGAGTCGTCACTGAAGAGAAAGTTATTGCTCGTGCGCAATATTTAGACTTAATTTATACTCAGTCTGGCACGCTCTACGATAAGATCCCTAACACTCCCAGACCGGAATTTTCTGTCCCTCCTCCTCCTAAATCGAACAATGACTCTCATGTTGGCGATGGCGTGACTGGTATGACAGACACGAAATCGACAAAGGCTACATCTAAAAGGCTCGTAAGATTTCCAGTCAAAATGCAAAAGAAGAACTTCTCGCCTCGGAAGTAAATGTCGTCTCGATTGACAAAGGCAAAGAAACCAAGCAACTAGGAGGCAAGAAGAAAAACAAAGGGAAGAAGAAGAAACAGGAGGAATCATCACCTGAAAATTCTTCTGCAAACGCTCCTGGAGATAGGAAACCAAAAAGTCCATGCTTAATATGTGATGAGGATCATTGGACAAGAGATTGTCCACATAAAGCTGAGCTTAAAAGATTCTTTGAGAATTCAAAAACCTCAGCGGTATTAACTGATCCGTTTCCAAATCCAGGAACAAATCTAGTTTCTAGTGAAAATGCTTCCCCGTCCCAAGTACTAATGTTGTCGGTTTCGAAACAGCAAAATGATGCTTTGATATCGACAAGGAATAAAGATTACGGGAATCCACAGCTGTCGAACAACAAGGATAAGGATCAACCTAGTAGTTTGACAACAACTTCGACAGAAGTTGCGCCGCCCATCATTCCAGAGCTAACAATAAAACCACCAAAGGGAGTAGTACACAAGTCGACATTTAATCCTCGTGCCAGAGTAGCACAACATTATAACATATTGGAAGATCTGGCCCAATCGCCATCTGCTATGTCGACACTTGAAGTACTACAAAATTGCCCATCCCAAAAGTAGGGTTTATTACCAGCTATAGGTGGGATAGACCCAAAGGATTCTACTCTTGTGTCCTTTAATCACAAAGGATATGATCCACAGTTACCAGCTCAACTAGCTTTCCTCATTCAAGTGAAAGCCCTCAACAAAACTATTCATCGAACAATTATTGATGAGGGGGCATCTACATGTATTATGTCGATGAGTTGCTGGAAAATTTTAGGATCTCCAACCTTGTCACGATCTTCGACAACATTAAAAGCATTTGACGAACGAACATATACCCCGTATGGTATTCTAAGTAACTTACAAGTTGAACTAGGGGGGAAAACAATAGAAATAAATGTCGAAGTAATCGACGGAAACCTCGATTACAACATCCTACTGGGAAGACCATGGATATATGCTATGGCTGCGGTTATGTTGACCTACTTTAGGAAGATTGCATTTCCTTTTCAAGGAGGAATTACAATCATCGACCAACAAACATTTCTCCCCAATAGTTCCCAAGTTACGAGAAGCATTCCAATGATCCATGGAAGCCCCCATTCACTTCAAAATATCGTAGTAGGCCTACTAAAACACCCTATATTAATGGGGACTTTTGCCCTCTCGCCTCCAATCAATCTGGCGGAAGTGGCGACGGTAGGAACCTGCAATATGATATCTTCGATTCAAAAGATCTCAGAAAACGATATTAGCATGGATCATCTGCAGGTATTGCCTCCAAGCCAAATAGAAATATTGTAGCAATCAATGTTTTTGGCATGGGAGGCAAACCCAAATCAACGCTCATCGAGTGTTTGGATAGATAGGTCTAAGGAATATGGCACCCCTTCAGATCCTTGGTCGCAAGTGCATTACACTGACGAAGGAATTATTCAGACAATGACAATTGAAGGGGCGCCATGGGAATATTACCACCATTGTTCCCATCTTCCGCATTGTCAAGAAGATACTCCTGATAACCTTAATCATCCTTCAGTTTTTGATTTTCTATCAAATACTGTAAATACAGTGGATGCCGAGGATAGTTCTTATCTCGTGTCGACCTCGTTAAAAAATGAAACAAGGAGTCATGAGGATAGTTATTTTACTATGTCAACCTCATTAAAAAAATGAAACGACTCCCTTTCCAAATCGAGTCTTTGATTACGATCTCGTAAAATCAAAGTCGAGTCTTTCGAAGATCTCGAAGGTAAACCTTCATTCCAACCACCGAGAAGAATTCAATGAATCTTGGGGGCATGCACCTTGATTTGCGTTATTATGTTGGGGGCATGCAAACTTATCATGAGCAGTGTTACCATAGGGTTCAAGCTCGTTAAAAAATAAACCCTCCTCGAGTAGTTTTAATGTGGAATTCAAGCTCGTTAAAAAATAAGCATAAGAAATGAGCAAATGTTCCCCCAGAGTTTAAGCTCATTAAAAAATGAACCAATTTCCTGTAAATAACCATTGTGAATGTATTACCATCAGCCTTTAAAGCCTTGGTCATGTTCTCATCATCACCTCCACTTTGTTCTGGCCAATCATTCACCTCCATTTGATTGTTTACCCTTTTGAGGAATAGCTGCGAAGAGTGATCCTGTTAGCCATCCTTGTGACACTGCCATGATTGGAAAATTCCAAACCTTACCTGAAATCAGCTACTACCCATATTTATCACTCGTTCCTCAAAAAACGAGTCTCCTTTAAGCTCTTTTCAACTGACTCGTGAAATATGAAAAGATTTCCGAGCCATTGGCCTCTCCAGCACGTTAAAGGGACCGAAAGTGCTATCCCTCCTTTAGATTTTAATCTTTTTTGGACTCGAGGGATTATTATACAAAAAGATCGAGCGCTTGTTTTGTTCGGCTCGTTAAAAGTATCGAAAATTCATCCCTTTTGTATTGTTTTATACTTTTTCGGACTCAGGGGATTATATGACGAAGAAGGATTATTGGAGTTTTCTTTACGTCCCTTTCAGACTCTCTAAAATTGAAAAGGACCGACTTACCCTTGTCGTTAAACTCGCTAAAACTGAATAGCGACAAACTTGTCCATACAGACAAGAACGAGTTTCACTATCGCTAGGCTTGTTAAAACATAGCGATGGGTTTGCCCAAAGGGAAAATTATAGAACAATCATATGTTATCCTCCTCAAGCTTGACAAAAATAAAGAGGTACTTGTCAGCAATGACTGGGGAAAAATTGGGAAAAAAACTTGATGAAACTTTATCGGTAGCAAGTCGCTCTTGAACATGACACTTTCACTCCGCATCCGAGTCGGGTTGGGTTGTTCCATTCACTGGTCACATCACCATGGTTCCATCACACCATCCATATTTGGGGTTAATGCTACTAATCCATCATGTCAGTGTCACTGATGTTCAAGAGAATTCGCTCAGACAATTCACCTGTGTCTCACCCACTGCAATACATTCACGCTCCATTCTTTCATGACCGCCACCCTGAACCTTATATCACCAGATCGTTTTCACCTCCATTAAAATCATTTGCTCCATTCCGTGTCATTGATGTGGGATTCATTAAGGCCCTCCTATGACAGGTCACTTCTTGTTGACATCAGCTCATTATCCAAGAAGTCGATCTAGGAACAACCCTTTCAGTGCTTTGAAGCTTGCATGCCTCAATGGCAAGTTTCTCACTTCCGTCGACAGGTTTACATCAATGGCCTTCGACCGAAAGATTTTGCATGGTGTTCGACGCCAAGTCCCTTATTCACACCATGTGAATTGTACTGTAGTACCTTGAGGTTCATCATCATTATTGGTGATTCCTCTCGGGCCTGTTAACAGCTTACATCATTGGCTGATAATCAGGCGACGTCTTTCCATGTTCGACTCCAGAACATCTCTCACATGGATCGACTTGTACTATGAGTGAAGATCGAACGAGATTGAAGACCGCGGATCTAGTTTCATCCATCCTGGCCGCGATATATATTCAGGAAAATAAATACATCAAATGTACATCATTACTGCACAGAAAATCATCCAATATAAGGGATGATGGCTCTACCAGAATCATCAGTCTACACTCAGACGATTGTCTGTCTTATGTATATGAAAATGAATTTATAAAGTTGAGCATGGGAATTCCCACCTCAGCTAGATCATGAAAATGTTATGAAGATAACGTTTTATTGTATCTTATTACAGGTCACCTTCCAACTTGAAAGAACTTCAGATCCTCATGATAAAGTATTTCACCCGACATCAACAGATTAACGACCTCATGCTTTAGGGGGCAACTGTTATAGACATTTTTGGGCACTGCAACCCCAATAATAAATGTCCATAAACCAAGGGCTCTTAAGTCCCTAAAAGTGTTGTTCCAACCTCTAAAAGAACAAGGTCAACTGATTACATCTTCTCCCAGAAGTTCTCCATGAAAAACTGCTCAAAACTGGTCAAAACTGGACCATCTCACCTGCTCCATGGTCAAAGTGAACTCCATCCCACCTAAGTACACACAGTAGGTGTGATGCATCTTGAAAATCCCTTATATGGGGTGCGATGGGTGAGAGTGGACAAATGGCAAGGTCAATCTGCAAGGTGGAGGATCATGGAATCTTCTAGAAACTTCTCCTGTGACACTTGCCTCTCTACATTCGCCCAGGGATGAGTAAGAGATCATCAATCTCCAAGTGGAATCAAGAACTATCAGAGAGAGGACACTAATCAACTCTCAAAAGCTGACTCACCCCCCTTGCAAACATCTATATATGGATCCCTCATCCCAGAGATCCAGAGGCTGGAATTTTGTATCTTGTAAGGAAGTGCTACTGGTTTTTTGGCGCAATATCATAGTGTTGGGTGATCTAAGCTTTTCATGACGTGAAGAAGGGCTTTCTTGCTGAGATGATGATGCTGGGTCAGAAAAAATTTGTTGTAATCCTCTTTGCTCTTTCTTGATTATCAATAAAGCTATTCAAGTTTTCCTCCACATTCTTGTATGATTGATGTTATGTGCATTTGTGTGGTCAATATATATCTGGTCCTATATTGTTTACATGATAATAGATATATGTTCTTGGATAGTTTTATGCTGCTTTGATTCTACAGGTGCTCTGTGAAGCTGGGTAGACAAGGAAACGAATAGCAAAGATCTATCAGAAGGGAGAGGAATCAAGCGCAAGATAGAGGTTAGTATCCTTATTCCCCTCTTATCTAATTCTCATAAAGGAAAATGAAAGTAGTTTTAGTTTGTTTGTTTCTAAGGTAGCTACCAGCCTTAGTGGACTAGCAGCTCTGCATAGATACTAGTTTTCCCGATAACACAGGGATCGCCAATGAACGTGGTAATTGTATCATCTTCTGTTTCTGTTTTCAGCTGAAGGGCTTGTCCAATAGTAAGAACTAGTCTTAATTCCTTGTCTTTAGATTCAGACTCTTCCCTTGGAAAAGGTTTCTTATGACTAGATGGTTTCACCGATGAGCTAGGTTTTGTAGGAGGGTATAACAAAAGGTTTTTAGTAACCTACCCATTTTAGATAACCATATTTCCATAACGACACCAAATGTAAGTGTCTTTGGTTGCCAACCACGGTCTTCCCATAATCAAGGGGTGGCCACTAGCTAGGGACTACGTTTGTAGCACTAGGAAATCCATAGGGTAATGCCATGAATGAACTGAGATTGTAATGTCTTTTAACTTCCCTACTGGTTTTACTCTAGATCTATCTACCAATTCTAACACAGTAGGTGTATGTTTTAGGTTTCGAAGACCTAATGTGTGCATAGCTTCAGCTGTAATGACATTTATAGCAGTGCCGAAATCTACCAGCACATCTAGAATTTCCACTCCATTAATTTGCACAATTAGAATTGGGTTCCCCAGGTCCCCATATTTCATAGGCATAGCCTTTCCCATCATAAAATCTGATAAATTTCCCATCACATGAATAGTGAGTGGATCCCTTGATTTCTTTCTAGGCTTTTTCGCACAATATTCCCTGAGAGTATTTGCATATATAGGTACATCCCTCATGGCTTGTAACAGGGGAATATAAACAAACAGATTTTGTAACTCCCCTAACAACTGAAACTCATCTTGAGGGACCTGTTTACTCAAGGTAAATATTTCAGGATAAGGCAGGTCAACTCAGTGTTCTTGAGTAATTAGCAGTTGAGGAGATGTCTGATTTTCACTAGCTTGGTTTGATTTCTCTTCAACTGTTTCTGCTTCTTTAACCTCATTTCCAACTTGTTCAACAATAATAGGTGAGGGTTGAGCATCTACTACCCGCCTAGATCTAAAATTCATTTCATAAAGTTCTACGGTAGAGATACTGTATGAAGGAGAGTTGAGGGTGTTAGCTTGCTGATTCCGGATTGGGATGGATAGGAAGTTGAGGGCAAATAGGCAGATTACTAGGGGGTATGTTAGAAGGAAATTGAAGTTGTTGTTGTGGCATTGACTGTGGATACTATCCAGGAGGAGAGGGTCCATGCCAGTTTGAGGCCCATGAATAATTCGAACTAGTTTGAGGAGCCCAATGTTGCTAGGGTGGAAACTGATATTGAGTCCACATAGGGGGATAGGGCATGGACTCATGACCCATATTAAAATTGTTAAAATACTGAGATGGATCCTGATACATGCCTTGATTTCCGATTGGTGGTCGAGGTTGCCATGGCTTTTTAGATCCCATAAATTACAGTTGGTCCGCCTCTTTGCTTGTCCCTTGAAAAACTGCTTTCAATCCTGGAAAGGAGGGGCATGAACTTGTTGCATGGATCAGCTCCCAGATTGCACATTCTTCCACGGAGTTCAACATAAATTCTCTAGGTGGATGCTTCTTTCTGCACTTAGGGAAAAATATAGCCAAATTATTTTCCAATTCCATCTGTTTCTATTTTACTTGCAGTTTGTCCATCTGTGCAGACAAGGTACTCAAGATATCAATCCTTAAGTTATCTAGCAGGTTTCCAATTTGTGCTTTTGTGACACCTCCACCACATACTGTTGATCGAATTCCTTGTTTATTCCTTACAACTCCCCTCAAGCACTGGATGCACAGCTCATAGATGGTATCAAATTCCTCTTTCGATATATCTCCCTTTCCTACTATGTTCAACAATTTTCGAGAGTCTTCTCGAAAAGCCCAAAGAAGGATAATTTTCAAAATATCCTTATCCAGGTTAGAATGACCTGATCTCTGTAGTGTGTACTTAAATTGTTCCACACAATCCTCCATATTCTCATCTTCTTTCTCCATGAACTTACAAATTTCTTCTTTAATATCCCAAAATTTGGAGTAATCCTGATACTTCTAAAGAAAAGAGGTCTTCATACCATCCCATGTGGAGATAGTCTTTCCTCCTAGACCCATAAACCACCGCAGGGCTGTCCCTTTTAATGTAGTAGGTAAGATTTTCAGTTTCTGAGCATCGGTTATGTAGTCATATCCTTGACACACAATATCAAATTCAAAAAGGAACGTGTTGGGGTCTTCAAAAGTCAGCCCATGAAATATTGGTAAAGTTGTCAGAGGAATGGACTTCATTGGTGCACCAGTCCCAAGATCCTCAATTAGGAAGTAAATAGTAGAGGCTGTGGGTTACATGAATATCCTCCAATAATCACTTGGAATTTTAGCAAACTCTGCAGGGAATGATGGAGGGGGTCTTGTCATGAAAATTTGAGTTGCTTTAACAGCACTCCCCTTATCCCATGGTGATATCAATACCCTTACAACTCCTTCCTACTTGACACAATGGCTTGATCCCTCAGGCCCTTTTCCTGCTACTTCTCCTTCCCTACTGGAATGGGATGGTTCCTCGGATCTTCTACTTGCAAATTCTTCTCCATCTGTTATCATCAATGATACTCCTTCATCAACTACACTGTTTCATACTTCTTCTACTACTGGAAGGTTTTGCTATCTTGGATCAGCAGGAGGTACTGTGGATAGCACTCGTTGTTCAACAAATTGTCTCTCTGATTTCATTCGAGCCCCTACCCTCACAACAGCATGAGTATATGCCCCTGATTCTGCTTTTCGATGATTTGTTGAATGTAAGTGTTCCTTCCCAAATTTGGTCCTCCTTTCTTCGGGGCTTTTCCTTTGCCCCTTTTATTTGAATATTTGTTCATGCATGTTGGTGAGCGGGAAATATCTAAATTAAATCACTACACTCAGGACCTAGAGTAGGGTGTTAAAGGACCATTCCCTCCCCAGGACAAGAGGTAGGGCACTAACAAATAAGAAAAAAAAATGACTAAAAAAAAGGAAATCTAGGGTTCAAGAGCTGTAGCAGGGTGTCAAAAGACCCTTCCCTCCCTAGGACGAGAGATCCAACAAGAAAAGAGCACAAATAAAAGGAAATATAAAGCTCAGGACCTACAGCAAGGTGTCAAAGACCATTCCCTCCGCAGGATGAGATATCGGGTCTTAACAACTTAGAAAAATTTAGAACAAATAACCAAAGCAAGCGACTCGGCCCAAAAACAGTAAAAAATGTCATAAATCAAAATACTAAGCTTAGGACTTAGAGCAGGGTAGCACTTCCCACCCTAAGATGAGAGATTGATCCTTTGGTCGATACAGATCATGTCTTGCACCTTGTTAGCCTTCCCCGACAACAACGCCAAAAGGTTGGCGTCCAAGTGAGAATAAACTATTCCACCTTTTTCCACATTCGTTTATGAATCCGGGTGCGTAAAATTTTCAAGGTAATGTGCAAGGTATATGCAAGGGAAAGGTTACAATATTAATTTAACCAAGTATTCATGATTAAAGAATTAAAGCATCGTTGTAACAGTAATGAGAAATAAAATTGCAAAACTTAAAAGAAATTCACACAACAATCGATAAAGATCTATAACAACAATAATGAATTAACACACCATAATACAAACAACACACATAAAGCAAATACGTAGAACCTGATCAGAAGAACAGGCCCAGCTCTCTGATCAGGGCTGCGTTAACTCACAACTAAGAATAGAAGAACAACTTTATTATATTAATATAAGAGAAACTGTTACAATATTTGTCTCTACATGGCTAACCCCTCGCACGGGAATAAAACCCCTTTTATACAAATACCTAGGAATGAAATATTCCCCAAAATCTGGCAATTAATGCCTAAAAATATACAACTATTAGAACAAGAACAGTAAAGATCCGAAATAGGCTTTGAAAGAAGTTGTGAATTGGTTATGTTGTTGGAGCGTTGTCGAACAGATGTTGTGAAGGTGATACCTGTTCACCGGAATCTGTGGAAATAACAAGGTTTAGTAGTTCGCATAGGCAAAATCCCTATGACCTTACTTCATCAATTAAATTTTCCAAGAGACGTTAGAAAGAAGGGTTACCTCATAGATTTATCACAATAAATGCATATCATTTGGTGCAAAAAGGATGAAAGGATAGATGAAAATATAAGGAAAAGATAGGCATATTTGGTGCCCAACATCTACACATCTATTTCATTTTAATTCTAGGTATCACAACTTTTGATAGCTAATTGATTCTTAATAATGTCCTTCTATGTATTACTAAATATATCTTGAAACTTGTATTTTTTAATAATCTATAATTTCAATATTAACAACATCTAATGCATCTAATGCAAGATATCAAATAGGATTAGAAAACAACATCTACACTAAAATCAATGCATCTAATGCGAGCAACCAAATGTGATTAGAAATCAACATCTACACTAAAATAAATGCATCTAATGCAAGAAATCAAATGGGATTAGAAATCAAAATCTACACTGAAATCAATGCATCTAGTGCAAGTAATCAAATATAATTAGAAATCAACATCTACACTGAAATCAACGCATCTAGTGAAAGCAATAAAATAGGATTAGAAATCATCATCTACACTGAAATCAATGGATCTAGCACAAGAAATATTCTTCCCTCTCTCCCCACTCCATCTATTTCTATATCTTTGTCCATCTAGCCTTCTTTGTCTCTCTATATCACCCCCCCAAACACACAAACACTCTCCCTATCCCTCTCTCTCCATATCTATCTATCTCTATCCCTCCCTCCCTCTCTATGTTCTCCCCTCTCTCCGCCTCCCATCTATATCTCTATCTCCTTTTCACTCTCCTTTGTCTCTCTATATTACCCAAAAAACATACACACTCTTTCTCCATATCTATGTATCTCTCCCTCCCTCTTCCTCTCACTCTCCCTCTCTCTTCCCTCCTCTCCCTCTCTCCCCCTTCTATATCTCTTCCCTCCTTCTCTCCACTCTGCCTCTCTATCTATATACCTTCACCCCCTCTCTCTCTCCACCATTCTTTGTCTACGTCTTTTTTCTTACCTCCCTTTGCCCCCCTCCAACTCCATCTCTCTCCCTTTCTCTCTCACCTCCCTCCCCGCCCTTGTCTCTCTTCACCCTCCAAATTTGTCACTATATCGCTCCCTATGTCCTTATCTTCCCCCTTCCTTCCATCTCTTTTTTTTGTCTCTAAATCTCACCCCAAAACATATACACTCTCTATCCATCTCTCCCTTGTTACTCTATCTCTCTCACTCCCCCCCCCCACTTTTCTCTCTCCATGTCTTTATTCTTCACTCCCTCTCTCTCTCTCTCCACTTTTATCTCTCTATGTATTTTTCTTCACCCCCTCTCTCCACCTAAAACTCTATCTCTTTATCCCTTCCTGTCCCTCCCTCCCTCTCTCCTCCTCTCTCTATTCCTTCCCCTCTCTCCCTTTCTCCCATACCTACCTCTCTCTCCCCCCATTTGTGTGTGTGTGTGTACCCTCAAACCTTGTCTCTATCTCCCTCTCTCTCTCCTCCTCTCTCTCCCCCTCCCCCCTCCATCTTTGTGTCTCCCTCTCTCTCTCTTACCACTCTGTCCCACTCTCACTCCTCTCTTTCTCTCTTTCTTAATTGCTCCTCTCCCCCCTCCTTCATTTTATCTCTATCTCTTCCTTTCCAATCCCTCTATCTATCCACCTCTATCACTCTATATCTTTGTTCTTTCCTCCATATATATCTATCATTAATATATATGATGATATATTAATATATATCATAATATAAAAAGTAAAATATTATATTAAATTTAATATTGTACTAATCCAAAGTTATAAATTTAATAATATTAATATTATAATATATTAATATTAATATTAATCTTAATCTTTTAATATCAATATTATATTTAGTGATGTTTTTTGTATGGCATGATAATAAAATTTATGATAAGACTACATCAAATTAGTATTTTCAAACATTACAAATTTTATGTAGAAATATTTATGTCTTTAAAGATTTTAATATATCCATAAGATAATGTTTTTCCTTTTAAAGATTCATTCTAGAAACATTTAATTAAAATAAATATTAAAAAAATTTCTAGTAGGATTTTGGATTCTTTGCATTGAATTTACTGTTTCTTTGATTTAATAAATAGTATTGGCTTTAGTAAAGAGTGAAGATGTTAAATTTTTATCTAATTTGGAATTTTAATGTTGTAAAAAAATTCATTAAAATTAAATTTATGATCCATTCAAATTATATATCCTAATACATAGTTATATTTTAATAATTAATTTTATTCCATTAATAAGATTAAAAACTTATATATAATCTAAAGATTCAACGTGGGGGTTCCACTGGGGAGCAATACCATACCGCGTGCCTTAATATTGGGGGAGATATATTGATGAAAAAATGACATAATATATTCGGGGATATATCGGAGGTAAAGGGTTTTTATATTAGCACGTATAAAAAATGGAGCTCAAACTTAACGTAAAATATGAAGCAGTATAAAGCATGGTAATCAAAAAATGGATACCTACAATATCTAGTGAAAGTAGAAGGTTTTTAAATTGGGAAGGTGCATTGGGTTCATAGTGGTTCGGGGTTAAAAAATGTGTTTTTTAGAGGTATTTTCCAATATGTAGTCAAATTAAGCGTATTTTTTAATATGCCACAAAAGCACATGATATGTCAGAGGTTCATTGAGTAAAGCCCTCGTCATATTCAAGCTATATAAAATTTAGGCTAATGTCTTGGCTGGCATTAATTAAATTTATTTTTATTATTTTTTTAGAACGTAATTTACATACATATTGGGGTCGTAATGAGCTATAGAATGAGCCTCTTGGCTCAAAAATATAATTCAAATTATATATATAGATATATATATTTAAAATTTCAATTATATAATTGAAATTTTCTTGGCTCAAAAATATAATTGAAATTTTAAATATATAGATATATAAGTAGATTTTTTTTATTTCAGATTATTTAATTTCACAAGTATCATTACAACCAAATAAACTAAAAACTATATAAACACAACTCATGTATACAAATATATAGTGATGTGCCACCACATAACTCTGGTTTCTTAATAAAATATATTTTTTTTCTTGTAATTAGTTAAACTACTCAATAAGCATATTACTATAAGCAAAATATGTTCTTTTATGTTTGCTAATTCGAGGGGTGTGTAAATGGAAAAAATTTCATTGAATAGATGACAAGTTGTTGTAGTTAAGGTTTTGTTCACTTCCAACTTGATACCACTGAATAAAGAAAAAATTAATCTGTGGTTGCTTCATGTTCAATATTTAATTTTTAAGTTTTATGTGTGCTTGATCACAGTCGGACTAACACAACCACATTAATAATTGTGGTTGATATACGTCATAGGCGTCAAGTTAATATATGTTATATTTTAAACTTAATATTATAAACCATAATTCTCGGATGCGGGTCTACACAAAGAGTGATCTGATGGCAGTGGCACGGGACGTCAAATGGCATAGCCACATGGCCACCCATAAGATCGCACATAGAGCAATACAACCATCTCACAACAGCAGTAAATGCCATTCAATGCGGCACTCGAACCAATTCACCAGTGCCATCCCACCTTAGCTCTACATCATGGAGCTCTCAGGTAACATTTGACCCACTTCCTCTATTTTTACTCCTCCACCTCTGAGTTGCAAGTGCCCCCTGGATGCAGTGGAGCCAAGCACACACACTGCAATGGGAAGGTGATGCAATATTCTCTACTGCATAGACTTTGGAAAGGGCAACCATTACTCTCAGAGCTTGATCTGCAACCTAACTTTCGATTCTGAGCCTTCTAAGCCTTCTACCTCAGAGCTCCGCTCAGTGCCGACCTCTCACAGGCAGTCTCTTCATCCCCAAGCCATCATGCCTCGACTGCGCCAGTGAATGTGTAGCAGGAGGGGTAGCAGTAGAGTGAGACTACCCTGTTCTCATCCCTCAACAGTCCCAGACTCCTCTTCCCCCTTGTCAAATTATGTCTCAGCTCATTATCCTGATACTCGCAGTGGCAGAGGCCGCACTCGCACTGTCCACTCCTAGCTTGTGCAAACCTCCATACTAGTTACTGATATCCCTTCCAGCTCTCAGCAATCCCACCATTCTGCCCAATTCATTTACCATTGCTCTCTGAATCGACCACTCATCAAGGCTACCATCACAATTACTTTTCAAGAGGAGCCTTCCAACGACGAAGGATGCCCCACATATGCAATAGAGAAGAGTGATAATGCTCAGGGCAAGCCTTCTGCAGTAGAGAAAAATCAAGAACCTCTGGCGAAGGATGACACGAGCGCGTTGCGGAAAGACGAGGATGACCCCGATGGCTTCAGGTGCCTAATTATCGAAGAACATCTGTCAGCACCAAATGACAACTAATTCACCACGCATCTTTAGGTTTCAGGTTGTCGGCAACCAAGTCTATGGGTTTACTTTTGAATTTTTGAGCAAAATAGTCAGTATGAATTCAATAGAATATTGCTCCATGTTCGTATGCTGGTTTCCCTTGCACGGGCAGCAAATTTATTTTGGAGTGGACTAGTTTCCCACTTTTGGGAAGTCTTAATTTTGTTTTTGCTGCATTATGCCGTGAACCTTATCTCAGAAATGCAGAGGCCAGAGCCTCCTTGTATCACTTTGTTACAGTAATAGGTCTTAGACTTATTTAGAAAAAAATATATACTATAAACCATAATATCAGACCAATATTATAAGTCCTAATTATTAAACCTATATTGTAAACCCTAATATTAAATATTAATATATTAATTATGCATTAAGAAAATATTAATATATTATTATATATTAATTAATATTAAACCAAAGGGATTTATGCTTTAAAACTTAAGGAGTAATATCATAAATCCAAGGGAATGATATTAAACCCAATGCCTATTTATTATAGGCCATGCGGACTAATATTATAAAACAAAGGAATTATTGATATTATTGATAAGAAAAACCCTATGAATAATATTAAACCCTATGAATATGAACCCTTATATTAATAAACCCAAGTGATTGATATTATAAATCCAAGGGATTAATACTAAAACCCTAAGGGATTATAGACCCAACAAAATAATATTAAACCCAAGAGATTAATATTATAATCCCAAGGTATAAAAACCCTAAGATAAATATTATAAACCCTAAAATAAAGATGGTTGACCATGATTGACCATGGTTGATTTTCATATATAGACAATACTTATCACAATACGATGTTGGACCGTCGCTGACCACGTTGGACCATGATTGATTTGCATATCGATACAATATTTGTCACAATGAAACATTGGATGATGGTAGATTAAACCCATGGGAATAATATTAAACCCATGAGACTAATATTATAAACCCAATGTACATAAACCCTAAGAATAAACACTAAAATAAACATGGTTGACCATGGTTCATCATGGTTGATTTTCATATTCAAACAATCCTTGTCAAAATGTGACATTCGAGCATGGTTACCTATGGTTGATCATTATTGATCTTCAAATCAAGAGAATATTTGTCACAATGTAACATTGGACCATGGTTGACCATGATTGACCATGTTTAACCATGATTTATATTATAAACCTAAGGTATATAAACCCTAAGATAAATATTATGTACCCTAAAATAAACATGGTTGACCATGGTTGATTTCCATATTAACACAATCCTGGTGACAATGTGAAGTTGGACCATGGGTCACCATGTATGAACATGATTGATTTTGGTATAAAGACAATATTTCTCACAATGTGATGTTGGACCATGGTTGACCAAGGTTGGTTATGATTGACCATGGTTGACAATGATTCGTATTATAACCCTTAGGGAATAATAACCCCAGAGGAATAATAAACCTAGAGGAATAGTAAACCCAAGGGACTAATACTAAAACCCCAAGGGGATAATATTAAACCCAAGGGACTAAAATTATAAAGCCAAGGTATATAAACGCAAGGTATATAAAACTTAAGATAAATATTATAAACACTGAAATAAATGTGGTTGACCATGACTGATTTTCATATTGAGACAATCCTTCTTACAATGCGACAATGGACCATGGATGACCATGCTTAACCATGGTTGACTTTCATATTAAGACAATCTTGGTCACAATGTGGCATTCGACCATGGTTGACCATGATTGACCATGGATGGCCATGTTTTATTTTATAAAGCATGGTTGACTATGGTTGACCAATGTTGATGATGATTGACTAAACCCAAGGGACTAATATTATAAACCCAAGGTATATAAACCCTACGATAAATATTATAAACATAAAAATAAACGTGGTTGACCTTGGTTGATTTTCATATTGAGACAATCCTTGTCACAATGTGACGTTGGACCATGGTTGACCATGATTAAACATGGTTGACCATGGTTGAATAATATTAAACCCATGGGACTAATATTATAAACTCAAGGTATGTAAACCCTAAGATAAATATTATAAACACTAAAATAAACATGGTTCACCATGGTTGATTTTCATATTGAGACAATCCTTGTCACAATGTGACATTGGACCATGGTTACCTATGGTTGACCATAATTTATTTTCAAATCGAGAGAATATTTGTCACAATGTGACATTGGACCATGGTTTACCATGATTGATATTATAAACCCAAGGTATATAAACCCTAAGTTAAATATTATAAACCCTAAAATAAACATGGTTGACGATGGTTGACCATGGTTGATTTCCATATTAAGAAAATCTTTGTCACAATCTGAAGTTGGACCATGGGTAACCATGCTTGACCATGATTTAGTTTGATATCAAGACAATATTTCTCACAATGTGACATTAGATCATGGTTGACTATGGTTGATTCTTATATTGAGACAGTATTTGGCACAGTGTGACATTCGACCATGGTTGACCATTGTTGAGCACGATTGGAATTATAAACCCAAGGGATTGATATTATCAACCCAAGTGAATAATAAACCCAAAGGATTAATACTAAAACCTCGAGGGATTATGAACTCGAGGGAATAATATTAAACCCAAGGGACTAAATCATAAACCCAAGGTATATAAACCCTAAAATAAATATTATAAACACTAAAATAAACATGGTTGACCATGGTTGATTTTTATATTGACCATGCTTAACCATGGTTGATTTTCATATGAAGACAATCCTTGTCACAATGCGACGTTCAACCATGGTTGACCATGATTGGCCATGGATGACCATGTTTGATTTTATAAAACATTGTTGACCATGATTGACCAAGGTTGACCATGATTGACTAAACCCAAGGGACAAATATTATAAACCCAAGGTATATAAACCTTAAGATAAATATTATAAACACTAAAATAAACATGTTTGACCGTGGTTGATTTTCATATTGAGACAATCATTATCACAATGTGACGTTGGGCCATGGTTGACCATGATTGATTTTCAAATCAAGAGAATCTTTTTCACAATGTGACATTTGACCATGTTTAACCATGCTTAACCATGGTTGATTTTCATATCAAGACAATCTTTGTCATAATGTGGCATTTGACCATGGATGACCATGATTCACCATGGATGGCCATGGTTGACCAAGTTTGATCATGATTGACCATGGTTGACCATGATTATCATATTGAGACAATATTTTTCATAATACGATGTTGCACCATAGTTGAGACAATGATTGATTTTCATATTGATACAATATTTGCCACAATGTGACGTTGGACAAAGGTTGACCATGATTAACGATGGTTGACCACGACTCATTTTATAAAACATGGCTGACTATGGTTGACCAAGGTTGAATAATATTAAACCCAAGGGACTAATATTATAAACCCGAGGTATATAAACCCTAAGATAAATATTTTTTTTTTCTCGGTAAAAGACTATCTATTATATTAAGTGGAATTTACATATGAGCTGTACAGTCAGTAAGACAAGTCCAGGGCCAACTATGACCCCTGGGAGAACAAGATTTGACATGAAATATACCCTCGTAGGGGCAACTACTAGACTCACTGAACCATTTGACACAAAAGACCAAAAGATCGTGACTGCAATCTGACATAGAGCCGCAAAAGACCGCATAAACATGACTGTGGGCTGACATCGAGCCGCAAGGAGTTAAACATTGACCACATGGCCCTCGCAGGGGGTTCCTTCCTTCAATCTTGCATCAGAACATTTCCCAACTAGATAAAGACCATTACAAGGCCAGACCACGAGACAGAGACCTTTACACAACAAAATGCAGAACTGCCTATGAACGTAAACAGAAGTAGACACTAAAGTAAACAGAAAGCAAATACCCGCTGAGACAATTGGATAAACCGGGTGCCGAGAGAAGAGAGAGTGATCCTGAGAGCGCGTCTGGGGATTAATCCTCGGGCTCAGCCTCGTAGATGTAACTCCAGCCCTGTCCTTCCGGCATTCCATCCCACAACTCCACTGGAGGATTGGCCGCGATTGGGGGAGCCTGCTCCTGAGGGATGGGAGGATCTTGCTGGATTCCTCTTCCTGAGGTACTGGCTTCAATAGGAGGCTGCAGCACCGGACTTTCCTCTTCTTTGCCTTTTTGGGGTGGCCCCTCCTTCTCGGGTTGCTTCCCTCCTTCACTTCCTTCCTGGGCCTTTGTGAAGAGCACTGAGATGTGGGCATTGATGCCCGCATTCTCCCTCGAACCGCCCAATGTAAAGATGACAGATCCAAAGGCCGGAAGCCCTGCCTCTCCCTCGCTCGAGCTACCCACATCCAGGAACTGTCCAGCCTGTATTGTTGTTGCTTTCGCCCTCCGGTGACAATAGCAACAACAACAATGATGATGCTCCTCTTCTGTTGGGCGACGTGAGGCCAATCCTCTTCCTGGGCCTCTTCTACTGATCTGCCTCTCACGGATTTTGGCCATGGAGCCTCTACTGAGTTCTCCCTGCTCCCAAACGTCTGCCAAAGAGGTGAAATCCCTGCGAGTCCCGGAGCGGGAGAACTGTATCCGAATTGCTCTGGTAGAGCAATCCCCCAGTGAATTATACCACAGACCGCTCTTCGGATACCCCAGGCACCTAAATTCACAAGACTCTGCCCCAAACGAGGCCCCAGAAGATTGCCTTGCTTCGCATTTATCCCCTTCCTGCGCTGCCTGTCTTTCTCCCTCAAGACATTCCTTTGGGTGGCGGCCCCAGAATGCTGTAATTGTTCTGCAAGGTGGTTGATCTTCCACCCAATCCAATTTTCCCCAGGACTGCAATATCCCTTGCTCACCATATCCACGCAATTGTAATACGCCGTCCTCCCTATGAAAAATCGCTGCAAGACCTCGAGGCAAGCCCGCCTTAACTGCTTGCTGTACATCCATACTCTCCCCTTGCTCTGCATTGAATGCATGGAACTTGGGCTTCCCAACCTTCTTACCTGACGGCGTATAGCCATTACTTCTTTGCGCTGGCACGGGGCGGCACATGCTAGGCATGTGTCCCGTCCTCCTGAGACGTGCCCTCACCCGCATCCGGGAAAACCCTAAGATAAATATTATAACACATAAACATGGTTTATTATGGTTGACCATGGTTGATATTCATATCAGGACAATCTTTGTCAGAATGCGAAATTGGACAATGGTTGACCAAGGTTGACCATGATTATCATATTGAGACAATATTTCTCGTAATGCAATGTTGGATCATATCTAGACAATGATTGATTTTCAAATTGAGACAATCTTTGTCACAATGCGATGTTCGACCGTGGTTTACCATGGTTGATATTATAAACCCTAGGGAATAATAAACTGTAGGTATTAATACTAAAAACCCAAGGGACTATAAATGTTAGGTCCTTATAATACTAGTGTATTCCTTATTATTATTGTCATTATATCCCCTTATTGTTATTATTGTGCCCATGTTGTCCCCATATTGTTATTATTGTGCCCCATAGAAGCCCACTATTGTTATTGTTGTGCCCTTACATTATTATTGTTATGTCGGCTCTGATTATATTGTGACCCCTTAGACTCATATATATAGAAATGAGGTCATGTCATTTGTATCATCCAAGAATTATTCTATTTTGTGAGCTGGTTGCATAACAATAAACCTAAGGGAATAATACTAAACCCTATGAATATGAAACCTTAGATTAATAAACCCAAGGGATTGATATTATAAAACCAAGGGGATAATAAACCCAAGTGGTAAAAATTATAAACTCAAGGTATACAAACAACAAGATAAAAATTATAAACCCTAAAATAAACATGGTTGACAATGTTTGGTTTCCATATTGAAACAATTCTTGTGACAATGTGACATTAGAACTTGGTTGACCATGATTGACCATGACTGATTTTCATATCGAGACAATATTTATCACAATGTGACATTGGACCATGGTTGATTTTCATATTGAGAAATTCTTTGTTACAATGTGACATTGGACTATGGTTGACCATGATTATAAACCCAAGGATTTATTTTATAAACCATATGAATAATATTATACCCTAGGGATATGAACCCTTGGATTAATAAACCCAATGGAATGAAATTTTAAACACAAGGGAATAATAAACCCAAGAGATTGATATTTTAAACACAAGAGAGTAATAAACCCAAGGGATTAATACTAAAAATCAAAAGGAATAATATTAAAACAAAGGAATTATTATTATACACCCAAGGTATAAACCCTAAGATAAATATTATAAACACTAAAATAAACATGGTTGCACATGGTTTACCACAGTTAATTTTCATATTGAGATGATCTTTGTGATAAGCCAACATTGAACCGTGGTTGACCATGGTTGTTTTTCATATTGAAACAATATTTGTCATATTCTAACATTGTACCATTGTTGACCATGATTGACCATGTTTGACAATGGTTGGGAATCGTTGACCATGGTCGATTTTCATATTGAGAGAATATTTCTCATAATGTGAGTCACATTGGACCATGGTTGACCATGATTATAAACCCAAAGGATATATATTGAACCCCATGATTAATATTATAAACTTCGAGGTATTATAAACTGAAGGGAATAATATTAAACCCAAGGAATGAATGCTTTAAACCGAAAGTATATAAACCCTAAGGTAAATATTATAAACCCAGGGGAATATTAAACCCAATGGATTAATATTAAAAACCCAAGGGATTATCGAAACAAGAGATAAATATTATAAACCCTAAAATAAACATGGTTGACCATGATTGACCACAACTGGTTTTCATATTGACACAATGTTTGTGAAATGCGAAGTTGGTCTATGGTTGACCATGTTTGATTTTCATATTGATACAACCTTTGTCACAATGTGACATTGGACAATGATTGACCATGGTTGACTATGGTAGATCGTCCTATTAGGACAATGTTTGTCCTAATGTGATGTTGGGCCATGGTTGTCACAATGTGAAGTTGGACCAAGAGATAATCTTTGTCACAATGTGACCATGGTCATTGACTATGTTTTACCATGATTGATCATGATTGTCACAATGTTACGTTGGACCAAGGGACAATCTTTGTCACAATGTGACTATGGTCATTGACCATGTTTGACCATGGTTTACCATGGTTGATTTGCATATTGAGACAATCTTTGTCACAATGCGATGTTGGAACACGGTTGACCATGGTTGATTTCCATAATGAGACAACCATTGTAACAATGCGACATTGGACCATGGTTGACCATAATTTACCATGATTTATTTTAATGTTGAAACAAGCTTTGTCACAATGCGACGTGGGACCATGGTTGGGCATGATAGATTTTTATATTGAGACAATCTTTGTCACAATGCGACATTGGACCATGGTTAACCATGGTTGAACATGATTGATTTTCATAATGAGAAAATCCTATGATAAACCCTTAGATAAATATTATAAACCAAGGATATAAACCCTATGATAAATATTATAAACGCTAAAATAAACATGGTTGACCATGATTGATTTACATATTGAGACAATCTTTGTCTCAATACAATGTTGAACCATGGTTCACCCTTGGGTTTATAATACCTTGTGGTTTTGGAAATAATCCCTTTGGTTTATAATATCAATCCCTTGGGTTTATCAATCTAAGGGTTAATTTGTTGTGATTAATATGGTTCCCTTGAGTTTATATTCCCTTGTATTTTTAGTATTAATCCCTTGGGTTTATTACTCCCTTGGGTCTATAATATCAATCCCTTCGTTATATAAATCTAAGGGTTCATATTCCTAGGGTATAATATTATTCATAGACTTTATAATCTCAATCCCTTGGGTATATTAATCTAAGGGTTCATAGTCCTAGGGTATAATATTATTCAAAGGGTTTGTAATATTAATCCCTTAGGTTGAATATAAATCATGGTCAACAAAGGGTATATATACCTTGGACTTATAATATTAGTCCCTTGGGTTTAGTAGTATTCCCTTGGATTTATAATACCTTGGGGTTTTAGTATTAACCCCTCGAGTTTATTATTTTCTTGGGTTTATTAATCCCTCCTCCCAAAAACAAAAGGTCTCATACACCAACGGTTATCCCATTATGCCATTAATTCTTACCCTTAAAATTAAATTATTATTATTATTAAATAATATATACTTTCTTTTCTTGTGAATATTTATTATCTTACCTTCTATATTTTACATTAAAAATTGTAAAAAATCAATGCTTAAATGCTCCACTTGAAAGAAAACCGAGTTAGAATTGTAGAAAATTCCAAAGTAATTAATTTGTTTCATACACTTTTGACGGTTTTGAATTATAGAATATCCCATCTCTTTGAAAAAATTGATGGATCAATTATTTAATGACATAGAGACTTAAAAAAAAATCATTAAACATAAACATAAACAACATTTCACGTGGAAAATAAGGAGCACCCCAACCTTTTAATGAGGAAACTAACTGACCAAGATCAACTCGTATCTTGCCAATCTAGCAACGAAAAGAGAGACATGATAATTCTAACTGGTCATGTAATGGATTTGATCATTTTATGGAAACTGAGTTGGAAAATCAACTTCACTTATAAGAACCTTAAAAAGGTTTCATGCCGCCATAGTGGCCTATAATGTGCTCAACAACACAATAATCTAGATGGCTTTGCATAAAATATCCTAAGCCATATCCAGGTGATAGACATGAGTTCAATGTGAAATAAAAAGACGCATCCCACTCAAGAATAACAACATTTGTTAAGTAGTGCCCTAGAAAGATCCTCAAACTTAAGGTATGTCATTTTTTTTTACGTACATTAATCCCCATCATACATGAATGAAATGTGATAACCAAATTTCAAGGGGTAATCAAATTTCATGTGATTTAATCCTTATACCTATTACTTCATAGAATGTATAATTGCATTGGAATAATATATAAATAAAGTGAAGCATATACAGATGCATCTATTACCGGGAAAAAAAATGGGGAGATCTAAAGGATTGAGGATAAGCCTAAATTGGAGTGCTCAACTCCTTTCACACTACAATAAGTAGGCCAACTACCAACGATCGTAAAATTCATATTTTAAATTGGTATTCACGAACATTGTGACGTGAACTCTTAGAGGAAACTCGGCTAAACAAATAAAAACACTAAACAATAGATAAACGACATAAATATAATAGAAATACAATCGATAATGGATAAAAAGAGAAATACAATAGCTAATTGACAAAAAGATAAATACAATAGATAATTGACATAATAGATAATCCATTCAAAAATAACCACTGACATCATTAGTCTGATCTATATATTCAGGACCCTCCAAGGAGCTTTATAAACAACTTTGCGAACACAGCCGATGAACTTAGCTATGGAAGATCACCATCTGTGTCAAGTATGTGCATTGAATTCTTCTCTCCTCCAAGGTTGCACTGCATGTGGCATGCTCAATGGAACCACTGTTTCCTTTTTAGTCTAGATGTTACTACATGGGTTCTTCACATTGCATAATATGTTTCGCACATCACTCTGGAAGATTGTTTTGACAAGGACGAGTGTGAATTCAGGCTTCATATTCATCATTTTTCTACTGAATTCCTTTAAAAGAGAGGAAGCATCGACGCCAACTAATAAATAAACAAAGCCTTAAAACCATATTGAATAGTTCCAGTTCATTGCACTGAAAATTCCATCGATGTCTCCACATTGAAATCCTCCTTCATAAGATCTATTGTTTAAATACCTGAAGAAACAACAATAGCAGGTGTGTGAATAAGCTGAATATAGAGAGAAAAGACGAATATCTATGAGGATTAAAGCTTAAATTATTGTACTTATGATCTGTTACCTTGGTGAGCCACATAGTAAGATTAATATTTCAAACAACTATGGTCTTTTGATGGAGGAAAGGCAGTCCATCATAGCAGAAACTAAATAAACTAAGTAAATGCACTTGTCATCTTTAAGCTCATCTAAAATGGCGAGGAGGTCATCCACATAAGAAGAGAGTGAGTCCATATATCGTTCGAAGTCGAAATGCTTGGGATAGACACTTCTACAAAATACCATATCGAATACAACATATTAAAATGTCCACAAAGAGCTGAAGAATTTGAAAATCATGGACAAAATTTCTTTCATCAACAAGTCAATTTTTTTTTTCTAGTTTGCATAATCTTCTTGATCAACTAATTAAGGGAATTATCACGAAGAGCTTCTTCCATTATTGTCATGCACTAAATTGAGTCGAATTATACAACGCCCCCTTCTCCGACGACGAATGGCCAGATAATGAGAAGGACTATTCACAAACATGATTTTCATGATTGGGGATCTCATATCAAATTCTACAATCTGCAAGGCTTCGCCTCCTACTTTCACAGTCAATAGCCATAGAAGGTGGAGCGGCTATTGACAAACATGATTTGCATTGTAATAGCCTTTGTTTATGGTTTTCTTACAGTGATCGGATCACAGACACAGGTTCGAAACTGTCTAATCACTTTATTTTCACGATTGGGGATCTCATATCCAATTCTGCAATTTGCAAAGGCTTCGACCCCTACTTTCACAAGGAACGACGAGAGAAGGTGGAACGCTATTGAAAAAGGTAACGTGATACAGGTGTGATGGGCCGATTCAGTTCCATCACCCACCGAGGCATGATTCAATTCCTTCGTCGCATGCTCAGGGTTATAATTAATTTATAAACCATATTCAAAACCATTTTAATTTCAATTAATTTGATTTAAACCATAACGTTTCACCCTCCTTCCTGTTCGAGTCGTGATCTGTGACTTAGACGAAGCATCCACTATCTACACCATTCATTTAAAAAAATAAAAAAAGTCCACGATGCCCCATCCACCTAGAGATCGATATAGGAAGGCCTATGGAGAATTTTATATATATACATATGTAACGTATCACATATTTCACGGGTGAAGTCTTGATGATTAGCAGTGATCAATTTTTTAATCCTGATTCCCCAAATTTTCAATTCTCCTTTGTTTCACATACATCCACCCATGTCCATATGTAGAGACTGATTTTCTACGACCCTACATTTCTCAAAATAATAGGTGAACAATGAAGAAGTACTTTCTTGAAATGATAATGAATGGCAGACGCTCGACGTTGACTTGCAAGTTCACCTCTTTTTTAGAATAGGTAGTAGGTTTCGAGATGCATGCCTTCAATCGCATTTTTTTGGGATTTATCACCTCTTATTAGTCCAACGCAGGGACTATACGGATCTACTATACCGATCGGTAGATTGTTGAATTTATATTAATTTGGGTCGACTATCCATCTAATTAAAATTTAACCATATTTTTGGGTGGCCATATCGTTTCACGAAAATTTAATCAGACTTTTGCAATGGACTTCTTACTAGAGATGTTACGTGCCTCGAGGCAACATTACAATGGACTAATGTTATTTTATCCAAAGTTTTTTTAATCCAACAAAAACAAAGTTTTCAATCCATAACATATCCAAGGTTTTTTTGCTCTTCCTATTCCGAGCCAAATTTATGTATCCAATTTTTTTTGTTTCCCCTATGTATTCATTATATGCCCACCACTACCGTTTTCCCTGATGCCACATGTTCTTGCTATACTGCATGCTGCCACATAATGCCACTATTATTTTCTTGAGACCACATGTTCTCGCTGCCCTGAATGCCACCACTGTCATTTTCCCTCATGCCACAAGTCCAGTTCTGCACATCTTAGGTTTAGTTCTTCACATCTTCTGGGTTGACTGGTTCCCTATGACCTTGTTCTCTGGCCCAATGCAAATAAAAGTTGCACTTTGTAGGTCGCTAAAGTGCAATTCAAAGGATTCTCGTATCAACTAGAGGAATACAATGACTGGTTAGGTTATCTCGCAAGATCCCCCATCCTAGAGGTGTGCGATGTAGCAAAAATTATTTTCTATTAACCATTTGTGATTTGACAGACAATGCATAAGTTTTGTTGGACGTTACCACTCCCCATAGTAGGGAGAACGAACGCGCTGGGTAATGGGGTCATTTCTCATTTTTCTCAAGTCAAGTAGGTCGAGGACTACCATGTAGGGTAGGTGTTCTGGTGGTGGGGCGGTGGTGGCTAGGCAATACTTGAAGTTTGTGTTTTTCTCGAAATGGATCTGTGTGGACCAAGGACAAAAATTCTTATAAAAGATGCTTCTAAGACAGAAGCAGGGGAGGGCAGTTGTGCACCACACCTATGCAGTGGCACGATAAGGAGGGGAACTCGTTTTTTAGATTGAGGGTAGGCATTGTAGCCTAAGGGAATGCAATTGTGGTGGCGAGTTCATAATTGTGTCCAAACCATATTTGACATACAATAGGGGTGGGTGATGCTCGTGCATGTTGGAATGATAATTTCAACCTGCCGGAAGCTGACAGTTGAACAACGACCCAGATTATTCAAAAAACAACCATTGGAGTTTCCCTGCGATGTGATCTGGTCGCATATCGCATTTTTCCCTTGTTTCATTTTTTGTTACCTTTTGTTTTCTGCGATCGCGATCTTGCGATGCGATCAAATCGCAGATCGCAGATCGCAAATCTTAAACTTCTACGCGTTAAGCTCTTTGCTCCTTATCCACCGATGCGATGGTGCGATGTTGTGATAAGCCATGCATTAAATTCCGATAAGATATTTTCAGCCGTGTAATTAATGATATTTACTACGGTTGGTAAATATAGGTGAAATTTTTAATTTTATTGTTTTCTATTTTACGGAAGTATGGGCACAAGCAACACGTATTGTAAGATATTTTTGCGTTGTTCATTATATAAAAAAAAATGCAAGAGCAGACAGAGCAGTGTAGAATTAGAGAAAGAGTTGTTTTTTTTCTTCTGCAACGCACAACAGTGCTGAACTTTTAGTTTTCTGAGATAATGAAATTGGTTTCTGGAACTGGAGCGTTCCTGATGTAATCCCTCAGAAGAGGAAGACAATTTTGTAACAGTTTTTTTTTGTATTTAATAAAGATCCTGTATTTGAAACAGAGCGTTGTTCTCTGTGCTATTTCTTTTGTGTTTGAAATAAACAGAAATTTTCCAACATGGTATCAGAGCCAGTCTAGGCACTCAGTGAGTCAAAAACAGAGTTTGTTTTTCACTGTAGGAGCTGTAAGAAGCTTATCAAGCAGAGAAAGTTTTCTTTGCTTTTTATTATACAGTCAGTATCTCTTCTTTACCAATACAGGTTAAGATGGCAGATGCTGGAATAGGTTTAACAAATTCCCAACTGCCACAGTTTAATGGGAAAAATCATAGTTATTGGTCCATAACAATGAAAGCATTGTTTGCTTCTCAAGGACTATGGGAGCTGGTTGAAACTGGCTATGTTGAACCTGTAGATGCAACAACACTGGCTACTTTGACAGTAGCAGAAAGAGACCAGTTGAAGGGCGACAGAAAGAAGGATGCCAAAGCCCTCTTTTTCCTCTTCCAATCAGTACATGAAAGTGTTTTTCCGCGGATTGCAGCAGCAACAAAATCTAAGGAGGCACGGGATATTCTCAAAATTGCCTATCAAGGCATGGAGAAGGTGAAGACTGCAAAGTTGCAGATGTTGAGGAGAGACTTTGAAAATCTCAGCATGAAGGAATCTGATACAATAGATTCATTCTTCACTCAGGTTATTAGCTTGATAACCCAGATAAGATCTCATGGTGAGATTCTTGAAGATAGAAGGATTGTAGAGAAAATCTTGAGATGTTTACCCTCAAGGTTTGAATCTATTGTGGTAGAAATAGAAGAAACAAAAGATCTCTCACAGTTCACGGTAGATGAGCTGAGTGCTTCACTTTTGTCTCATGAACACAGACTGAGTAGAGGAACAGATTCCTCATTTGAACAAGCATTCAAGACTTAGATGTCTTTTGGCCAAAGAATAGGTCGAGGCATAGCAAATAACAGAGGTCCTGGAAGAAGCCAAAACAGAGGCAGAAATTATCCTGCTAGCACAAGCGGAAGGAGCTGCAATCAAAACCAAGCTGAAGGTTCAAGCAAAGAGCAAGCTCATGGACAAAGGTATGACAAATCCCAAGTCCAATGTCATTATTGTAAGAAATATGGGCACTATGCCAATGAATGTAGGAAAAAGCAAAGTGACATGAATAATAGGCTGAATAATAATTTTGCAAATGAAGAAGATAAGAACCCAAAGAACGTGCTGTTAACATGTAACATAGCACAAGACAAACAAGAAGATTTTTGGTTCTTAGACTCAGGTTGTAGTAATCACATGATTGGAAATATTGCAATGTTTGCCAATCTGGATGAAAATGTGAAATCTGAGGTAACAACAGGGACTGATGATAAGATATATGTCAAGGGTAAGGGCAGAGTCAGTATTCGAGCAAAAAATGGAGAAAAGATGAATGTGCCAGAGGTATACTATGTACCTGGTCTGAAATGTAATCTTTTGAGCATTGGACAGCTCATAGACAAAGGTTACAACGTGTTCTTCAAAGATGATACGTGTACAATCAGAGACATACCTCCAAGTAAGAAGATCATTGCACAGGTGCAGATGACCAGCAATAGAATGTTTCCTCTCAAACTCAGGGCAGATTTGAAGGAAGGAAGAACTATTGCGGCTGTAACACAAGAAGTCTTTCAGGAACAAGTGAAAGATGTGAATTGGTTGTGGCATTTGAGATTTGGACATCTCAATTTCGGAGGCTTGAATCTGTTGCACAGAAAGGGAATGGTAAAGGGATTGTCGTTGATTGAGAAACCGGACAGCCTTTGTGAAGGCTGCATCTTGGGCAAGCAACACAAAGAAAGCTTTCCAGCAGGGAAGAGTATAAGGGCAAAAGCACCCTTGGAAATTGTTCACTCTGATGTGTGCAGACCGATGCAAATACCATCATTTTCTGGAAATAAATATGTTTTAACTTTCATTGATGATTACACCAGAAAGACATGGGTGTATATGCTAAAACATAAGAGTGAAGTGTTTGAGAAATTCCACCACTTCAAAACTCTTGTTGAGAAGCAGTGTGGGCATTATATCAAAGTGCTCAGAATAGATAGAGGAGGAGAGTACATCTCCAAAGACTTTCTGCGTTTTTGCAGAGAGAATGGCATACAAAAGCAGTTCACCGCCAGGTATACACCTCAGCAAAACGGTGTTGCCGAAAGGAAGAATAGGACCATTCTTGACATGGTCAGAAGTATGCTAAAGGCAAAACACTTGCCGCATGAGTATTGGGCAGAAGCTGTCACTTGCGCAGTTTACATCTTGAATAGATGCCCAACCAAAGTTGTCATGAACAAAATACCAGAAGAAGCATGGAGTGGTCAAAAGCAAACTGTCACTCACATGAGAGTATTCGGTTGTGTGGCATATGCACATGTACCGGATCATCTAAGAAAGAAGCTTGACAATAAGGGGGAGAAGTGTGTCTTTATTGGCTATTGTGATGAGTCAAAAGCATACAAACTCTATAATCCATCCACCAAGAAATTGATAGTAAGCAGAGATGTGCAGTTCATTGAAGATGAAGCTTGGGATGGAAACTTAGAGAAGACAGTGAATGTGAAGACAATTGTGTCTCACGAAGAAGAAGACGAAGGGACAGCAGCAAATAATCCTTCATTGGTGGCTCCTCCTCCACCATAGCAAGTACAACAAACCACACCACGAGCAGGAATTCGAACAGCCTTGAGAAGTCAAGGAAGTGCTTCTCCAAGCACATCACAGGGATCAGAAATACCCTCAAGTTTGGATGGAACTCCTAGCACACCAAGAAGACCAAGATTCAGAGATCTGAATGAGATTTATGAACAAGGAGAGGTAAGTAACAATACCGGTATGAATTCATTATTCACTTTGTATTGTCATGTTGATGACCCAGTTCATTTTGAAGATGCTGTAAATGAAGATAAATGGATTAAAGCAATGAATGAAGAAATTGGTGCAATTGAGAAGAGTAAAACATGGGAGTTAGTGGATCTCCCTGAAGGCAAAGATGCCATTGGAGTTAAGTGGGTCTATAAGACCAAAAGCAATGCTGAAGGCAAGATTGACAGGCACAAAGCAAGACTTGTTGTGAAAGGCTACAAGCAGCAACAAGGCAAAGACTATGATGAAACCTTTGCACCAGTAGCACGGATGGAAACAGTCAGAACAGTGTTGTCTATTGCAGCACAACACAAATGGAAGATTTATCAGATGGATGTTAAATCTGCATTCCTAAATGGAGTATTAAAAGAAGAGGTTTATGTTGATCAACCTCCGGGCTATGAAGTTGAAGGCCAAGAGCATAAAGTTTGTAAACTGAAGAAGGCTCTTTATGGGCTGAAGCAAGCTCCAAGAGCATGGTACAACAGAATAGATGCTTATCTGATTGAGAATGGGTTTGATAAGTGTGATGGTGAACCCACACTCTACATAAAACAAAATGACGGTAAGATTATTATTGTTGTTTTATATGTAGATGATCTGATTTTTACTAGCAATGATGCTTCTCTCATTGTTGTTTTTAAAGCAGTCATGAAAAGTGAATTTGAAATGACTGACTTGGGCTTCTTAAGATATTTTCTTGGAATTGAAGTAGACCAAAGTGAAAATGGTGTTTTCATTTCTCAAGATAAATATGTAGAAGCAGTGTTGAAGAGATTTAACATGCAGAACAGCAAAGCACCTGTGACTCCAACTGTAGTAGGGTTGAAATTGACCAAAGAAGACAACAACAAATATTTTGATCCAAAACTGTACAAGAGAATAGTTGGCAGCCTTATGTACTTGACTGCAACTAGGCCGGACATTATGCACGCTGTGAGTTTAATTTCCATATTTATGGAAAGACCAAAAGAGACTCATTGGCAGGCAGCCAAGAGGATTCTAAGGTATGTGAATGGAACGAAGGTGTTTGGTATTTTATACTACTCTTATGAAAGTTTCATTTTGACAGGCTACACTGACAGTGATTGGGCTGGAAGTGCTGATGATAGGAAAAGCACATCAGGATATGTGTTTCATATCGGATCGGGAGCCATCTCATGGGCTTCCAAGAAGCAACCAGTTGTGTCTTTGTCAACAGCAGAGGCAGAGTACGTGGCAGCAACAGCAGCAGCATGCCAAGCAGTATGGCTAAGAAGAGTTCTCAGAGATTTGTGTTATGAACAAGAAAAGGGCACAACCATTTACTGTGACAATAGCTCAGCAATAGCATTGTCTAAAAACTCTGTTTTTCATAAAAGGACAAAGCACATAGACACCAAATTTCACTTCATACGTGAATTGGTTAACAATGGTGAGATTGTTTTGTAGCACTGTAGAACAGAGGATCAGTTAGCTGACATCTTGACAAAACCATTGGGAAAGAAAAGTTTTGATCATTTCAGGAAATGCCTGGGTATGCAGAAAAACCCAGCAGTTGAAATTAAAGGGGAGTGTTGGAATGATAATTTCAACCTGCCGGAAGCTGACAGTTGAACAACGACCCAGCTTATTCAGAAAACAACCATTGGAGTTTCCCTGCGATGTGATCTGGTCGCATATCGCATTTTTCCCTTGTTTCATTTTTTGTTACCTTTTGTTTTCTGCGATCGCGATCTTGCGATGCGATCAAATCGCAGATCGCAGATCGCAAATCTTAAACTTTTGCGCGTTAAGCTCTTTGCTCCTTATCCGCCGATGCGATGGTGCGATGTTGTGATAAGCCATGCATTAAATTCCGATAAGATATTTTCAGCCGTGTAATTAATGATATTTACTACGGTTGGTAAATATAGGTGAAATTTTTAATTTTATTGTTTTCTATTTTACGAAAGTATGGGCACAAGCAACACGTATTGTAAGATATTTTTGCGTTGTTCATTAAATAAAAAAAAATGCAAGAGCAGACATAGCAGTGTAGAATTAAAGAAAGAGTTGTTTTTTTTCTTCTGCAATGCACAACAGTGCTGAACTTTTAGTTTTCTGAGATAATGAAATTGGTTTCTGGAACTGGAGTGTTCCTGATGTAATCCCTCAGAAGAGGAAGACAATTTTGTAACAGTTTTTTTTTTGTATTTAATAAAGATCCTGTATTTGAAACAGAGCGTTGTTCTCTGTGCTATTTATTTTGTGTTTGAAATAAACAGAAATTTTCCAACAGTGCAAATGAAAAAGTATGCCAACTAATGCCAAAAATGCATACAAATGCAAGATTATGAATACATAAGTCTTAAGGCCGATGCTTTGTGAGTTTGCCAAAATAAAGCATAATTTCCTATCCTATTCTTTCTATAACACCTGTAGCATAGTTTTGCATCTAAGTTTATGTATTAATTTGGAATGAGTGAATACATCACATGCATACCTTAACCTTGTGGTCTGAAATTTTATTGTTTGAGATGTACAAGCTACAACTACATCGATGATCTTAGGAGGCCCATGGTTGCCCACCTTATAAACTTCCAAATGGGAAGTATCTATGCTCTGATGCTAGTATCATTTGCACACAAACTAAACCTCGTTCTGTGTCACTATCCTCTCGAAGAAAGCTAAACACAACAAGCCACCATGGAATGTCACAGGCACGACCCTCTCCAGCTCGACGACTGCATACCAAAAAGGTCCAGCACCTTGCCTAAATATGAAGTAAAACATTACGAGCGGTAAGATAGTTGTTCCTGGCCTTGAGCTGTAACATGAGCTTGACCCTCATCTTGTGAACAACAACTTGAAAATGAACCTTACTTGAGTATGAGATTGAACATGGGCCTGAGGTTGAATTTGTGTGTAAGTTTAAGCCTGTCATTTGGAATGAGAGCAACTGTGCATCTGAGAATGAAATGAAGGTCAGAGGGCCAAGTCTGGGAAACCTCCTGAACGTGGAATTAACTCACAGCTTGCAAGGTAAACAAATTACAGTTAGAGAATTCGTGCGTCATAAAACTTGAGGGAGATCCACGAGTCCAATTTAACGCAAATCCACAAACATCCATCGCCCCCATATAGAAATATTAGCATGATACTACATTAAGTGGTGTTGGGTATTTTTTATGGAAAAATACCAAAACCAAATAAAAATAACCATCACAGAGCCAATGCTCTATTTCCTTTGTTCCAGGACCTTTTCACAGGGAAGCTATTAAAACAAAATGACTCATAACAGTCCATTACACAACCATAAAAGCATTTTCTATTGCTTAAAAGCAAAATTGTTACAACTTTCATCCTCTACGCAGAGAGGGATTCACTGGAGAAACTCTGTCTCCTCATTTCTAGTCTTCCACTGCTGTGGGTATTACAACGACAATTTCTTGCTGCTCCTATGTTTTACAATGGCGAATAAAACCATTACATCCCTGTTTTCTTTAACTTCTCGCACTGCTGTGTGTTCAATACATTTCCATGAACAAAAGAAATTACAGTCCTATTCTAGTTGAGCCCTTGCACTGCTGTGCATTCTCCATATATAGAAACGGGTTTATCACCGCGCGCAGGCATATATCACAATACATTTCCATAAAAAAATACAACGCACCACCATGCGCAGCCACCATACATATACATAAAACTAACTCACGTCGGCCTTTTTCTACAGCATAAAAAAAAACATATATTAAAACATGCCCATACCCATATTAAAAGGGCCTCCACCTAATCTACGTAAAACATTAAAGACCATTGAATTCCCTTCTCGGCGGTCAACAAAAAGAATTGAACACTCCACGCAAAATCTGATTTGACGTGGGCCGGAAAACTGTGCGTTAACGTCCTCGCACGTTGGGCAAAATCTCTGTCCGGTGACCTGATCCGACGCAATTCGCACACCGTCTTCAGGCAAACCAATTGATCCTTAACGTCCGGGGAGCAGGCGGTAAAGCTGTTGTACAGGGGATGCGTGGCGCGTCCTGATTGTGTCGGGGCCTCCTCTGCGGGTACAGCCTTCTGCCAAAGGCGGTGCGGGGAGACCGGGCCGGTTTACCAAAACCGCTGTGCAGTTGGAATTAATATTCCAACACTCCCCTTTAATTTCAACTGCTGGGCATTAGGACATACCCAAACACTTCCTCTCGTAGAGGGATTCCTCAGTACTGCTGTTACAAAGATATCATCCTCACATAGAGGGATTCACCAACTGCTTCTGATGCAGTTCACAAACAAACAAAGTTGTCTTCCTCTTAATAGAGGGATTCACCTGAAACTGTGCTTAAGAGCACCTTCCTCATGACTGAGGGATTCACCATTACAATGTGCTGAAGAGCACCTTCCTCATGACAGAGGGATTCACCTTTGTAAAAAAAACATCTTCCTCTTGACGGAGGGATTTACCAAACTGTGCTAAAGAGCATCTTCCTCTCAACAGAGGGATTCACCAATGACTATGCCGAAAAGCATCATCCTCTTGATAGAGGGATTCTCCAAGAACTTCACTTCCTCTCACGGAGTGATTACTGCCAAACACTGCCTTAGATGCAGTTTCAAAACAATAAAAATTCATTGCACTGTTGTGCATACTCATTACATTGTTCTTTTATGCTGGTTCATATTCTCTGCTGCACTGTTGTGCCATCTTCTTTACTGTGTCTACCCCACACTGCTGTGTCTACACTTGCACTGCTTGTGCACTTTTCAAAGACAAAATACTCTCTCTTTTCTGGAACAATTACACTGTCCCAACTTACAAATTTACACTGTTGTGTGTAAATATTTCTTACATTCACTGTTGTTGCATATATTGCATTTCAATTCAATGAACAACACATTTACTATACTTACATTCACTGCTGTAAAGAAAAATTTTCTTTTACATCTGCTGCTGTCCATTACCTTTCATTTCTTCAACAAAAACCTCATGCTGCTGCATTTTCTTATTTGCATTGCTGTGTAAAAACACATTTCTTCATTCTCTCTTAGCTCTGGCTTCATTTTCTACGCACTACTGTGCTTCTCCTTCTTGCCATCACGCTGCTGTCCATAACTTCTTGCTGCTGCATTTTTCATATTCACTGCTGTCCATACCCATTACCATAGACTGTCATCCCTGAGTTTTTATTTGTTGCTGCGTTGCCTCTGCAATTTGCACTGTGGCTGCCTTTTGTTTCATCATACTGCTGTGTGCCCATACACTAACTCTTTACTCTCCATTACTTGCACATAGAGGGAAATCATCCTCACGTTGTTTTGCACTGCACTCTCCACACAACAAAAAAAATTAACACGGGCTGCTGCCTTTTCCTTTTACACCCTTGCTTCACACAATCTTCATCTTCATTTTTTATATTTTCATAATGCACTGCTGTGCAATTCCTTTTGATTTTCTGCTGCCACACACATTCTCATTCACCCATGTGCATTAAAAATCTGCTATCCATGTTTTTCTTTAGGCATTTCTGTGTGAAAAATTTCATTACATTCTCAGCCACTGGGCATTTATGCTCTGCTGCATTTTGCCTTCTTCTCATTGCTTTGCATTTTCATTCCCAATACAAAACATTTCCATCTGCTGTGTATTATGCTCACTCTGCTGTGAGTATATTCTCTCACATTACATAAAAGGAAAACTACATTCCATTGCTATGCATTTCAATGCATGTGCTCCAAAAAAAATTTCAAACTGCTGTTTTATGTTCTATCTTCCCACTGCTGTGAGGGTCTCCATGCTTTGCATACTTTTCTTATTGCGCTGCTGCACTTCACATTTGAGCGTTGTCCCCTTTTCTTCTCTGCTTTTATGGCAGATTTAACTTCATATTTTTCCCTTATAAAAGGTCTTCATCAAGGAGTGACTGTTAATACAGTTCAGCAATAAAAAAAATTACAAGCTCCCCTTTAATGTGTGCTTGTCTTCTTTTGGCAGACTCTTATCAAAACAAATTTAGATCCGCTGGGGAGTTCAAGGGGCTTTCAAGTTGCAGTTCCTTCCTTCTCCATACTTGTGTAACTTTCTTCTTTTGCATGGGTCTAGCTTGTGTAAGGGCCCATGTCAAGTTACAATCTCGTGCCATATGCCCAATGTTATGACACTTGAAACATTCAACATTATTCATGAATAAGAATTCATGATTTCTTCTTGTGAAATTGTTTCTTGGAGGTTTTCGGGGACCACAACATTTATCTTTATTAAATGCTCTACAGTCTTTTGCCATATGACCAAAGTTTGAACAAGCATAACAATAACCATAAAATGAACTTTGGTACCTGGGAGATGGAGGTTTCCTTGATGTACTTCTGAAGCCTTGCTGCCTTAAGATCCTTTGATGATCACCATTGCCTCTTGCCTTCTTGCCATCAGCTACATTTCTTCTTGGAGCTGGTTTTCTACTTGGAGGAGGATTTCTTCTATTGCAGCCTTCATTTTTCTCCTTGCCTTTGCTGGAACTAGGAGCATCACACCTTCTTTGTGGCTTCTTCACATCTCCTTTGCTTAAAGCATCCTCATCCTTGTTTGAGGGTTCACCTACATACCCAAGTCCTGATTTATCAAATGGAGATCTGTGATAGCTGAGCATGTCATCCAAAGCTTGAGAGCTCTTCCTGATCTTGTTCATCCCTTCAACCTTCTTCCTGAGGAGGACAATCTCTTCTTCTAACTTTTCACATTCATTTTTTTTCTTTGCTAGTTGTCCCTCAGTTTCTTCCTTGCTACGAGTAGCTTCAGCTGCTACTACTTTGAAGGAGATAATATCTGTCTTCATTTTGGAGATTTCTTCATCTTTTGCTTGAATGCTCTTCATTTTATTTTCAGCTCCTTGTGCCTGCCTCCTGGCTTCTTGTAGTTCGGACTTAAGGGAGGAGACCTCTACCTTGTACTGTCCAATCTCTTCCACAAGCTTATTCATTCTCTTGTGTCTTTGTTCAAGTTGACTTGTCAAGACATCTGCCTGCTTCTTTGCACTATTCAGCTGATTTGTCATGGATATGACTTCTTCATGATGTTTCCTCTTGCATTCTTCAAGTTCCTTCTTAAGCTTGGCAAGCTCTTCATCCCTTTCTTTTACTTGAAGCTTGATGAGGTCAAGCTTTTCATTCTCAGCTTCTATGATGGGTTCATAAGTTTCTTCTTGACTCATTGTCATGGTCAGTGCTCCCTTTGCATGAAGGTCATGCAGTCTGTCCCATATATCCTTTGCTGATGTATATTTTCCTAGATTCCTCTTCACAGAATCAGGGAGTCCATCCAAGATAGTCTTTGCTGCTTGTGCATCATACTCCATGGATTATTTATCCTTCTTGCTATCATCAATCACTGATTCCCAGATTTCACTCGCTTGAAACTGTAAGAAAGCCCTCATTTTTATTTCCCATATATCAAGGTTCCCATCGAACCTTGGAACCTCAAATACAATGCTTTCAAATAGATTGCCTTCTAGTTTAGTAGAGGAGGGAGACACATTTTTAGCAGGCTTGGAGGCTTTCTTCTTTGACCTTGCCATTCTTAACTAGGCTTCAAATACTTGACTGTGTTTTCTTTTAAATCACTGATTGTTCCTTCAACAGTAACACAAAGGAAAGCTTTGAGAAATACCTTAACCCTTTTGGCTGTGGCTTCACACTGCTGGAGAGGTTTGACTGCTGCAACAACACCTTCCTTCAGCTTCTTTGAGTCTTCAAAGAGCCTGGACTAGCTCTGATACCACTGTTGGGTATTTTTTATGGAAAAATACCAAAACCAAATAAAAATAACCATCACAGAGCCAATGCTCTGTTTCCTTTGTTCCAGGACCTTTGCACAGGGAAGCTATTAAAACAAAATGACTCATAACAGTCCATTACACAGCCATAAAAACATTTTCTATTGCTTAAAAGCAAAACTGTTACAACTTTCATCCTCTACGCAGAGAGGGATTCACTGGAGAAACTCTGTCTCCTCATTTCTAGTCTTCCACTGCTGTGGGTATTACAACGACAATTTCTTGTTGCTCCTATGTTTTACAATGGCGAATAAAACCATTACATCCCTGTTTTCTTTAACTTCTCGCACTGCTGTGCGTTCAATACATTTCCATGAACAAAAGAAATTACAATCCTATTCTAGTTGAGCCCTTGCACTGTTGTGCATTCTCCATATATAGAAACGGATTTATCATTGCACGTAGGCATATATCACAATACATTTCCATAAAAAAATACAACGCACTACCGTGCGCAGCCACCATACATATACATAAAACTAACTCACGTCGGCCTTTTTCTACAGCGTAAAAAAAAACATATATTAAAACATGCCCATACCCATATTAAAAGGGCCTCCACCTAATCTACGTAAAACATTAAAGACCATTGAATTCCCTTCTCGGCGGTCAACAAAAAGAATCGAACACTCCACGCAAAATCTGATTTGACGTGGGCCAGAAAACTGTGCGTTAACGTCCTTGCACGTTGGGCAAAATCTCTGTCCGGTGACCTGATCCGACGCAATTCGCACACCGTCTTCAGGCAAACCAATCGACCCTTAATGTCCGGGGAGGAGGCGGTAAAGCTGTTGTACAGGGGACGCGTGGTGCGTCCTGATTGTGTCGGGGCCTCCTCTGCGGGTACAGCCTTCTGCCAAAGGCGGTGCGGGGAGACCGGGCCGGTTTACCAAAACCGCTGCGCAGTTGGAATTAATATTCCAACAAGTGGCATAGTTTAGGCCTGCATGCTATGTTATGGAGACGAAGGCACGTGGACCTCATGCGAAGGCGCACATGGTGCACCTATGTCGTATATTTTTTTATATTCCATGCATTATGTTTAAAAAGAACTTTAATCACTTAATCAACTTTAACTTCTACTTTGAGCTAGTTTATATTTGTGCAGAGTTTGTTTGAAGCTCTTGGTGTTAGAGCAACGGTGTTAGAGTGAGAAAACTCATTACGAATAATAGGGGCTACATTGAGTCTAATGACCAATGCTTGAGGGCTTTCAATGCTCAATGTTCACGCCGTACCATACCTAAGCATACACATCCCAGGCTTGTAGACTTATTAGAAAGGTGCTGACAACAAGACCTGACAGAGAGTCCAAATTTTGCTGAAGTGACAAAGATACCTGTAGCCTGTTGACATGAAATTTCTATTAATCTATACTTCATGATAATTTGTGTTTATGTAGGCTGGAGATGAGGGGGAGAATAAGCGGAGGAAGGATAAATCAAAGGGTGGTTTCTTTTTTGCTTTTAGGAAAATGATTGGTGCTTGCTGAAAGAAAACCCATGATTCAATTTTGTGACAATAATATATTTATAGATGCTTCTACCTTAGATTTGTTTTTCTTGTGTCAAATTCTCAATTCTTCGTCATTGATGTATACATTTTTATCTAGTTTTCCCATTGCTTCATTTGGAGATTCTCTTTTGCACCAAATGCAGTCCTATTTGCATGGGTGAATGTGTACCTATTTTAAATGGATTTCCTTTCTTTAGTTTAGAAAATTTTCACCCTTGCTTCATTCATTTCAACTTTTTCCACATCTATTCCCTCACTTGCACCCATGCAGACTAGTATGGAATATTGATTATGATATGAAGGCTGCTAATATTTCTAACCTCTAGAAGGTTTGTGTAAATTTGGCATTAAAATTGGAAATTTGGGTACAGGTGAAAAGGAGATATTCATTTTCATATATCCTTTTTGAATGCACAATTTCAAATAATATGTGGTCTACCAATCAATTGCAGGTGACAACAAGGGACGTAATATAATAGTGGTGTAGTTAAAAGGGTAGGAAGAAGCGATGCATTTTCCATGGAATATGATCTTGAAGAAGAAGAATATGTTTTCAATGCTACATCGGCTACTGAATATGCCTTGGGGATCACATCATATTCTTTTCAGACAAACATCTAGGAGATGTGGCGGCGTTCTTCTCAAGGACATGGCTTATCATCATCCGTTTGAAGGCCCAGGCTAATCATCATATGTTTCCAGGCCTTCGCAGAGTAGTCATTTTAATCATTCTCGGAATATTAGTTCCTCTTCATCATTAGATGTGCTTGTGCCACGAGTTATTTTTTTCAAGTCCCAAAATATCTTAGACTTCCATTATTGATGGAATGCCAGTGTGATTTCAGTTGATTGAAGGAAAATTTGCAAATGGCCTTGCTTGCCAAATAAGCTTTCACTAAAAATAGTCCTAGCTTTGCTGCTTCCTTCTAAGTGGTATCAATAATATAGTCATCTGGAAGATGAACTGCCTCTACTAGTCTGGAAAAGACTCATTTGAAACAGGATCCTCCTCACTCTCTCGAGGTAATCTAAACATCAGCATGACAAAAGCCAAGGACTTATTCGATTTGGAGAATGAAAATGAGAAATCAAACTCTTGCAAAATTACACTCCATTTGGAGTACTTGCCCCTGAGCTCACATTTAATCTTGGCTTGGAATGCTGTATTGGATGTGCATGTAACAAGGGTACAACCTCTATGGAATTCATTTTGATTAGTTTTCACATCCTTTCACAAAACCTTTTTCATGCTGTATTGGATGTGCATGTAACAAGGGCACAACCGCTATGGAATTCATTTTCATTAGTTTTCACATCCTTTCACAAAACCTTTTTCATGACCCTTAGCTGACCTTAAATAGCAAAAATCTACGTATGTTTTCCCTGATAAATAAATTCGACTTATGCCTCTTCCCAAATCTTCAATTTCTTGTTTCGTTGACTTTTACTCTCTACTTAAAATCTTCTCTTTCATTATGGCTGTGTGGACTCTAAGTATATTGAAAAAATTTCACCCTTCCACTATATTGAAATCTTAAATTTCACTTCACCTTTGCGGTGCTGAAATTTTGCAAGTTAGTTTAGTTTCTGAAGTTGTATTTTGGTATTATAGATTTTAGGCTTTGGTACTCTTATATTAGGATTTCAGTCCCGGCAGCGACTACCGCTGCTGGCAGTTCTTGTTAACATCTGATCACGGCGTAGTGTAATTTTAACTGAATTTCTTAGTTCTAGTAGTCTTTTATGATGTAGTTTGTTGATCATTAATCTGCAACAATATTATCATATTGATCTTTTACCACGGTGTGGCTATTCATGAAAATTATTTGATGGACTATGTTCTACCAAGTCCAAAGATTAACATTGTTGAAAACAGAAACACGTACGAGATATCCTACGATTATGCATACTTCTATTATGTGAATTTATATTTATGTATATTGTTTCAATGGTTAATTAAGAATCTTTATTCTTTATTTTCGTCCAAAACCATGGAAAAGGAGCATCCCTGGCATCGCAACCGAAGCATTCTATTTTCTTACAACATCAGGAGATTTTATTATAAAAATACCATAATGGTGTCATTCAGACAAGAGATTACAAAACGAACATCATTCAGAAAAACGCATTACAAAACAAACTTCTGGCAGACATGACTCTGTACTTTATGCACCTCAGCAACGTCTATAGCTAAATGAGTAATATATCCATCTTCTCCATGATGTTATTCTATATCCCTAATAACCTGCAAGCAAGCATACGCATATTGTAATCTCGAAATGTTCCAAAAGACTGCAATGAAGCTGATCAAGAAATCGATAGTTATAACGCAAACAATAAGAAATTCAAGATCGAAGATATATCAAACATTGTAATGAATAATAACCAACCTTATTACTCGAAAATGGTGCTTCACATTTGCTTGCAGACCTAATATGGCGGCGGTGCCGGAGACTTGTAAGAGTAATGGTTTGTAGGTGGTGAGGCATAGACTGCTGGTTTGGGAGGGGGAGGAGAGGAAGTATGTTCTGCTGTGTGAGGAGTAGGACTTACAACAATATGGGTTGGGGGAGGAGGAGATTTATATTCGTATGGTTTTTCTGGTGGGGATGGAGTAGTTTTTGGTGGTTTAGTAACTGGAGAAGGTTTGTGCTCGGGAGCAAGAGGAGTTGGCCATGGTTTGGTTGGTGAAGGAGGAGGATGAAGGGGTTTGTGAACTAGCGGAGGCTTAGCATAAGGAACAGTGGTTGGTTTTGGTTGTGAAATCTCCACCTTGGGAGGAGGTGGAGATTTGTACTCGTATGGAGGAGAAACGGGCACCTCCTCAGGAGGAGGTTTGCTTTCCACTGGTGGTGGTGTCTCCACGACTGGGGGTTTCGAGACGGGTGTGGGTGCAGGGGGCGGCTCAGAGTGAACTGGAGATGGAACGTGAGTTTTTGGTGGTTTAGTCACTGGAGAAGGTTTGTGCTCGGGAGCAAGAGGAGTTGGCCATGGTTTGGTTGGTGAAGGAGGAGGATGAAGGGGTTTGTGAACTAGCGGAGGCTTAGCATAAGGAACAGTGGTTGGTCTTGGTTGTGAAATCTCCACCTTGGGAGGAGGTGGAGATTTGTACTCGTATGGAGGAGAAACGGGCACCTCCTCAGGAGGAGGTTTGCTTTCCACTGGTGGTGGTGTCTCCACGACTGGGGGTTTCGAGACGGGTGTGGCTGCAGGGGGCGGCTCAGAGTGAACTGGAGATGGAACGTGAGATGGAGGGTGAGGTGATTTACAAAGGAAAGGCTTCAGAGATGGCGAGTTATAGAATGAGGCAATTGACGGATCTGCTGAAAAAGTGCAACTAGCAAACAGAACCAGCAATACCTTGCAAATGAAAGACATCCCCGCAAGCGTAGCCATCTTCTGCATGGCAATAGAGAACTCCAAAAGCGAAGTGGTTCGTATAAGATGGTTATAGAAGATCGGTATTTATAGCAATCTTCGGATGCAACGTGGTGGTTGATATTATTGTAGAGTGGGTCTGCCTGTAACTGTCATTGTTTCCCTTATACAACTAATTTGGAAGTTAAAAAAGGGTTCGGCTAACGTCTTGTTCAAATATGGGAAGATATTTGCTTCAGTATAGTGTTTTTTGAATATCGGTTCCCTTGGAAGTTTGTTTACCCTTGCCTAGCCAAATGATGCTTCTATAAGGCGACGTGGAAAAAGGAATTCGTTCGATGACTCTTATTCTCATTCATGAAATATTCAAATGTGAATGTGCATTTTGCTAACGAGAAATATTCTTGTATTCGCCTCTCGGGACCGTTAAAATAATTTTATCTCAATTGTTATTAATAATTATGAATATTAAAAAATCAAAGTATTTTATTTTCATGAAAATATTAAGAAATTGGTTTATATGTGTTCTTTAAGGTATTCTTTGATGCATGTGAAAATGGTTCAATTCCTTATTCGGATAAATTAATGGTTCAATTCCTTTTTTTTAAGGTATTCCTTGATGTAATTGAAATCAATTGTTCAATTTCTTATTCGGATAAATTAATGGTTAAATTTCTCTTTTTTATTTTTTTTTAAGTATTCCTTGATGTATGTGAAATCAATTGTTCAATTTTTTATTGGGATAAATTAATGGTTCAATTCCTTACCCTTAAATATATTAAAAATATTAAAAATATAGTCATGACAAATTTACAAAAAATTATTATAAAATTAAATAAAATTAAAAAATAATATAAAAAAACATTTTCTTATAAATCTAATTTTATTTTTTATTTGAAAAATAAAATTAATTTCCTGCTTCCACACAATCCACCCCTCCATAACCCTTGTGAATTACATCTTCGAGCCAAATATCCTACGCCCCTGCAGTCTATTAAACCTTCACTTAACTGTTACCACCGATCCACCTGCTTCAACCTAAAATATTTTATTTATTAATTTATTTATTTTAATTTATTAATTTCTAATAAATTATATAAATAAAATATGTACGATAGCTTTATCTCATACCTCTGCCTTAAATGTTTAGTTAATTTAAATCTCTACGCTTTATTTTTTCTCGCCAACCAATAAAAAAATTTAAACAAAAATTAAAATTAATTTTTAATTTAAAATCTAATATTTGTTTTAAAACATTAAATTTATTTATTTAATTAATTAAATTTAGCTTAGTAATTTGTTAATAAATTATACTGTTTTAAAGTAAATAATGACTAATCTACAATACCTTAAATAATGACCTTATAGATTGGATTAGGCATTAAATCTTAATTAACTTAAATGCTTACCCATTATTTCCTACGAACTTAAAATATTTAGCATCAAGGATCGGTGGGCATTTATAGCGTTCATGTTTATATGTGATTGATGTATTCTGGAAGTCATGAGATTTCGTGAGATTGTTTAAAGCGGTCGGCCTTCCGTCTCGAGATGCGGTGATAGAAATTTAGAAGTTTCAATTGTACATTTTGTTTTACCAAATATAATTGTGGAGAATGGAGAATGGTTTGGTGCGGAGGAATGGTTTGCTCAGTTAAACGTGGCTGGAATTTGAGCGATGTTTTTGATAATAAAAATGGATTCAAGATCATCAAAAATCTTTAAAACAATTAAAATATTAAAATTTGATAATTTTAATTTTAATTTAAAAAAATTCTATCAAATTTCCATAATTTTACTGAAAAACATTCTAAAAAAATTCTCTCAAATATTCATAATTTTCCGGACAAAAAAGCATTCTAGTTAGACTAGAGCCCATTCAACTGTCTGACGGTAAATTCGATTAATGCGCCGTACTAGTCGGTGTAGTACTGGCCAAAAACGCATTCTAGTTAGACTAGAGCCCATTCAACTGTCTGACGGTAAATTCGATTAATGGTCGGTACTAGTCGGTGTAGTACTGGCCAAATATGCAACGAAGCCATGAAATCCTGACAATATTGCACATTCTCGTTTTCTTGCATACCTGACAACCAGGCCTCCGTAATCGTTACCAAGAGTATTGCGTGAGCGTTGCATCCAGCTTTCTGTTAAGAGAAACCCAGACGACTTTTCGGTGATTCATTTCACTCCCGTGAGGCCAGATAAGCGAATTGGATTGGCCGCGCATTGTCTATTTCCACAGTTTCACTTGGATGTAACAGTTACCGAATTGTCGAAGGCTTTGCACCAATTAGGTTGGAGGACTTGCACTTTGAATTTTCAGTTACGTCTATCGTCATTGAATAAAGAAATTTCGAATTTTCTTGACGCAGTTTTGAATTAAAAACAATAAAATTAGTTGAATTTAAATGGGTCTGCCTGAGTGATTCGGAATACCAACTGGTATGGAGTTGGGACATTTTTGTTGGGAAGATTAAAGCCAATATGGCTTATAAAGCTATATTTAATTCTGTTTTGGAAAAGGATACCAGATGGTGGTCCAACCACATTTGGCACTGGCACATACTAAACAAACTTAAGCTTTTTTCCTTGTTAGTTCTTCAAAACACAATTTTAACTTCGCAGAAGTTAAAAAAAGAGGATTCGTACGTCTTAACCAATGTCATCTTTGCAGAAAGCAGGATGAATCTTTATTGGTTGCCAATCTGCTAATAATATATGGAAGTTGGTTTTGAAGGTCCCGGATGTTAGAGAACATCTTAAACATAGCTCTTTTGATGATTCTCTTCACTTTTGAGTGGGAAACTTTAAACATCATCTTTCACTTCCCATCTTTGTGACATGGAATATATGGCTTCAAAGAAATTAGATAATCTTAAAAAATACACCTGAATATCCTTTTATCCTTTATCTTTCTTTTAGGAATGTAGCTTATTATGGGTGAGGGATTTAAGGGGGAGAAGTCAGTTGGAGAGATCATATTGTAACTCGAGAGGAGTTTAAAACACAAAAATTTGAGGCAAACTAGAATCGAGTAAAACAAATTTTGGATTATAATTTTTAATGCATGAAATACATCCACATCGAGGCTGCCACTCTTTCATCAAGTAAATAAAAGTCGTTAGGACCCGTTGGGAGTAATTTTCTCCACTTGACTTCTCACACCAAGTAAATAAATGTTGTTACTATTAATTGACTTCTCACACCATTTTCTCCAATTGACCTCTCACACTTACACCCTCAACTTTGCAATTTTTTTTTTTACATACATATATATCAAAACATATAACTTTGACTCATTAATACAAAAAATATTCTTTTATGTTGGGGATTGAATATTTTCCCATATGTTTTTACCAACCCTTCATTAAATACACATTCCTTCTTAATTACTTGATGTGTGTTGCGGAATGGAGAATAATTTGTTCTTCATCATGCAAAAAAAAATCTGCAACCTGCAAACAAAATCTACTTTTCAAATATGGTTGCTGTCAGTCTATTTAACATAGTGGTTGGGATTAATTTTCCTATACCCCCCCTTAATCACACGTGTCGCCATTGACTATTCCCAAAAAGTCTTTGAGATAAAAGAAAAATTCACGTCCCAATGGCTTTGTGAAAATGTTAGCAAACTGTTCCTGTGACCTGCAGTGCTGCAACACAAATTCTTCATTGTTAATCAACTCTCTAATAAAAGGATATATTTAGCATCAATATGCTTGGACCTCTTGTGAAAAACAAAATTCTTTGATACTACAATTGCAGAATTATTGTCACAGAAAATAGTTGTTGTTCCCTCTTGGTTGTGGCATAAATCCCTCAACATTCTTCTCATCCAAACTGTTTGAAATGCTATTGTTGTTGCAACGACATATTCATCTTATGTTGTTGACAATGACACAAATGGCTACTTCTTCGAGGCCCATGAAATGACTCCCGAACCTAAATGAAAAACATATCCTAATGTTCTCTTTCTATCATTGACACATCCCGCCCAGTCACTCTTAGTGTAACCAACCGACGTAAAATAATTTGTAGCAGTTTTTGACGGTGCTAGACCTGCCAACATTAAGGGGATCTCCTCGGTATGAAGTCCCAACTAGACCTCACACTGTTTGGTGTAAGAGTCCCATCCGGTGTGATGGCCCAGTTGCTATTATCTTAAAGATAGGCCTTAGCTCTTGCTTGTCAGCACATGAGAGTGGTATACTTAGTCTTCAAACAATGAGGTTTGTGTATCTAGTGAGTGCTTAGTGTAACTTGTGTCTAAGTTCTTTCACTGTGGAGGGGGAGCGTGAGAGTGGCTCTCAAGTCACAAGGGAATAGCCCCAACATTGATAGAGGCACAGAACACAATAGGACATGCACAACTTTCGGTGGACTAGTCCACATGAATGCAACAGTCACAAACACGAAGTGAACAGATAGCACGTACAACACCCAGTCGAATAGTCCACACAAGTGCGACGATCGTTATGACAAGTTTACGAGAATGAATTTGTCGAGTGTCCAGCGGAATAGTCTACTTGGGCGAGACAATGTTAACAATTAATACAACACATTTCCAACATCATATGTACTAAAACAACCAAAAAAATTCAGTTGTCTTAATACAGGTTAAAGAAACATGCATTACAAGCATCCAAATAATAGTTTTACAAACTAATACAATACATGTGTGAAAACATGATGGCCTGTTAAGAGGCTTCAGAATTAAGCAAAAGTTTCAAGACACATCTGTACACCATTACATCACTAATCCCGATAGCGGGGCGTTTGAGCCACTGCTCGATCCTCAAAGAAAAGGCTATAGACTCTCAAGGCTATGTGGTAGGAGCCAAGGTGAAAAGTATTTTACATGTACAAATAAGGGGTATATATAGCCAAGGGTGCACTTGACCCTTATGACTCTTCAACTTCCCTCATGACTGTTTGACTTACATGACTCTTCAACTTCATATGTGCATCTCTTGGACTTCCACGTTACATTACATTGACTACAACTGTATGGCCCACAGTAGTGATGTGGCCGAGATGACTCATGACATGACTCGACATGACAGTGCTGGTATGTTCATGTGGATAGTGGTGTCCGTGTCGATTTGTAGTGATTCTAAATGATGAGTATGATCTTGGTGTAACATAGCTTCACCTCTGCATGGAAAGGTGTGCAGAGTCTTCAATGGTCTTGGTGTTCGCTTGATGTTGCACGTGCATGTATCCCCTTCACTCATACTTGGCATGTTTTATGTGTTCATCTGTTCATGAACAAGTCTCCTAGCATGCGCTCCTTGCTCATCCTATTCGTGAACAAGTGTCCTAACATGAGCTCCTTATTCATCATGTTCACGAACAAGTCTCCTAGCATGCGCTCCTTGTTCATCCCGTTCGTCGTCGTGCCATGTCTCACCCATGTACCTGTATTTGAAATCACTCATGACAGGATGACATAAAATCCAGAAATCCCCTGGTCTACCCTGATGCATCATCTTTCGTTTTCGGGTGCAGGTGACCGAGAGAGAGGACAAGGTTCTGAAACTGAACAAAGCACATTTCGGGCCGGGATGCAGGGCTCCGGGCATTGTCAAGAAAAATTGTGTGAAGGTCATTAGGAAGCGGGATTAAGCAGTCCAGAACAACATTGAAGTTCTGCGGGGTCTGGCTAAGTTCAGAGGCAGAACTGCGCATTTTTTTTGGGGAAAGGAGTGTGGGTAGCAGAGGACACTGGTAGTGAAAACTCTACAGATTCTCAGAGGAGTTTGGGAGTGGGCTACAGGAGATTGCTGGCCAATATTGCGTAGAACTGGGAGGGAGGCATGCAAGAGATGTCTACATAGTTTCTGGGCTGAGCGGGGTGTCGAGAAGCTGGTGGATAGTCCAAGAAAACTGTGCAATTTTGAGGAGGAGGAGTAGACTTGCTGGCAAGGGTACTAACTGACAGAACAGCGTAGTTTTCAGAGATAGTACCGTGACAGACAGTGGGTGCTTGTCCCTCTTGTCTGAGTAATTTCTCCAGTGAACAGAGGAAGGCATGCTGACAACTTCTATGCAATTTTTTGTAGTAGTGAAGCCCGGGGTCACTTCCCAGTCAAACTCCCTGGTTGATCAGCAGGAGGCTTTATGGATTGGCTTGTGGGTAGCGTAGATTGAGATGGTTTCTCGGGAAACTTTTGTGTTGTTCTCGGTGACAGTTAGCCAAGTCGATTTCAATATTGTGCAGTGCAGACTGCCTGGGAGGCAACCTCAATCTTTGTGCAAGTCTGGGCATTAGTACTTGGTCACATAGGGATGAGATTGCGCAGTGCATCTTAGCAGAGGTCTGGCTGATGGGGGGGTGGTCCGGTCGACAAATTTCAGAAGAATGACAAAGTGTATGAGTAAGTGGACTTGTGTATACATGACCTTGCGAACACACACTCAACATGACTTGATGACGAGACACCTCAAAGCAACAAGACAACATATGCTCAGTGTGACTAACTGAAGGGTGTAAGCGAAAAGTGCGATAAATCGTTAAATAACCGCGACAACCCTTGCACGACATTTCATACAACTTCGAGTGTGAGTACGAAAAAATTCTTACAAATCGAATACAACTTGTACACACGAAGACGTACCTTGAACATAGCCAGAACATGATTGCAAGCATGGCATTGTGATGAACATGCTAAAAGACGACCGGTGAATAATCAAGCAAAGAGGGTGTAAAGAATCGACACGCGCTCATGGGATGAGCCCGAGTGTTTGTAAACATCAAGGTAAAAACCAAGGAAGACTCTGAAATTAGATGCAAGCCAAAATTTTGGAGGGTGTTGTAGCTGCTACAACACTTGGCGACACACTGGTTGAATACCGGCTTCTTTGTTTCGGTCCATTGACAACATATGGCCTTTGTATATTAGGAAGTATTGACTTGATGTGAAGGTTACTTCGGCTTCTCACTTACCCTGTGGACAGACATGGTTCACCTTTTTCCAACTCAATCAAACACAACAACAAGTTTTAGCTTGATCACAATGTTTTGAAATCGGGAAGGGTAGTTTGGCTTGTGAGTTTAAAATTTTCAGAGTATAAGTTTTCATCTCTAGTGTTTCTCCGCTGCGAACAGGCCTGGACAGTACCCCAGTGGAGTCACGCAGGAACACACACATTGTTGTACTACCATCAGGCCTGGTTAATACCTCGATGGAGTTGCATGCTTCACCTCTCTGCACAGGAAGCCTTTCTCTTCTTTTTCCTTTGTATTTTTTGAAAAGAGGATTGTGCATAGGAACTTATTTATTTTTGGGGCGGAAGAGGGATCCCGACTTATTGAGAGAAAAAGAGGTTGTTCCTTTAGAGAAGCATGTAAGACCTATTTAGGTTTGCTCGTTTAGATTTTCCCCCTCTCCGTTTCTACTAGTTGGATGAGCTTGAGCACACAAAGTAGAAAACTGAGTATATGCATGGGGTTTCCTAGTGTGGACATGAGTTCATGGTTGAAACAAAGCTTCCCTTATAGACGACTCATATTTTCCATCAAGACTTCATCGTCCGAAGGTTACAACCAATCACAAAGAAGATAGATACATGACTGGCCAAGTGTTGTAGTGTCACAAGACTCTTTGGATCTCAGCCATATACTCATTCAAAATCCAGAACTCAATAGAGGGAAACGCTTATTGACAAAACCAAAATAGAAAGGTATTAAGCAAACAAAACAAAATGAAGAAAAAGTAGCAAAGCAAAGCGAAAAATACAACAAGCATTAAATAAACTGTGTACATGGCGCGGGGCACAACCCTGACTTTCTGAAAGTAGTGCTTCAAATCTTGGTCGTTGACAAGAAGGTTGCAGATCCTCCTGTCAAGTGATTGCAGACAGTACGTGTGTGGGCTAAGCTTATCTTGAATAGTATAAGGAACAATCCACATGGACTAGAACTTCGTATGTTTTCCTTTATTTTCATGGGGTTTGTCCCATTTGAAGACTAATTCACCCACATCGAAGCTTGATTTCCCTACAAACTTCTTGTTGAACCATCTCTTGATACGGTTTTGGAGGAGTGTGAATTTTTCTTTTGCTTTCATCCTTTGTTCCTACAACTTGTACAATGTATCCATCATATGTCGAACTAGCAGACAAGGCTTGCCTTGGGATTCTTAGGACAATTGGGGCGTAGGCAAGTAGATGTTTGGCGGAAGGATGGATTCTTTCCCATAAACCAAGAAGTATGGTGAGGTGTTCAGAGAGGGTTTGGGTGTTACACGGTCTTACCATAAAGGATTCATCAAAGTAGAGTGCCATTTACGCTGTTGAAAGTAAATGGTCTTATTGATAATGCGGATAGGGTTTTTATTTATAGATTCTGCGAGACCATTTCCCTACGGGTAGTATTTAGATGAATGTTTAAGCACGATACCATATTGAAATGCAAAATCATAAAGATTTAAAGGTGGAAATTAAGTTGCATTGTCAAAAAAAAGTGATACCATAATGCCAAATCATGAAATGATGTTCTGTTGGAGGAAGTTGATGACTTCCTGGTCATTCACTTGCTTCAGTGGAACTGCTTCTGTCGACCGTGTGAATTAATTTGTAGTTGTTAATATGTAGCAATGCTCTTTCGACAAATGTGGGAATATTTCCCCAATGATGTCTAAGCCCCACTGTTGAATTGGTTCAGTCACTGCGACAGGTTGCAATGGGGCTGCAAACCTTCATGTTCTGTCGGTGCATCGCTGACAGACCGAGCACTTGTGGGGATAAGCATGTTCATCCTTGAATAATGTGGGCCAGTAAAAACCAGATTGCATGACTTTGTGCATTTTGGTATTTCCCGCGAAGTGGCCCATGACTGGTTCGTCATGGATATCATGCAAGACCTTCTCTGAGTCATGTGCCTCCAGGCACCTGAGAAAATTTTTGTGAATGTGCTTTCTATATAACACTTCATGCGCCAAATGATAAGGTAAAGCTTTGAGGCAAAGTTCCCTCTTCTGTCTCATGGAGAAGTGAGAGGGTATGGTGCCATGCTCAAGGTACTGGCACACATCTTTGTACCAAGAGTTTTCGCATGATGTGGGTGGTGCTCGCTCTACATCGTACATCTCGATTTCTTGCTCCCAACTATGGAGCTCTTCTTCTTCCTCCTATGCATGGATTGCTTCAGCTGCGAGTCTTCAGAGACCATGACCCTTGACAGTGTGAACTGGATTGATGTCAAGATCATACTTTTGCAAGCCTGTCATCTAGTTCACACATCTTTCACCCATCTCCTGATGTACAAGTAGTGATCAGACTACTAGGTGTGGCACAAATATTGTGCAATGGTTCTTCAACAAGTAGGGTATGAATTCTTTCACCACCTTGTATACTTCATATTCTTGTTTGTCAATGACGGGGGTAGTTTAGTTCATGTCCTTGCATGCTTGCGCTCATGAAGGATATGGGATGCTTGTCATTCAACTCATTCTTTTGAGTGAGTACTGCAGCAGGCGAATTCTCGGAGGCGAAGGAATATAGTAAGAAATCCTTGTTAAAATATGGGCCGTAAAGTGCAGGTACATCTACTATAGCCTATTTGATATAGGTGAATGCATTCTTTTCCTTCTTACACTAGCTGTAGATTACATCCTTCTTGATCATGTTTTGCATAGGTTTCGATATCTGTGCATAAATATGAGATGAACTTACGGAGGAAGCTTATCTTTCCCTAGAAGGACTGCAAGGCTTTCTTATTGGTTGGGTGAGGAATCTGTGTAATCATCCAAACTCAGTCTGGATCAACCTTGATCCTTCTTTTGGAAATGATGTGCTTGAGGAGGTTCCCCTCAGAGATAGCAAATACACTCTTTTTGGGATTCAAGAATATCTCGTATTTTTGGAATCACCTAAAGGTATTCTTGATATGGCATATGTGGTCTGACCATTTTCTAGAAAAGATAGTCACGTCATCAAGGTACACTACTACACTCTGTGTGATAAGTCCATGGAAGGCGATGTCCATGGTGTGCTGAAAGGTTGTGCCTGCATTCACGAGCCCGAATGGAATTCTCATGTAGGCGAACATACATCACTTAGTACGAAAGGTAGTTTTCAATATATCAGGTTCCGTTACCAAAACCTGGTTATATCTCAAAAAACCATCAACTAAGGAAAACATTTCTGGCCCAAATACTGTCTGTAAAATATTTATGCTCCATTGATGGCATGGGTTAGTTTTCTTTGTTTGAGGCACGGTTCAAGTTTTGGAAATCAATGCACAAGCGAATCTCCCCAAAAATTTTTTGTACAAAAACTAAGTTAGAAACCCATGTGGAATGAAGAACTATGTAAATGATCTGTGCATCCAACAACTTAGTCAGTTCTTTCTATACGAGGGGTTCAAGTGATGAATGTATTTTTCTCAGCTTCTGCTGAAATGGCATGACCCCTTCCTTGATCAGAATCCCATGTTGGATTATTCACGTATCGTACATTTTCAGATCATTGTATGTCCACGCGAACACATCCTGGTATTGTTTAAACAAGCCGACAAATGCTTACCACTCCTGCTGTGTGCAACATGTATCGAGATTGATGAACTTGGGATCTTGTTATGTTCCTAGGTTGATATGTTCATGCATTGTGGTGGAATTGTGGGTTTTGTTGTTCCTTGGCCCTTGAAAGAAATCATGCAAGTCATAGAACATTTTGAGAGATACCACACAATTGGGGATGAGATTTCGTTTCTTTTCATTAGCTCTGGCTTGCAGAGACTACTCATGCTCATCTTCGTCAATCGCTGCGTCCTTGAAGACATCAATGTTAGCCATGAAGTGTAGTACTTGTTGATCATCCTAAAGAATGCATAGATGAGTTATGTTATCAGGGATAGAAGGCTTGTACAAAATTTTAACACTAAACATATCCCTAAGCGGCGACATCCTAGCAGTTGTGTTAGCTAAGGCATTGAAAACCGCAGTACGCATTCTTGGCACAACAATGATATTGAAAGCTTGGAATTTTGAGATTATTTGCCATACCTATTGATGATAACTTTTGAAATGAGGTGACAAATAGTTTATGGTGTTACGTACATGTCGTACCATGATTTCTGAATCACCTACCACTTTGAGCGCAACAACGTTGAGGCTAATGGCTTTGTGTAAGCCCAATATACGTGCTTCATATTCAATAGTGTTGTTTGTGCACTTGAACTTGATGCCGCTTGAGATCAAGTATTTCCTGTGCTTTGGTTCTATCAAGAGACACTCGGCCGCAGAGCCATCATGTGTCTTTGATCCATCAAAATACGTGGTCCACAGGTCATCTGTACATGGACCCCTTGATGCGCTAGTACTACTACTGCAACTGCTACTAGTGTTACAATGTAATGTACATGTTTCATTGCCATCAGTTGGGCAAGGAATGAGACCCAACTGCGTGTCTGGTAGGGTTGGAGCTGGCTGTGTGAGGTAACACGCCAACTATGTTTCCAAGAGGCAGTTGCCAAACATGAGTTCTGCACAAGACAACGATTCATTCTCACCATTGATGGAAGTGACATTTTGTTTCATGTATCTCTCAGATAACACCCAAATCTGATTTCTTTTTCCCTGATGTTGAAGCGATAAGTGTGACTAGTCTGTAGAGAAGTACCCATTCAACTTGTTGGACCTATCTCTGCTATGAAGTAGGCCATATTCTTCCAGTATTTCCATAATGAAAATGTTGATGCACTGGTGAACATGACCATCGTGAGATAATCGGATGATCACATCCCAAAGTTCCCAAATGGATGGTACACACATTCGATCTAGTTGGATGATCTGCGTAAATGTCTTGCTCCATTGCACATTGATCTGCTTGGAAATGAAGAGTGGCATGATGTTGGCTAATGCACTAGAATCAACCAAACAGTTGTGAAAATTGTAGTTAAAAATTTCAAATGCAAGGAAGAATGGAGGGAAAATAGAGTTTTCTTCTTCCATCCGGAGTGCGTTGAGCATAATTGTGAGTGAATCGGGAAATGTTCTTGCTCCATTACTAGTAGAGGTTGTGCTATCTGCAGATGTTTGCCCCAATGCATGTAACAGAATATCCCACTGCCCCTAGATCTTAGCTAACTCAAACAAAAAGATCTTTGCACGAGTTTTCTTCATATCTTCCACAATATTGTAATCAAGAGCGGGTAAACTCATAGAGATGTCTAGGGTTAGACTCGTGTTTGTACTGCCCGATGGAGTGTTTCGAATTTTACTTCTCATGGAAGTACTCTTGTTTGTCGTTGTCTTCCTCGGCTTTCTTTGTGCTTTCTGCTTTGGTACAACTGGTGGATCAACCTTCCTTAACAGTTCAAGCTTTTCTTACATCTCCCCAATAATAGGGGTAGCCCCTTGACTTCTGAGATTGTATCGACCACTTTTCTTTTGGGGTTGCTTCTTGGTGTTCATTTTCTTCTTTGTGCGCGAGCATTGATACATGTTGATCACTTGCCCTGTGCATGATGCCTCATCAGATGCAACATATTATTCATCATCTTCGTCTCTTGGTTGACACTATGCATTATTTACCACGTTTTTCAAACCGTTGCATACCGAGTCCACAACTCATTTCCATTTCAGAAAAGTTCCTTTCAGATGACGGTCTTCGTGGAATGAGAAAAACATGGAGTTCGCAGACATTTCCATATGGAATAATGAGCTGCAACTCTGCATAGTTTTAGCTGAGAAGTGGTTGCTTCCTAATGACATGCTCCCCTTCTGTTGTTTGCGAGGCCAACTGCTCGCAAATTTCTCGATTATTTTTTGCCTTAGCTCAGACACCTCTGTTGTCAATTTCTCGACAATATGAGTAAGGGTTTCAATGTCACTTGCTTCCTTGTCTTTCCCCTTGCTTGCAACAGCCTGGGGCTTCCTACTCACATATTTGGATTCTTTTGGTGGTTCATCATCGTTGATGACTCTAATTTCATGTAGGTCCTTTTCCACAAAGATCGCCTCTTTGCAATTCTCAAGTAACATTGGTTTCGCAGCTCGCTTGATGAAATACACAATATTGGTTGGCAGTGCACATGTATAATAGTCCACAGTGATGGAGTCATGAGGTTTTGTGTCTGCTGCAAACTTGTTCAATATGCATAAAAACCTCTAATTAAAATATTTTACTTTCTCTTTTGACTTCATCTTCAGACTTCCCAACTCTTTGAGCAACATGGCAGGGGTCTTGTCATCAATGATTTTTTCCAAAAACATTCTTTTGAACATACCCCAGTTATGGATGGAATTGACAGGAAGGTTGTGATACCATACCATTGTGTGACCATCAAAGGTACACAGAAATAATATGAGTGCAACGTCATCATGTTGTACCTCGAGTGTCTGCAGTTACAGGTAGAAGTTGGCCAGGTGGTCTTTTTCCTTCACTATTCTGTCAGGGTCATACTTTGTCAACATCCTCTCTGAGCACTTTTGCATCCTATGCAAGGTGCCCAGGAGACCCAATGGTCCTAGAGTCATCCATTCCAAGTTTTGGTCAGCCATATATTCTTCTTCTTCATCCTTCTCCTCTTCTTCAAAATCTGATGGTTCCGGCTCTGAGTCTATTGGTTTGTCTCCACCTTCACCTCCTCCACTGCCTTTCCCTCAGTCTCCTGTATCGGAGCCTGAGCCAAAGATCACGAGAGTGTCCTGTTCTCCTTGTCAGAAGACTGGAGGTTCCTCTCCGTTCTCAACAACTTCTGCCAGACCTTTGAGTGTGGAAATAAGAGCTTCTTCCATTGATAAGACAACAATCACTGTGAAAGTGGTCTTTGGCTTCTTTGATGCGTATGGAAGATCTTGTATTCCTGGGATTAGTATGATTGTTTTGGAAAACTAAGAGGTGATGGGACAGACAGAGTAGAGGTGCTAATACAAAATTTCATGTTCACATCTGGGATGTTAGGAGTAACCAACATTAGAGTTGCGCATAGGTGAGAGGGAGTGTGAGTTACTGCCTTGACCAGATAACTGATGAGTCAGGGTGAGAGGACATACAACCATAAAAAACTGGCGACCCTCCTTCTAGCACCAGAAATGTTGACGTCGCTGGACCTACTGACATTCAGGGGATCTCCTCAGTATGAAGTCCCAACTAGACCTCACACTGTTTGGTGTAGGAGTCCCACAAAATATGACAGCCCGATTGCCATTATCTTAAAGATATGCCTTAGCTCTTTCTTGTCAGCACATGAGAGTGGTATACTTAGTCTTCAAACAAAAAGGTTCATTTGTCTGGTGAGTGCTTAGTGTAACTTGTGTCTAAGTTCTTTCACTGTAGAGGGAGAGGGTGAGAGTGAGTCTCAAGTCAAACGGGAACGGTCCCAACTCTGTTAGAGACACACAACACAGCAGGACATGCACATCTTTTGGCGGAGTAGTCCACACGAATGCGGCAGTCAAAAACACGAAGTGAATAGATAGCACGTACAACACCCAAAAAAATAGTCCACATGAGTGTGACAGTTTTTATAACAAGTTTATGAGAATGATTCTGTTGAGTGTCTGCCGGAATAGTCCACACAGGTGAGAAAATGTTAACAACTGATACAATACATTTACAATAGTATATGTACTAAAATTGTCATTGTCAAGAAATATTGCATAGAGGTCACTGGGAGGCTGGATTGAGTAGTCCAGAACATCAGTGACATTCTACGGGGTCTGGCTCAGCTGGGAGGTAGAAATATGAAATATTTTGGGGGAAGACAGTGTGGGAAGCAGAGGACATTGACAGTGAAAACTACGCAGATTCTTAGAGGAGGTTGGGAGCGGGCTGCAAGAGCTTGCTGGCCAAAGCTGCGCATAACTGGGAGGTAGGCATGCAGGACATGTATGCATAGTTTCCAGGCTGAGCAGGGTGTTGAGAAACGGGTGGACATTCCAAGAAAACTATGCAATTTTCAGGAGGATCAGCAAGCCGGCTGGCAGGGGCACTGGCTGACAAAACTGCGTAATTTTCAGAGATAGTGCAGTGAGAACCAGCGGTTGCCTATACCTTTTATCTACATAATTTCTCCAGTTAGCGGAGGCAGGTATTCTGATAGCTTCTGCACAATTTTTTGGAGTCAAGCTTGGGGCCATTGCCTGGTCAAACTCCCTGGTTGACCAGTGGGAGGCTTGATGGATTGGTTTGCGGGCACACAGATTGAGATGGTTTCTTGGGAAAATTTTGCATTATTTTGGGTGATAGTCAGCCAAGTCGATTCCAGAATTGTGGAGTGTAGATTTCCTGGGAGATAACCTCAAGCTCTACGTAATTCTGGGCAGCAGTACTTGGTCACTTAGGGTTGAGACTGCGTAGTATAGCTCAACGGAGGTCCAACTGATGGGGAGGTGGTCTGGTCGACAGATGTTCGACATAATGACTAAGTGTGTGAGTATGTGGACTTGTGGATACATGAACTTGTGAACACATGCTCAAGATGACTTGACGACAAGACTCCTCGAACCAACAAGAAAACATATGCTCAATATGACTGACTGAAGGGTGAGAGCGACAAGTACTATAGATCGTTGAACGACCATGACGACACTTGCGTGACATTGCATACAAATTCTGTGTGAGTGTGACAAATTCTTACATAGAGAATACAACTTGTACACACGAAGACAAACCTTTAACATAGAAAAAACATGACTTCAAGCATGACAGTGCAAGCAACATGCTAAAAGACTACTAGTGAACAGTCAAGCAAAGAGGGTGTAAAGAGTCAACACGGGCTCATGGGATGAGCCCGAGTGTTTGCAAATATCAAGGGAAAAACCAAGGAAGGCTCCAAGATTAGATGCTGACCAAAATTTTGGAGGGTGTTGCAGCTGCCACAACAAAAATGTACAAAATATCATACTCCTTTGTCCCATTGACATCCCTTCGAATCCTCTTTGCTACTTGCCAATGTGTCTCCTTGGGTGTCTCCATGAACCTTGACACCTCAGTTACTGCATACATTATATCTGGCCTAGTTTCTGTCAAATACATCAAGTTTCCCACCATACGTTTCTATAATGTCAAATTGGCATTGCTACTACAATCTTCTTTGCTCAACTAATTCAACCCCATGATAGTTGGAGTTGGTTCGAGCTTGTTTTTATGCATATTAAACCTCTCCAAAATGTCTACTACATACTTTGCTTGAGAAATAAAAATACCATTTTCTATTTGCTTCACTTCTATGCCCAAAAAATACCTTAACAACCCCAAGTTAGTCATTTCAAACTCACTTTTCATGACTTATTTGAAATCAATAATGAGGAAATCATCACTACCTATAAAAATCAAATCATCTACATATAAGACAACAATAAGAAGCTTACCATCACTCTCTTTGATGTAGAGAGTAGGCTCACCGTCACATTTGTCGAAGCAATTATCCATCAAGTAAGCATCTATTTTGCTATACCATGCACGTGGTGCTTGCTTCAACCCATAAAGAGCTTTCCTCAACGTATACACCTTGCCTTCTTGGCCTTCTACCTCATAAAAAGGTGGTTTTTCAACATATACTTCCTCTTTCAACACTCCATTCAAGAATTTTGATGTTACATCCATTTGATACACTTTCCATTTATGTTGTGCGACAATCGACAACGCTCTACACACTATCTCCATCCTCGCAACTAGTGCAAATGTATTCGCATAATCTCTTCCATGTTGCTTCTTATATCCTTTGACAACCAACCTTGCTTTATGCCTTTCAATATTTCCTTCAACACTTCTCTTAGTCTTATAGAGCCACTTCACACCAATGACTTCTTTTCCTTGCAAAGGTTCCACTAACTCCCATGTGTCGTTCTTTTCTATTGCCGCTATCTCTTCATCCATTGCCGCAACCCGTTTTTCTTCTTTGATTGCATATACAAAATGGATTGGGTCTGATCCAAATTTAAAAAGGAATGCAAAAAATTAAAGAGATAACCATAAACACAGATATGCAGTGGAAATAATACTTCATTTCATTAATGTAAAATACTGAAATATGCTTACAAACAGAAATGGAAATAAACCAGCTAGGGCAATGGTAGCTTATCTCTGAGAAGAGATGTGGTGGCTACATGCCTCTAAACTGTCTTACAATAAGGCTTGAAGGCCTATTTATTATCTAGAAACAATGGAAAACCCTTAACATCCCAAAACCTAACCCTAGAAGATGAAACGCCAAATTGTGGGCCCTATTTTGGGTAAGTTGGTACATCAACTTCCTGGGGTCGTAACTTTGGCACATGATCTTCGTTTGACATGTACAATAGCTCGTTAGAAAGATATATCCGAGCACTACAACTTTTGGAAGAGCAACATTAGTCCTTGGACCCATGTTGCTCCTGGAGTTCCCCAAAAATGTCATTTAGGGCCTCAAAATGGCTCCGGAAGTTCAGGACCCGAAAAAAATGCTAAAAATAGTAAATTGTGCTACAATTACGGAAATTAAAAAACTGAAAGAGACAGTTGTGGGGCTCCAAGTGGGATAGGTGGGTTGCCACCAACATCCACCTAGATCATTCCTCCCCCCTTAGGAAGCAATGGTCCCCATTGCGTTGAGTTCCTCCATTTGCTGAACTTGGTCCCTGGTGAGCTGTTCTGCAATCTCTGATGTGTCCATGCATAGTGGGAAGCATGAAAGAGGGTGGTCCACATTGAACATTCGGTGCAAGCGGAGGAATGGGGGAATGTTGTGCTCCAAAGAATTATTTCCCACAACCTTGTTAATGGTGTAAGGACCATGTTGGAGTGGTCTGAGCTTCTGATGGGTTCTCGTAAGGTGTTTTTTCTGCAGATGTAACCAAACTTTGTCGCCCACCTGAGACTTGTGTGGTGCCCCTGTGGGTGAGGAGAAGTTGTTCCTATGTTCTGTGATGACCGTATCCCTTTGCTACCGCTGCTGTGTGGAGAAACCCTTTGCGGGGTCATGGATGTGGTGACGATTTTTCCCTTACTTTGTGAGCAAACTAGACAGAAAAATGAATTTCCTAGTCTGGGAGATGAGCTTTCTGCCTTTCTTAGTAGCGATCAAAGAGGTGGTGGTAGGTGGGGCTACCTCCGGTATCTTGTATAATGAATTACCCAAAGAAATAATAACAGCACGAGGCCTGACTCATAGACAACATGTCGCCTCCACAAGTATGGCTGGCCTAATAATACATCACAAACATCCAGAGGTCTAACATCACACAATACCTCATTTGTGAACGGCTTGATGCTGTAGGGAAGGCAGCACTATTGGAGAACTAGAAGATCTCGTCCTTGGTGAAGCCACTAGATACTGTATGCTTGCAGGTGTGGTGTAGTTGGTAGGCCCAACCGCTTCACGACCTCTGCTGAAGTGAGGTTCTTTTGGCTACCATTGTCGGTAATGAATTGTAGTGGCGAACCCTTCACCCACATTTGTGAGTGGAAAAGATGCTCCCCCTCCTCTGGATCTTCAGGCTCATTCTTCTGGATCTTGGTAGTGGCAACTGTGGCACTGGGATCTGCGTCAAGGTCAGAACATGCATCTGATTCGGAAGCCTTCAACTCGGCCACTAGCATCTGCTTGGTCCAACACTCACTTGTGTTGTGAGTGGGTCTCTTATGGAACTCACACCACTTTCCTGTGTCCTTCTTTTACTTCATGGTGTTGTTCTTTTCCTGCGGCTTCGACGGGTTATCTTGGGTCACCCTGCCTTGGCTTTGTCCTTTGGCCTTCGGATTTGTAGATCCAAAGTCTTGCCTTTTTTGTTTAAACTTCTTCTCAATTTTGAGAGCATATCGGTACATCGTGCCGAGCGAGGAGATGTTCATGAACTCCATCTCTTCTTGGATGTACCTGTGTAGGTAGCCACGGTATTTGAGTACCAAATGCAGCTCAGGATCCTTGATACCCAACTGTGTTCGAAGGGTATGAAAAATATTTGTGAACTCTGGCATATCTTGGTCCCTTCCCTGCCGTAGCATGGTCCACTTTATGTATTTGTCCTCATAGCTTTTTCTAGGGTAGTACTACTCCTTGATGGCATCCCAGAAGGAATCCCAAGTGGGTGTGGCTTAAAATAGTGAGCTCGTACTTTCATATTTCTTCTCACAGTAGGTTTCCCACCAGTCCTTGACATGGGGGGTTTCTTTGAGAAGAGCAAAAATAATATTTTCCTCACTGGAAAAATCATGAACAGAAGAATACCCTTCTAGAAAATTTAACCATTTAATGATGGCATCTGCATCTATCTGACCTCGAATATGGGGATTTCAAAATTAACTTGTACCTGAAATGGTGTGGTGTTTCCAGTGTAGCTGTTGGAAGCCGATGCATGCACAAAGTTGTCCATCATCGTGTTCCTTTGTTGCTCGAGGGCTTCTTCGAGCAATATTTTGATAGGATCTCCTACCCCCTCGTCTTTCTTTTCATCTCGAATGGGAGGTCATCGAGATTTGCAAGGCTGGTCTTGCAAAGATTCGACCAATTCAAGCCCTAACTCCTTGTATCCTGACCTCATTGGGGACATGCAAAGAAAAGCAGAGAAAAAGAAGACCGCTCTGATACCACTAATCTGGATTTAAATAGGAATGCAACAAATTATAGAGATAACCATAAACATAGATATGCAGTGGAAATAATACTTCATTTCATTAATGTAAAACACTGAAATATGCTTACAAACAGAAATGGAAATAAACTAGCTAGGGCGATGGTATCTTAACTCTAAGAAGAGATGTGGTGGCTACATGCCTCTGAACTATCTTACAATGAGGCTCGAAGGCCTATTTATTGTTGAGAAAAAATGGAAAACCCTTAACATCCCAAAACCTAACCCTAGAAGATGAAACACCAAATTGTGGGCCCCGTTTTGGTAAGTTGGTACATCAACTTCCCGGGGTTGTAACTTTGGCACCTGATATTCGTTTGATGCGTACAATAGCTCGTTAGAAATATCTATCCGAGAACTACAACTTTCGGAAAAAATGTCGTTTAGGGCCTCAAAATAGCTCCGGAAGTTTAGGACCTGAAAAACTGCTAAAAATAGTAAATTATGCTATAATTACGGAAACTAAAAAATTGAAAGAGACAGTTGTGGGGGTCCAAGTGGGATAGGTGGGTGGCCACCAACATCCACCTGGATCAGGGTCATGTACATAAAAAATCAATGAAAATAAGGAATTTAGACCAACACTACAATCAACTTCATCTTGGTCATAAATTTCACTTAAATTTTTTATTTTTTGTCTTCTTATGCTTGTGGAAGTTGGGCTTGACAAATCACTTGATTTTGTGCTTGAAGTAGATGAGGTTGCAGGTCTTTGCGGTGTGTTTGGAGTATTACTTGCTTGACTGCACAATGACGTCCTATTATTTGTTGACGGTGTCACTTGTTGACTGCTTTGTTGAGCTTCAATATGAATAGGAGGCACCATTGAGGAATTACCTGCTACGATCAATTCCTCTTTTTCCTCATGTAGTATACATGCTTTCACATTGATTGTCTTCTCTGGACTTCCATCCCATGTGTTAGTGTCAGTGTTTCACACTGCCATCATTGATCAAAATATGCTCTTTTGCATTTCATAGTAGGAGTCGCATACTGATGAGTTTGCATTCCATTAGGTCATGGATTTACTGATGGTAGTGTTTACTTCAATATTCCCTCATGATCTGTACTTGTTGATCTTCTTCCATATATTTCAGTCATGATTCATGCTCCCTTTGCAATTCATTTCATTAGGTCTTAGGGTTTGGTCTCATTAGGTTTTAGGGTCCCACCATGGTCAAATCCAATAATTACATGCCAATAATGATCAACAAGGACATGAGGAGGCCAATAATTATTGGTAAAGCCATAATTTATCATATTGAAAGCCTAATATAGTTCTCACCTCAAAACTTGTTTTGAGGTAAAACAGAGTATTTTGTTTTTATATTCATTTATGATGTAATTTTATCTTTTCATATGTAATATTGGTTCCCAGCTACTCCTAAGCATCTAATGATGTTTCCAAGCACCTGCCACTGCAAAAATCAAGTCATCATGAGCACCAATTCACCTGCAAAAGCAAAAGAGAAACAATCACTAAAACACTAAATTCCTCTCCCACTGAGCTAGGGTTGGCTATGGGATCAGATATATCTGAGCAGAGGAGGCATAAGGGATATTAGAAGGTATGAGGCCATTTCATATCATCAAACATCAGGTCTCCATCATTTGTCGAGAAGTCATTCCAAGGAACAAGCCATTCACCACACACAAGGGACGATTTTTCTTCAAACAGTGTTTCTGAGCAAGAAAAGATGAATTTGACAAAAGTGAGAGAGGTTTTTTTCCATAATTTAACCAAGAAGCAAAAACTCTTTCAGTGTTTACACAAGTTTCATGGTTTGGGAGAAATGTCGAAAACATCGTTTGCCTCAGGAGGGTTAATGAACCTCTAGAGTGACCTTGGTAAAATAATTTTTTCTCCTAGATGGAATGACCAAATGACTTTCTTGATGAGTCAAATGATACATAGACACAAATATCTTTCCAATTAGCTATCATGAGTTCCATTTGGAGTTGAGTAAGACCTTCAAACCTTGACTACGACAACACTATGCATTTTGTCAGCCTCATTCTGCACATTTTGACCAGTCTTGGGAGATTGAGCTTTTCGTAGGGCAAATGAACTCCAAATTGAAAAATTCAAGATGTTCTAGAAGCTAGACTCGACACGCTTTCCAAAGAGGTATCCCATGCCTAATTAGGATACTGGGAAGGTAGTAAAACGTTGTCTTGAAGGTGGTGTTTCACTTTTGGGAGGGTGGCACTGCGCGTTTGGCAGGAGAGCTTAAAAACCATCAAAACTTCAAGAAAATTCAAAATTTATCTCTCTTACTTTCTTTGCAAGTAATTTGACCTCCCTCACTTCAGTTTTGGTTTGAAAATCAAAATTTTAAGCATCATTTCCCATGGTAAATATGAAACCCTAAATTTTCCCCTAGTATGCCTAAAACCTTAAACCCTCATTGTTCCTCCTATCACCTATCACTAAAACTCTAAAATATTTCCCTATCCCTTTATCCTTTATCCTTATTCCATATCATTCCTATCTCTTTATCCCTCTTCCCAAAGGGAAAATTCTCAAACAAAACAAGCCCTCCCTTTCATTTTTATCATTCCTACTCCCACATTCATTTTCCAGCCCATAAGGTCATCTCCCATCCCCTCACTCTTAAATCACCCATACTCACTCCTTCCATACCTTCTCTAGGGGTACATAACTTCAAAACTTAGCAAACATGGACAAGGAAGGCCTTCCAGTAGTGCTCAGGTGAAGAGAAATGAGAAGGCCAAAGAGATTAGAACTGTTGAGGTACCGGTGTTCTTGATATATCAGAGAGAGTCAAGGAAGTTGTTTGTAGCTACTAGGAAAGTGTTTGCTCCATGGGAAGTGGAAGGGACCTTGCCTTCTTCATCAGTCCACAGGCAAATGTTATCTCCACAAGGTGTGGAAGGGGCTTTGCCTTCTACATCGACAAAACAGGTACAGGTTGAGCAGCTGAGCAAAGGCAAGGAAAAGGTACAAGAAGATGACTTGGATGATGACCAAGAAAGGGAATTTCAGTTGGAGGAGCATGATGATGAGCCCGAGTAGCATGACATTGAGATCATTGATCTAGAGGCTCAAGAGAGGGAAAATGTCAAAGATGTCATTATTCAGGAGAAAGAAGCCCAAATACAAGCTTTGACGAACAACTTAGAGAGAGCTAAGTTTTTCATCACTTACCTGGAGCAAGAAAACAAACAACTAAGTCATAAACAGGTCCTCATGGAACTTGAGCTACTGAAGATAAAGAGGTAAAGTGACAAAGAGGCTCATGCCACTTTGACTTCCATTGAGTAAGAAATTGCACAAGATAGGGAAACTTGGCTTGAAAGAGTCAACCTACATCTTGAAGGGCTCATTGACAAGGCCAACAGGGATAAGAAAATGCTCTGACACATGGCATACCATTACATGGCTTGTAAAAAAATTTGTAACATGAGGATCAAGAAGCTAAAAGCTAGGTTGAGGAGAGCCTTAGAGGGCAAGAAAGAGCAACACAGGTTGAATATATTGGCTGAAGCCTCCTTGGCCAACCAAAGCACTTAATGGTGGTGCTCCATGCCAAATTTGAGCAATTTTTGAGGAGTTGTTGCATTTTTTAAATTTCGAAATTCTTAACACAGAAAATTTGCTCAGGAGAGTAGCACCACCGGTGCTGCGCTTTTCCCTGAGACATACATTGGAGAAAAGGTTGACATTTTTGGATTTAGAATGATGAGGACATGCACCCTAGAAATTTTTAGGAGTTTTGGAGTAGATCAGGTTCACCAAAACGTCCAAAAACTACCAAAAAATGACCTTTCTGCCTCCTTTTGGACACACAGAAGTAGTCTTGGGAGATTCAAGTTTTGAGGGAGAAAATGACCTCAAAATTCAAAAATTCTAGGTGTTCCAGACACTAGACTTGAAGAAATTTCTAATGAGCTATCATGGGCTCAATTTTAATGCCAAAAAGCTTCCAAAAGTGACCTGAACGAGGCGCTATGCTTCTAGCCAGTGGTGCTGTCCTTAGGGCCATTTTGCTCAGGAAGCCAAAATTCGTCTGTTTTGACTATGAATTTGATTTCTCTATCCTCATTGATGATTTCATAGATGTAATTGATGACATGGAATGCAAATGTAATGGTAAAATAGTGTTAGAGGGTAGATTCATTAGTTAGAGGTGGTTTTGATGCAAATGAATCAGTTTCCCCTATTTTAGAGGCAAGTTGTTTAACTGCCTATATTCCAGTTCTTTGTTGGGAAATTGTTGAAATAGCCCCTCTTCTCATGGACTCGACCCCTAAAGGTCAGGATGAGTAGTTTAGATGTCAATATTATGTGTTTTCTTGGTCATTTGGTGAGGTTGGTTTTTGCTGGATGCTCATGTACTGAAACACTTATCATTTTGTAGCAGTTTTGGCAGGATGCTAATAAAGTTGCAGCTATTTTTATGGGATTCCTATGGTATGGCCTTTAGCATGTGTTTCTTCTATTGTTAATTTGTTCTCATGTTATTTATGTATGCCTCTTTCATGTAATCTCTTCTGATTGGTTGTTTTCAAGTCAGATAGGTGGAATACATTAGGTTTTAATGCTCTGCCTTGGGAAAACACCAGTAGTTTATGTTTTCATCTGTTTAGGAAGGATTCTTGACTTTCTCAAGCCCTTCTTAGCTCCTGACTAGTCTAACTTTCAACCCATAAATCCTTAAGGTGTTGAAGATCATACCTACCTTGCCCCATAGAATCCCTTGTGATTTTACCTTAGTTTCCCAGACCCAAAATTTCTCAGCTCCACCTGATCTAGCAGAAGCACCAAAAAAGTCAATCAAAACCCTTGAGCTACTATACCTAGCATAAAATCTTGTTCCTGATCCAATCATCTTGATTGAGATTCATAAGGAGGGAGCCCTCTCCCAGCCTGGTAGGACTAGCTACCAGGTTAAGCTTGGTTTTTGGTTACCCTAGAATTTCCTCCCTTCAGCTTGAGGTCAATCTAGGTGATAATACCATGCTTCCTCTCCTATGAACTGCACATCTCTGATTATGACCTTATTGGTTGATGGATTGTAGAGCTTGTATGCCTTAGATTTATCACTATATCCAACAAATATGCATTTCTCCCCCTTATTGTCCAACTTCCTCCTTAATTCGTCTGGGGCATGTGTATAAACCACACATCCAAACACTCTCATGTAAGTGAAACTATGCTTTCTTCCACTCCATGCCTCTTCAGGGAACAACATTCTTAACACTTTTGGTTGGACACCTATTAATGATATATGTTGCAGAAGCAACAACTTCATCCCAATAATAAGTTGGCAAATGCTTTGCCTTCAACATACTCCTTTCCATTTCCATAATGGTCCTATTTTCTCTTTCCACAACACCATTTTGTTGAGGTGTATCCCTTGTTGTAAATTGCTCATGAATTCCATGCTCCCAGAAAAATCGAAAGAAGTCATTTGAGATATACTCACCACCTATGTCATTCCTCAAGACTTTGATGTAGTGTCCACTTTTCTTCTCAACAAGAGCCTTGCATTGGCGAAAGCGCTCAAATAATTCACTTTTCTATTTTAGGAAGTAGACACATGTCTTCCTTGTATAATCATCTATGAAAGTAAAAAAATAATAGTTTCCCCCAATTGATGGCATTTTCATTGGTCCACGTAAGTCTAACTGAACAATATCTAAAGGTGATTTTTCCCTTATTGACTTTCCTGCTGGAAATGTATCTCTATGTTGTTTTCCAAAGATACATTCTTCACATAGGATGTTTGGTTTTTCTATGAGTGGCAATCCCTTCACCATGCATTTCCTATGAAACAAATTAAAACCTCCAAAATTGAGATGACCAAATATCAACTGCCATAACCAACTTTCATCTTTAACTCATGCCTGAAAGTTTACTTGTGTGACAACTGCAACTTTTCTTCCATCCTCAGGTGAATTCATTGACAGTTGTGCTTGAGCACTTTCTTCCTTCGAATCTAGTTTGATCTTTAGGGGAAACATTATATCTAATGCAGTGCTCTAACCATAGGTTTGTAAATTAAGAAAATTAACACACACTATAATATCAAAAATATACTGAAATTTACCCAATAACAAAATACATAAACTCTCAAAATAAGCAATTAAATAAAATATTTACAAGATAAATCATTGCCTATTCATGGCCTCTCAGTCCTCACACTCACTCACACACTTCTACTGATATGGAATTTATCCAGGACAAAGAATTAAAGGTATTACAGACTCATGTGCATGGATGTGCCTATATTACTTTATGCAATGGATCGATAAGATTGCAAAATACATAAACACTGAAGTAGTTAGAGAAAACACAATAGGAAAACATGTAAATACAACAAGATTAAGAAGGAGTTCACCCAATGCTCCTGGGCTACGTCTCCTGCTCCAGCCTTCAGTGGTGGCCTCTCCATTATGTTTTCAAAGCAGAGTTTTTACAACAGTGAGCTCAATTTGAGTCTCACTCAATAGATATGAATAAGTAGGACTGGAGTACACAGACTCTCCTTACTGAAACTTGACTTCTACTGGTCACAGTAGTATGAGTCCAATTTGAGACTCATACATGACAAGCATATACAGAGGAGTTCGCTTGAACCTCTCAAGCCTTCTCTGGAGTACACAGACTCTCTGACTCTCTCTGGCTCTGTCTCGATGCTTCCTTTGCTCTGCACGTCAGCTCGACTTATTTTCTTTATTCTCTGCTTTTAGCTTTCTTACTCGCTTTTCTCACTGCTTTCTAGTTGCTTGCTTTTTCTTCGTCAGTTTGTGACTTTAAAGCCAATCTGCTTTCTGACTGTTCGTTTCCGCTTCTCTGTGTTCTAGTTCTTCTGCCTCTGTCCATTTGAATTCCCCTGTTTTGCGTCATCATCACTGTGTAATGCTTCATAGGGAGGTGGCCACCTGTTTCATAAAGAACTGGGTGTCATTTTTCTTGGAAATGTTTGAATAATCGTTATTTCCTTTTAACTCCCAGATTGCTCGCGAACATGATTCCCCTGCTAACTCATTGTTCATGCCGGACTTCAAACTTTATATAACTTGGCCTGTTTACCTCGTTGAATCTGGTCATCCGTCGGATTGCATGTCCATTTTCAATCTAGAGCCTCCAGATCCTACGGTCTCCGTCCATATTGGGCGAGTAAGTTGCATGACGTTTACCCATCTGATGTGAGCGGTTTTCTCTCTCTTCTGCTGGATGCGTGGCACCAGATGTGTGGCATCAGGTGGGACTCGGTTGAAACCGCTTACCGCTTGAAGCCCTTCCAATATCCTGTCGGTTTTCATGTGGGACTCACCTCTGATGGAATCGGCGAATTCCGTACGGTTTTTTGACTTTTCAGTTCCAGTTTCTTGGGGCTTTTCCTTCTCTGACGGGTTTGCCTAGCAATATGCGATTAGCGACATCGCATATCAGAAACCTCCCTCGTTTCTCCAAAAGACCTCCCGTTTTGTTGTTTCGTGGCAGTGCGTGTTACCATGGGTCAACGGTCTACGCGCTTGACTGAGGGTCCTCATTTCTCTGCGCTACTCACAATTACAATTGTTCCGAGGGTATTCCTAATAAGAGTGACCTTTGTAAGTCTTTGGAAAGTTGGCATGAATTTTACAGAGTTATGTAAACTTAGAGAGTGTTTTAGGATCCAATTCAGATCATGGCCTTCCCACTGAAAAAGCTTTTGGACCACCAAAAGTTGGTTTTTAAGCATCAATCAAGTGAGGTTATAAATTCCTCGCTTGCCAATTTGTATCCATTTTTCACTGCTTGGTTTTAAACCTTTGAGTCCAATCTTAAGGTACTTAACATCCCCTCTGCGCGTGGTTCTCACCTTCCTGTCTAGAACTGTATCTTCCTACAATTCATTAAGATATTCAGGCAACAAATCATCAGTAGAAGGCAATTGACTCTGCTCTTTAGGATCTTCAATCAATGAAGGTTCAAATAGTCTCAAGCTGTCTGCATTAACAACTAAGTAGATGTGCATGTAAGCTGGTAAATCAAGGCGAAAGGCATTCTCACCAATTTTCTCAAGTATCTTGAAAGGTCCATACCTTATTGGCTTCAACTTCTTACCTTCAACTTGCATTCTATCTTTGCTGATATACACCCAGACTTTATCACCAACTTGAAAACTATGCTCCATTCGATGTTTATCATGCCTTGCCTTGTACTTGGCTTGGCTCTTTTCCAGCTATTCCTGTACTACCTGGTGAATCTCTTAGATTTGTTCGATGAACTTTGTTTCCTTGTCCACATCACTGTGTCCATCAACCGCTATGTCTTTACCAAAGACAAAATCCACGGGAGACCTTGGTGTGAAACCAAAGCAGGTCTCAAAAGGAGATCTCTGTGTAGAAGAATGTTTAGCTCGGTTGTAAGCATGCTTCATATAACATAAATGTTCATCCCAAATCTTGGGATGCTTGCTGCAATAACCTCTGGGCAACTGGATCACTGTTCTATTGACCACTTCTGTTTGGCCATCTGTTTGCAGATGAAAGGTTGTGCTCTTTTTCAGTTTGGTGTCCATCAATTCCCACAAAGTTGACCAAAATTTCCCAGCAAATCGGGTATCTCGATCAGATATAATGGAAGTGGGTAATCCAAAATGAACACATACATGCTGAAAGAACAACTTTGCAGTTTGTTCAGCTGTAATTAGTTTGGTTACAAGGTATTAAAATACACATTTTGCTAAACCTATCCACAACAACATATAAATAGTCATGACCTTTCCTAGATTTAGGCAGTCCCCCAACAAAGTCCATGGAAACACTTTCCCAAGGATGAGAAGGAACTAGTAGTGGAGTGTACAAGCCTAGTTTTCTATTGCTGGGCTTGCTTTTAGCACACATGGTACACCCTCTTACATATCTATAAACTGTCTCATTCATTTTTGGCCAATAACAAAATCTTTGTAGCTGTGAAACTGTTTTACTTGCACCAAAGTGACCTGATATTAGAGAAGTGTGTGCTCCTCGAATTATCTTTACTCTATGTAGATCATCTTCTAGATTCATCGCATTAGGTTTCTTTTGATCAACATTTTGAACCAGCAACGGTGGTTCATCTTCATAATTATCTTTACTCTTTTAGTTTGTGGAATGCATAACTTTCCAAAATGATACAAGAGTCGGTCCTTAACATGATAATCCAATTCTTCTACTTGTTTTCCATGACTTAAAGTTGCATATACACCCTTAAAATTTTTATCTTGAGCATACTGTTCAATGTAGCTTTCATGCAATCCTGAATTATGCTTAAGTATAGTAGATGCATTTATGATTGGTCTAGACAACATATCTGCAACTTTATTGTGTATGCCCTTTTTATATCTGATGACTAGATGAAACTATTGTAGAAAACCCATCCACCTATAGTGTCTTGATTGTTGCAACTTGGTTTGGGAGTGTAAATATTGAAGTGGTTGATGATCAGTATGTATAACCGTCTCTTTGCCCATTAAATAATGTTTCCACTTTTTCACACTCTGTACTAATGCATACAATTATTTATCATATGTGGGATAGTTAACTACTACAGAATTAAATGTATCATAATGATACCATATGGGTTTACCATGCTGCATCAACACTGCTCCCATGGCATAGTCACTGGCATCCATTTCAATCTCAAATGGTCTTTGAAGATCGGGCAGTGCTAGTACTGGTGTTGTACTAATCTTTTCTTTTAAGGCGTCGAAGGCTTTCTGCTATTTGCCTCCCCATTGAAACATCTTGTTCAATCCGGTTAAAGCATGTAAGGGAGCTGCAATTAAGGAAAAGTTAGCAATGAAATTTCTCCAATACTGTGCTGCTCCTAAGAAGCTTCTAACTTCTGTAGCAGATTTGGGTTTAGGCTAGTTTACAATGACTGCAACCTTAGAGGGATATATCTTCAATTCACCACCCCTACAATATGACCCAAATAATTCAAAGATGTTTTGCCAAATTCACATTTTGAGAGCTTAACATAAACATTTTCTCTTTTCAAAACATCTAGAGTCTGCTTGACATGCTTTAAATGCTCTTCCCATGTTTTATTGAATATAATAATATCATCCAAATATACAATGACAAAATCATCAATAAAAGGTCTGAGTACATCATTCATTACTCTCATGAAAGTTGCAGGAGCATTAGTTAAGCCAAAAGGTATAACCAACCACTCATACAATCCCTGCTTTGTTTTGAAAGCAGTCTTCCATGCATCTTGCTCTACAACTCTGACTTGATGATAGCCACTTGCAAGTCCAACTTGGAAAAATAAACATCTTCTTTTAACTGATCTAATAGATAATCTATGCGAGGAAGGGGATAACAACTTTTGATAGTTATCTTATTCAGTGCTCGGTAATCAATGCACATTCTCCATGAGCCATCTTTCTTTCTCACCAAGACAATTGGAGACCCACATGGTGATGTGCTAGGTCTGATGAACCCTTTCTTGAGTAGCTCCTGTACCTGCTTCTTGATTTCTGCATTCCCTAAAGCGGACAACTTGTACATTCTGATCTTAGGCAATGGAGCATCTTGCTGCAAATTAATATCATGTACTATTTCCTTGTTGGGTGGCAGACCTTTAGGTTCGTATATCATATTCTGAAACAAATTTTTGTAAATTAGCTTGGCATTTAGCATGATAGCCTTCAAATACATTGGTTTTATCAGGTTTCTTTTCCTTTACAACCATCAGCAAAAATTGTTTGCATGAATTTACAATTCTTTTCATCTGCCCTGAGTTTATGAGAGTATAATTATTCTTGAGTTTATAATCTCTTACAATATATTCAATTCCATCTTTAATGGGTTGATACTTGTTCTCAGCTCTATAGAAAGTAGCTTTCCTATCATACAAGTAAGGACTTCCTAAAAAAATTCCACATATATCCAAAGGAACTATATCTAACTCAACCTTGTCTACAAATGCTGACCCAAAAGAAAATTTAAGTTTACATTGTCTAGTCACTTGTAGCTTTGCTTTATCACATAACCAACTAATGGATATGGTTTCTTATGAGGTGTGGTTAGTAATCCCAACTTCTTTACAATTGATTCAGAAATTAAATTTACTTGTGAGCCACTATCAAACAAACTATCAATCTTTTGATGCTTGGAAATAACTCGAATATGAAAAAGCTCATGTTTTTTCCTCTCATTTTCTTCATTATCAATAGATTGTGCAGAATTACTAGTAGATGCTTCAGAATTTTTACCTTTTATACCTATGGCTGCGATTGTTGTTTCATCTCCTGAGTCTGACCCCAAATCCTTTTGAATAGTTGCAGCAGTGTTCTTCTTTTTTCCCTTGAACTTCTTGGGTCTTAGCTTCGGATGCAGGATCCAGCAGTGTTCATCATCATGCCCATCCTTCTTATAGTGAGTGCATGAAGATTTGGTCTTTTATACAATATTTGTCTTCCTCTCTTTCCATTTTTGTTTTCTCTTTTCCTTGCTTTTGCTTGCAGTGGGTTTTGATGATCCCCCAACTTCTGGGTTCACATTCTTGCCTCTAGCCTCTAGATGTGTAGCCTGAACAGATACCTCATCTATGCTAGTGGGATTAAACATGAGAATAGTGTGCCTTAAGTAGCTATTTAGACCACCTATATACTTCAGCAGATTTTCAAGTGAGTCTAACAAAATTCCTAGAATCAAAGCTTTTTTCCTAAATTCTTGAGTGTAGCCTTGTACACTTTTCCCTTTTAATTGGTGAAGAGTTTGCCAACTCATCATGGCTTGCTGCATATAGGCTAGTGGATAGAATTTCTTTTTAATTGCAGAAACAAATTCACTCCAGACAGAAAGAATTTTACCATGCTTCTTCATGTCAGCTTGTGTCCTGCCTTCCCACCATACCAAGGCAGTGCCTCCAAGGCATAGGCTAGCCAGCTGAATCTTACTCTTGTCTGAATTGATGCTCTGCACTCTGCAATAAACATCAATCTATCTAATCCAATTATCCAGCTTCTCTGCATTCAACTCTCCATCATATATCAGCAAATCAAATTTAACATCTAATTTAATCAAAGATGTTTTCTTTTATTTTCAGGGCTACTAGGAGGTGTGGGAAGTTTTTCTTCTTTCCCTTTGCCTTTAGAGTGGTCATGGATGAGAGATTCTTCTACTCCTTTATCTCATTTGGAATTTGATGGATCTTCTTCTCTACCTTTCTTAAATTATTTATACATTTCCTATACCATGGCTTTCATGGTCATGAAACCATCCATGAACTAGGAGTCTGATTCCAAGGGACTTTCTTCTGAAATTTTCCTCTTAGGATAGAATCTTCCAATTTCAGGGTTAGCTTCAACCAATTCTTCTTCTCCTAATTTAAGCTTTAATCTAGTTAGAATTCAACAACAAAATCTAGCACAAGCTTGTCTAACCTTAGTAACCTTGAGCTCTGATACCACTTGATCTTGAATTTATCTAGGACAATGAATTAAAGGTATTATATAATCCTGTTCATGGATGTGCCTATGTTACTTTATGCAATGGATCGATAAGATTGCGAAATACATAGACACTGGAGCTGTTAGAGAAAACAAAATAGGAAAACATGTAAATACAACAAGATTAATAAGGATTTCACCCAATGCTCTTGGGCTACATCTTCTAGTCCAACCTTCAGTGGTGGCCTCTCTATTATGTTTTCAAAGAAGATTTTTTACAACAGTGAGCTCAATTTGAGTCTCACTCAACAGATATGAATCAGTAGGACTGGAGTACACAGACTCTCCTTACAGAAACTTGACCTCTACTGGTCACAGTAGTATGAGCACAATCTGAGACTCATACATGACATGCATATATAGAGGAGTTCGCTTGAACCTCTCAAGCCTTCTCTGGAGTACACAGAATCTCTGACTCTCTCTAGCTCTATCTCAATGTTGCCTTTGCTCTACATGTCAGCTCGACTTATTTTCTCTGTTCTCTGCTCTTAGCTTTCTTACTCACTTTTTTCACTGCTTTCTATCTGCTTTCTTTGTCTCTGTCAGTTTGTGGCTTTATAGCCAATCTGATTTCTGATCGTTTGTTTCCACTTCCTGGCTTTCTGGTTCTTCTGCCTCTATCCATTTGAATTCCCCTGTTCTACATCATCATCACTGTGTAACGCTTCACAGGGAAGTGGCCACCTGTTTCATAATGAACTGAGTGTCAGTTCTCTTGGAAATGTTTGAACAATTGTTATTTCTGTTTAACTCCCAGATTTCCCGTGAACATGATTCCCCTGCTAACTCATCGTTCATGCCGGACTTCAAACTTTATATAACTCGGCCTATTTATCCCATTGAATCTGGTCATCCATCGGATTGTATGTCTACCATCGATCTGGAGCCTCCAGATCCTACAACCTCCATCCATATCGAGCAGGTAAGTTGCATGACGTTTGCCCATCCGATGTGAGCAATTTTCTCTCTCTTCCATCAGATGCGTGGCACCCAATGTGTGGCATCGGGCGGGACATGGTTGAAATTGCTTACCGCTCGAAGACCTTATGATATCCTGCTATTATATACATTTTTGGGCACTGCAACCCCAACCATAAAATGTCCATAAACCAAGGGCTCCTAAGTCCCTAAAGGTGTTGTTCCAACCCCTAAAAGAACAAGGTCAACTGATTACAACATCTCCCAGAAGTTCTCCATGAAAAACTACTCAGAACTGGTCAAAACTGGACCATTTCACCTGCTCCATAGGCAAAGTGCATTGCATCCCACCTAAATACACACAGTAGGTGCGTTGCATTTCAAAAAGCCCTTCTATGGGGTGCAATGGATGAGAAGGGACAAATGGCAAGGTCAATCCGCAAGGTGGAGAAGCATGGAATCTTCCAGAAACTTCTCCTGTGACACTTGCCTATTTGAATTCAACCAGGGATGAGTAAGAGATCATCAATCTCCAAGTGGAATCAAGAACTATCAAACGGAAGACACTAATCAAATTACAAGCTGACTAATCTCCCTTGCAAACATCTATATATGGATCCCTCATCCCAGAGATCTAGGGGCTGGAATTTTGCATCTTGTAAGGAATTGTTGTTGGTTTCTTGAGGCAAAATCATAGTGTTGGGTGATCTAAGATTTTCATGAGGTGAAGAAGGGCTTACTTGCTGAGAGGATGATGCTGGGTCAGAACAATTGGTTGTAATTCTCTTGGCTCTTTCTTGATTATCAATAAAACTATTCAAGTTTTCCTCCATACACTTGTGTGATTGATGTTTTATGCATTTGTGTGGTTAATATACATCTGATCCTATATTGCTTATGATAATAGATCCATGTTCTCGTATAGTGCTATGCTGCTTTGATTCTATAGGTTCTGTGAAGCTGGGTACGAAAACAAGTAGCAAAGGACTATCAGAAGAGAGAGGAATCGAGCAAGGAACCAAGCGCAGGACAGAGGTTGGTCTCCTTTATTCTTCTCTCATCTATCTTTGATAAAGGAAAACGAAAGTAGTTTTAGTTTGTTTGTTTCTAAGGTAGCTACCAGCCTTAGTGGGATTAGCAGTTTTGCATAGACACTATTCCCAGTAACACATGTCGGTTTTCGTGTGGGACACGCCTTTGACGGAATCGGCGAATTTTGTAAAGTTTTTTGACTTTTCGGTTCTGGTTGCTTGGGGATTTTCCTTCTCTGAGGGGTTTGGTCAGAGATATGTGATTAGCGACTTGTTGCTAATCGCATATCAGAAACCTCCCCTGTTTCTTCTAAATACCTACTGTTTTTTTGTTTCGTGACAGCACGCGTTACCATGGGCCAACGATTTGCGCGCTTGACCAAGGGTCCTTGTTGCTCCACACTGCTCACAATTACAACTGTTCCAAGGGTATTCCTGATAAGCTCAACCTTTGTAAGTCTTTGGAACTTTGGCATGAATTCTACAGAGTTATGAAAACTTAGAGATTGTTTTAGGATCCAATTCGGATCATCTACATGCTTGCATGCCTGATATGATCTCCTCAATTTATACAAATGGATTAGAACTATAGGTGTAGAAAATCTATGTAGGTTAACCTAATAATGCAATATAAATCAAAGGAAAATACTATAACCTACTTCTACTATTAATTTGCGGAAGCTTAAAGATCGAGTTGAACAATATAACCAGAAGAAGAAGAATCAATGGCACAATACACATGAAAATAGTTTGGGGAAAGCCTCAGCTAAAAACCCCACACTATTGTATTATCATACATGGTGGAAATACATAGGAATTATACAAAGCCTTAGCTGTCACAGCTAGCCAGCTCTCAGTACAATCCTCATAGATTCTCGTAGAAAATCTTGGCTACTCTCCAGCCTTCCTCTCTACCCTCCAAGTTGTTATTTCCTTGTGTTATTCCTTGTGGATGATCTTGCCTTTACCAAGTGGAAAACCAATCCTTCAAAACTGCAAAATCCTCAAGGATGAATCCTTGACTGCATGCATGAGTTTTCTCCATGATAAAGCACATGCAAATGATAGTACACTGTCCTTGAACATTTATCTCAACTTGGTCTTTCTCAGAATAGACATGCATGAGTTTCTGATGCCGAAATCTTCAGTTAACTGGAGTAGCACTAGTTGAGTACATTAATGCATCAAATGACTGTTAAGTCACTATTAGTTCCTCAAATAGTTTGGAACTAATTTAACTGGACTTAACTCAGTAAACTGAGTTAATTAATTACAACTCATATATAACTCAATATTATCTCCTTAATTTAAGGGATAACTCTTGCATGACTTCAGAAAGACTTCTAACTTGAATTTATCCAACTAATTAATTTAAAATAAATTAATTAATTATTTCCAAGTAGATGTTAAGTCTAAATTCGATTTTAATTCACAATTTAATTCAAGGAGAAATTAAATTGGAATATTCTTGTTGCCATATTTCAAAGCTACCTCTCAACAAGAAAGGGATTATCTGCCACCCTGATCCTGTCTCTATGGATCTCGAATTTACAATTTGACAATGCCTTTGTCAAAATGTCATCATCCTGCTCCTCTGTCGAAATATACTACAACAACATGATCCTCTTGACCTGTGAAAATCCATGGGAAACAAATCTTGCCTTGTGCTTCTCCACACTACCATCAACAACTTGCTTTACCTTATAAAACCAATGGGAACTCACAACTGACTTGTTCTCTAGTCTCAGAACCACGTCCCAAACACTGTTATGAACTATGGAGTCATACTTCTCCACCATAGCATCAACCAAAATCGGCTGCTGCACTGCTTCCTCAAAGGAAGATGGCTTGATCTCAACACATTCCCCAGCAAGGGCCATGTATCCAATGTACCTCTCAGGTGACCTCCTTTGTCTGTGCTGAGAAGATGGTGCTCCCACATTCTCTCTTACATCCTCCAACAATTTGTCAGCTTCTCTTGTGCACTTCCGTCCATCTTTGGAAGACTCTGCTTGAGTGGACGTCTCCACTCCTAGAACCTCTGCATGTAGCTGCTCTACATCATTTTGAGGCTCCTCCTCCTTAGGAACCAATAGTTCCTCCACAGCCTGTAGTTGGAGCTCCCTCTCAAGGGAAACTCGCATGGACTTTTGCTCATCAAACTTGAGATCTATGCAAACCACTGTCCTCCGGATGGTAGGAAAGAACACCCAATAGTTGTGAGGTGTATCAGTGTACCCAAAAAGTATCCCCAACTCTGTTGTTGGCTCAAGCTTCTTCCGTGCATCCTTTTTCACATGGAAATATACTGATGAGCCAAAGATCTTGAGGTGACCCACATCTACTCTCTTACCAGAGAAATCTTTCTCTATTGTCTTCACCCCAAGTATGCGATGTGGGATTCTATTCTGCAAATAGACCGCTGTGTTGCATGCCTCAGCCCACAAGTGAAGTGGTATGCCTTGGTCATGCAACATTTCCTGTACTGCCCCTACAATAGTTATGTTCTTCCTCTTGGCCACCCCATTCTGCTGTGGGTTATGAGGTGCCATCAACTCTCGTTTAATTCCTTCCGCTGCACAGAAGTCCTTAAACTCTTGAGAGACATATTATGCACCATTCTCGCTTCCCAAGGCCTTGATCTTCTTCGCTGACTCTTTCTCAACCAAAGCTTTGAACTTACAAACTTTGTGAAAGTTTGGTCCTTCTTCTGCATGAAATAAATCCAGCATTTACGAGAATAGTCATCAATGAAAATCACATAATACCTTTGCTTTGTTGTGGATGTTGTTGAGAATGGTCCACACAAATCAGTATGAACTCGCTCTAAGATAGCCTCTGCTCGACTATCTCGATCATGAAAGGAAGACTTGGTGTACTTTCCTAAGGTACAACCTTTGCATGTGTCAACATGCTCAAGTTTACCATTGGTAAGTCCTGTAGATATCTAATGCATTATCTTCAAAGCCCTGTGATGCAAATGGCCCAACCGCCTATGCCACAACTCGCCAATGTCTTGGTTTTGCACCAATTCTGCTTTCGTATTCAATGCTGCATAATCATCTACCTCTAGTTTATAGAGATTCTTCACCTGAATCCCCATCCTCTTGGTCTGACCCGTGGCTATGTCTCTTAGGAACACCTTTCCTTTACTGAAGACAACATCGTAGCCTTTGTCCTCCAACATCACGACCAATACCAATTTTTTCTTCAGTCCAGGCACATACATCACATCTGTCAAGGTGAGAGGAGCTCCATGCTCCCTTTCAAAAGCAACTGTGCCCACTCATAAAACACTATACCTTCCATCATCACCCATCTCTATGCGCATCTTGAGGTATTTCTCCTCCAAGGCACTGAATAATTTTTTATCACCGGTCATGTGGAATGAGGCTCCACTGTCAAGATACCAAACACAACCCATCATCGATGGCACCATGCATGCAATGAGGGTAAAGTCCATTTCGAACTAAGAGGCTAATGCCTTACCTTCCTATCCTTCCGAGGATCCCTTCTTGGACTTCTTCAATGGGTAATGAGTCGCATAATGTCCCATCTTGTGACAATTAAAATATCTTACTTTAGACATGTCACCCTTCTTCCCTCCATGAGAAGAATTCGATTTGAAATGGGAATCCTTCCCCTTCTCTTTCCTTTCCTTACTTGCTAAGGCCAGATTTTCTTCATCATCATTTTTGGAAGAAGAACCATCTTGTGTGCTCCTCCTGATCTCCTCCTGCATAAGATCCGGCCACAGTCGTTCCCAATCCAGTAGTTTCTCCCTTCGATTCACGGAGTCCTAGTAGCTATTCCAACTCTTTGGAAGGCCAAGGAGAGCGAGGCTCACCATATCATCATCGGAATTAGTTATTCCCACAGTGTCAAGCTCATCTCTGCAGGTGGTGAGCTTGTTCAGAAATGTGGAAATAGTATCACCCTTCTCCATCTTGATTCTTCGAAGCTTATCCATGGGCGCCAATTTCCTCTAGTTGCTACTGTTCTGGTAGAGGTCCTTCAATGCCTTCCATATTGAAAATGGATTATCCTTCCTATGGAGACTCGAGACAATATGGTCTCGAACTCCCTCAAGGATGATCTATCTCGCCTTCACCACAAACTTCTTCCACTCAGCCAACTCTTGTGCATTAGTTGAAGCTGGCATTGGGATTTCTTCATCAATGAATTCCTTCAAGTGATTGTCTTCTAATATAGCCTCCATTCTATCTTTCCATGTTATGTAATTCGAGCTACCTTCCAAGGCATACTCGAGTCTCAAGCCATAGAATTCCATTGGCCAACCTTGAAGTATGATATGAATTTGATTTTCACCTGCAACCCCGAACTTCAAACTTCGAATTCTCTTCTCAGTGTACTATTCACAGCTCCGATACCATGTAGAAACTCTGTGTAGGTTAACCTGATAATGAAATATAAATCAAAGCAGAATACTACAATTTGCAGAAGCTTAAAGATTGAGTTGAACAATATAACCAAAAGAAGAAGAATCAATGGCAAAATACACATGAAAATACTTTGGGGAAAGCCTCAGCTAAAAACCCCACACTATTGTATTATCGTACATGGTGAAAATACATAGGAATTATGCAAAGCCTTAACTCTCAAAGCTATCCAGCTCTCAATACAATCCTCACAAATGCTCATAGGTAATCTTGGCTGCTCTCCAGCCTTCCTCTCTGCCCTCCAAGCTATGGGATATTTTTCCATAAAAGACCAAGATATTGAAAAGCTAAAGGCTCCAGTCAACAATCTGTAAGAGAAGAAGCTAAAAATTGATAATGTTTATTTAGAAAAGTTTCAAAAAAATCATAGACTAACTCAAAGGATAGAAACTCTACAAAATGAGTCTGTTATTACTTAGACCATTGCATAGGCCAAGGAAAACATCTAGATAGACATTAATGAGTCCATCACAAATTTGTGGCCTAAAATTGAAATTATTTTTGAATAGGAGGAGCTATTGGAAAAATCAAAGGAAGTGATTTTCGAAGTAAAGAAAAACCTGGGTCAAAAACCAGAAGATGCTACAACATTAATTAGAATTATGAATTCAAAAACAAGGGAAGAAATGGAAGAATTTGCAATAGAGGACAAAACTGAAACAATCTTCAAAATAATAAGGATTATCACTAAAAGGAATCTAATGTTGCCACTGGAAAATAAATTTCATAGTATAGAAGCCAACATTCAAAAATTTTACAAGAAGTTCAACATTCTACATCAAAAAGGACTTCTAGGTTTAAGAGGAATGGAAAACAATCTCATTCCCCTTGAAAAATACCAGTGCAGTTTGCATGCTATAGCTACAAAAAAATCGAATTTTGCTAAGGTTAAGGGGACTATTACACGAAAATCCTTCATTGAACGTTTAAGTTTTGAATTATTGATTATGCATGAGATAAAACATCTTTTTGTACATAAGCTCGCTTTTCATAAATACAATGAAGTGGATGAAACATACCGAAACTTAACTAAATATTCCAGTTCAAATGATGAAAGATGGGAAAAGATATGCCAACTCCTTGAGTAAATAGAAACAAATTTCTAGCAGTAGACAACAGGTTTTTATACACAGGATGCAGATTTTTGGGAGAAAGAAAACAACAACCTTTTTAGCCCAGTCATCACCAAAAGCCTCGAATTTAGTGCCAAGAGGCCTAAGCATTTTTGTTTTCCTATATTGTAGATCTATTTTTGTAGACAGATTTTAGATATTTGTAAATAAATCTTGATATTTAAATGAAGTTATTTTTAGGAAAGTTGTATAGATACTTTGTACATAAAAGTATAAAGGGTTGAACCATTTTGATAGACTCTTTAGCAGACTTGTAATAATCTGAAATTATTTGCTGAAATTAATAGAAGGATTCTGGATTCATCTTAAAACAACTTGTGTCCTTTTGAGTACTTCTATGTTATTATACTTTCACCTTGTTTAAATATGCATATATTTGAAATTAATGGGAATTCTGGGTATCATAGCATTGAATTTCAATTTATCTGAAAGCCCATACAAAGTTATTATTAATTACAAAGATTAGTTAATTAAACTCTTTGTTTTAATTAAATCCTATACATCTTTAAATTGGCACTTCCCCTTAAGTTTTAAATTTATTTTGTTGGTTGTAAAATAATTTTACATGCATCATCTGCATATGACTAAGTTAAACAATATGTTTGAAGATTTAATCAATGATATATTTTCTTAAAGTTCAGCGTTACACATCTCTTCAAAAGCTAAATTTTATTAGAGGTGAAGAGTTATCCCTTCTAATACATCATAAGTAATTAAGAAATTGCACTTATTTAAACAGTTTAGAGCATTGGACATCCAAAAACTCAAAACAAACAAAAAATTTTAGATGCTCTAACATAATTCCTTAACCTAGAATTATGTACAAAGGTACAATAGGTAGGAGCCCGTGGTACTAGATTTTGAAATCTACAAGCACAAACATAGATTATGCATGCTTAATCTAGTTTGTAGATGCACTTATGAAATTAAGACTATGGGATAAAACTATTACAAATGACTATACACCATTCTGAATCTGTGTTCATAACTTAATTTAGGTAAAACTTAAATATCTTCAATCCATAACTACAACATATCCTCAAGCCATATGCAGTCAACGTTCCAAAATAAATCTACAACAACTTTAGCATCAAATCATACCAAACCATTAGGTTGACCTCAATGCCAACATGCCAATAGTGCTAGTAATCTCCCCCTTTGGCATTGATAGCAACCTCATGCAAACACCAAGCCATATGATATTCTCTCTCTCTCCCTTTGACATAAATGGAAAAAGGCACAAAACTCTTTGTTTAATATGATGATCAAGGATGTCATGAAGCACTGGGTTGTTGCAATGAACTACAATATCCTTGTAAATGAACGCAATAACCCATATGAACAACATGCCAGCAAAAATATATTTTCACATTCTCTAACTAGAAACACCTCACCAATGTATTCACTCACACTTAGACATACATGGGAAAACAATAAAATACATGGAATCTACAATAATAACATGATAATACAAGGCTTATACATAAAACCCTATCTTCATACCAACTCTGAACATCTCAAAATTTTGCTCAACAATACATCTCCTAATCAATAATAGAACTATATCATCAGTGGGAGGCTCAACAACATACAACCATAGTCCTTCTCAAGGATTCATATCTATGCAACAAAACCCATATATTTAGACAAGTTAGAAAGAAACAAACTATGTACCCCAATATCAACAGTAACAACACCTGATGCAATAGCCGCAACTCATTAACAACTAGTCATCCTATCACAAAATCTTCTCCATTAGCAACAATAATACTAAAACCCTAATTTGATCTTCAACAATAAGAAACTTTGATTAATGGCCTAGGGATGAATTACATAAGAAACATATTGAATATCACCTAATACATGAGGAACTAGTAAATCAACATTATAATGCAGTACATATATTTCTACAACAATAGAGAACCTTGATTTATAGAATAACAATAATAAAGGATTTTCGATGCAAACCCTAGCTTCACAAACTCCAATACACATGCTCTCTTGTCTCAACCATATGAAGCATCTTCATAGACATTCATTAATTTATTTATCCGCATGCACTCATCCTCATGGAGCACTAATAACCCATGTGATAAACCAATGTCAAACATAACATAAGAAACATGATCAGCTCGTCCAACAAGATTGTAATTCCAACATTATGTTGGTACTCCAGAAGCATTTAAAATACTCCCCCTGAACATGTTATGTTTGTTCATTATTTCAAGAACACAATCTTGAACTATTAAAAACTCTGTCCTTGAGGAATTCATGCTCATTCTCATATCATTATTCTCAAATCTTCTTTTAAAGCCCTAATAACAATAATCTCAGCAAATTAAACATTAGTAGAAATAGCATGAAATTATTTGTAGCATATAACTAACATTAGAAGGATAGTCCTATGCAAATAAAACATGCAACAATCTTCAATATCCAAGACACCAAACTGAATAAAACCTTGGTAATGGAACATCTTGTCACAATATGGTCACAAACCCTAATTGTATATATCAACCAACAACAGAAACCGAGAATGAACTTACAACACAACTTGTTTTTATATATAACAATGACTACATCTGTCAAATAGGAAAGAGAAAACCCAACTCACACCAAATTAGATCCTTAAACATGAATAAAGGATCATATTCTTGGCTACCATGTCTTCGCGAAATATTATCAGGGTTTCAACACTATATGACTATTTCTTTAATATTTTGCATGAATGAGAAGCTATGTAACAAAAAGAAACTACTCCAATTCTATCAACAATCATATATGGTTGATCTAATAGTTATCAAACTGAAACAAAGATAGACCAAAATTAAAAATCAATGCTTGTGCACCTTGCTTTGAGTTCATGCACCTTTTTCCTATGATGTAGATTTGACCAAACAAAATGATTCTATTATGGATTCACCTTCAATCATCCTCCATGAAATCTCATGATGCTTCCATATGCTCCCCTTAGGGCCATTCCAACTTTAATTTTTCACTGAAGTCCCGTATCGATCCTTCTTCTTCTAGACTTTTATGGGTTGATCTTTGGCATGCACATCTCATTATGGATTATTATTTGGTCAAATTTGAATGATGTTCAATTTTTAAATGGAGGCCTTAAAGGAATTGGGAAACTTACAATATTTAGCAATATGCCTAATATTTTCACACACATAACATCTTCTATTACAAAGGAATAAGGAAAAGAACTCACATATTTCCGAATTTAGGACTTTTTGATCCATATTTTATAATTGAGAAAAAACTTTTGGCAATAATCATATAAGAGAAGTTTTTCTGACGCATTTCGAACCATCCAGTGTGGTTCATCATCAGGACAAGATGGAGAATCATATCATGGCACCATATTAAATAGAGAGAGAAATGTAGAGAACTTTATTATTCCTATCATGGCAACTAATATCTTATGTTTTTATTACACCTCACATTCCTACTCCTGATCCATAAATTACCGTGGATATTCCACTATACAGTTCGTCACAACAGATCTGATAATATTATATTAAAAATATGAGATTCTACACTATCACAGTTTTATTTACTTTCTAGATCTGTAGATCTTACTCTAATTAGTGCATGCATGTTAAAGTAAAATATGTAGAAAATAAGAGAATGAAAAAATAAACTCACACACATATAAGACACAAGATATGCTCTTTGGGAAACCCTTTCAGGAGAAAACCCAACTAGAACGTGAGGCCGCTTCACTCTCTTTCTCTTTCTAGAAATACGGCTACAGATACAAAGAAGTAATGTCTGTGGCCCGTGGGATGCTATAGTGCACAAATCCTATGTGTTTATTCTACCTCCTATCTCTCCTAGCTATCTTTTCTCAACTATGGAACAAAATTCTGTCGAAAGAATGGAATGCATCTTCCTCCTAGTGGTCTGGTTATAACACAACCCGATAGCCTACTAGTGGTTAAGTTTGACTACATCAACTCTTAACTAGAGTTACAAAATATACTATTCTAGAGTATTCTACATCAAAAACATGTGGCTAGCCATTTTTCCATGAAAAATGGGGGTTGACGCAACATCCTCCTGATATAGGTGTGAAAATAGGAAGGACAACTTCTGAGTGGCATAACTTTTTCATATGGACTCTGATTGACGCGATTATTACGTTGTTGGAAAGTTATTTGTGTGTAGAACAATGTGAAAAGGTGTGGTGCTTAAGAGGAAAATTTTTACCCCCCAAAAAATGTCGTTTGATGCCTCAAAACACTGCCGAAAAGTTTCAGACCCCCTTTCGCCAAACTCGGTCCCTCTAGTAAAAACGGTCCCATGAGCTGATTCCTCCTGTGTTTCTACTCCAAACACATTGGATGGATGAGAAACAATTTAATGATCCAATTCGGATCACACCTACCCATTTTGGGAGGCTTTTGGTCCCCAAAAGCTTTTACTGAATGAGGTGAGGAAATTTTTCCTCCGCCTTCTCTCTAGTGTACCATTTAGCTTTTCCTGGAAGCTGTCCCTTCAACCCAATCTACCAAAGGTGTTGTTTCCCTCGTCTTGTAGTTCTAGACGTCTTCTACAAAATTGTATCTTATCAAATTTGCCTGAGCATCTGGTGCCAAATCCTCACTATAAGGTAGGACCTATTCCTCTTCATGATCTAGCATGGAAGGCTCATAGAGTTTCAAATTCTCTACATTTACAACTGAGAAAATGCACATATATGGTGGTAAACTGAGTCGATAGGCGTTATCACCCACCTTTTCTAGTATCTCAAATGGTCCATATCTTAGAGCCTTGATTTTCTTACCTGGCCCATGCAGCCTCTCCTTATTCAATTGTAGGCATACTTTGTCTCCCACCTTGAATGATTTCTCTATTATGTGTTGATCATGTCTAGCCTTATACTTCTCCTACGACTTCTGCAATGTTTCTTGTACCTATATATGGATTTGCCTATTCTTCTCTATAATTTTTTCAACCCTAAAAGCATTGCATGTAAGGTCTTCCTTCACTCCTCCTTGTTGTCCATATGCAATATGAAAAGGTGAAGGTGGAAAATATCCAAAACAAGTTTCAAATGGGGACTTTTGTGTAGAAGTGTGGATCGCTCTATTATAAGAATGTTGTATATATACTAGATTTTCATCCCAGGTCTTCGGATGCTTTTGGTTGTATCCCCTCAGAAGTTGCACCAAAGTCTTGTTGACTAATTTTTGCTGCCCATCTATCTATGGATGGAATGATGTAGATCTCTTCAACTTCGTGTCCATCTTCTCCCATAATGTAGTCCAGAATTCACTGAGAAATCTTGTATCCCTGTTTGAAATGATGCTCCATTGTATCCCAAAGTGTACGCAGACATGTCTAAAGGACAATTTTGTTGCTTATTATCAAATGATGGTCTTTTTACAGGGCAAAGGAACACATATATTGCTGAACCTGTCAGCTACCACGAATAGGTAGTCATGTCCCTTCCTAGTTGTCGGTAAGCCTCCCACAAAGTCCATGCAAATTATTTCCCAAGGACGAGTAGGTACAAGTAAGGGATGATACATGCCCTGTTTCGTATTGCTAGGCTTGTTGGTACAACAATGCATGCATCCTCTTATGAACCTAGCTACATGCTCTTGCATCTTGGGTCAATACACATACCTCTGCTACTTAGCCATGGTCTTCCCTACACCAAAGTGCCCTAAAACCTTGGAGGTGTGATCCTCTCTATTCAACTACAAATGCTCACCTTTAGGAACACATAGCTTATCCAACTTGTAGAGCAACCCATCTTAGAGATGGTAGTTAACACTGTTGTCACCATTGTGCACATGACTCTAACTAATTTTCAACTATTGATACACCTCCTTGAAGTCTTCGTCTTCTAAATATGACTCTCTATATGCATCATCGGTGAATGGCTCCATGTGCATAAGAGTCCCCAAAGCTATAATATTTGATGTGGGTGGCCTTGAAAGCATATCGGCCGACTCGTTTGTGTTTCCCTTCTTATACTTGATCACCAAATGAAACTATTGTTAAAACCCCATGCACTTGTAATTCCTACTCTGTTGTAGCTTATTCTGGGCCTGCAAGTACTGTAACGGTTGGTGATCTGTATGGATTATTGTCTCCTTTCCCATCTAATAGTGCTTCCACTTTTTCACGTCTTACACCATGGAATAGAGTTCCTTATCGTATGTAGGGTAGTTACGAACTACCCCATGAAATACTTCATAATGGTAACAGACATGCCTTCCTCCCTACATCAAGACAACTCCCATAGCATACCCACTCGCATTTGTCTCCACTTCAAAGGGCCACTGCAATTTTGGTAATGCTAGAATTGGTGCTTCACTTATATTCTTCTTTATTTCGTCGAAAGCCTTGTGCGAACCTTTTCCCCACTGGAAACTCTTGCCACTTTATTTTATGACGTGGAGCGGTGCTACTACCACTAAAAATGAGGCTATGAATTTCCTCAAGTACTATGGTGCTCCAATGAAACTCCTAACCTCAGTAACATTAGTAGGCACTAGCCATTTCATGATGGCCTCCATATTGGAGGGATATATCTTCAATTCTACTCCACCAATCACATATCCAAAATACACCAAGGCTGCTGTGCAAACTCACACTTCTTGAGATTTGCTAGCGATTGGTGCTTCTTCAATGTTTCTAGCACATGCGTCAAATGTGAAATATGCTCCTCCTAGGTAGCACTATATACTAGTATATCATCGAAATAGACAATAAAAAATGAATATATAAAAGGGCACAATACATCATTCATTAGTCTCATAAATGTAGCTGGTGCATTACATAGGCCAAATGGCATACCTAACGACTCATACAAACCTTGCCTGGTTTTGAAGGTGGCCTTCCATGTATCTTCTTCTTTGACTCGAACCTGGTGATATCCAAACTTCAAGTCCAGCTTGGTGAAATACTTTTCTTTTTGTAATGGACCTAGCAGATCATCTATCCTGGGCAAGGGGTATCTTTTCTTTAGCATGATTTTATTCAAATTCTTGTAATATATACACATCCTTCAACTCCCATCCTTCTTCGACACAATGATGATGGGTGACCCGCAGGGTGATGTACTCAGTTGAATCACACCCTATTTTAGTAGCTGCTGCAACTATTTCTTCACCTCACTTTCTTATATAACAGACTGCCTATACAACCCAATATTTGGCAATGGGGAGTCTTGCAATAGCTGGATCTCGTGCTCCACTTCTCTCTCAGGGGGTAGTCATTTAGGATCTTAGGCTCTTGGGACACATCCTTGTATGCCTATAACAACTCCTATAATTGTTGTTTTTGTTTATTAGTACACCCTCTAGGGATGCCTCTCCTCTTATTAACTCCATTATAGATTGACCTTCTCTTAAAAACAATAAAACATACTTGTTCGAATTGATCTATTTCTTGGCTTGGTTGGCACTTACCAATGAAAGTTTTGACTTTCCTTTATGCACGTTGATGATGAATGATTTTCCATCCTTAATGAGCCGATACTGGTTAACTTTCCTCATGAATATTGCATCACATATGTAAATGTATGGGCTCCCAAATACGACTGCACATGCATAAAGGGGAACCACATCTAGATCTACTTCATCAATAAAATCAACAAAGATATCAAGTCTAATTTTACATTGTTTTGTTACCTTTAGCCCTACATCCTTATGTACCCATCCTAGTGGATATGGGTTTGGATGATCATAGACTTCTAGCCCCAACTCCTTGACCAAATCTGCTGCAATGAGATTCGCCTATGATCTTGAATTACACGATATGGTTGATACCCATAAAGTGCCATAAATGGGGTCATTTTTGTTGCTGTATGGAAGGAAGTGTTATACCACCATTCAGCCAGAGGCAACCATTTGACCCATTGTGTTTGTTTATCAGATACAAAGCAACGAAGATATCCTTCCAAACATTTTTTTACTATCTCAGTTTGCCCATCAGATTGAGGATGATAAGATGAGCTATGAGCTAACTGAGTACCAAGACAAGAAAATAATTATGTTCAAAAATTTCCAGTGAAAATGGTATCTCTGTCACTTACAATAATATTTGGGTTTCCATGTAGCTTTTGAATTGTTTCCATAAATGCAGTAGAAACTGTACTGGCTTTAAATGGATGTGATAATGCACAAAAGTGTGCATACTTGGTAAGTCTGTCAACTACCACCATGATGACACTCTTTCCCTTAGACTTGGGTAAACCTGTGATAAAATCCATTGAAACCTCCTCCCAACGTTGGCCTGGAATGGATAAAGGTTGTAATAGAGCCGGTGTCTTAATCGTTTCAACTTTATTTTGTTGGCAAACCAAACATTCTGCCACAAACTTTTGAATATATGATTTAAGGCCATCCCAAAAAAATTCCTTCTTAACCCTGTGGTAAGTTTTTAGAAATCCTGAGTGCCCTCCTAAGGGAGAAGTGTGCAATTCCATAAGAATATTTTGTTTTAGCTGGGAATTCTTACAGAGGTATAAGCGATCTCTGTACCATAACGAATCATTTTGCCAGCTAAATGTATCAGACGTACTGGAATCTTGTTGTAGATTTCGAATAAGTGCCCACACTTCTTCATCATTCTTCCATTCCTCCCTTGTTTCGTTTATCCAATCTGGTTGGATAATAGAAATGGCGCACAACAATGCTTCCACATCCTCATCCTTTCTTGAGAGTGCATATGCCACCACATTTTGCTTCTCTTTTTTGTAGATGATTTCAAAGTCATAACCCAACATCTTTGTGACCCAATTTTGTTGCTCTTCAGAGGATAATCTTTGTTATAAAAAGTATTTAAGGCTATCATGATCCGTTTTTACCTTGAAGTGTCTTCCCATTAGGTAGGGTCGCCATTTCTTAAGTGCATGGAGTATTGCCAACATTTCCTTCTCATAAATAGCTTTGCTTAAAAACTTTCCCTTGATTGGACGACTTTCAAAAGAAATGGGTCTTTCATCTTGCATTAGAACAACACCAATTCCATTTCCTGAAGCATCACATTCCACAATAAAGGTTTTGTGAAGTCTGGTGTAGCTAAGACCGGTGCTTGGCACATTGCCTCTTTAAGATGTTCAAAGGCCTTTGTTGCTTCTGGAGTCCATGAAAATGCATCTTTCTTCAATAATGTTGTTAGCAGTGCTGCTATTCTCCCATAATTATTAACAAACTTGCGATAATACCATGTCAACCCAAGAAATCCTCGTAGATGCTTTATGGATGTGGGGATTTTTCATTCCTTAATGGCTTTAATTTTGCTAGGGTCTACCTTAACGCCTTCATGAGATACAATATGACCCAAATATTCCAAATCCTGGACTCCAAAGAAACATTTGGACCTTTTTGCATATAATTGTTTCTCCTCCAATAGTTGTAGCACCCTGTCAACATGTTCAACATGATCCTTCCAAGACTTGCTGTAGATTAGTATATCATCAAAAAATACTAACACAAATTTTCTAAGGAATGGTTTGAAAATTGAATTCATCAAACCTTGAAATGTTGAAGGTGCATTGGTAAGGCCAAAAGGCATGACCAAAAATTCATAATGACCCACATGAGTTCTAAATGTTGTTTTCAAAATGCCTTCAATCTTCATTCTGATTTGATGATATCCTGAACGAAGATCCAACTTGGTGAAGTAAATTGATCCATACAACTCATCCAGTAATTCATCAATGATAGGAATGGGGAACTTATCTTTAATAGTGAGCTTGTTAAGCTCCCTATAATCTGGACACATGCGCCATGATCCATCCTTCTTGTGCACCAATACCACTGGAGTAGAGAAAGAACTTTGACTCGGTTGAATTATACCAGCCTCTAGCATTTCTACAACCATACGTTCAGTTTCACTCTTTTGGACATAGGGAGATCTGTACGGCCTGATGTTTGGAGGAACACTTCCTGGAATCAGATGAATAGCATGATCATGATTACGCATAGGTGGGAGACCTTTGGGAGTCTCAAATACCTTGGAATGATTGTCCAGGACTTTTTGGAGATCTAGAGAAATGGATGATTCCAATGTGGAAACATCTAGAGAACATAATTGTGCAATTACACCTCTTTGCTCCTTTTTTAGAAGCTTTTTCATACCATTAGAGTTGATTATCTTTCCTGGTTTCCCTGCAATACCCCTTATTTCAACTTCCTTTCCTTCCGTAGAAAATTTGATGAAAAGTTCTTGAAAATTAAAAGCTATTGTACCCAAGGATTGTAGCCATTGGACTCCTAGTACAACATCAACACCTCCCATTGGAATGGAAAGCATTGGGCTAGTCAATACATATTCTCGCATGGATAGCTTGATATTATTGCACTTTCCATAGCAATTTATTGTTCCTCAATTTGCAATCATCACTTACACTCTGGTGCTGGATATAGGAAGCAATTCAATTCTTTTGCTACCCTACAATGAATAAAATTGTGGGTGCTTCCTGAATCAATCAACACTATTACCTTTTTCTTCTTGAATTGTCCTTCTATCTTGATGGTTTGAGGAGTGGTAATTCCCGCCAATGCATTACAAGATATGGTCGGATTTATTTGTTCTTCATCTAGGCCTTGTTCTTGGATTATATCCTCTTCTTTTGACCTTTCTTGCTCCTTTTCTTCTTCCTCTTCACAATCTATGTAGAATAATTTCTTCTCAGCACACTTATGACCTTTAGTGTATTTGCTATCACAACTGTAACAAAGCCCTTTTGCTCTTTTTTCTTCCAATTGTTGTGGTGTCAACCTTATAGGTTGTGGAAGACTAGGGGCAACAACGCTTCCATCTTTATAGTTGTGAGTGGTATGCTTCCTGGTTGCCATAATTTTTCTTTCCATTTTCTTGCTAACCTGAATGCCTTCTCTAATGAATCAGGTTCCCAAAGGTGAACATCATGTTGGATATTATCCTTTAAAGACCATATGAAAAAATCAATCCTATGATCCTCTGGAATATCTTTTACCCTTATGTTCAATTTTTGGAACTCCTCAATGTGCTCCATTATTGAAACCTTTTGTTTGAGACTTATCAATTGGCTAAAAAAAGTGTTTCTTTTTGTATCCTCATAATGTGCTATCAATTCTTCCATAAAAATTGCCCAAGTGATAAATTGTTTACGAGAGCAAAACCATTGATACCATACAAACTTATTTGGTTCCAAATATAAAGTTGCCATACGTACCTTTTGTGTGTTTTGCACATTATTGAGATCGAAGAAATGCTCCATCTGTAATATCCATGTGGCAGGATCCTTGCCATCAAACTTCTTCATATCGATTTTTGGAATATGGTGAGTCTTCGATCCAACATTAGAGTCTATGATATCATGATTAACATTTCTTTTGTTCGCATCATGAGTTTCCTTTACTACCTTTTCACCATTAGTGAGTATTTCTTGTAGAAAATTTGTCAAATTTGTCTTCATATCTGTCATGCCTATCTTCAAGTTTGTGTTCAAATCTATCTTTAATTTTTCCATGTCTGTCTTCAAATCTATCTTCCAATAATCCATCTTAGCTTCCACGCACTTTATCTTATATTCCATGCCATTTATTTTAGCTTCTGTTAGCTTTTGTGAGCGTGACATTTGTTGCACTTGTTCTTGTAATTTTGATATATCATGTAGCATTTCTTCCTCTTCTTCATGAGTCATGCTAGAGCTTTCAGGTTCCTTACAAGGTGTTTGCATTTTCTTTCCTCGGGACATCAGTTACCGATAATAATTCCTTCAAAATAATTTTCAAACCGATCTTAAGCAAAAATTTAAGAAAATCTACACATCTTTTTTCACTTTGTAGGAGCTCGATATTGACTCTGATGTATCTCTGTACATTCAACCATCTAGTTCTAAATTTGGGGCCTGAGGTAGCCCTCTGTGTCCTCTTTCCAATGCCACAAGTCTGACCCAAATTGGATTCTCCACGGAAGAGTTATGCGAAATCTCCCACAGTGAATTGATTATAGACTAGTTCAGTAGAGCGAACTTGTATGACGTGGCACGATTCACAGTTTTGACCTTTGGATCTGAAAAATGCATACAAGAAACTAGATTTTGTCCTCTTTCTGTACCTTCTTACAAAATTTCAATCCAATCCCCAGAGAGAAAGTTATGATGATTTTCCCCAGGTCACGTGTTTGGAATGTAATTCAGGAGTCTGTAAAAAGACCGACTTCCTCAGATCATATCTCTGCAAATATAGCGCAAAAAGCTCTGAAATTCGGACCCCATGTTCAACGCGATTTCTTCTCAAATGGTTTTTTTTTGCAACTTCTGAAACATCGCAGAAAAAAAGTTATAGTGAAAATTCCACGATGACCTGTTTGGAGCAGCGAAACCCTAGAATCCAAAGGTCTGATACCAAATGTTATGAAACCAGCTCAAGAAAAGATAGAAAAGATAGATCAAAGCCTTAGAATTCAGTCTCTTCAAGGGGGCAGCCTCCTTTACATTACATAAATGAACAATTCTTGGATGATTCAAATGACAAAACCTCCTTTCTATATATATTAGTCTAAGGAGTCACAATATAATCCAGCTGACCTAACAATAATAATATAAAGCCACAAAAATAACAATAGAGGGATTCTATGGGGCACAGTAATAACAATATGGGGGGAATAGGGGCACAACAATATTAATAAGGGGTATAACTACAATATTAATGGGGTAATCACTAGTATTATAGGGACCCAACACAAATAGAGCATCAGTATTCGTCTTCTTGACATGTATCTCTACATGGAAGAGTTTGGTCATTTCCTTCTCTTCCTGTTGCTAAAGGCTAATCAGATTCACCTCCTTTTGCATTTAAGTGCAGATGATATTCTCATCCACATCCAAGCTTCTTTCAAATTGGTTGCTTGAATCAGTGGCCATGAGATTCTTCTTCTTATTATCTTTCTTCTTATTCTTCGGGTTTATCTTTGGATACAACTTCCAATACTTCTCCTCTATGTGGCCATCAATGTTGCAGTGGTTGTAGTGGTTGCTAGGATCTTTTCACTGGTGTTTTGTGGCTGACATCTTTTTACCTTTTCCCCCTTTTTACTTCTTCTTCCCATCCTTGAAAGCATCTTGTTGCTCATTTTTCCTCGATCCACTTGATTGTGCTCTTTTCAAGCCTATGTTCAACTGGTATTGTGCCTGTGCACAAACCTCATCCACCATTTTTGGCTTGAAAAACATCACTTTCTCACACATATGGTGGTGCAGACCCCCCAAATATATGAGGACTACATATGGGTTCTTTGGAGAGATACCCAACATTATAACCATCTTTTTTAATTCTGTACTGTACTCCTACACGCTTTGGCCCAAATTTTTCTTGAAGTAATGTCACATGATCCCCTAATCTTCCACATACCCAATGGAATAAAAATGTGAATTAATGAGGGTTTTGAAATCCTCCCACTTAGTCACTTGAGGTTCTCCCTCCAACCTTAGGGCTTCTGTGTGGCTGTCCCACCAAGTCAGTGCATGACCCTCCAATTCTAGACGCATGAATGAGATCCTCTGGCCTTGCTTGATCTGATGGACACTAAAATAAACTTTTAGTTGTTGTAACCAATGGTTAAGGTTCAGAGCATCGATATCACCATGGTATGGCTTGATATTGACCTTTTCTTATACTTTAAACAGATACTAGTTCACAGCACTTGAACTGGGTTGATCTTTTCTGGATTATTTCTTCGACTGGTTATCTATGTCTTCCTGATCTCCTGATCCCCCTTATAATTTTTCCTTTGCATTCAAACCCCATTCTTCTCCAAATATCCCTAGTGTATTTCTTAGGGCCTAAATGAGGAGGTTTACATTGAGGTTTATATCTGCGACTTGTTCTTCGAGGTGCGAAAACCTCACTTCTGCTGGATCATGAGGTTCGTTTACAGATTTGTCGCAATGGTTAAGGTTTTATGATTTTCAGCCTCATTGATGTAGATCCTTGTAATATCTAAAAAACACCCAAAGAAACATAGCTCTACTACCAAATTATCCATAAACTTCCATGGATATTCCGCTGGACAGTTCATCACAACAGATCTGATAATATTATATTAAAAATTTGAGATTCTACACTATTATAATTTTATTTACTTTCTAGATCTATAGATCTTGTTATAATTAGTGCATACATGTAAAATTAAATTATGTATAAAATAAGAGAATGACAAAATAATCTCACACACATATAAGGCACAATATATGCTCTCTGCAAAACCCTTTCGGGAGAAAACCTAGCTAGAGATGAGGTTGCTTCATTTCTTTCTCTGTGTGGAAATATGGTTGCAGATACAAAGAAGTAATATATGTGGCTTGTGGCTACTAAAGTGCACAAATTCTCTCTATGTGCTCTACCTCCTATCTCTCTTGGCTATCTTTGGTCAACTATGGAACAAAATTCTCTGGAAAGAATGGAATGCCTCTTCCTCCTAGTGGCTCGGTTATAACACAACATGATAGCCTATTAGTGGTTAAGTTTGACTACATCAACTCTTACTAGAGTTACAAAATAGAATCTTCTATAGTATTCTACATCAAAAACATGTGGCTAGCCCCTTTTCCATGAATAATGGTGGCTGACGTGGCGTCTGCCTGAACTATAGGTGTAAAAATATGAAGGTCAACTTCTAAGTGGCATAACTTTTGGATACAAACTCCCATTGACGTGATTCTTATGCCGTTGGAAATATTTATGTATGTAGAACAACGTGAAAAGGTGTGGCGCTTAAGAGACAAATTTTTACCCCCCAAAAAATGTCATTTCATGCCTCAAAACATTCCCAGAAGGTTTCAGACCTCGTTTTGCCAAACTGGGTCTCGCAAGTAAAAATAGCCTTGTGAGCTAATTCATCCACTTTTTCCACTCAAAATGCAACAAGATGGATGAAAAGAAATATAATGGTCCAATTTAGATCAACATATCTTTTCATTAAGACTGCAATCAACATCTTTATGGCCAAATACATTGCATGAGTAACAAAATCCATAAAAGTAATCATTATACGTTCTGGGGAATTTTATTTCTTGGTTTTGAGCATAAGGAGTCCTTTCTTACTGCTCATGTTGTTTGTGGGTTTTGATCACTCTACTTCTACAATCAGTTGCAATTTCTCTATATTTATGACAATCAAAGCTCTCAACATTATTCATCAAGGGAAGAAAGGAATTTTTATTTTTTCTTTAAGGAATTGGATATTTTCTATATTCCTTCCTTGGAGTAAAATACTTTCATGATGAAGATACTTTTCTTAGATCATCCCTTTTCTACTGAAGTTTCCCCTTGTTCTTGCTTGCTTCCTTACTAATCATCTTGCTACCATATTTTGCTATATATTTTTTGTGTGTTGATTCATTATCTCTTGTAGTTTACTTTGAGCTATATCTTCTCTTTTATAACTATTTTCTTACTAAAATTACCTTAGCTTCCAAGTTTTCACAATGACTGAATTTTTTGTTAAGATGCCTACCCATTGCATCTTCAATTCTTCTTGATTCTTCTACCTGAGTTTTCAGTCTAGCAATTTATTCCTTGAACACCTATTCCTTCTTATCAAATATTTGTAGTAAATTTGTTCGGTTTTTTCTCTCAAATTTAAGCCTTTCAAGTTCAACTTCAAGTTCCATTATTATACTTTTCTTTTCATCTTCAATATTTTCTGAATTTGATTTCTCCACCTAATGTTCAACTTCTTTTTCACATGGAGAATGTAGTTGAACTAAATGATTATTATGCTCTAGCCTGATATTCAACAAGAGCTTCATCATCACCATTTATACCAAAAGATGGACAATTATATGTCTAATGAGCACCACATTCACAATTGAAGCAAAATGAAATACATAATTCACCTTCATGATTTTCTTCAACATCATTGTTTAACAATAAGATGGGTTCTTTAGGTTATGGAGTATTTATCCCTTAATTGGAACCCTTCCTTTTCTAAGAAAATTTCTTCTTAATCTTCCCTTTATTTTCCATCGGTCCTCGATCTACCCCTCAGTGGTCAAGCTTCACTTGAGGGAATTTGGCTATGATACCAATTATTGGTAACCAGATCACTACTAAGAGGTGGCATAATCAATAGTGAAGGTTTTTTTACAATTTTAATTTTTTTTCCATTTCATTAACAAATCAGTACAAAACATATAATCAACAAAGACGAACATGTAAGAAATAATAAATAACAACATAAGAATCAATACATATAGACACAAGTGTTTCTGGTGGAAACCCTAAAAGGGAGAAAAACTACCCTACTACTTTTCTTGTTTCTTCTTTGATTAATGTTAAATATCATTACATTGAATTGTTGTCCCCTACCAGATAGGAAGCCCCAGCTCCTTTTGCACCAATTTTTTGGCCACTAATAGCTAAGAAGCCTCAACTCTCTAAGAAATACACCACTTTCCGGAGGCCCTAACCTCCAAAATCACTATGGGGCACCCTTTCATACATTTTTAGATTGAGCCCAATTTGCAATATAACTCAAGGATACACAAACCTATCTATTAATAAAATATCACCTCATCAAATTAAATGAAATACAAAATCTATCACATAACCATCTTGCTTTTCAAGTCCTAGTACCAACATAGAAAGCACTCACATACTCTGACATCAACAACCAATAACAAGACTTATCAATAACATAACCTTCTTTATTTACTATGCATACCCAATAATACTATGCAAATAACCTATGGTCTCATCACCTCACATAAACTCAACATTAAGGATTGATACCAACAATAATATAACAATAGAATAATCAAACTTCACTCCAACACATCATTAAACTTAAGCAAGACCCTAACAATAACATGCAACACTATCATATACATAGTTCACTAGCAACAATACATTAATCAACATAAGTTCATAACAAGAGTAGTACCTTTTGTCTATACCCAACAATATAAATCAGTAAATATATCATAATCCTCCGATTTCAATATATACTTTGAGTCATAACATTTAGCAATAGCTTTAATACACAATGTCATTTTAACACTTTGTCTCATACATCAAAATGAGAAACCACATAATCAATGCTCAACTCATAGCTCCATTGTCACACACTAATCATTGGCTTCTGTAGGGCCTTCAAGAAAACATCACTTTATAGTATTAGGTTTCATTTCACATATTCAACACTGTCCATAAAAAATAGATCACATTACCACATGGACTTAAGGATCAGCCACATAATTCCTAGACATTCGCAAAAAAACTTAGCCTCAAAATTGGGTTGTAATTTTTGGACCCATCACACCAAAAATCGATCTAATGCTTGAAATACACATATTGAACTTACTCTTGCTTCAAATGTGTTGATGGTCTTGGATACTTCCAACATACAGAGGGTCTCCCTAATGTGAAGTCCCAATTAGACCTCACGCCATTTGGAGTCAGAGCCCCATTTGGAGTATCAGCCTAACTGCCATAACTATAATGTTTTCCTTGGTTTCAAAGATACCATAAGAGATTATAGACATAAAAATTGAACAAGAAAGTAAGTTCACATTGTGAAACACCAATTGCAATGTTTAAAAGGAAACCTTCACAAGTGGGAGATGAAAGTGAGTTCCTAGAAGGATTTAATAGTACTAGCCTAATAGAGACAGACAAGGGCATAGAAATATTCGTTAACAAAATAATTCAAATAATGATTATCAAGGAGAATACAACACACATTCAACAAGATAGGTACTAAATCCACTGAAATAGTTCAATTTTTTTAGTACATATGAACACAACATATATCGTAAACATCCCAAGAATGGTCTTAAAACATTTGCGATACATGCATGAAAATGTGATGGCTCATTTAATTCAATTAAGTGAAATATCCAAGTACATAGTTATAATAATGAGACACTAATTCTGGTAGTGCAACATTAAGTCACTTCTTGCTTCTCCAAAGAAATTTTTTTCTCTTCTATGCCATGTAGAGAAGAAAAAACTAGCTCTCCAAAGCTTAAGCCTCAAAAATCCCTTTACTTGAGTTATGAGGTTGCTTTTATAACTAGAGGAATGACCTTTAATATCCCCTTGAATCTTGGCTTACCCTTATGACTCTTTGACTTCCTAATATGTCCTTTGGACTTCAATATGTGACTTTTGAACATATACTACTACGTGACTCTTCATGTTCCACATATGACTCTCAGAGTTACGCATTCCACATGATAATGTTGAATAACACATGGACACACATTTAATATTGTGTTGACACTTGTACAAGTTACATCTTGACAGCGATGACATGGACTTCATGAGGAGGTCGAAATGAAAAGTTGTCTTCCTTGTTGTTGTGCCTTTGACATCTTTATGATAAATCATATTTGTAGTTCATATTTTTGAAATATATACTTTGTTTCTCAAATTTACCCTCCAAAGGGTCATGGATTAGTATCTTCTGGTCATAATCCAATGTCTTCATTCTATCTTGGATCAGGATCTTCTTCATGTCTTCGGGATGGTTCTTATGTTTTCCTCTTCTCTACAAGTGCTTCTATTCTTCTTCTCATTGACATATTCCTTGAACTTCACCTTGTCATATTGAAAAGGAACACCTTCCAATGAACATCACCCATGAAAAAGAAGAATCAGTCTTGAAATAATCTATTCTACCTCTCCTTTTCTCAAAGGAGAAGTTGCTTATGATAGACCTGTGAGAGGGTTGAAAGGAAGAGGCATGATTAGGAGGGCACAACCAAAATAATCAATGGCTTAGGAAGGATCCTTTATTCATTTTTACTGCGCTAAAGGTGGTGAAAGGTCAAGGCTCACAAGAGGCTTTCTAGGTGCGCATGTGCGCTCAAGAAGGTGAGAGAGAGAAATCAAGGGTGCAAGGCGCAAGTCCTAAGAATGGAGGGAAGTCATTCATGGGTTCGAGGTGCACTTTTTTTCTCAAAGGGACTAAGGAAGGAACAAGGATGCACTCCAAAGGAACAAGGGATTGGGCTTCAAGCCTTCCTAGTGTGCTTGTGCACCTAAGAGGAAATAGGATGTCGTATTTCATCGAATAGAAAGAGTGCACTCAAGTGAAGGCTTTAGGCTTCATGACTTCACCATGTGCCCTAAGGAAAGAAGGAAGGGTAAAGGCTTTGTGATTCAAGGGTGCATCATGCACCATAAGGGAAGGGTGAAGGCTTCATTCTTCAAGAGTGCACTATGCACCCTAAGGCTTCATGCTCATGAGTCTTCAATGTGCCTTAACGATTCATGCTTTGTGACTGTGCCTTGTACTTTTAAAGAGATAGGGGATCCTTGTTTTTCCAAATTTCACCTTGTTGATCTGAAGTGTAATTCATTGCTTTTAAGTTCACTTCATTGTTCTGAAGTATGCTTTGTTGTTTCGAAGGGTGCTAAAATGGTCCTTGTTGTTCTAGAGTGCGCGTTTGAAGGGATACACTTCTGCTAAGTGTATGTTTCCTCAACAATGGCTGATTTTTCACTAAAGATGTGCTTCTGCACCCAGTTGGGCTCACTAGAAGAGGAAATTGTGTTGTTGGCTAAGTAAAGAAAAAATGATCAATTCACTTTTCCCTGGGAGAGGCTTCATGCATTGTGAGAGAGAGGAGACATTGTATTGAAAAATTTTCTTTGCAGAGGGCCACTAGACGTACTTTATGTGCTATACAAAGTAGCGTTTCTCAAAACTCAATTCAATGAGTCTGTACAAGAAAGAAGGCTTAGGTGAAAATAATTTGAAATTTTTGAATGTGCAACCATAGGAGATGACCTTAGGAAAGGCTCAGTGCACAAGTATACGAGGTAGATATATGATCAATGTGGCTAATGAATAGGGAGTGCTCTTCACCTAGTGAAGGATTGAAATTTTCATACTTGCATTAGGCAGTAGGATGATGAAGAGCTCCAAAATGGCTAAGCGTGGGACAAGTAGAGTGAGAAAGGGAAAATCATCTGAAAAAGACTCAAACATGGATCACACACATTAATTCCATCCATACAATCCAAGAGAATGCATAATACTTATGAAAAGGTATTCACCTAGAAATAACAACAAAGCGACAATTGTGACAGTAGGAAAACATGAAAATGACACTTGGAAAAGCTAAAGAAATTGAAGGTGACACATGGCATAGAAAAGATATCATGAACAATATTGCATAAAGGAAGTGAAGTTATAAATTCATCAGGGATTGGTCATGTGTAATCAAGCGACTTTGACTATTAGAATCCAATAAGAATACTTAAACACTTCGAAAAACATAAATCAAACATGAAGGGATTATGGGACGACATATTGTAAGAACCTCAGTAGGCTCTAAAATTTAAATCTAGGCAAAATTTTGGAGGGTGTTGATTACAACACTAACACTTAGCGACACATTGGTATAACTCCATCTTCTCTACATAGGCTTATTCTATTTTTTCAAAGTCTCATTCTTTCAGGAAGTATTGGTTTGCGATATAGACTACCCAAAATTTTCCACTTATCCTGGTTAAAGGCATAGTCTTGTGTATTCTTAACTTAGTTTAAAACACATCAATATAAGACTAGTCATGCCTCAAATGTTTCGATAGGAGATAAGGACAGTAAGTATACTAATATTTTAAGCACATTCCCTAACACTTCTCTATTTCTAGTGAGCCTGAACAGTACCCCAGTGGAGTCTCCTCAAGTGAAGACAAGCATCGCTTCGCTGATAGTAGACCTGGACAACACCCCCACGTAGTTTCTTTCCTTACCTCTCTATGTAAGAAGCCTTTCTCTTCTTTCACCCTTTATTTTAATTTCTTAAATATGTGCTTGAAGCTTTTATTGAACTTTTGAGGCATGGGTTGAAGAGGGATCCAAACTTATTGAGAGAAGGAGAGGTTATTCCTTGTTGTGGGGATTTAAAAGATACATACTCAATTTAAAGTTTTTTTCCTTGCCCTTCTCTACTTGGTTAAGTTGACAAGTTGAGACACCATTAAATACAAGGCCGAGTTAATAATGAAGTTCCTAATAAAGGTACAAGCTTCATAGTTTGGAAAAAGGCTTTCTATCTAGAAAGAATCATATTTTCCATTAAGATATCATCGAATTTAAAGATACAAACCCAAGATAGAGAAGAGGATATTTCGTTATGACAATTTCCCTTTTCAAGTTTTGCCACGTCATCTTTTGAGACAAAAGTAACATTTTTCATGCAAATTCTTATCAAACATGACACAAAATAAAATACATTGCAAAAGAAATAAGCAAGGAAAAAGTACAATTGACATGTAAAGCAACATGCATAACAGAAAATAGGGAAACAAAACGTATACAAAGACTAGATGGAGAGCAGGACAAAACGTTGATGTGATGCAGGGAAACTAAATGTAGCTACGCCTACTCCTAACCTAACTCGCTAAAAGGTTAGATATAAGTGTAATGATATTTACTATGTAGCCATCGTATTTCCCGACCTACAATCATAAAGATAAGAGCAATTACAACCGATATTTAATAATGTGCAACAGAAAAGATTAAATATAAAAAATATTGCACAAAACATTGAAGGCCCTTTCTAGACATAGAAAGATTTGTGAACCTTAACAAACCTACAACCTTACCTTTTTGACAAGAGTAGAAATGGAACAAACCTAGAAGGTTTCTTTTGAATGCAACTGCATCTATATTGTCTTTCTTAGAAAGCCTCAAAAGCAATTGAAACTTATTTTTAGCAAATGGGCTTGCTAAGTAAGATACCTCTAACTGATTATAAATTGGATCTTGAAATTCAAAAACATCCTCTTGAAAAACCTAAAATCCATGAAAATAGAATTTCTTAATTAATGTTATAGAATCAATGCAAGAATATTGTGAGGGAAAAAAAATCGGATCATATTCAAAAGGCTTGTAAAGATAGTGAGGACCATACATGACCATCAACGAAGGTTGAAGTTCCTCATCTTCTTGATAAGTGTCTAAATATTTTGATGATAAACCATAAGGATTAGTTGATGTAAAACAACAATCATTAGGTACACTACTGGGAAAATTATCAATTGAATGATAGATTAGTTTGAACAACTTTACAAATTATCTGAATGAAATAATCATCTTCCTCATATGTTGAATGTGAAAAACTATCTAGTAGTGACTGCTTACAAACTCGACTGGAATCATAATCATTAAAAAGGAATTCTAATATGGAAAACACACAAGACCAGTCAAGATGTAGTGGATGAAAGAGAGGAACCTGATTCAACAAACAACATAATCATTCACCAACATTCAAGAGGCGATTTGGTGACAAAATGAAAGTAATCAACATCAAAATATTCATAAGAATAATAAGGAGTTGATTTATTTCAAAATCATATTATAGACCAGAATCTTTTGACCAATTATAATCTTTAGAATGATCAAATCCACAACTTCGTACATCCATGAAAGGCATATATTCCAAACTTGCGGTTAATATGCGAGATTCGAATGAAGATGAATCAGCTGAAATGGGTCCTAAAATCTGATCAGAGAATTAATATTTAAATTTATAAAAATTATATCCTAAATACCAAACATCTTTCAAGAAGAAATTTACATCTAATGAAACGATGCAAAGGAAAGAATTTTGTGAGAATATCCAAATATGATTTATTTCAGAGACCTTACCAAAGTCGTGTGGACCTATCATAACCATGAACGGAAGTTGAAGTTCCCCGACCCCCTGACAAGTCCTATAACTTCCAAATATTGTACAATGACACATCAAAGATTGGATCCGATCATGCATGATACATGGGAAACTACCATCCATAATTTTAGCTAAATTACTGTCCAAATGGTAGCCATCTATATCATTGATTTGATCAAAAATTACATTTTCAACAAATATATTACCCACGTCATAAGGTTATTATAATTGAACATATAAGAATGGATGGATTGAATGAATATAATGTGTAACTTGAATACAGGGGTTTTCTTCATGAAAAAATGAACATGATAAGGGATGGAATGGATATCTAATGATTTATTAATCTTCATGTTCATCATGAATAATCCAACTACCTTATCTTAATTCAGGATCCATCTCATTAGATAATTAACTTGGAGAGCATGGACTATTTGTATTACAAAAAGTAGAACACAAGGAATAGTGAGTTGAAGTAGAAGTTTCAATAAGAGCATATTCTTCAACCAAATTAGATCCAATATCTAAAAATTTTAAATCAAAATTATCTTGAGAGACCAAAATATCAAAAGGTGCACTTGGAAACCATCATTATATACAATAATGGAGTCAGAAACACTAGGATGAAGGTTATCCAAAACTTCATATTGATTGGGTAAGTTAATTTCATTTGATACATCACCAAGACTGCTAGATTCAAAATCAAGCAAAGATGGAAGAATAATATATTGACATGGAGGATTTTTGAAAAGAGAATAAAGATCAAAAGAGTCCTCACTTTCCTTCTCCCCTACATGTTAATAGTGACTACCTTGCACCTGATCACTGTTTGGATGTGGAAGAGATTGATCAAGGCAATCAAGGTGAAAGGGATAATGAGAATGAAATAATAGAGATGAAAGGAATTCATGTCATATTCAGGAATAGAGTTATGAGTGTTAGTATCATCTTGAGGAATGGAAATATCATTATTCACCATAGCCTTGATGAACTATTTCAAGGTTTCCTCCATAGGATCTAAATTATGGAAAGTGTAAGGAGGTTGAGCAGATGGATTATGAATTTGATTTATGGATTTCCCAACTTGAACACTATGACTGGGAGGCACCCAAATTGGTACTGGAGAAGGATGAGTATAAGGAACAAAAGGAATAGTAGGTTCCTCCTTCAATATTGGAGGTGTTTCATAATTTACAAAAGCTGGGAGGACGATAATATCTGGGGCTTTATATTTACATTGATTTAAAGAGATTTGTACCAAATAGTAAAACTTTTGTTTAAAGAAATCCCAATCCATTTCTTCTTTAGGAAGATAACAAAATAAGTGGAGGAATCTATTAGAAAAATCATCAGTTGATTCATTAGGCTCCATTTTAAGTTGATTTATTATTTTGTAAACAACTCGGTAATCATACTAGTCAAAATATTGATGAATCTCCTTAAGAAATTGACGAAAAGAATGAATGGAACTAGATGGTAAGGTATGAAACCATTGATTAACATGACGTTGGAGAGTACGTGTGAAAAAAATAAACACAACATATTCATCATCAACTTCAATAGATTTCCAAAACCCATGAAAATCATTTATGTGCCTAGATAAAAATGTACCACCCTCACCGTCAACCTTGAATTGAGACAAGGCATGAAACATTTCCATGGAGATTGAAAGTTTTCCATGGGTAGGTTAGCAAAATACTCCAGCATTATGACTTGGGAAAGAGCCATTTAAGATAAGAGATTCAAAAGAGAATTAATGAGCACAACTTGTCATCTATCCATCCTTATAGAACCATAAATGTTGACAATGATTGATACCACCAACATGCATGGGGTCTCCCTGATGGGAAATCACAATTATACCTCACACCATTTGGCGTAGGAGCCCCAACCGAAGTATCATCCTGGCCTCCATACTGTAATGTTTGCGTTCATTTCAATGGATAACATAAGAGATTATATACATAAACCTTGAACAATCAAGTAAGTTGACATTGTGAAACACCATTTGTAATGTGTAAAACAGAACCTTCATGAGCAGGAGACTAAAGTGAGTCTCCGGAAGGATGTAATAGTACTAGCCTAAGAGAGACACATGTGAGCACATAAAGATTATTTAGAAAAATAGTTCAAATAACGGTTATAAAAGAAAATACAACACATATTCAATAGGATGAGTACCAAATCCACCGAAATAGTTTAATTTATCTATTACATATGAACATAAAATATACCGTAAAAATCATAAGAATAGACCTAAAAGATTTGTGATACATGCATGACAATGTGTTGGCTCATGGAATTCAAAGTTGAAAGATACAAGTACACAATTACAATAATGGGACACTAGTTTGAGTAGTGGAACATTTAGTCACTTCTTGCTTATCCAAAGAATATTTTTTCCCTCCTATGACAAGTAGAGAATCCAAGTCTAACTCTTCAAATATTTAGCCTCAAAAACCCCTTTGCTTGAGTTATGAGGTTTCTTTTATAACAAGAGGAATGACCTTTCATGTCCCCTTGACTCTTGGTTTTCCATCATGACCCTTGGACTTCCTAATATGTCCTTTGTACTTCTCTATGTGACTTTTGGACATATATGACTGTGTGACTCTTCATGTTTCACATACGACTCTTGGAGTTCCACACATTACATTTAGCCCTTTTCTTGAGAATACATCATTACATGCGACATCATGATGTGGCATGACACATGGACATAGATTGAATATTGTGATGACACTTGTAGAAGTTACATCTTAACAATGATGACATGGACTTCATGATGAGTTTGCAATGCCAATATTTGTTCCATGTTGTTGTGTCTTTGACCTATTTATGATAGATCTGATATGTACTTCATTTTTATGAAATATCTAATTTGTTTATAATATTTACCCTCCAAGGGGTTATGGATTAGTATTAGAGTCCCATGAGTCATAATGCAATGTTTTCATTGTGTCTTGGTTCAGGATCCACTTCATTTGTTCAGGATGGTTCTTCTTTCTACTTCTTCTCTACAAGTGCATATTTGCTTCTTCTCCTTAACATATTCTTTGAGCATCACCTTGTCATGATGAGAAGGAACACCTACCAATGAAGATCACCCATGAAAAAGGAAAACAGTCTTGAAATCATCTATTATACCTGTACTTTGCTCAAGGAAGAAGATGCTTATTATAGGCCTGTGAGAGGGTTGAAAGGAGGAGTCTTGATTAGGAGGGCATAAACAAAATAATCACTGGCTTAGGAAGGCTCCTTTTATTTATTTTTATTGCTCTAAATGCATTGAAATTTCAAGGATCACAAGAGGCCTTCGAGATGTTCTTGTGCGCTCAAGCAAAAGAGAGAGACAAATCAAGGGCACAAGGCACAAGTCTGAAGCACGAAGGGAAGTATTTCGTGTGTTCGGGGTGCGCTTGTGTGCTCAAAGGGACTAAGGAGGGTGCAAGGGCATGCGAAGAAGTAACAATGGATCGTGGTTTAAACCTTCCCATTGTACTTCTATGCCCAAGGGGAAATAACAGGTCGCAGTGCTTCAAATTGAAAGATTGTGCTCAAATGAAGGCTTTAGGCTTCGTGACTATGCCATGCGCCCAAAGAAAAGAGGGAAGGATGAAGGATTTGTTCTTCAAGAGTGTGTCATGCACCCTAAGGGAAGGATGACGAAATCATGCTTCGTGAGTGGACCATGTGCCCTAAGGCTCCGTGCTTCGTGAGTGCGCCATGCACTTTAAGGTTTCATGCTTCATGAGTTCGCCATGCACCCTAAGGCTTCATGCTTCTTAAGTGTGACTTGCATTTTTAAAGAGCTAGAGGATCCTTGTTCTTATTAAGTGTTCCTTATTTTTCTAAAGTGTGCTTCATTTTTCTGAAGTGCATTTTATTGTTTTGAAGTTCTATTCATTGTTTCAAAGTGCACTTTTAAAGTGATATACTTTTTTTGGGTGAAATTTTCTTCAACAATGGTTGATTGTTCACTAAATATACACTTTTTCACCCAAGAGGGTTGACTAGAAGAGGAAATTACATAGTGGAATAAGGAAACCAAAAAAGATAAAGTCAATTTTTCAGGGAGAGGATTCATGCACGATGAGAAAGAAGATACCTTGTATGGCACAATTTGCATTGTAGAGGGCCACTGGAGGTAATTCATGTGCTATACAAAGTAGAGTTGCTCAAAACTTAGTGCAGTGAGTCAATATAAGCAATAAGGGTTAGGTGACAATGATTTGAACTTTTTCAATGTGAAAGCATAGGATATGACCTTCGGAAAGGCTCAGTGCACAAGGCTAGGAGGGAAAGATCTCATCAATGAGGCTCATAAATTAGGAGTGCTCATCACCTAGTGAAGGATTGAAAATTTCATACCTGCATTGGGTAGTAGGACCAAAAAGAACTCCAAAATGGCATGTTGGACCAGTAGAGTGAGAGAGGGAAAAGAATCTAAAAAATAATCAAACATGGATAACACACATTAATTCCATCCATAAAATCCAAGAGAATGCACAATACTTATGAAAAGTACTCACCTAGAAACAACAATAAAGTGACACCTACGACAGTAGGAAAACATGAAAATTATTCTTGTAAAAGCTAAAGAAATTGAAGGCAACAAATGGAATAGAAAAGATAAGATGAAAAAGACTACATAAGGAAGTGAAATTATGAGTTCATCAAGGGTTGGGCATGTGTGAGCAAGTGACTTTGGTCGTTTTAATCCAAGAAGAATACTTAAACACTTCGCAAAACATAGATTGACCATGAAGGGACTATGGGATGACATATTGTAAGAACCTTAGTAGGCTACAAAATTCAAATCTCGAAAAAACTTTGGAGGGTGTTGATCCAAACATCAACAATTGGAAACACACTCGTAGAATACCAGCGTCTCTTCTTAGGTTTAATTCTCTTCGTGCAAGATCTAAATCCTTCAGGAAGTATTGGTTCACCATATATATTACCTCAACTTTTCCACTTATCTCAGTTAAATATATAATCCCTTCTATTCTTAGTTTAGCTTAAAAAACATCAATATACGACTAGTCATGCCTAAATTGTTTCAATATGGGAGAAGGATAATAAGTATATCGACCTTTTGAGAAATTGCTCTGTTTCCAGTGATCCTAAACAATACCCTAGCGGAGTCACCTCAAGAGAACAGAAGCACCGCTTCACTCCCAATAGGCTTGGACAATACCCTGACAAAGTTGATTGCTTCACCTCTCTCTGTAGGAAGCCTTTCTCTTATTTCACCCTTTATTTTATTTTATTAAATGTATGTTTGAAGTGTTTATTGGAATTTTGTAGCATGGGTGGAAGAGGGATATCGACTTATTGAGAGTAGGAGAGGTTGTTCCTTGTTGAAGGGATTTAAAAGATACATGCTCATTTTAATTTTTTTCTCCTTTCACTTCTCTACATGGTTGAGTTGACAGGTCAAAACACCATTCAATTCAAGATTGAGTTAAGAATGGAGGTCCTAATAAAGATATGAGCTTCGTAGTTTGGCAAAAGGATTTTTGTCTAGAATGAATCATATTTTTTGTTCAGATATCATTGAATTCAAATATATATAAACCCAAGATAGAGAAGAGGATGTCTTGAAGGTGATGGAATTTCATCAACCAAGGGGGTCTCCCTGATGTGAAGTCCTAACTAGACCTCACACCATTTGGAGTAGGAGCCCAAACCAGAAACACGGTCAATTTCCATTGTCTTTAGGGATTTTCCTTGGCTGTAATTATAACAAAAGAGGTTACATAAAATTCTTCATAACAAACAAGTAAGACAACTCTATGAGGAATACAATTGCAATGTATATAAAGTACTTTCACAACAGGGAGAGAGAGTGTGAGCCTGTAGAAGAAAATTAATAATATTATCCTAAAAGAGTACACAAGAGCATAAGAGGATCACAAGTTAGTCCACAAAGTAGTTCACAAGATTACCACAATCATAAAACCAAATAGAACACACGTTCAACAAGATAAGTGCCAAAGCCGCTAAAATAGTTCAATTTCCTTATTACATGTGAACAAACATATACCACAAACATATAAATAATAATATTTCTATATTTGCGATACATTCATGAAAAATATGTTGGATCATCGAGCTTCATAAATTAAGTGGAAGCACCATGATATACAAGTAAAATGTTGCGACACTAGCCCCAATAGTGGAACATTAAGTCACCACTTTCTTCTCCAAAGAAAGATCTAATGCTAGAGAATCGAAGGTGAAAGTTCAAGTCCCAAAAGCTCATTTTCTTGAGTTATGAGGATGTTTCTATAAAATATGAAGTGAATCTTCACCTCCCATGTGACTCTTAACCTCACTCATGACTCTTGAGACTCTACAGTGAATTTTTGAACAAGGAAAACTTTAAGCATGGAAATTTATCATAAAGTTTAAAAACCTTGGCGAATCTTACTACTCCCTAACATGCAAATTGTAAAATGTTTAGTGATATTTTTATAAAAATATTCAAAATTACAAAGATTAATTATATAGTCTCTATAAAAATTTTGCAATTAATAAAGCAAAATAATTTTATACTATAAAATATAGGCGAAATTTATTCAGAAAAATGAAAACTAGCGAATATTTTTTTGAAAAAAACATGGAACATTAGCCGAGATTCTCTATTTTCAAATTCTTACATGACCTTTGAGCTTCTACATGAATTTATAACTCAATAGTGGCTCTTCATATTCCATGTGGGACACTTGGTATTCCACCCATTTTACATTACATAATTGATTTCAACAAATGATGTGGCTGGAAACTATGAAATGTGTGAATCTTGAGAGGACTCTTGACAATGATGACATGGAAGTTCATGATGATGTGGCATTGCCAGGATTCTCCTTTTGGTGATTTATTTTCATCTTCATGATGTTTCTTGTATGTTCTTTGTATTCATCCTCCAAGGAGATGATTGATATGGAGTCTTCATCTGATCATGATATTTGATCTTCTATCGAAAAATAGTGTCTCCCCATATTCTCTTCAATGATTAGCTTTGCGGCTACAAAGGTGTCTTCTAGAACGGTCTCCTTCTTCATATCCTTCATCATCATCTTGTCATAACATGATATGATACCTACAACTGAGATCCACTCATTACAAGATGACTCCAGTCCAAGAAACCCCTAGTTTAACATGGCTCATGATAGCCATTAACTGTGTAGGAACCAAGTGATAGGCTGACATACAAAATCAAGGATTTACCAGTTACACAACTTAGGAGGTTAGGGGCCAGGATTGAGCCTTAAGACTGCACATTGTGTAGTTCAAGATGACCATGGAAAGACAACTACACAGTTTAGGGTCTCAAGGGGTCAAGTCGGAGGCTTGAGGCTTGAGGTTGCCCACTATGCATTTCTAGAGGGCCATAGGCCTAGTGTTTGTGAAATTGTAAAATTCAAGAGCTCAAGGTTGAGGCTTGTTTCTTAATACAGTGTAGTGCATAGAAGAGGTTGACTGAAGTAAAATATTGGGTATTTTTGGATGTCAAGGAGGCAGTCTTGAGCCTTGGAATCATAAGTGGATTGCGTAGTTTCACAACTCAAGGACTAAGAGATACAACCTTCATGACTGAGACTGCACAATGCGCTACAAGAGATTGGCTTAGAGGTAGGATTGCATAGTTTTGGAGCTCAAGGGGTCAAGGTTGAGTATTGAGATTACGCAGTGCATAGTTTTCGAAGGAAATGACTACGCAATGTGCAGTACTAAGAGGAAGGGTTGAAGATTGAGGATTGACAATGTAAGGTGCATAGTTTTGGAAGACTGAGTGAGGCCAAGCTACTAGGGAAGGAACTTTTCCCAATTTGGCTAAGTGTGGGATTAGTGATTCCAAAGTGAATAAGGACAAGAATTGAGCATGATCAAACACCTAAAGCAATCTATGATTCCATATTGATCACTTAGAACACATGAACGCTATAATTTCCTTAATGCGATGACATTGTGATGGCTTACCCCAAGTGCGACACAAAAGGTACACTTTGCAACGACAGTGATGATACTTGTGCAGTAGTACTTGAAACTTTGGGAATGAGTGTGATACATGTTTATATTATAAGAATAACTAATTGAAACTAAGGTTACCATTTAAAAAAAAAAAAAAACTAAAATTACATTTGTGTGATGTGCGATTCTTTTCATGCCAAAAGACAACATTTGCGATGAAACTTGAAAAATGCAAGTGACATTGAAAGCGGGACATGCAAGAGTGAAGATAACATGAAAGAAACACTTATTGAAGTGAAAATAAGTGAAAGTGTCAGTCATAAACATGAAAGTGACGCTTATAAAAGCAAAGGTGAATAAAAGCCACAATTGAAGAAATTCAACAAAACAGAAGTACAATCACAAACAAAAGTGAGAGACCATCAATTAAAAGTCTGCGATGAATGTCGTCATAGGTTGAAAATCACACTGACACACTCTTGATGGATTGTGCTATGCTTATTCAATCTTTCTTAAAATAATGCGCTCACAATCTTGTTACGTACTGAACATGTGTATGCAAGTGATTTCGACACTCAGAAACTGAGAAGAATACTTAAACACTTAGCATAACATTCATTTATCATGAGGAGAATAGATTGTTAGATCCTCAGTAGGCTCCAAAATTCATGTGTAGAAAAAATTTGAAGGGTGTTGATCACAACGTCAACACTTGGCAACACAGTAGAAGAAATCCATATTTTCTAGTTAGGCTTTATCTTTAAGTGCAAGGTCTCAGTGTTTAAGGAAGCATTGATTCATTGCATGGATTACCTTGGTTTCATCATTTGACCCAGTTATGGATATAGTTTCCTCTATTACTTTTCTTGGCTAAACATATTCACAATACTTGCTAGATCACAACTGTTTTGATTCAAGAGAGGGTTATATAAATTTAAATTTTAAGATAATCATATTCTTGGTTTTCATATCTAGCGTTTCTCCATTTCCAACATTACTGGACGATACCCCGATGGAGTCACCATAGTAACACAAGAATTGCTTCACTGTGTGTGAGCCTAAATAGTCCCACAGTAAAGTTACTTAGTTCACCTCTCTGCGCATGAATCCTTTATCTTCTTTCACCCTTTATTTATTTTATTTATAGTATTGTGCTTCGAAACTTACTTATTTCATTTGCGAAGAAGAGGGATCCCGAATTATTAAGAGAAGAAGACATTGTTCCTTCAGAGAAGGTTATATATACCTCTAATTTTAGTTTGCAAGCTATTTATTTTCCCCTTCCCTTCTTCTACTCAATTGGGGCAGCAATAAAAACACCATTTATCCAACACGAACTCATGGAATGAAGGTACTAGAATTGATATGGGATTTATGGTTTGACCAAAATATTTCCATTCGAATGGATCATATTTTCCATTAAGACACCATTGACTTTAAATATATGCAAACCCAATATAGATAAGATGATAACAGATAAGTCAAGCATTGTTTGTCATCACAATTTCCCATTTCAAGTTTTTCCACATTGTCTTTTGAACCAAGAGAGAGTGGTTTCCTGCAAAGTTTTATTAAATTCAAACAATGAAAACAAGGAAAGGCATAAAAAAAAGAGAAAAAGAAAAAATAGAGCAAAAGTAAGCCTTAAATTGAATCAAAGCATGGAAAACAAACAAAAAAAACTCAATGACTAGTCTAGGGTGACATCTAGAATCATGCAATCCGACTAAGGGACTAAATGTAGCTAATGTTAGAAAATTATATATCACAGAGCAATGGAACACATAAAATATTGCAGAAATATATACACATAAAACACATAAAACAAGAGAGACACAGAAATATGTGGTTCACCCAGTTTGGGCTACGTCCACAGAGAAATAGCCAGTCCTTCTTTTATTACATTATCCAACAAACTGAAGAGATACAACCTACATCAGATCCGCTGTAACTCCCTCTTCGCTCTCAATCTCCTCTCTCTTCCTCACTTAGAATACAGATCTACATAGACACAATACAATTCCCTCATATATAGCGAGGGGTTTCCTTCTAGGGAAAAAAACCCTAAACTAAACATAACTTCTACCGTTAGATCATCCGCCTAATGAACGGCCTAGATTGACTAAAAATTACTAGACTTTTACAAGGCAATTTTACATCTGCTTTTAGCTTCAGGGGCACTGCCCCCGAACCCCTGCTAGCCCCTGGACCCCCCAGCCGTGGGGGATCTGCCCCCCCGAACCCTCGCAAAGGGGACAAGTCCCCCCCACGTGGAGGGGTGTACAATCTTCTTGGGTTATACATCTGGCTGAGACCTTCGAATACAGAAGATAATTAGGCTCCACACCCAATAGCTAAATGTACTCCTAACCTAACGGGCTAGAAGGTAAGGGCTAAGTATAATGGAATTTCCAATGTAAGCATTGTAATCGCTTACGACATGTAATCACCAAGATAAAAGCAATACAAAGCATTGTGCGAGAGTAAAAATAACAACTTGAGCAATTTATATAATGAACTCAATGTCTTTCTTATGAATAGAAAGATGTTCCAAACTTACTAATTTTCACTAGTTTCAATATTGACCTTGTTTCTTGAAATGAAAATAATACAAACCTTGAAGGTTTCTCGTGAAAGTACATTCATTCATGTTTTCAGTTTTTACAAACATTAAGAAACATCGAAACTTGTTATTTGTTATAGATCTTGCGACGTAATATTTATCTAACCATTTGGTGATTGGATATTGATATTTATAATAATCAATTTGAAAACCCTGATGAAGAAAAAAAAATTAAATTAACACATTCGAATTGCAAAGAGAATATTCCGAGGGGAATTCAATCTGATCTCATCCATAAACTTTGTCAAAATGGTGAAAACCTATCATAACCATCAGCTCATGCTAAATTGCCTCAACTTTCTAACAATCATTTAAATCATGAAAGGATAAACCATGAAGATCATTGGATTCAACAAAGTCGATCAATGTAAAATGATTATGAACAGATTGGTGATTATAATATCCTTGATTCTCCATCGGTCCCCATTGTATATGACTAAAATCATGCTAGCAATATGAAATTTTAAGGTATTTATTACAATTATTGTCATCGCAAATTCGGGAAACTAATTAAGATATCAAGCTCGTGACAAATTGAAATCAAAGGTCTAGTCAAACCAAGTATTCATATCAACACAATGGTTTTGATTCGTCTAATGACTCAAGCATTTACCATCACTGAAAAAGAGATATTGTGAAAAAAAGATGATTAGATCCACGACATGCACAAAAGTGATAGGAAGATGAACTACCTTAGAAGTATTTGACAAAGAGAGATCCTTCAACACGCAATGACCTTTATCTTGATAATTAGAATGAAACACTTTGAAAATGTGGGATCCATGAGAGATGTGATTTCCAACCTTGAGTGTGATGCAAGGGGTTCACATGATGAATAAATATTAACCAAATAATAATTTTTCATCTAATCAGAAATGTTGTCTTGAGGATCGTGAAGATCAACTTGAACATATCGAAAGTCTTTCAAGAATGAGCTCACAACGAGTGGATATGTGTTAAGGAAATAAATAAGAATGGCAATTTGGATCCAAATTAATTCAGTGGTGTTAATAGGATTGCAAGAACCTAACCTAACCATTAGTGGGGGTTGAAGTGTCTCGAATTCTTGACCAGTCTCTAAACCTTTTGATGGTTGATCATTGAATTTGGATGGCTTAGAAAAATCAATAGGAAGATATGCACCACTATCATTAGGTGTATCAATGAAAATATCGTTAATCCCACTATTTTTATTAGAATCAAGATTAGAAATATCAGATTTTTAATGGTTTGAAAACAGAGATATGTCAGTCGGAAAATTCCCTTGACCATTTAGAATTGTGACATCTTCTTGACATATGAAATATTTTAAATTGAACAGATCATGAGTAATAGATTCAATATTTTCATCCTTTAATCATAAGACCACACCATCTTGTACTTGATTACAACCATGACCATCTAGATAAAGATCTAAAGGATTTAGAGAGGTTTTAGGTATCATAAACTTATCGCACATGTCTAGGTACAATGAGTAGTGTGCTAAAGGTGAGGAAAGATGAAAAGACCCAGGTGGGGAAACACCAGTTGTAAAATCATATTGAGCTTGTGAAAAAATTGAATCAACATGCATGTTATGTCTCATAAGATTATCTTGATCATCGTAATGATTAAAGACATGCATACCAACATAACATTCAGATTGATTTTTATTTTGTTCAACGGGGTATACCAAAGATGAAAAATATTGAAAAATTGTTTCTTCAGATTTAATATCTAAAGATGCATGTCTTGAATAAATTTCATAATCATTCTGAAATGAAAGAGACTCCCACCACACAAATGAATATTGCAAGTTATGAGAAGTAAATTCTGAATCAATACCATATAAATCCTAGTTAGGAAGAGGAAATATATCGTTCGATGTACTTGAGTATCCATCACCAAATGTGTCAATGGAAATAGGGATGTCATGGTGATGGTTGTCCAAATTATCGACCTCAATGAAGGATTTGAAATTGTTTGTCAAGTTATCAAGATTACGAGATGTGTAATCAACTGAGAATGTGATATTCTCAGCCTAAAAGAGGGAAGAAAGATGAAGCATATATTGAGGAAATTATTTTTTCAATTGGATCAACTTCAAGATTAACATTATGTACATTAAGGTGACCTTGAAAAAGTAACAGATCAGGTTTTACTTCAGGCTCCGTGCAATTTCTAAACCATTCCAAGTCCTCCTTGGTATGATCTTAGTCATGGGAATTGGATGGAGGTTAACCATACAAACAACAATTTGATTTTAATATTTCCCAACTTTAATGTCATCATCAGGAGGCACCCAACTTGGTACTGGAAAAGGAGGGGATCAAGGAATAAAGGGAATAATATGTTCCTCCTCACAAATTTTGGGTGTTTCATGATCAACACAAGTTTTGGAGCAACATCATCTAGGGGTTGGATTCTAAAGATTTTAAGGAAAGTAGGATCAAAATCTGAACTTTTTTCTTGATAAAATCTGAATCAATCACTCCCTTGGGAAATTCATATCAAAGGTGAAAAAATTGATTAAGAAAATCCTCTTCAAACCCACTATATTTCATTATGAGCAGGTCAATCCTATTACATACATCTTAAAAATCATACATGTTGAGGGTTGATGAAGCTCCTTGAGAAGTTGATCGACTGAATGAATGGAAGCGAATGGAAAGATATGACACCACTTCTTAACTAGACCTTCGAGACAAAGGATGAATAATATACAAACAACATCTCAATCATCAATTTCAATAGATTTACAAAAACCATGAAAATCATATATATGTTTCGCTATGAATGTACACCCCTCACTATTAAACTTGAATTGATACAAGTCATGAAATGTTTCCACGAATATGAAATGTTTACCAGTAGATAGGTTAGAAAAACACTCCAAGATTATTATTCTAGAAAGGCCCATTTAAGATTTGACATTCAAAATAGACACAACAAGCACAACTTGTCATTTAGCCCTCCTTCTAGCACCAAGTATTGATTGTTGTGGAAATTTTTTAACCGAGGGGGTTCCCCTGATGTGAAGTCCCATCTAGACCTCACACCGTTTGGAGTAGGATCCCTAATAAGAAACAAAACTAGTTCCCATTATCCGCAGGAATTTTCCTTGGCTACAATGATTAACATAAGAGATTATACAACATTATTTGGAACAAACAAGTAAGTTGACATTGTGAGGCATACAATTTCAATGTATATAAATTAATTTAATGGTAAGGCGAGAGAGTGTGTGTATTGAAGAAAAGTATTAGTACTATCCTAAAAGAGACACACAAGAGCATAAGGGGATCACTGGTTAGTCCGCAATGTATTTCATAAGACGACAGTGATCATAAAACCAATACAATACACCTTCAACAAGAAAAGTAACAAATCCAACTAAATAGTTCAATTCCCTTAGTACATGTGAGAAAAACATATATCAAAAACATATAAAGAATATGTTGGGTTGTGTTATATTCTTTCCATGACTAGCCCATGTAGTTAACCGAGGGGTTAGAAGGGGGTGGAGCCCCCCATTTGTTGCACCGATTGCGTAGCAGGGGGAGTCATAGGGGGTTTGAGGGGTGCAGGTAATTTCTGTACAGGGTTAAAAACTACATTTGGTATCAGAGCTGTTTTGGCTTCAAGGGGACGCCTTTTTTGCTAAGGGGTTTCGCTTGTGCCTGTGGTAGACCCTATTCAGTGGGAGATTTGCGAGATCGATTCTGGTGGTGAAAGAGGATGGTGAGCAGTGGAAAGAGAGAGATCGAGAAATCTAATGGTCAGAGTTTTGAGTTATGGAAACTCAATATGGAGGATTTGTTGGTGGATAAAGATCAATGGGTTGTGGTAGATCTAGGTACTAAACCAACGAGAGTGTCCAATGAAGAATGGAAGAAGTTGGATTGGAAGGCTAAGAGCACAATATGATTGTGTGTCTCAGATTCAGTATTGCTGAATGTATCAGGGGAAGCTACGGTGAAGGCTTTGTGGGACAAGTTAGGGACTTTCTACCAATCTAAGTCTTTGGTGAATAAATTGTTCCTACGGAAAAGGCTATATAACTTGAGGATGAAAGATGGATACTCGGTGACAGAACATCTAAATGCATTTAATACTGTGGTAAGTCAGTTATTATCTGTTGATATTAAAATTTCAGATGAAGATAAGTGCATCATTTTGTTGTGTTCTCTACCAGATTCATGGGATAGTTTGGTTATTGCAATAGGTAGCAATGCAACTACCTTGCAGTTTGATGAAATAGTCTCATCCTTACTGACGGAGGATATGAGACAGAAACATATGGAGAGCTAGAATGGTGATGCCTTGTCTATACGAGGACGGTCCCAGAACAGAAACAAAAATAAGTCATCGAGTGGGAGATCTAAATCTCCAGGAAAACCTGTAAAGGTGGTGTGCTAGAAATGCGGAAAGGAAGGGCACTAGAAAAGGGACTGTAAATCTAAAGCTCCTGATAGAGGAAAGGGATATGATGATGCTCCTTTTGTAGAGGCGAAAACCACCTCAGATGAAGGTAGGGATGTGTACTTGGCTTCTTCAAGTACACATGTAGATCATGAGGCATGGTTTATTGACTCATGTGCATCCTTTCACTTCACTCCCCATAGAGAGTGGTTCTACGAGTACGAGAAATATGATGGTGGTGATGTCTTCTCGGGGGATGACAGGAAGGCTAGAATCGTGGGTCGTGGAAAAGTAAAGTTGAAGTTGCAAGGTGGAAGGGTTAGAACACTTCCAAGTGTTCTACATATTCTTGCATTAGCCAGAAATCTGATTTCTGTAAGAACACTGGATGATGCAGGTGTAAAAACAGTGTTTGATAAGGATACCTACAAGATGGTTTGGGGAGCATTGGTATTGATGCAGGGAGTTCAGATTGGAACTCTTTACAAGCTGCAAGGTAGCACTGTTTTTGATGGGTGCAACAATTCTGTGGTTTCTGAAAGTGGAGCAGAAAATTTAGTGGTCTCTGGATGGAAGACCATGTTGTGGCATCAAAGGCTTGGACATATTGGAGAGAAGGGCCTTCGAATAATTCATGGCAAAGGTATGGTATAAGGTATGAGTAATAGCTCTCCGGATTTTGATTTCTGTGAAAATTGTGTATATGGGAAGTAGAATCAGGTGAGTTTCCCCTCTGGTGGTAAGAGGGCGAAACATATATTAGAGCTTGTGCACAGTGATGTGTTTGGACCTGTGAAGGTTCAATCACTGGGTAAGTCTATGTACTATGTATCATTTATAGATTAATTATCAAGGAATACATGGATATATTTCCTTAAGAAGAAATTTGAAGTCTTTGACAGGTTTAAAGAATTTAAGGATCTGGTGGAAAACCAGATAGAGAAGAAGATAAAGGTGCTGAGGACAGATAACGGTGGAGAGTTTTGTAGTAAGGAATTTGAAGAATTTTGTAAGAAGTGTGGTATAGCACAGCAGAAGACTACTCCATACACACCTGAGAAAAATGGAGTTGCAGAAAGAATGAACAAGACATTGATGGAAAGGGAAAGAAGCATGCTCAGTGGTGCCGGGTTAGGACAAGAATTCTGGGTAGAGGCGGTGGAGACAGCATGTTACCTGGTCAACAGATCACCTTCAACAATGTTGGAGGATAAGACTCCACAAGAGGTATGGACTGGTAAGAAACCCTCTCTTTCACATCTAAGGGTAGTTGGATGTGATGCATATGTACATGTTCGAAAGGAGAAATGAACCAAGTTGGATAGTAAATCTGAAAAGTGCATCTTTATTGGGTATAAGGATAGTTTAAAGGGTTATAAGCTTTGGAACCCAGTAATAAGGAAGGTTGTGTACAACCCAGATGTGGTGCTCAGAGAGGAAAAAGATGTTATTAAACATGAAGTCTAACCAAAGGAACCTGAGAAGATAGAGTTTGAGCTTAAGGAGGAAGAATCAGACTCTACAACTAAGGAGGAATCAGAAGATGAAGAGCCACAAACTCCGGGTGTGAGAAGATCAGTTCGAGAAAGAAGGAAACAAGAAATGTATAGTCCTTCTGATTTCTGTTCAAATTTTTCTTTGTCTATTACTGATGATGATCCCATAACTGTGAAGGAAGCAGTAGATCCAGAGGATGGAAAACTCTAGAAGGAGGCCATGGTTGATGAAATGGCATCTTTGCACAAAAATGAGGCTTTGGATCTGGTGGAGTTGTCGGCTAGAAGGAAACCCATTAGCAACAAGTGGGTGTTCAAGAAGAAGACAAATGCAGAAGGAAAGGTGGAGAAATACAAAGCTCAGTTGGTAGAAAAAGGTTATTCCCAAGTGCCGGGAAAATATTTTGGTGATATTTTTCTTCTATTGCCAAGGTAACTTCTATTAGATTACTTTTATTTGTTATTGCTGCTTTTGACTTTGAGGTAGAACAAATGGATGTGAAGACAACATTTCTTCATGGGGATCTGGAAGAGGAAATCTACGTGAAGCAACCAGAAGGATTTATAATGAAGGGTAATAAATAAATGGTATGCAAGTTAAAGAAGTCACTGTATGGGTTAAAACAATCACCAAGGATGTGGTATCATAAATTTCATACATTTATTCGGGGACTTGTCTCCACCAGAAGCAAAACAGATCACTATGTGTATTTTAAATTAATTGGTGAATGTGTTATTTATCTGGTCTTGTATGTGGATGATATGTTGTTGGTTGGAAATGACAAAGAAATTATCTAGGATTTGAAGACCCATTTGTCCTCCAAATTCGACATGAAAGATCTTAGTGCTGCAAACTATACTTTGGGCATGGAAATTAAAAGAGATCGGACAAAGAGGAAGCTCTCGTTAAACCAGAGGAAGTATGTCAAGACAATATTGCATAGGTTTAATATGTAGGATAGTAAATCGGTGAAGTTTCCTATTCCTGTAGGTGTAAAGTTATCTACTGAGCAGTGTCCCAAGACACAAGAAGAGGAAGACGACATGTCCCGTGTTCCATATGCAAGTGCAGTCGGTAGCCTGATGTATACGATGGCCTATACTAGACCAGACATTGCACACGTAATGGGAGTATTGAGCAGGCTTATGTCAAAACCAGGGAAGGAGCACTGGACAATAATGAAGCGGGTTTTTAGGTATTTGCGTGGCACCAGTGATTATGGTTTGTGCTACCAAGGAAGACTAGGATTGGGCAGAGTTTTGGATATCTGTGGCTTTGATGATGTGGACTGGGCTGGAGATCTAGATCAGAGAAGATCTACAAGTGGGTATGTGTTTAAACTATTCGGAGGTGTAGTCAGTTGGATGAGTAAGAAACAATCTGTAGTGGCACTATCAGCTATAAAGGCAGAATACTTGGTAGCCACTCATGCAAGCAAGGAAGCAGTTTGGTTCTAGAGATTGTGTTCAAGTATGGGGTTAGTACAGGGAGCTATAAGGATAGACTCTGACAACCAAAGTGCAATTTTCTTGGCAAATAACCCTGCTTACCATTCAAAGACAAAGCACATTGATTATCAGTATCACTTTGTGAGGGATATGATAGAATACATAAAGGTGTTGCTAGTAAAGGTGGACACTTTAAAGAATACTGTAGATGCATTGACAAAATCTGTGAGCTCTGAGAAGTTCTCTTGGCGTAGAGAAACAATGGGTGTTGCAGGGCTGGATAAATGACTAAGCTCTTCTGTTGCCCCCTGTGGAAAGAAAACAACAGGTGGGAGAATGTTGGGTTGTGTTATATTCTTTCCACGACTAGCCCACATAGTTAATCGGGGGTTAGAAGGGGGGCAGAGCCCCCCATTCATTACGCCGATTGCATAGCGGGCAGAGTCACAGGGGGTTTGAGGGGTGTAGGTAACCCCACTCTATGGGGTCCAAGGCAGTGCCTTGGAAAATTTTGGTTTTGGACCCTATGTTAGGTTGTGCAAACCTACCTATCGTTTTGTGCATGATTTTCACACATGGTTTTTGACGCGATGGTTTCTTCCATGGTATTGGATGCTTCGGCATGTATAAATATGTATTGTAACATTGAAAGGAACATAATGAAAAATCAATCTGGTAGTCCCAGTTTCGGGATCCAAGGGAAAATCTCTGTGTATATGTGTTATGCTCTCGCATTGTTTATTTTCTATGTTTTAGAATTCGTATGCAGGTAATTTTTGTATGGGGTTAAACCCTACAGAATAGTCTTGCTATATTTACAATACATGCATGAAAAATGTACTGGGGTCATCAAACTTTATATATTATGTGGAAGGGACATGATATACAAGTAAAATTTTGCCACACTAGCCCCAATAGTGGAACATTAAGTCACCACTTGCTTCTCCAAAGAAATATCTTCACTCTTATGCCAATGCTAGATAATCCATGGTGAATTTTCAATTCCTAAAAGTCCATTTGGATGAGTTATGAGGGTGTTTTTATAGTAAATGAGGTGACTCTTCACCTCCCATGTGACACTTGACCTCCCTCATGACTCTTGAGCTTCTACAATGACTTTTTTAATTCTTACATGACCTTTGAGCTTCTACATGAGTTTAGAACTCAATATTGACTCTTCATATTCCATGTGGGACCCTTGGTCTTCCACCCATTTTACATTACATAATTACTTTCCAAAAATGATGTGACAAGACACTATGACACATGTGACTCTTGAGAGGACCCTTGACAACGATGACATGGAACTTCATGATGATTTGGCATTTCCATGCTACTCTTTTTGCGACTTTCTTTACATATTCATGATGGGTCTTGTATGTTGTTTGTATTCATCCTCCAAGGGGCTAATTGATATGGAGTCTACATGTGATCACAATATTTGATCTTTTGTTGGAAACTAATGACTTTTCATCTTCTCTTCAATGATCAACTTTGTCTTTGCGGCTACAAAGGTGTCTTCTTGAAGGGTATCCTTATTCATCTCCTACATCACCATCCTTTCATAACATGAACTGATACTTATAACTGAGATCCACTCATGACAAGACGACATTAGTCTGATAAACTCCTAGTCTAACATGGCTCATGACAACCATTAATTGAGATGGAACTGGGTAATAAACTAAGATACATGCTCAAGGATTGTGCAGTTACATAGCTTAGGAGGTTAGGGGTCAGGAGTGAGCCTTGATACTGTGTAGTGCGTAGTATAGTCTAGCTAGGGAAACACAAATGTGTATTTCAGGGGCTCAAGGGGTCATGCTAGAGGCTTGAGGCTTGATTTTTCCCACTACAAAGTTCTGGAGGGAGAAAGGTCTAGGATTTACACAGTTGGACAGTTCAAGATCTCAAGACCGAGGCTTGTTTCTTGAGACTGCATAGTGCATAGAAGAGGTTGATTGAAGGAATGTATTGGGAAGTTCTAGAGGTCAAGGAGATAGTATTGAGACTTGAGATTAATTATTGGATTGCGTAATTGTGCAAATCAATGACTCAGGGATACAACTTTGATGAATAATTTTGCACAATGCATAACAAGAGATTAACTAGGAGGAAGGGTTACACACTTTTGTATCTCAAGGGGTCAGGGTTGAGAACTAAGACTACATAGTGTGAAGTTCTAGAAGGCAAGGAATGTGAATTTCACAGTTCCAAGAGGAAAGGTTGAAGCTTAAGGACTGATACTGCGCAGTGCAAAGTTCAGGAAGGTTGAGTGAGGCCAAGTTGCTCAAACAGGACATTTTCTGGATTTGGCTAAGTGTGGGATGAATGAGGCCAAAGTGAACAAGGACAAGAATTAAGCATGATCACACACTTACAAGAGTTTATGAGGAAACATTTATCACTAATAACACATGAAAAACATAATTTCCTCAATGCAACAACATTGCAATGACTTACCCCAAGTGCGACACAAAAGGTAAACTTTGAGATGATGGTGATGACACTTATGAGACGGTTCTTTAAACATTGGGAATGAGTGTGATAAATTTTTATATGATAATAATAACTCATTAACATGAAGGTTACCCCTTGAAACAAACCAAAACTACATTTGTATGATGTGCGATGCATTTCATTCCAAAAGACGACATTTACGATGACACTTGCAAAATGTGAATGACATTTGAAGATCACATGAAATAAACACTTATTGAAGTGAAAAAAAAATAGAAAGAAAGAGGCATAACTATGAAAGAGAGACTTGCAAAAGAGAAGATGCACAGAAGCGAAAGTTGGAAAACCTCACCGAAATAGAAGTACAATTGCAACCAAAAGTGAGATATTGTCAATGAAAAGTGTTCACTTACTTTTGTAATAGGTTGAACATTGCAAATACATCATCTTGATGGAATGTGTTATGCATGTTCAATATTATGTAAAAGAATGTGCTCACAAACTTGTTATAGACTGAACATGTGTATGCAAGTGACTTCGACACTCAAAAATCGAGAAGAAGACATAAACACTTAGCATAACATTCATTGATCATGAGGTGAATAGATCATTAGATCCTCAGTAGACTCCAAAATTCACGTGTAGGAAAAATTTTGGAGGGTGTTGATTGCAATCTCAAAAAGATGACACACAAGCCAAGCATTGTTTGTCATCAAAATTTCCCTTTTTATGTTCTTCCACGTCATCTTTTCAACAAAAAGTAACACTTTTCATGCAATATTATCAAACATGACACAAAATAAAAGAAATAACAAAACAAAGAAGAAAAGAAAAAATACAACTGACATGTAAAAAAAATTGCATAACAAAAAATAGGAAAACAAAACACATACAAAGACTAGATGGAGAGAAGGACAAAAGGAGAATGCGATGCAGGGAAATTGAATGCAGCTATGCCTACTGCTAACCTGCCCAGATATAAGGTCAGGGCTAAGATAATGATATTTCCAATGTATCCATCATCATTTCTGACCTCCAATAACTAAGATAAGAGAAATTATAACTAATATATAATAGTGCGCAACATAAAAGTTAAAATCTCAAAAATATTGCAAAGAACATTGAATGCCTTTGATATAAATAGAAAGATGTGTGAACCTTCACCAACTTGAAACCTTACCTTTCGACGAGAGTAATAATGGAACAAACCTTGAAGGTTTCTTGTGAATACACCTGCATCTATATTGTAGTTCTTAGCAAATATCAAAAGGAATTGAAACTTGTTTTTAGAAAATGGGCTTGCCAAGTAAGATCCCTCTAATTGATTATCGATTGGATCGTGAAATTCAAAAGCATACTCTTCAAAAACCTGAAATCCATGAAAATATAATTTCTCAATTAATGTTATGGAATCAGTGCAAGAATCTTGTGAGGGAAAATAAATCTAATCATATTCAGAAGGCTTATCAAGGTAGTGAGGACCTAACATGACCATCAACGAAGGTTGAAGTGCCTGAAATTCTTAAAAAATTTCTAAATATTGTGATGATAAACCATTAGGGTCAACTGATGTAAAACAATCATCATTAGGTACACCAGTGCTAAAATGATCAATTGAATCACGATTTTTAGAATAAGAACCATGATTAGAGGGGATACTTAAGGCATAAGATTCTCTTTTAGGTCACAAAAAACATAGATCAGCTTGAACATATTTAGTAATGATTTGAATGAAATAATAATATTCCTCAAATGTTGAATGTGACAAATCATCTATTTGTGACTAGTTACAAACTATACTGGCATGATAATCATTAGAAAGGAATGAAAATTTGGAAAATACATGAAACTAGTCAAGATGTAGTGGATGAAAAAAAGGAAATTGATCCAACAAATAACACAAGATTTAACCAACATTCAAGAGGATATATGGTACCAAAATTAAAATTATTAGCATCAAAAATTTACAACAATAATTAAGAGTTGATTTCTTTCAAAACAACTGACAGACATGAATCCTTCGGCCAATTACAATCTTTATAATGATCAACTTCACAGCTTCGTACATCCATGAAAGGCATGCATTCCAAACATAAGTTTGATAAGAGAGATTTTAGTGAAGATGAATAAATTAAAATGGTACCTTCAGTCTGATCAAAGACCGAACCTTGAAAGTTAGAAAAACTATATTTGAAACACCAAAGATATTTCAAGAAGAGATTTACATCTAGAAACCATGCAAAATAAATATTTTTGTGAGAATATCCAAATCTGATTTAGTTAAGGGACCTTACGAGAGTCACCATAACCTAACATAAACATCAATGGATGTTGAAGTGCCCCAACCTCCTGACAATTCCTAGAAGTTGAAAAGATTGTAGAATGACATGTCAAGGATTGGATTAGCTCATGCATAGTACATAGACATTTACCATTAATAATTTCAACTAAAATTACGACTATCAAAATGGTAAGCATCTATGTCATTGATTTGATCACACTTTACCTTTTCCACAAATAGATTACCCAAGTCATATGTTGCTTCTAATTGAACATCTAAGGATGGAATGGATATCGAATGATTTATTTAAATTCCTCTTAATCATGAATACCATTACTACCTTGTGTTAATTAAAAATAAAACTCATTAGATGATAAACTTGGAGAGCATGGAGTATCTATATTACAAAAATTAGAACACAAGGGATAGTGAGGTGAAGTGGTAGTTTTCAATAAGAACATCTTCTTCAACTGCATCGAATTCATGATCTAAAACTTCCATATCAAAATATTCTTGAGAGACCAAAATATCAAAAGGTAAACTTGGGAAACCATCATTACATACAATAATGGAGTCACGATCATTAGGATGAAGGTTATCCAAGACTTTAGATTGATTGGGAAAGTCAATTTCATTTTATACATCACTGAGATTGAAAGATTCAAAATCAACCAAGGATAGAAGAAAATTATCTTAAAATGGAGGATTTTGAAAAAGAGAAGAAAGATAAAAAGGATCCTAAATTTCCTGCTCCTCTACCTATGAAGAGTGACTACCTTCCACCTTATCACTATTTAGATGTAGAATAGATTGATCAAGCAAATCAAGGGGCAAGGGATAATGAGAAAGAAATGATAGAGGATGATAGGAATTCATGTCATATTTAGGGATATAGCTATGAGTGTTAGTATGATCTTTAGGAATGGAAGGATTAATCTTCACCATTGATTTCTTGAACCATTCCAAGGTTTCATCCATAGGATCTAAATTATGGAAAGTGGAAGGATGTTGATGAGACAGATCAGGAATTTCATTTCTTGATTTACCAACTTGAACATTATCATAGGAATGAACCCAAATTGGTACTAGAAATGGAGGAGGACAAGGAACAAAAGGAATAGTAGGTTCCTCCTCTAATATTGGAGGTGTCTCACAGTCTACAAAAGTTGGGAGAATAGGAATATCAGGGAGTTCAAATTCACATTGATTCAAAGAGAGCCATACAAAATATTCCATCTTTTGTTTAAAGAAATCTCATTCCATGTCTTATTCAGGAAAATCACAACATAAGTGGAGGAATCTATTAAAATTTTTATCAATTGATCCATCAGGCTCCATTCTAAGTTCATTGATTCTTTTGTAAACATCTCAGTAATCATACTAGTCAAAAGCTTGATGAAGATCCTTAATAAATTGACAAAAAGAATGAATGGAATGAAGATGATAGGGTATGACACCATTTATTAACACAAAAGTGGAGAGTAAGCGTGAACATAATAAACATAACAACTTCATCATCGACTTCAAGATATTTAAAAAACCCAAGAAATTTTTTTATGTGCCTAGATAAAAATGTACCACCCTCACCATCAAATCTAAATTGAAACAAGGCATGAAACATCTCCATGGAGATTGAAAGTTTTCCATGAGGTAGGTTAGAAAAACCTATAATATTATGATTTGGGAAAGATCCATTTAAGATAATAGATTGAAAACAAGCCTAATGGGAACAACTTGTCATTTGGCCCTCCTTCTAGTGCCAAAATGTTTTATGGTGCTATATGTGAACAACATACAACGGGTGTCCCCAATGTGAAGTCCCAATTATACCTCACACCGTTGGAGTAGAAGCCCCATCTGGAGTATCAGCCCAACCTTCATAACTACAATTTTCTCTTTGGTTTCAATGGATAACAAGAGAGCTTATATATATAAAACTTGAACAAGTAAGTTGCAATGTGAAACACCAATTGCAATGTGTAAAGGGAACCTTCATGAGTGGTAAGCGAAGGGGAGTCTCTGGAATGAAGTAATAGTACTAACCTAAGAGAGACACATGGGAGCATATAAATATTCGTCAGCAAAATAGTTCAAATAATCACTATCAAAGTGAATACAACACACATTCAACAACATGACTACCAAATCCACCGAAATAGTTCAATTTTTCCAATACATACTATAAACATCCCAATAATAGTCTTGGAACATTTGTGATAAATGCATGAAAATGTGTTGGCTCATTGAATTCAATTAGGTAAAAGATTCAAGTACATAGTTACAATAAGAGATACTAGTTATAGTAATTGAACATTAAGTCACTTCTTGCTTCCCCAAAGAATATTTTTTCTCTCCTATGTCAAGTAGAGAACCCAAGTCTAGCTCTACAAAGCTTAAGCATCTAAAATCCCTTTGCTTGAGTTATGAGGTTTATTTTATAACAAGAGGAATGACCTTTCATCTCCCATTAACTCTTTGTTTACCTTCATGACTCTTATACTTCCTAATATTTCCTTTGGACTTATCTATGTGGATTTTGGATATATATGTCTATGCGATTCTTCATGTTCCACATATGGCTCTCTGAGTTCCACACATTACATTTTGTCCTTTTCTTGAAAACAAATCATTACATTCCACATGATGATATGGCATAACACATAAACACACATTGAATATTGTGATGAAACTTGTACAATTTAATGATCACATGGACTTCATGATGATGTGGAAATGGTAAGTTTTCTTCCTTGCTACTGTGTCTTTGACCTCTTTGTGATAGATATATTTTTTACATGATCTTTGCGAAATATCTACTTTGTTTCTATTATTTACCCTCCAAAGGGTCATAGATTAGTATTGGAGTCTTCAGAGTCATGATATAATGTCTTCATTCTATCTTGTTTCAAGATCTGCTTCATGGCTTCACAATGGTTCTTATTTCTTCTTCTTCTCCTTGACATCTTCCTTGACCATCACCTTTTCATGTTGAGAAGGAACACCTTCCAATGAAGATCACCCATGATAAAGAAAAATAAGTCTTGAAATCATTTATTATACCTCTACTTTTCTCAAGTGAGAATCCACTTATGATAGACCTATGAGAGGTTTGAAAGGAGGAGACCTAATTAGGAGGGCACAACCAAAATCATCAGTGGATTAGGAAGGCTCATTTCTTCATGTTTACTGTGCTAAAGATCATGAAAGGTCAAGGCTCATAGGAGGCCTTCAAGGTGCACTTGTGTGCTCAAGAAAGAGAGAGAGAGAGAACTTAAGGGTGCACAAATAAAGTCTCAATCATGAAGGTAAGTCATTTATGGGTTTGGCGTGTGCTTGTGAACTCAATGGGACTAAGGCACAAGGGCATAGACCGAGGGAACAAAGGATCGTGATTCGAGCGTTCCTAGTGTGCTTGCACACCCAAGAGGAAATAAAAGGCTACAATTCTTCAAATTGAAGTAGTACGCTCAAATGAATGCTTTAGGCTTTGTGACTGCGAAATTCACCCTAAGGAAAGTGGGAAGGATTGAGGGCTTCATGCTTCAACATGCACCCTAAGGGAAGGATTAAGGCTTCATGCTTCATGATTGCACCATGCACACTAAAGCTTCATGCTTCATGAGTGTGCCATGCAACCTAAGGCTTCGTGATTAATGACTACACCTTATGCTTTTAAAGAGACAGAGGATTTTTATTTTTCTAAAGTGCGCCTTTTTGTTCTGAAGTGTGCTTCATTTTTCTGAAGTGTGCTTCATTCTTTTAAGGTGCACTTTTTTGTTTCCAAGTGTGCACAAATGGTCCTTCTTGTTTTAGAGTGCACCTTTGAAAGGTTATACTTTTTTTGGGTGTAGGTTTATTCAACAATGGTTGATTGTTCACTAAAGTAAGATTTTACGCCCAAGAGGGCTCACTAGAAGAGGAAATTTCATAGTTGGCTAAGGCAAGAAACAAAGATCACGTCCCTTTACTGAGGGACAGGCTTCATGCGTTGTGAGAGAGAAGACACCTACTATGGAAAAAGTTTCTTTGCAGACAAGCATTGGAGGTACTTCATGCACAATACAAAGTAGTGTTGCTAAAAAGTCAGTGTAGTGAGTCAATACAAACAATAAAGGTTAGGTGACAATGCCTTGAAAGTTTTGAATGTCAAACCATAGGATATGACCTTAGGAAAGGCCGATTGCACAAGGCGAGGGGGAGATGTAATCAATTAGGCTCATGGATAGGGAGTTCTCATCACCTGGAAGGATTGAAACTTTTATACTTGCACTAGGTAGCACGACCAGGAAGAGCTTCAAAATGGCTATGTGTCAGATGATAGGGGCAAGCATATGAATAAGAATCAAACAAGGATCACACACATTAATTCCATCCAGATAAGCTAATAAAATTCATGGGACTTATGAAAATAAGTCATCTAGGAACAAGAACAAAGCAACACTTGCGGCAGTAGGAAAACATGCTAATGACACTTGCAAAAGATAAAGAAATTTAAGGCGACACATGCCATAGGAAAGATAACATGAACAAGATTACATAAAGGAAGTGAACTTATGAATTTATCAAGGACTGGGCATGTGTGAGCAACTAACTTTGACTGTTATAATCCAAGAATAATACTTAGACACTTCGCAAAACATAAATCAAACATGGAGTATGGGACAAAATATTGTAAGAACCTCAATATGGTCCAAAATTCAAAGCTAGGAAAAATTTTGGACTCTGTTGATCACAACATAACCATGATGATATATCACTTCATGCTACACAAAATGAGATTTCTCCAAAAGAGTCACACACACAACACCAACCCACGAGACATTAGATTGAATCATTTCACCATTGGGTTGTATTACATTCCATGAAGATTAAACATTGAATAAACATAGGAACAAAAACCCCCTGATCACGTGTTGGATTAGCACTTGGGTTAAAAATATGATTCACATCCTCCTTCCATTTCTACACATATTTGAGGTCAATCACATTAAAATTTAGTTTAACACATGATCACAATCCACATGGTCAACAGAAAAACCACAACAACATTGATTGCAGACATCCATTCTCGATATATTCTGCCATAGGCTACTATAGAAAGAATGCTCCATTCACTATCCGTTACCCTTAACTCATGACTTTATCAAGTACTAGATCAATATGAAGTAATCACATTCCCTTTTGTAGACCTTAACAACATAATTCTCCATAATTGTTTTTCACATAGACCAAATGAATAAATTAAATATATTCCATTTGTTTATTAGTGACCCAATCAATCTTAAGACCTTATGAAGGCATTCATAGTGATTCACTTCTCATTCGATGATTGAATCAAATAATCAATGATGACCACATTATCCACTACCTTGAGACTAGACCAAACAACACATTCATACCTCATGGAATAGATCAATTCGATAGATACGTTATAGACTGAGTTAACCACTTCGATCTTGACCAAATTCCTGGGGAATTTCATTGGTAAGATCACGTGGTTTTATCATTTTGCAATCCATATGCATGAATGCATATTATCCATTCGTAATCTGGTTTATATATGTGCTTATGCAATGGACAATTTGGGATGCAACTATTACAAAGGTCGATACACCATTTTGAATCCACATTTGTAACCACATTTAGGGAAAACCTAAATCTATTTATTCCAAAACTACAACATATTCTCGATCTATCTACAATCAAACTTCCAAGAACCTCTGCAACACCTTCAACACTAGATCATACCAAACCATTAGGTTGATATCTATCAAAAAATGCCAACACTCTTTGAAGTGGTGCACTTCTTGATCAAACCTTTGAATACCTCCCTTTTTGTTAGAGAGGTATTTTATCATATTGAAGTCTCCCCCAATTATCCATAAGATATATCTCAACATCCAACCTAGCCTCTTTAGAATGAAGGAAGTTTGATCTTGCATCGACAATGTGCAATCCATATACGTTGGATATATATCCCTCTTGATATAATTCTAAAATTCTAAATTGGGTCGTTAAAACTCTTTTATTTTCCCAACAATAAATGAGAAAAACCTCTTCGTGATGCCAACATGCAGCTAGATCTCTTTCTTAACCATTTGCATCAATGGTTAGCCTTTAGTCTCATTTTCAACATTTGGAGATATTAGAGAAGCCTCTTTTCTAAGATAATTTTGTTTCCTGAATCATCATTATATCGGGTTTATCTTGGGGAATATGTTTCTTAATAATCCTTTGTTTATGTTAGAAAATTATATATTACAGAACAATGGAGCAAATAAAATATTGCAAAAATATACACAAAGAAAATGCATAAAACAAGAGAGACACAGATATATGTGGTTCACCCAGTTTGGGCTACGTCCATGGAGAAACAAATAGTCCTTCCTTTTATATTATCCAACAAACTGAAGAGATACAACCTACAACACATCCGATGTATTTCCCTCTTCACTCTTAATCTCCTCTCTCTTCTTCACTCCGAATACAAATCTACATAGATGCAATACAATTCCCCCATATATAGCGAGGGGTTTCCTTCTAGGGCAAAATACCCTAAATTAAACATAACTTCTACCGTCAGATCTTCGCCTTATGAACGACCCAGATTGACTATGAAAATACAAAATTTTACAAGGAAAATATTTTACGGGCGGTAATGAACTGGGGTCCAATGCGACGATACCTTTGAATACAAAAATATAATCAAGCTCCACACCCAACAGTTTAGCTAAGAAATTTAGGCCTCTTATGTTCCATGAGATTATTTTCATTGAGTGGAATGGTGAGTCGAGGCAAAGACCTCATTCATCAGAGTAATTCTACATGAATTGAATAATAATTCACCTAATTATTTAAAAAAGGTTTTTTGCTATGCATGCCTTTTCACCTATCTTATTTAAAGGGTTTATGCTAGTCTTTGAGGCTTTCAAGATTGACCCCAATATTGTTCGGAGAATGGTTGAAGTCTGGTTATTATGAGTGCAACTTGGTATTATATTTGAGGAGTGCTCTCTTTAATATATGTACCTAATTTTCAAAAATGGCCTTAGGATCCTTATTCTTCCGGTCGATTGTCATTGCTTGCAGATATAAATAATCTAGATCCATATCCTAACAAAGATCTATAACATCTTGAGAGAGCACCTTTCTCATCTGGATCTCGGGGTTGGTAGGAACTAGTGATAGGTGGAAATTAAAATGGATGGAAAAGATTGTAGGAATCGTTGAGTCCTCATGGTGTGATCTAATACTAGCCATGACCAAATCTAGGTTAGAATGCTCTTATGGAACTAGAGATGCATCAGAGGATGTACCAGCGAGGCCCTTGAAGTTGTTCTAGGTCTAGAGTCTTGGATCAATTTTAGAAGTACTTGAAGCCTTTGTATGCTTACGATTGGAATCGACTAGAGTGAATTCTTTTATATTTGTGGGTGGGTTTGTAGGTTGTTGTGTTGTTGTGTTGTTGTGATGTGAATATGACATTCTTTAGAGAGAAGAACATATTCATGGTAGCACTAGTAATGCAATGTTTTGAATAAAAACACATAAAAATAATAAAAATTATATAAATAATAATAATAATCATGAATAATGATTAAATTAAACCATAATTAGTTATTGAAGAGGCATGTCACTAGGGACATGACTGTTCATGAAGGGGCACCTACCTAGGTATATAAGCGGGCCCTCATTTATAAACATATCAACTCATATATCATGCAAGTTATTTTATTCACTATTCAATACATATATATTTCTATCCTCAATGGATGTCTTCATCTTCCAAGTGTTCTAAAGATTTTTGTTGTGAAGTATGAAAGATTGCAGTGTGATTGTTGAAAGATTTTTTCTCCCCATATTCATTTGCATTGCCTCTTGGCTTGGCATCACCAGAGGCTACATTGCATAAAGAGAATGGGAGGGCTTCTTCAGTTTGACACATGAAGGAAACCAGGAGTACATATAGCTTAAGGAGAACCCTATTTGTAAATTTTCGAAACCCTAAACTGTTATAAAAAAAATAGCATTTAACTTAAAATCTTAAACTTAGATTTATGATCAAATTTATTAAAATATTTTTTTTATCATTTAGATAAAGTAAATTAATACATAACAAAAAATTAAATAATAATTTTTTTTATATTTTAAAAATGTTAATCATTCACGATATTTTCACATCCTAAGAAATTGATCAAACCAAATCTAATAATTATTTATAATAAATGAACCTTTAAAAAACACCTTACTCTTCTATTTGATTTCCTTATCAAAACGAGTGTACATAAAAATTTCTCTCTTTTACTAAACCATTCTACATCAAAAGCTCCCCCTTTAACTAAGTCATTTCATTGATTATGGTTTGGATAAGGCCTACATAATAGTGAAACTTTTTTTATAATTTCTTTTGTAAGTTTGGCAGGACTACATCTTCATCATGTCCAATGTATAATCCTAATCGAGGCATGGAATTGAATTGGTGACTTCACATTAAGGAGTGCCTTAACAGAGCACCCGATCACCATCTCTCCAAGACCTTGTTGACGTTTTAAATATGTAACCTAGAGGACCTAGCAACTCGGCTGACACGTAACTACTAGTAAACCTCTGGGGGACCTACAATCTATCAAGCTCTTCGTAGGCCCGAGCTTTCTCCTTGGAGATTTCTCAAGATTTGAAACCAAGACTTCTGATTTGGTGAGACTTCATTTTCATGGCCATTGCCAGTCAAACTACCCCAAAAGACAAAACCTCTTTTATAATTTCAATTTAAAATAAAATTTATACTTTTAAATTTAAAATAAAATTTATATTTTATATTACATTGTTAATTTATTTTTTAATTTTATTATAAAAAATAATTTAATTAATGTTTATTTTTTAAAATATATTTTTTCTAAATTAAATATTAAAAAATTTAAATTTTAAATTTATTTATATATTTAAAAATACTGGTTAAATATTTAAAAACAATAATATCAAAAATTATTTTATTTTATTTAAATTAAAATTAAAATTAAAATAACTCAACTTCTTACTTTATAAATGTAAACGAGAAAATACAAAAAATTATTAAATATTTTATTTTAAATTTATAAGTATCCTATCTTTTAAATTATACTTAAGTACTTTATCAAAGTCAAATGAAACAATTTTCCATCAACTCCATTATAAATTTCAACCATATTCACATTATGCGGATCGAAAATTGCATTAAACATATAATATTAAATTAAATTTAAAAATATTAATATTAATATTAATATTAATATTAATATTAATAAAATAAAATAAATAATCATAATTAAAAGTTCAATTTTGATTATGATTTTCCGTAGTTAATCACATATATATTATACTCTAAATCTAAGTAAATTTAATATAGTTTGGATTTTTAATATAATATATTTATATAATAATAATAAATATGGTATAGTAAATAATAATAATAAATATTTTCATAAATAAAATAAATATGTAAGAAAAATTAAATAAAATCATTTTTATTTTTTAAACCATTAGAATAATTTTTTTTTTAATTAATATTTTCTATTATAAAAAAATTGAGATTATATGGCTGTAGCAACTATCTATTTAAAGACTTTACTAATCCTCATTACAAATACCATAGATTTGACACTCTCACACTTTTCAATATATTTATGGACACAAAACATCATATATTACTAAGTTTGTTTACAACAATAAACACAATTTGTGTTTGTTAGCATTTTCATAGTTAACAATCATTTTTAAAAAAAAAAAATTAAGATAGAAAAATATTGATCCGAATTGGATCATTATATTGTTTTTCATCTATCTTGATGCATTTGAAGTGGAAAAAGTGGAGAAATAAGCTCATAGGATCGTTTTTACCGGCGAGAGATTGTTTAGCAAAACGGGGTCTGAAACCTTCCGAGAGCATTTTGAGGCATCTAATGACGTTTTTTGGGGTAAAAATTTCTGCACAAGTGCTGCACCTTTTCATGGTATTATACACACATATACCTTTCCAACGACGCATGAATCATGTGAAGCAGAGTCCGTATGCAAAAGTTATATCACTTAGAAGTTGAGCTTCATGTTTTCACACCTATAGTTCGGGAGGATGCCACGTCAGCCCCCATTATTCATGGAAAATGGGCTAGCCACGTCTTTGTGATGTAAAATACTCGAGAAGAGTCTATATTATAATTATATTTAAGAGTTTATGTAGTCAAAATTAACCATTAGTAGGCTATTGGGTTGTTCTATAACTAGGCCACTAGGAAGAAGAGGCATTCCATTCTTTCAGGATCATTTTCTTACACAATTGAGCAAAGATAGCTAGAAGAGATAGGAGGTAGAGCACATAGAGAGGATGTGTGCACTCTAGTAGCCCACGGGCCACAAACATTACTTCTTTGTACTTGCAAGCATATTTCTAGACAGAGAAAGACAACAAATTGACCTCACATTCTAGTTGGGTTTTCTCCCGAAAGGGTTTCCCAAAGAGGATATATTGTGTCTTATGTGTGTGTGATCTTATTTTATCATTCTCTAATTTTATGCATAATTTCCATTCACAAACATGCACTAATTAAAGTAAAATCTATAGATATAGAATTTTAATAAAACTGCAATAGTGTAAAAATATGGTATTTTAATGTATTATTATTAGATCTATTGTGATGAACTTTCCGGTGGAATATCCATGGAAGTTTATGAATAACTTGGTATCAGAGTAGGTTTCTTTGACTATTTTGTGGAGATTGCAGGGATCTAGATCGACAGGGCTAAAAATCGTAAAATCATAATCATGGTTGACGAATTTGTAAATGAACCTCATGATCCTGCAGAGGCGAGGTTTACGCAACTAGAACAACATGTAGCAAATATTAACCACAATGTAAGCCTCATCATGACAACTTTGAATATCAAGCTAGGGATTTGTGGAGAAGATGGGGGTTCTAATGTAGAGGAAAAATCGTAACATGGATCAGAAGATTGGGGAGAAACGAATAACCAACCGATGAAAGAACTCGGACAAGATCAACCCAATTTAAGTGTCATGAATCAATCCCTATTTAAAATGGAAGAAAAATTCAATATCAAGTCGTACCGTAATGAGATCGATGCTATGAAGCTGAACCACTGGTTGCAATAGTTGGAAGTTTATTTCAGTGTCCATCAGATCGAGGAAGGGAAAAATATCTCATTCGGAAGCTAGACTTAGAGGGCCATGCACTGACTTGGTGGGATACCCACATGGGAACCCTGAGGTTGGAGGGAGAACCTCCAGTGACTAAGTGGGAGGATTTAAAAACCCTCATTAAGTCACAAGTTTATCCTATTGGGTACGTGGAGGACTAGTGGATCCAGTTGCATTACTTTAGGAAAAATGTAGGACAAAGCGTGGAGGAGTACCCAAAAATTCAAAAAGATGGCTATAATGTTTGGTATCTCTCCAAAGGACCCAAGTGTACTCCTGAAGTATTTGGGGCATATGCACCACCATCTACGTGAGCAAGTGATATTTTTCAAGCCTAGATCAATGGATGAGGCTTGTGTACGTGCACACTACATGGATAACATAGGCCTAAAAAGAGTGAAATCAAGTGGATTGAAGCAGAAGGAGCAAAAAGGGGGAAAATATAAAAATACAGCTACCATAATACACCAGTTCAAAGATCCTAGCAACCACTGCAACCACTACAACATTCATGGCCATACATAGGAAAAGTGTTGGAAGTTGCATCCAGAGTTAAACTTGAAGAACAAGAACAAGGATAACAAGAAGAAGAATCTCATGGCCGCAGATTCAGGCAACCTAGTTGAAAGTCACTTAGACATGGACGAGAAGATCATTTGTGCATTAGTGCATAAGGAGGTGAATTTGAGTAGCCTTCAACAACATGAAGAGAAAGAAATGACCAAAATCTTCCATATAAATATACAGGTCAAGAAGATGAAGATTGTTGCTCTGTTTGACTTAGGATCACAAGTGAATCTCATTGCAACATAGTTGGTCAAGAATTTGGGGCTGGCAGTTTGTGGTCATCCAAACCCATATACACTGGGATGGGTAACTAAGGATGCAGAGATGAAGGTAACAAAATAGTGTAAAATTAGATTTTCTATCTGTGTTGATTTTATTGATGAAGTAGATCTAGATGGGGTTCCCCTTGATGTATTTAGAGTTGTGTTTGGGAGTCCATACATGTACATGCGAGATGTAATATTCATGAGGAGATCCAATCAGTACCAGCTCATGAAGGATGGAAAATCATTTATCATCAATGCGCGCAAAGGTGAGTCAAACATTTCACTAGTAAGTGCCAACCAAGCCAAGAAATTTATCAGTTCCAACAAGTAGTATGTTTTATTATTTTTAAGAGAAAGTGAGTCTGAAGAGGAGTCAATAAGAGGCAAGGATGGTTGTACTAAGAAACAAAAACAACAGTTGGAGGATTTGTTATAGGAATACAAGGATGTGTTCGAAGAGACTAAAGGGTTACCACCTAAGAGAGAAGTGGAGCATGAGATCAAACTATTTCCAGACTCCCCATTGCCAAATATTAGGATGTATAGGAAATCTGTTATAGAAAAAACTGAGGTGAAGAAACAATGTAGAAGCTTTTGGAACAAGGTGTTATTCAACCAAATACATTACCATGTGGGTCACCCATCATCATGGTGCTAAAGAAGGATGGGATTTGGCGGATGTGTATAGATTCCAGCGCGTTGAATAAAATCACGCTTAAGAACATATACCCCTTGCCCAGGATAGACGATCTACTAGATCAGTTGCAGCAAGAAAATTACTTTACCAAGATTGACTTGAAGTCTTGATATCACGAGGTTCGAGTCAAAGAAGAAGATACATGGAAGATCATCTTCAAAACCATGCAATGTTTGTATGAGTGGTTAGTTATGCCATTTGGTATATGTAATGCACAAGCTTCATTTATGAGATTAATGAATGATGTAATGCGAACGTTTATAGATCATTTGTTATTATGTATTTGGAAGATATACTGGTATATAGTGCTACCTGGGAGGAGCATACTTCACATTTAACACAAGTGCTAGAAACATTGAAGAAGCACCAACTTCTAGAAAATCTAAAGAAGTGTGAGTTTGCACAATAATTATTGGTGTATCTAGGGTATGTGATCAGTGGAGGAGAGATGAAGATAGATCCTTCCAAGATGGATTCCATAATGAAATGGTCGATGCCTACTAATGTTTTTGATTTTAGGAGTTTCATTGGGGCAACATAGTACCTGAGGAAATTCATAGCTTCAGTTTTAATGGTAGCAACACCGCTCTATGTTATGACAGTAAGTTGCAAGAGTTTCCAGTGGGGAAAATTTCAGCAGAAGGCTTTCGAGGAGCTAAAGAAGAATATTAGTCAAGCACCAATTCTGGAATTACCAACCAAGCAGGGACCCTTTGAAGTGGAGACAAATGCGAGTGGGTATGCTACAGGAGCTGTCTTGATGCAGGGAGGAAGGCTTGTATTCTACCATTTTGAAGTATTTCATGGGGTAGTTCTTAACTAACCTACCTACGACAAGGAGATTTATGCCATGGTGCAAGCTCTGAAGAAGTGGGAGAACTATCTAATGTGAAAGGAGACAATAATCCACACAGATCACCAACTGTTACAAAAATTGTAGGCCCATAGTAAGCTACAATAGACCAGGCATTACAAGTGGATGGGGTTGTTACAACAATTTCATTTGGTGATCAAGTATAAGAAGGGAAACACAAACAAGGGTCGACATGCTTTCAAGGCTTCCCACATAAAAATAATAGAGTTTGGGACTCTTATGCACATGGATCAATTCACCCATGATGCATACAGATAGGTTTATTAAGAAGATGGGGACTTCAAGGAGGTGTATCAACATTTGTAGAATCAGAGTCATGTGCATGATGTCAAGAACATTGTTGACTACCATCTCGAGGATGGCTTACTCTACAGGCTAGATTAGCTATTTTTTCCTAAAGGTGAGATATTGCAACTCATTAGAGAGACTCACGCCTCCAAGGTTGTAGGGCACTTTGGTCTAGGGAAGACTGTGGTTAACTTGCAAAGGTATGTGTATTGGCCCAAGATGGAAGAGAAGGTAGTTAGGTTCATAAGAGGATGCATTTTGTTTTGTACGAGAAAGCCTAGAAATAGAAATAAAAGTTGATATCATCCTTTGCATCTACATATTCATCCTTGGGAAAGAATTTCCATGGAATTTTTAGGAGGTTTACCGACAACGAGGAAGGGACATGACTACTTATTCATGGTAGTTAATAGGTTCGGCAAGATGTGTGTTTAGATGCCCTGTAAAAATACCACCAGTGGAAAAGAAGCAACAAAATTGTTCTTTTGACATCTCTAGGTGCACTTTGGGATAACAAGGAGCATCATTTCATATAGGGATACAATATTTCTCAGTGCATTATGAACTACATTGTTGGAGAATATGGATACAAACTTGAAGAGATCTACAACATTACATCCACAGATAGATGGGGCGACAAAAGTAGTCAAGAGGACTTTGGTGCAGCTTCTGAGGGGATACAACCAGAAGAATGCGAAGAAATAGGATTAAAAACTGGTATATAGACAACATTCCTACAATAGAGCAATCCACACTTATATAGGAAAGTCCCCATTTGAGACTTGTTTTAGATATTTTCCACCTTCACCTTTGGATATTTCATATGGGCAGCAAGGAGGAGTGAGGGAAGACCTTACCGAAGATGATTTGAGGGATGAAAATTTTATAGAGAAGATTAGGCAGATCCATCTACAGGTACAAGAAACACTGCAGACGTCACAAGAGAAGTATAAGGCTAGGCATGATCAACAATAAGTAGAGAAATCAGTCAAGGTGGGAGACAAAATATGGCTACAATTGAAAAAGTAGAGGATAGACGGTCCTGGTAAGAAAATCAAGGCTTTGAGATATGGTGCCTTTGAGATACTGGAAAAGGTGGCTGATAATGCCTATCGAATCAGTTTATAGCCATATATACACATTTACTCAGTTGTGAATGTAGATAATTTAAAACTATGTGAGCCTTCCATGCTAGATCACGAAGAGGAATAGGTCCTACCTTCTGTGGAGGATGTGACACCAGAAGCTCACGTAGAGTTGAAAGAAGATACAATTTTGTAGAAGAGTTTTAGAACTACAAGATAGGGGTATCATGACCATTTGTAGATTGGGTTGAGGGGACAACTTCCAGGAAAGGCTAAATGGTACACCAGAGAGGTGGGGGAAAACTTTCCTCACCTGATTCAGTAAAACGTTTTGGGGACTAAAAGCCTCCCAAAATGGGGAGATATGATCTGAATTAGATGATTATGTTGTTTTTGATACATATTGATGAATTTGGAGTGGAAAAAGTGGGGAAATCAGCTCATGGGACCATTTTTACCATTTTACGAGTGGGACCTAGTTTGGTGAAAGGAGGTTTTAAACCTTCTGAGAACATTTTGAGGCATCAAACAACGTCTTTTGGGGGTAAAAATTTGTCACTTTAGCGCCACACCTTTTCATGCTATTCTAAACACAGAGGCCTTTCCAACGATGCAAGAAGCACGCCAATTAGAGTCTGTATGCAAAATTTACGCCACTTAGAAGCCGACCTTCCTATTTTCACACTTATAGTTCGGGAGGATGCCACGTCAACGCCCATTATTCATGGAAAATGGGTTAGCCATGTGTTTTTTTATGTAAAATAATCTAAAATATTTTATATTGTAACTCTAGTTAATAGTTGATGTAATCAAAATTAACCACTAGTTGGTTATCGGGGTATGTTATAACTGGGCCACTAGGGAGAAGAAACAATCCATTATTTCAAGATAATTTTGTTCCATAGCTAAGTTAATATAGCGAGGAGAGATAGGGGGTAGAGAACAGAAATAGGATCTGTACACTATAGCATCCCATGGGCCACAGACATTACTTCTTTATAAGTGCAGCCATATTTCCAAACAGAGAAAGAGAGTGAAGCGACCTCACCTTCCAATTGGCTTTTCTCCTGAAAGGGTTTCCCGGAGAGAATATCTTGTGCCTTATGTGTGTGTGAGCTTATTTTATCATTCTCTACTTTTATGCATAATTTCTATTCATATGCATGCACTAATTAAAATAAAATCTACAGATCTAGAATTTTAATAAAACTGTAATGGTGTAAAAATACGATATTTTAATATAGTATTATCATATTTGTTGTGACGAACTGTCTAGAAGAATATCCATAACATTTTATGGATCAATGATAGTATTACATGTAGTGCATACTTTTTTTTCATAAGTTTTTCTATTAGTATTAGCTCTCCCAACACTTATTAACCATAAAAACCTAATTCCAAAAAGTGTTTTCAATTTTTGTGTTCTCACCTAAAAGCCCTTATGAATGGAAATGAAGAGATAGTAGCGGGAACTATAAACTTTATCCTAAAGTATTTGGAGGTTTAAAATTATTAGATTCATAATGAATGTGCCCCTCTACTTGGGAAATCATGCCTCAATTATATCCAAAATAAACATTGGTTTCTTGACATTCTTTAAATGTATTTAAATAAAGAAAAAACATTGTACCTCTCTACCTATTTTATCCTTCAGAACCTACCCAAATAGGGTTTTCAATTGCCAATGGAAGACCACATAACTCATATATTGCTTTGTCCTTCCCTTGGTGTGGCTAAGCTTAGGGATCCATGTAAACATATCTTCCATAATTTTTGAATCAGAGTGAGATTGCCTCTCCACCCCATCTTAAGTTTCCAATTTGCAAATTTCCCTCCTTGTTTTCAGCGGCATTGCATTGAAATATTTCATAGTCTAATCTTAAACAAACAACCTCACTCTTTGCTTCCCTAATGCATTGTTGCCCTTACCCGCTCTCTTACAACACATACACTACCTAAATGGTGTGGAAGCAGCAGCGAGCTGCACCTAAAGAAATTGTTGAATATATAACCTCTACCTGCAAATAAAGATGAAATGAAACCAGACACAACCTTGCTAGGACTATAACACGAACCCACAATATCGTCACAAATGTTCATGACACATACCTTTCATCAAGGGAGATCCCTGGAATTCTATACCATAAAGGTGAAAACCCCAATAACAACCCCACACCCCAACACCACTAAACTAAGCAAGAACACATGGAACCTAAAAAACCTAAGTTACAATGAGCCCTCAGACACCAAAAGAGATAAGGCCATGGAAACACATAAGTATAGACTTTGAAATTAATAAGACTGCACACAAATAAATTTAAGATAGACCCAAACATTCCAATTCCAGGGAAAACACCACCTATAAACATGTGTATGACTAGAAAACGTTCCAAGACTAAGCGAAACGACTGCACCTATACCCCCCAGCTTAGAGGTAAAATTCCTAAATACATGAACCTGACCCCGACACTAAAGAAAATATAGTTAAATAATAAAAGTAGAGATACGAAGTGAGTCACTACATAGGGGGTCGAAGGTGAATCCCATTCCAAGCCATGTGCTAGGAACATAAATTACATGCCAAAGACTCCACACCCAAGATTAACCCTTTCCACCCACCTACTCCCAGAGAATGTCGTCATACCAAGCTTCACTGTCTCACCAACAGACACAAACTAGAGCAAAAGGAACCACTTACTACAGATCATAAGAGACAACCATGGCAGGAAGGTTAAGGGCTCAACCTCACTTCCTCCATTTAAACCTCCATCAAATGCCATGAACTCCATCACATGGGCAGATTTAAAACATTCGAGAGCCATCTAGAGACTTGGATGTGCATGCAAGCCAGAGCTAGCCACAACCCCTCAACATAAATTACCATCACGTCCAAGGGTGGTGGGCACAACTCCCAAGGAACTCTCATAAATTCCATTAACTCTGCCATTAAAGAGAGAATAACTATTATGATCACATTAATAAATGATATAATTATTATAGGCGATTATTGGAAAATGTAAATTTATTTGTGTTTAATATTAAAAAAAATCATATTACTTGGACTAATTCATTAATTATTTATAAGAGTAAGAATTTTTATTTTTATAAAATATGTCTCTTCAATTTTGAATGCTAACATATTTCTTTATTCTATAATTCTAATGTTGTTTGGTAAATTAAAGAAAATAAAATAATAACTATATTAAAAAAAATTGGTTGTTAACAAAAAAAAACTTTCAATTTAAAAAAACAAATATTTTAATGTAGGTCATAAACATAATACTTAAAACCCATAGTCAATAACATAATTACATGAATTTTATATAGAGAGTTATAGTAATTAATAGATAAAAAAATCTAATTTCATCCATAAGTGTTTTCTACTTTTTAATATGAGGGAGACATGTAATTCATTCACTACTTAACATGGAGATTACACATGACATCTAAAAAAATGATTGATATTACATCCACTATGAACGAAATGTGAAATTCATTGCATACTCAAGATAGAGTTGACATTAGTATTTAAAAAGAAATGTTAATAAATAAATAAATCATTGTCAATCATAAATAAAATATTTCAATTTCAATATAAATCACATAATTTTATATCAACTTTATATAAAGAGAGATAAATAAATTGAATATAATAAAATTCTTATATATTTACTTTTGTAATAATATTCCAACTTTCATATTAAATAACATGATTTTATATCAATTTTATATAGAGATATAAAAGCTGAATGTAATATAATTTATGAACTAATTGTATAATTTATGAACTAATTGTATAATTTATCCATATTTTAAAGTATACTTTGAATAAAATATTTCAATATCCCTATTAACTAATATTTCAATATTAACTTCATAAATGCATATATTTAAAGAGAAAATATCTTGCAATCCCATCTTCAATGTTTAATATGAAGTTGACATGCTTTATATTAATGTTAATAACAAAAAAACTTGTATAAGTGTGTACATATATAGAGAAAGAAAGAATTCCTATTACATGCTTTCTAATTCCTAATATGAAAGAGAGCCCATTTAGAAATATTTCAATATCAACTATATATACATTATATAAATTAATTTAACTTTTTTGTTTTCTTATGATTAAAATATTTTATTAATGTGTTACTCGAGAGACATGAAATTCTTGTTTATGCTAAGCAAGAAATTGACGTAGGACACACATAAAAATATTTAAGTGTTAAAAGTGAAACTATATTAATATATAATGAAAACAAACATTTAATTGCACAGAGAGACGCTCTACAACCCAGTATGGGGTTAACATAAACATTTAACATGTAATGTTTAACATTTAACATTTTCAATATAATGTCGGTCCTATTTAAAAATCATTCTAACTAGTATTATGTATAAACACAATATAAATTTAAAATATGAAGAGGTTTATGAATACACACAAATGAGGTATGGTAAATAAATAAAACCTCATTTTATATTTACTCAATAACCCTCTTTATATTTCCAAAAACTCAAAAAATAGGTTTTATTTAGGTGAAGCCTGTGAGCCAAAAATACCATATTTATAAAAGAAGTATGTTAAATAAATAAATATAAAAGAGGTATAGTAAATAAATAAAAATATATCAAATAAGATTAGAAATCAACATCTAATTATATACCAAACCTATGGGCCAAATACCATGGACCAAATTATTATTAATACCATGCAAAAAACATTTTTAGCCCTCATATTAATATTAAAAAATTAATATTATTAATATTATTATTAAATCTAATATTCATATTAATTCATTTTCCGCTAGCATATATATTAATAATAACCATATTATTATTAAATTAGTTATATTATGATATATACTAATATATCATGATACATATATTAACTCTAGATATATATGGGAGGGAATAACAAAGACATAGAGTGATAGAGGTTGATATATAGGGGGAGTGACGAGGGAGAGATGGAGATAAACTGAAGGAAAGGGGAGAGGAAAAATGAAGAGAGAGAGAGAGAGAGAGAGAGAGAGAGAGAGAGAGAGAGGAGATGAGTGATAGAGGAAGAGAAGGGTAAGAGAGGGAGAGGGAGACATAAATATGGAGGTAGGAGAGAGAGAAGGAGGGAGGGAGGGAGATAGTGAGAGGATTAGAGGGGAGAGAGAGAGGGAGAGAGAAAGAGATAGAGAGGTAGGAGAGAAAGGGAGAGAGAGGAAGGACAAGAGAGAGGACTTGAGATAGTGGAGGAGAGAGGGAGGAATAGAGAGATGAAGTTGGAGGGGGAGAGAGGGAGGGAAGAAGAAATACATAGAGAGTGGCAAGTGGAGAGAGAGAGCGTGGGTAGCAAGGGAGAGATGGAGAGAGAGTGTATATGTTTAGGGGTGAGAAAAAGAGACAAAGAAGGAGATATGGAGACAAGGGGGGAGAGAAGGAGAGAGAAGGAGAAATGGAGGGATATAGTAACAAATTTCGAGAGAGATATAGAGAGTAATGGGGGGAGACAAATGTTTGGAGGGCGAATATAGAGAGAGAGAGAGAGAGATGCAGAAGAGAAAGTGAGAGAGAGGATGGACAAGAGTGAAAGGAAGAGAGTGATGGGGGAAGAGATATGATTGTGGGAGAGAGAGAGAGATGGGGGAAGAGATATGATTGTGGGAGAGAGAGAGAGATGGGGGAAGAGAGAGGGAGGTAGGAGAGAAAGGGAGAGAGAGTAAGTTGGAGGGGGAGAGAGGGAGGGAAGAAGAAAGACATAGAAAGAGAAGTGGAGAGAGAGAGGGAGAGACAAGAGAGAGATGGAGAGATTTTGTGTATGTTTGGGGGTGAGATAATGAGACAAAGAATGAGATATGGAGAGAAGGGGGGAGAGAAGAAGAGAGATAGGAATATAGTAACAAAGTTGGAGGGTGAAGAGAGAGAGAGAGACATAAAGAGGTGTGAGAGAAAGGGAGACAAAGGAAGGAAGAGACAATGGATGTGAGAGAGTGGAGAGAGTTAGGGAAAGAGAGATGGACATGGAGGGGAAGAGAGAGGGAGGTAAGAAGAAAGACATATAGAGACAGAGGTAGTGATAAGAAAGATAGAGAGAGAGTGAGATAGGACATTAGGAGGGAAGACAGATAGAAGTGGGGGAGAGAGAGAAGGGGAAGAGAGAGAGAGAGAGGAGAGGGAGTGATAGATAGATAGATTGGAGAAAGAAAGGTATGTTTTGGGGGTGATAGAGATAGATAGAGGGAGATAGAGATATAGATGGAAGATGAAGAGAGGGAAGAAGAGAGAGATGGAGACAGGGAGGGAGGGGCATAAAGATTGGTAGATATGAAGTGAGAGAGCATGTGAGTTTGTGGGGGCTGAGATAGAGCGATGAAGAAGGAGAGATGGAGAGGGAAGAGAGGGGAGAATATTTATTGCACTAGATGCATTGATTTCAGTGTATATGGTGATTTCTAATCCTATTTGATTTATTGCACTAGATGCATTGATTTCAATGTAGATGATTTCTAATACTATTTGTTTACTTGCACTAAATGCATTGATTTCAGTGTAGATGGTGATTTCTAATCATATTTAATTGTTTGTGCTAGATGCAATAATTTCAATGTAGATGTTGATTTCTATACATATTTGATTGCTTGCACTAGATGCATTGATTTCAACGTAGATGAATTCTACTCCTATCTTTTTGGTTGCACTAAGTGCATTGATTTCAGTGTAGATGGTGATTTCCAATCTTATTTGATTGCTTGCAATATATGCATTGATTTCAATGTATATTTTTGTTTCTAATCCTATTTTCTTACTTACCCTAGATGCATCGATTTGAGAGTAGATGTTGATTTCTAATCCTATTTTATTACTTGCATTAGATGCACTGATTTCAGTGCAGATGTTATTTTTTAACCTTATTTGATTTCTTGCATTAGATGCATTTATTTTAGCGTAGATGTTATTTATGATTTGATGTAATTGGATTTATGATGGTACATTAATTTTAAATTGATTGGATTAACAATGTGCATTGATTTCAGTGTAAGCACAAAAGAAATATTGACATTGTACATTGATTTTTGTGCTATAATAATTCAACCTATTAATATTAGATAGCAAAAGAGACAAGATATGATGTTTACTACAATAGCACAAGCTAAAGTTTTAAATGGTTTACGATTTCAAGTGTCATTTTCATATAATTGATATGGAAAGTGGACAAAACTAACAAGGGTGACAATAAAAATAGTAAAAGAAAATAGTTTGAAATTTATCACAATGATGACTATGTGTAATTGGCTACATTCTTATTATTCACATTTTCTATCATTCAACACTATTACATTGTCACTTTGCATTCAAAATTTTTATTTCATCATTTTTTGCCATTAAAGTTATTAACAATATTTATCGTTCAACAAAATGAGGTAGCTAAACAAATTTAAAATTAAAATGACAAGTAGAGACATATTTAGCATATTTAAAATGATTATATTAATTATAGATGTATTGACATATTATTGATAAAATTAATCATATGTTCGATAGATTTTCCTTGGCCTCACACAATTGCACTGAAACCAGCCTAGATCCTCTTAACTTCAGATTTATAAAGAACCAAGAGGGATCAAATCTCTCGAGGTTCAAACCTTTCTTGCACTCAAAACAAAGGTTTGAGACTCGAGAGATTTGATCCCCTCAACCCACTTACATCCACACTTAAAATAAATCTAAACTAATTAAATAAAAAATAAAAATAATTTTAAATTATATTGTAAACTTTATTTAAAAAAAAATTATCATCCCATAAACACATTTATGCGAAGAAAATTAGCGTAAAATATTTAGGTCGTTATATCATCCTATGAAGATTTTTATGAAACGAAAATTAATATAAGATATTCAGAGTATATTAACTTAACTTCTTCAACTGAATTTGTCTTGATCTGCTGAGTGAACTTATCTCCCCCATGGATATGTTTCTTTTCCTGCCGGTTCTTTGGTATTATATAATATAAACAATTTGTTCTAATTTTTTTGGGTGGTATTCTAAACACTAAATCACTACTTCTTGCAGAAAGGGACATATTAATGTGTGAATAAATGTGGGAAGACTAGATGGCTGTGTAGGTCGTTCAAATTCAAGTTTATTATTGCTCTAATTTATAAAAGATTGGTAAATAAATTTTTTTATTTACAAGTTTATGTTTTAATATTTATTTGCATATTAATTTATTAACCTTAAATAATAAATTAGGCTCGAAGCTTTTTCTTTTCTGAATTTCAAAACACACTAGGATTTAAGAAGATAAAAATTTGTATTTTTAACAATTTACTGTTTTTGTGCTTTTAACCAATTAATTTTATTTGGGAAATTAAAGCAAGCAACTATGATAACATGCAAGCAATTGTGCAAAACTTAAGTGAATAAATACAATATTTTGCATTGGTTTTCAATTCATTAATGAAAATAGTTTCGCATTTGGATCGATATTTTTGATAGAAATGAAATTTTTTATATTAAATGAAATGAAACTCAGACTCTGAACCAGGAGAATCTGGCTAGAAATGAAATTTTTTATATTAAATGAAATGAAACTCACTGGTCAGCTCTACGAAAGAAACTCTGAACCAGGAGAATCTGGCTCCAGAACGCTCTACATTGCTCATGTGCATTACACAATATATAGTAACCACAGATTTAGGGAAGTTAGAACCATAACTTAAAAAATAAAAACTAATTGCTATCCTCAGGACTTCTGAACCAACTTACTATTCTAAAACATTCTCCATTATCTCTAACAATTTTTAAATGTAAAAAATTGGTAGATCTTTTGTTAAAAAAAATCTACATATTAAATCTACCATTCAACCAACAGATATTAGCAGTGAAGATATACATTGTCGATGATTTTATTAATTAAATTAATCTTTAATTTGTCTTACCTAATATATAACGTATGTCTAAGTGAAGAACCACAATTTTATAAAACTTCGAAATATTAAAGCTAACTTATTAGTACGATTATAATATTTTTTATATTTTATGATTTTAGTTACCATATTAATTTTCACATATTTTTACAATTCGTTAATGGTATCGGAAAAATTAAAATGTAAGGTCTCTTGGTGTATTTTATATATATATATATATATATATATATATATATATATATATATATTTATTGAAAATAAAAATTAAAAAATATATATTTGGTGTATTATATATATATTTTGAAAATAGAAATTAAAATATATATATATATATATATATATTTATTGATGTAGTTTAATTTATAGATACAATTGTTTTTTTCAAGTGAATTTTAACTAAAATTTAGTATAGATTTTTAAAAACTTAGGTTTAAATTGTAGAAGTGAGTTTTTAGGTTGTTGAATCTTTTTATACATTAAAAAATGTATTTCAAGCAACAAAAAATCACATTCTTTCTTGAAATTGTTTTGCCAAATTCCATTGAAAAACTATTTCATCTATAGTTAGATTATATATATATATATATATATATATATATATATAAATTGATATATTTATTTATTAATTTTAATTAAAATAAATAAATAGTTATAATTGGGCTCTACAAAAATATGGTGTTGTCTGCGATTTTGAGTTTGAATAGGGTTTTGAGGTGTGACTCCACTCGGCTTACACTTTGGGCACATGGAATGAGGCACAAGTCTGACATGGTTTGCTGGACGCGAGTCATACATCTGCATTCACAATTTTGGACGATCTTTTTTCCTCTATCATCTATTGATTTACCTCGGGGTGGCACGGGCTTTGCTGTTATGTTTTCCCCACGGAGCATGTCCACCTACCACAAATGCATACTAAAAGGATAAATTTGACAATTTCTCGAAGGTATATATAACTCCCCTACATTGTAGTTCAGATCGAATGCTCAGGGGATTCTACACTATCCAGTGGTTACGAGGTCTAGTGTGAATTGAATGCAAGAGTAGCTCGATCAACAATCCTGTCATGGGTCTCCTTGTAAGTACATTAAAAAAAGAAACTTTTTGTTGCTCCATGTTTGCTATGTTATGCCGTTTTTTTTGTATGCTTGCTAGTTTCATGTTTTTAGTACTTTGTAGGATGCTCCCATTTTAGGTTTTGGCCCTACGTTTCTCTAGAGCTGAGATGAGTTAAAGATAGAGCGGGGAAAATTAGAGCTATTTTCATTTTTTTATAAAAAACTTATAAGGGAGGACCTCAATATTTTGTATGAGGAGCTCAGATACATTTACAGATCTGAAACAAAATATTGGGAATAAATGGGGAATACCAGTCCTTTTACAAGGCCTACAATTTGATTGAGGGTACTGGAAAACACAACTTAGATTAAAGACTATCAAATACCAAGAGATTCCACTATTTATGGAATATGGGATTGGGGGCTATTTTAAAGATGTATTAAAAATAAACCTTATTTTTCTATTGAACAAATATAAAACATCTTAGACCCATATATTGTTGAGCAAATAGAGTTCTCCCCAACAGGGGACATTAATATTGAATAAGGAAAATCTCTCTTTTCTACCATGTAAATAAAGGCGGACACTTTTTGTTTTAATGGTTTTTGCCAAAACCATAAGAATTACATTAATAGATCTTTTCCACACAGACAAAAAACTACAACCTATACCTATGCTCCAAAGTTTTCATCATTGTACATTTTGATACATAGAATGATTACGATTTTGTTATAAATGAAGGATCTTGGTTTGGCAAAATGTTGATCTCTTTATTACCCTATGGTTCTCATATTTTGATGCAACAAACATGGTGGTCTCAAAAATTTTAGTTCAGGTGAGGCTCCCAAATCTTCCTCTTCCCTTTTGGCACCATAATGTGCGAGAGGACATAGGAAACTCTCTAGGAAAATTCAAAAAGAGTGATTGTGACAGAATAGAGAAACACGTTTTTACTTTTGTTGAATATGTGTGGAGATTGATCTAATAAAGGGCTTACTAGATCAAATCATTCTAAAACACAAATATCTCCAATTGTCTCAATCTCTAGACTATGAGAACACAATTTTCAAATGTAGGAATTGTTTCCAAATATGACAATTTAAGAATAAATGGCCACAGATAAAAAAAACCCAAAACATTAAATGGCACATAGGACAAAAGGATGGAGATTTACATACACACATATTTCTAAGGTGGAAGAAGAAGTAGTCATGGAGAATTCAGATAAAAAAGAAGGAGGTATACAGGAACATAATCTTATATTCCACAATCAATGTGGGATGGATTCAATATCGATTGAGGGAACTTAATTACAACCATAAATGGACTAGATGGAGGATAAATAGGGGCTACAAAGCAAGCCCATATATCAGAAGGGTCTAAGTCAGACAAAGAAAACCCAACAAAGTTATCGGTGGGAATTTTGGCCCTAGTTCCAGTGGATGAAGATCCGGGCTTAGTAGCAAGTCTAGAAGAAGAAATGAAACATGGGGAGGATTAGTGATGCCTGCATTACTTTTCCTTCCTAATTGTACATTTTTTCAATTTTTTCTCTCTTTTAATTTTTGTTGGAAGAATGTGAGCACTTTTTTTTTGCATTTTTCTATGCAAAGTTTAGCCTTTCAAGGATATGGGCAGATCCTTGATGAATGCACACTTCAATGGCGTATATACAAAATGTTTTTTCTTTTCTATATGAATGAACATATGGGTTTCTATTCATAGGAAAAAAAATAAAAAAAAATAGTTATATCGTAATATGTGTGTGTGTGTGTGTGTGTGTGTGTGTATATATATATATATATATATATATATATATATATATATATATATATATATAACTAATTATATTTTACCATTTTATAAACATATAATTTATAATTTATATGAATCATTATTCACATATAATTTTAACCAGCTCATGTATTTATTCAATTAACATATATGAAGATGATTGAACATGTATGAACTATTTTTAATTTGGTATGATGTGAAAATTAGTATATAGTAATTTGAAAAATCACTTTTAAAATGCTAAAATGTATTTCTAGCTATTGGTTTGCCATTGAGAAACTAAACCAAGGGCATAAGTTCGAAATTTGATTGTTTTGTATTCTATAGTGTACCAAATTATCTTTCAAAATGGATGTAAAACCAAAAACTAAAATAAACCATGAGACGATAGAGATGACAATAACTACATTACGATAAATATTATTCCTAACATATCTGGATCACATGATCATCATTTGGTTGGGGAGTCCACTATAGTCATTGGTTGGAGCTCATTGTCATTTGTCGAAGAGGAGAATTCAATTTTTTCCAATTTCTTGGCTAGAATTGATACCTTCTCATAGATTCTATCCAGCTTGTCCATTAATTTTTCCATGTATATAGTAATTTCATGCTAAGATTTTTTTATACGAGTAAGAAATCATCCCATGAGTGTTTTAATATGCTAGTAAAAAATAATGGTTTACATGTAAGAGGAAACTAGTAGAAAATGATAAAATTAGTGAAATGGTGACTAAAAAAGTTAGTCACCACAAATTTTCCAAGTGAAATACTACAAGAAGTCGGAAATATTAAGTGACCCAACTAAAAATGACTAGCGTAAATGACTAATTTAGTCTCAGGTTAGAATATATGACTAGATAATAAGTAAAGCAACTAAAAATGACGAATGTGAATGAATAATTTAGGTTAGGAACAAAAGTAATACCACCTAAAAAATACTACAATAATACAAATTAGTCATTTATGTTAGTCATTTTAATTGTGTCACTTCAACAATCTAAACTTACAAGTGATTGGAGATTCAAATGTTGTTATAAATTGGCTGAAAGGTTATACTTTATTGAAAATTTCTTTAAATTTGGATTAATAGATTATTAGAGATATGGATTAGAAAATTCAATATTATATCCTCTGATCACATTCACAAGGAATTAAATTCAAAGGCTTACAACTGAGTCAAATAAATTATGAAGAATACCTGCAAAGAGAAGAATACATTTTGGAAAATAGAAAAACCAACCATCTCCCTCAATATTAGATTAACACCTAATTTAAAATTGTAAAAAAAACGAACACGATCTATAAATATATTTATACCTTCTTTACTCTTTAATAATTATGAAAAATTTAATACACACACACACACACACACACAGGGAGAGAGAGATTTTCTTCCCTACATTAATTGTGATCACCATTGTTGATCCCTAAAAAGCAAAAAAAAAAATGTTTTCTAAAAAGGCCTTTACCCCAACTAACCATAAAAGTGAACTAGTAAAGTTGTTAATAAATGACCAATTGAAGAGTAATATCTTAGTTTTTGAGAGTAATACATTAGTTGCGTGGAAAATTTGAAAATTACTCTTTATCTTCTTGAAGCACCAAACTAAAGAGCCCTTGACCTCAACTAACCATAAAAGTGAACTGGTAAAGTTGTTAATCAACTATCAGTTCAAGAGTGATACCTCAATTGTGTGGAAAATTTGAAAATTACTCTTTATATTATTTAAACACCAAACCAAATAACAATGCCCTACTTTCAATATATAGTAATTTACTTTGCGTCCAAGCAAAATATATTCCTAAAATACATTCGAGATTGTGTTGTGTGTCTATTCATATTTTATCGCATCTATTCTTATCACTACGTCACCAACATGGAACACAAGCAGGCCTAACGTTCAAAGGAAATGACATTATATACCATCAGCGTTGCCATCACTTTTTCGGTTCTATTTGCTCCGCTCAATCATCTCGATCCTAACAAGAGCACCTAGTTGCAGGGCTCAAGCATCTTGATCCTAACAAGAGCACCTTAACAAATATAGCAAAACGAAAGAAGGAAATCAGAAAATGTTTTAGTCAGCCTCAGATACTCACAAATCCTTATGAGGTATTCAACAAAAAATCTTGTGACGTATTTATCAATTTTGAAAATTCACGTTCCCCACTGAAACTCAAAGAATATATATTATTTTTAATGGTCAAATCTATGCTTATTACATCAACCCTTGAAAACTGAATTCAAGGATGTACACAAAAAATACTCATTATTTATACTTTAAAAAATGTGAACTTGTCTTTCAAAACTTAGACCAAGAAAAGTTAGATTTTACCTCAAACCCTAGACTGTTGACAATTTACCCATTCATGCCACAACATTTTGTTTTATTTCTTCTCATCAAATTTTGAATTAATTAGTGATTTACATTTTTTTCTCTATTTCTATCTCCAAGGTCATTATTATTAATTTTCACTCAATATTCCTAACTTTGGATTTGTAACCTTAAATTCATTAAGTTTTATTTCAAAATTTCAGGTCCCAAACCTTTGTTATTTTAAAGTCCCCCTCCTAGACTTTGGAAGCATTACAATTGGTCTGAATAATTCAATCACCACAAGCAACCTATTTCCATGTGCATGAGGGCCCTCAACAGAGGAATCGATACTCACATGCGCTTCCTTCATATTCATGTTAGGGAGTACTCTCGTGTCAAAATATATGTCCCCAACTACTTGGTTTTATCTTTAGGGAATTGGAAATTGGTAGGTAGCATTTCACATCACCATATTTTCCAATGAAACATAAGCCCATGGACCAAATCCTAAATATAGCAATACTTTGTATTTCAAGGCACGATTAAAACCATGCAAGTGGCCAAAAACATAATTTATTCCCTTCAAGTGCCAAAAATTTGATACTATGTAACTCCTCATGATGCCATGAATAGGTAAGTAACTCCTTCAAGTGCAGTACCCCCACCTTCTATGAATGAACACTTGGAACATGTTAGAAAAAGAATTAAAGGAGAGGTCGCACAACTAGTAACTTCCAATACATCAGTTCCTCCCCTGTAGTTGAGTGGTGTATCTTACTTGTTGCTAAGGAAACTCCCATTGGTGTATTATTCTTCTCACTGCTATTGTAATGAGTATTTAAAAATGGCCACAAGGGATGCATCATCAAGAATGCTAATATATTAACCAAAAGTTTTTTTTTTTTTTTCTCAATCTGTCTACTTCTATTATTATACAAAAAGAAACAAAAAGTTACAGCAAGGCCATAGCCTTGAAAATCTTGCCAAGAAGTTGGCAATTTGCACAAATGTTCATATTCTCAGTTCTCAGTAGACCTCCATCTGTATTTTGGCTTCTCATAAGACCCGAAACATTGCTGAACATAGACGATACAACACTATACATAAACGACACAAAGACATGCAGAGACCTGACACAAGCAAAATTCAAGATTCAAAACAGAGTTGTGCTCCTACTTCTGAAGCTGCAGAGAGCGGAAAACCGGGCAAGGTCAATCATCATCAGTGGTGTAAGGTTCCTCAACGACCCTACACCCGAATTGTAATGAGTCATCCGAGTCGGAGTGAAGAACCGCCGAGCCTGTTGGTTCTCCCTGAGCTGGCTCACTTGGACCTGCAGGGACAGCCTGATTCGCCATAGAGGAGCTTCCCATGGCCGGGCGCTGACTGTCTATTGGAGTCGCCCTCCTCTGATCTACAGGTATTTCAGGATGGGCTTCTCCCTGGCCTCTGAGATCTTCGCATTTTTCAATAGTGACTGAGACAATAAAGGTGGAATTAGCAAGAGTACAGGGGATGCGATAGCGAACAGTGGGGTGGGCCGCATGCTCACAATCATCCCTCCTACCACGCCCGCGACCTCTGCCTCTACCAGATCTGGTGACAGGGGGACTGCTTCGCCCAGGTTCCAGCACATCCGAGGAAGAGTGTGAAATAGGGGTTGACCGCTGAGAGATGGCACGTCCACGGGAGCCACCTCGTCTGCTTATCATCCTGAGCCGTTCTCGCGGCATTGCAAGGTGCAGAGGTTTATCGAATGAGCAGAAACACGGAGGGGAGTATCCAAATTGAGACGGAAACAGAACTCCCACTGAATCGTAGGCCCCTGGAACCAGAGCCCAGCGTTTGAAGAACGCTCTTGAACCTAGAAAGGGGACGGACTCAGGCACGCTAATGGAGTAGCTCAGAGTGACACATAACACAGTGATCCATAAGGCCGCAGAGGTGAGCGACGGAGCCGCGGGAATGGAGAGTTTATGGAGCGCCATTGCACAGTTAACCATGAAGCGGGTGGAGGAGTTAAGAGTCGGCATTAATAAGCTTGTGCGAGACCAGCTCGCCCGTCCTGTGCAGTACCCGTGGCATGCTTTGTTGTAGCTCTGATACCAATTGTTGTAGATCTAACTCAGAATATATGAGAAATAACAAATATACCCAATAATAACAAGATAAAAATAAATGGAAATGCTTCTTTATTATCAAACCTTACGGTAGGGCAACACCATACATTCACTCCTTAAGGAAGGAGAACACTCCACAAGCCATATGCCTGTTCATACAAGAATACTTCTCTTCATCTTCATATCCCTCCATGTGGAGTCTCTAGCCTCTATATAGGCCTCATACATACAATACCATTCATCATTACCATGGTTTCCTCATACCATCAACTAATACCATGGGCCCTTTACATTATTATTAACTACTTGTGGTCCCTTACATGACATGGGTTAACCACCTTATTTATTACTATGGCCCATCACATTATTACATTGTTACCTTGGGTACCTCCCTTGGTACCCCATATTACCCCCCCTAGGTACATAACATGCTTGGGCTGACACCTGCCCATGTGAAACGCCACCTTCGTACCCTCTATGCTGTCAAACACCCGCATCCGGGAGTGAGATATCCTTTTGCACCAAAGAAGTGCATTCATGTTTGAGTTGTTCATCATCTGCGATTTTGAGGGGTCCTGAGAAGTAAGGAAGTTGTTGGGTTACTCCCTGATTGGCTAATCTGTCTGTGACTTTGTTGGTCGTTCTTCTAACATGCTTGAAGGTAATGCTTTGGGGATGCCTCAACCTTTCCTCCAGGGATTCCAATCTGCTGAGCAATCTCCAGCTGGATGCTATCTTGACTGCTGTGGTGCCTGCTTGGATTATGTTTGCTGCTGCTATAAGGATAAGTGAATCTCCTTCGACCTCTAAAGGGAAGAAGTTTTTTTCATCTGCAATGCAAATCCCTTTCCATAGTCCTTCCAGCTCAGCTGCATTATTAGTGTCTTTGCCAATCGATCCATAATAGATGTGCAGTATTGCCCCCGTGTGGCTCCTAAAGATTCCTCCAAATCCCATTGGCCCTGGATTACCCTTAGCAGCCCCATCAAAATTCAGTTTGAAAGAGTTGATTGCAGGAGGAGACCATGTAAGGGGAGAGACCGAGCTGGTTAGAGGATGGGCTTTGACCAGGGCTAAGAAGGATAAGTCTAGATTCCAGGCTTTCAGAATGGTACATTCCTGAGGAGAGTTTGGCAGATCCGTGTCATGCCAGTTTCTGATGGCGAGAGTTTCTTGAAGATTTTGTTTTAGGAGGAGCCGCAAAGCATCAATTGGCCTGCTGGTGTTGTTTTCTTTCCTTCCAGAGAATCCAATAGAGAAATCTTGGTATTAAAATCCATAGGTAGTTTAAAAGTTGTCTTTTGAAAGGGTTCTTTGTCCATTTTCTAATGGTTTCTATGATATCTTCCGTCCGATCTTCCGATCTCCTATTGCATTTTTCAATTCTCTCCCATAGTTGAGTTGCGAGCGGACAAGTCTCCATTAAATGTCTGATGGTTTCAGAGTGGAGATTACAATTGGGGCATCTTGATGGGCCAATGAATCCTCGTTTTTGCAGGTTGTCCCAGGTGAGTATGCGCCTCTTACTTAAAATCCATAGAAAAGTGGAGACCTTGGGCCATATTCCTGGTTGCCAGACCTTTTCCCATATCTGATCCTTGTTTTTTTGGGGGGCTGAGTAGCGAAGCTGATGAGCTTCCTTAGTAGTGAAAGTTCCTTTTGGCGTGTGACCCCATCTCAGTTTGTCCTGCTGATTTGAGTATTTAATTCTTCTGTAGTTTAATTCCCGATCTATTTCAGTGTGCGTTTCCCCTTGCCAATCAGCCTTCCAGGTGCTAGCAGGTTTCCAAATTTGGAAGTCTTGGTGCGTGTGCTGCTGCTAGAATTGATGAACAAGTGTGAGGTTTGCCTGCTGCATGGAAGCTTGCCATATTGGCTTTTGGAATAGAGTTGCCAGTTTCGGGAGTTGTTGCCATGAGTCCTCCCAGAACCTTGCAGTGGTACCTGAGTGAATTTCCCAAAAACTGTGCTCTTGAACGAAGGCGCTGTGTAGCTTTGCTGGATTCCATATCAGAGAACCTTGGGTTGTAGTGCTGATTCTGATGAGGTCGTTCCATTGGCTACCCGGGGCATATTTTGCTTGCCAGAGCCTCGCCCATGGTGAATGTGGTTTGGAGATCCAGTTCCACCATATACGAGCGCCCATTGTATTGTTGCTTTGGAGAGGATCCCTTAATCCCAGCCAGCCATTTGATTTTGTTTGGCAAACTTCTTTCCAATTGACGGGAGCCCATTTCCTGTTTAGACCAGAGGAGCCCCAGAGAAAATTTCTCTGAAGATTGCGAATTGCTTTGAGGACCCATTTTGGCGCTGCCAGGATGGAAAAAAGATACAACGGCATGGCCTGGAGAAACGATTTGATCAAGGCGAGTCTGCTAGCCATGTTTAGAGAGCGAAAAGTCCAAGACGAAATCCTTGATGTTAGTTTGTCTAGGAGAGTCCTCCAGGAAGCGTGCTTGATGGCTGAGTCTGCCAGAGGAGCCCCCAAGTATTTAGAAGGAAGTTTGGCAATGGAGAACCCCAGAATACGAGCAATATTCCTTTGAGTGGAGGCGGGAGTGTTGAAAAAGAAGAGCTGGGATTTTGAAGCATTGATGGAGGTGCCAGAGGCTTCAGAGAAAAGAGAGAGCAGGGATTTGAAAACTTTGGCCTCTTGAGAGGAAGGATGACCGAATAGCATGGTGTCGTCTACGAACTGCAGATGGGATAGGGGATGAAGACCATAGAGAGAAATGCCTTTTAGAGCATGGGTTGAGACGGCGGATTTGAGCAGTCGACTAAGCCCTTCTGCCATTAGGACAAAGAGGAAGGGGGCTAGGGGGTCCCCCTGCCAGATACCATGGGAGGGGCGGAAAGGCGATGAAGGGAACCATTAAGCAGGACAGAGATGTTGGGAGATGAAATGAGATTCATGATCCATCTAGTCCATGTGGAGTTGAAGCCAAAAGCCAGTAACATCTGATGAATATATTTCCAACTAAGTTTATCAAACGCTTTGGAGAGGTCCAACTTTAGAATCATACCTGGTTTTTTTAGAATCTTTAGAGAGTGGATTACCTCATTCGATAGAATGATACCATCCATGATCTGTCGCCCTTTTACATAACCCGTCTGCTCCGGAGAGATGAGAAGAGGAAGGAGAGGTTTGAGCCGGTTCGCTAGTACTTTTGAGATAAGCTTGTAAATGACATTGCACAGTGCTATCAGTCTGTATTTTTCAGGCTTATTGGGTTCTTCGCCTTTAGGTACTAGCGCTAAGAAGGTTGCATTGAGGGAGGGAAGAATCCAGTGCATAATTCTTGATTCCTCCACTAGTTCCCATACCTCTATCTTGATGAGCTCCCAAAACTCATGAAAAAAATTGGCAGTGATACCGGCAGGACCAGGTGCCTTGCCATCCCTGAGTTGGGCCATCGCTTCTTCTACCTCCCTGAGTGAAATGGACTGGAGCAGTTTGTTGTTGTGATCCTCCGTTATGATTTTGGGAATGTGCTGCGTGATAGTTCTGATTACATGGTCTTTGTTTTCTGGAGGTTCCCTGAGAATTTCCTGAAAGTGATCTTTAAATTCCTTCCCATGTCTTCATGTGCTTCTAGTCTTTCCCTTTGTTGATTGTTTATGAATGTGTTGATGCCTCGAAAATCGCTGCAACAACAATGGGGGGTAACCACTCGGTCCGGACCTTAAAGCAGCTCCTTTTCCGTTTGGTGTGGTGGATCCGACTGGTTTAACTAAGTCCAATTACCTTCTCCCTATTGCTATTGCTTTATGATGTATCTTTACCTACCAATAGACAGGGATATCAGATCACTTTTTCTTGCTGCTCAGGCAAGAGAATGACCCTTAAGCTGATTTGGGTTCAGCCAAGCCACAACTAAAGTTTTGCCTCTTTGAGAAGATGACTTAAAAGAATGTAGAATTTACTCTAAATGAAAGCTTATTCTGTGATGCAAGCAAAATAAACTAATCTAAATCCTATCTTAATTAGGCAGATATAGATCTAACCCAACTAAGAGCAAGATAATTAAAGTATTGGGATTTAAATATGTCTTGTTTATAATGAATATCAAGTCAATGAAGTAGTTCAATTAACTGATATTATGGTTACCAAAACACATCCTATTGAGACCTCTTAACTGAAATAATAAACCAACAACATTCAGGAAGTAGTTCACAAAAATGATATTAATTATCAAATCAGTAAATCAAATAATTGAATAATGACATGTGGAAATAGTTCACAACACATTACCATTCAATAAATCAGTTTTATAAGACAGATTTCTGACTAAATAATTACTAAGAAATCAAATTTTAATTCATAAGAACAGAGATACCTAATAACAATATTGAGACAAATTACCCATGTTGACAATCGTGCACAAACATGAATAAAATGAGACATTCATGTTACCATAAAAATGAAACTGATATTTGAAACAGTAGTATTAGAAATACTAATTTATTGCATCCAATTCTCTGTCCTTGGTCTCCAACAACCCTTTACATTGCTTGAACTTCTACCTTCAAAACTAGAGTCACAATAGTGCAAACTCTGCCCCTCATACATAATTCAAGATACAAAGGAAAAATCCTCAATAATCCCCAGACCTGAGATTTTCTCTCCTCTCTCCTACAACTCTAAATTCCTATTACAGTAGTGTTTTCCGAAGTCTAAAATTGCAGAGGAGAGCAGCCCCTCATTACATTATGAAATTTATTATTTATACTATTTGCAAAGGAATTTTGGAGAGGAGAGTTTGTTGAAGAGAAATCTACCAAATAGAATTTTATTTGCTCAAAATTCTAATCTATAATTGTGGGAGCATTCTCATTGATTGAAATCATTTTCTCCATATCTCTTCTACTGTTTTCCTGCAAGAAGAAATCAAAATAAATTAAAATGCAGCAATAAAATCAAAATGGCATTGCTAGCATTTAAATCAAATCCAATCAAATTCTATTTAAATAAATAATTGAAAATAAAATATAAGCTCCCTATTGATGTTTGGGGTGGTTTAACTGGCCAAAGATATTATTAACCAATGGATCTATAATTAGAAGAGGCTTTGGACAAATGAAAATGAAAAAAATAACTCAGAAAATTGATTTTGTTTTCAAAATTTGGAGCTTGATCTTCTGCCTGATTTTTTACCCAATACATGATTAAATCTGTTAGTGAAACCTCCTAAAAAATGTGCTCTTTGATTTTCTCTTTCCAATGAGTCGTCCTGGGCCTCATTTGGCCAAGTATAATTCAATTTATGAGTCTCCACAGTTGATGGATGAAATCTGACATAAATCTGGAAATTCTATTGCTGGGCTAAAATTAGAATTTTAATTAAAAATCTAATCCTAAATTAGAATTCTAATTATCTAATAATTAATTCTAATTTAATTCTTAATTATGAACTAAACTAATTAATTAATAAACTATTATTAATTATTCTTCATCTAACTAATTAATATAATCTATTTATAAATTAATTAATCTAATTAATAATTAAATTTTAATTAAATTTAATTAATTAAATTTTTATATATTAATTAATTAAATTAATTTAGAATTTATTATTAAATATCTTAAACTATTTTAATATTAACACTAACTAACCACTCCCTTTTTCACTCATACGTATGAGTGTTAAAACTTTAAAACAAAGCTTAAAAAAAACACTAAACTAATGTAATAAGCCCATGCCTTTTGACTTTTTGCAATTGGAAAATCGGATAGGGGAACGAGGGATATCGGGGTTTTTAAACTTTGGCACAATGCAAAATTCCCGATCCGATATCGGCATCGGGGTATGGTGTGGTGTCGGGCCTTTTAAAATATGTTCAATAAAATTTCCGACCCGATTAAAAGCCGTGACGCGATCAAAACACTTTTATTATATGTTTTTTTTTATTTATTTTATTTTAATTTAATTTAATTAATTATATTTAATATAGTAATTAATTTAAAATTTAATTTTAAACATAAATTTTTATTTTGGTTTTATTTTTATGAATTTAAGTTTCTAAACTACAACCACTTTAATGAAAATAAAAATAAAACTACAGTAACTTAAATGTTTGGGTTTTCGAGATTAGGATTTGATTTGGAAATTAGAGTGAATTTATTAAAATTTCAATAATTAATGATTTAGCTGCATAACTAAAAATGGAAAAATGTTAGTAAAAGCTCGCTATGGGTTAATATTTAAAATGAATGCATTATTGAACTAATTTATTTACAAAATGCGATATTATACATTTTATGCATTTTTAACCCAGGCTAGATAAATGATGAGACTTCAAAGGAGTGTCATTTTCAAACTAGTTGATCAAATGAGGCGAAACAAGCGTCAATGGGAAGCTTATAAAAAATTGATTCTAACAAAGCAATCAAAACAAGAATCCAAAGAAAACGAAAAATTAACAAAAGCGTAGGGAAATCAACTAAATAAAAATCCAAAAAGGTGTTTAGTCAAAATTTTAATAGAAAGGGTCCCCATTATTTGAAGTGAACACATCAATAATGGGGGGGTTGTGTTTTTACCACAACAATGGCGACACACGGTGGAAGAACCAGTTATCTCTCTTTGATATGAATGAGATTTTCCTAAAATTAAAGTAAAAATAATTAAAGACGAGAGAATTATTATTATTATTATTATTTCTTTTTGGAATGCTTGACTAGGTTCATTAATCTTAATAAAAACAAGAATCATCTAACAGTAATTTTTCTCAAAATTCTATGTCAGTCCTTAATTAGTTGTAGAGATAAAGCAGGGGTCACTTTACAGCTTAGCTTTTAGAATATACTCATTTGTCACAGGTAGAGCCACTGCTGCCAGCAAACATATATAGTCTTGACATGGTTACCTTTTAATCATCAGTGATTTAGAATCCCATCTCTTTAAAAATTATTGATCTAGAAATAAATCCATATATATATGTTTATTTTTTATTTTTGTTATAAATCTTTAAAAGCCATTGTCCTGGTTTGGTGGCCAGATAGTTGAAAATGCCATTCACTGGTTATAATCAGTCTGAACAAGCTGGCTTGTGATGAGACCCCTTGTCTTATAATTGTTTGCAATCATAAGCCATTACCCTAGTTTGTTTAGCAGTGTTGGTAATGTCAGCTTATTTTTCCCCTATGATCATGGTAAGCAAGCTCATGATGAGACCTCTTATCTTTTAAGTTTAAATATATTTCTGGATTATACTCTAGAAAAATAAGACTTTTTGGAACAGGTAGAATCATTGACTCCTTCAGATTTAAAAATGACAATTTCAGAGTTAAAGGTGCTTTGCTATAAAGTGTCTTTACTTGGTTATAAATAACTTTTCTTGGCTGATAATAAAACTTTGAAAGATCTTAATAAAATTTTGAAATCTCAAAATGATTACAATTTGATGAAAAAGAAATTTTCAGATTTTATGATACTTTGCCAATTTCTCTTGATTGGTAATCTCTTCCTTAAATATGTCTACTTTTATAATAAGAAAATCAAACTTTACTAAGAGATTTAAGAAAACGCTAATAGGTAACTATTAACAATTTTTCTCCATGAATGCTGACCATAGTTAGGTAACAAGAAGGCCTTCCATATAAATCACGTCAAAGTCACCAAAATCAAAACTGAAAACCAAAAGAAAAGAAATCTTATGCTAAAGTGAGAAAAGAAATCAGGAAACAAAATTAAAATGAAGAAATGTGAAAAATGAAGGAAAATCCAAGTTTCAAAAGATAAACACAAACAAGAATGCTTATACCAATGTCTCAACAATATAAAGAAAAAGAAAATAATCGTGTAATCAATCTTTCTTATGTTGAGATTTATGAAAATCATACCTTGCAGGGTTGTAAGTATTTTAGGCTTTTTGGATAGCAGTGACGTTAAAATTCAGCCACAATGAAAACTTCCTATCTGGTATCAATCTTCTTGTTTCAAAGCATCATTTTAATCATTTTCTAACAAAAACAAGATGCCTAAATAAACAAACTAAAGGTTGAGAAACTTCCTGATGTAGCTGTTTCGACGAAGATTATCGCTGCTTCTTGAAATTAAGCCAAAAGAAGAGTACGGACTTCAAACATATGATCCGGCAGAGGATTGAAAGTTTTTATGGAGAGCTGCAAAACAGATTTGTATATCAGAAAAACAAAATTGAAACTAAAGCAACGAAATGGAAATTCATGAAAGTGGGTACATGAATCTTACCATTGGATAATCTCTTTTGATCTTACCTTAAAAGTATCAGTTTCTCCAAACTAGCTAACTTCTTATTTTAATTAACATTAAAAACATAAAGAAGTCAAACTAACCAAAATCCTATAACCCAAAATCATTATTCATTTTATTTACACTAAAGAAAGCAGTAAAATGTAAAAATGGAATGCTTAGTGCTCAGGGGAGTTGAAATTAAAACAAATGCATCAGAAATGAGAATGAGAATTTGCAGTAACGAATGTTTCTCAAAATATTATTAGTTTCGTATAAACTCCATGATTTTATAAATTGTCCAGAATCAAGACCAAATCCAAGATAATAAAATTTAAATATGAAGATAGAGAAGTCTTGAATTCCATTTTTAATTATGGAATTATATATTTAAAACTAAAATGTATGAGAAATTGAAATGATTTTTGTATGTTGCAATTTTGTCAACAATTGCTTTTTTCGCATAGTGGTTTCCCAAGCTTGCTTTTAAAATAACATATCACCGTATCGGATGATTCACATAACATGTTTCTTCACCATGCTTCAAGTTTAATTTGCAAGACTTCACCTTTGTTGCTATGCCATATATCGATTAAATGTTAATGGCTCAAAGGCATGCATTGGAAGCTATCGCATCGGTGGTTGAAATATCAGATTGCAGACATGAGAACATGCGAAGAAAATATGTGCGATGAGATGTGGTGATCACACTATTGAAGAGCTGTTATATTGCGAATCAGGGACAATCATGCTGTAATTCTCAGATCGCACACCGCATCTCGCGATTTGTATTTTGCACATTGCGCTTTGCAAATTCGGAATAATGGTATGGCCATAAATAAAAATGCGAGGAGGCGATTGCGATATTGGCTATGCGATGAATGACATAACTAATCAGCAATCTTAAGCATCTGATGTAATACAATATGTTTCTTGCGATGCCGATATGCGATGAAGAGTGGACCCAATAATTTTATAATGAAAATTTAATAACATATCGGATCCAAGACATCGGCCCTTTAAAATTATGCCCTTACTTTTATTGCGATTGAACGGACACGATATTTTTTATGAATTTGATTTGAATTTCATATCGGGTCCGGGATTATGTGTTCATTTCAATATCGGTAAAGTCGATTATTGGCGATTCACAATAAAGGAAGTATACTTCAACTGCAAAGCTCTGATATGCGAAATGCGATATGGCATATGAGTAAGATAATACATCAGAGGTATTTTATGAACAATTTTTTATCAAAAGAAATGCTAAGAACTACTTCCGATGAAATCTTATGATGCGAATGATCTTATGATATTCCTGGAAATTTCAATTGGGTTTTCTAAGTGAATAAAAGCAAAGTTAAAGAATGTTCAAATTCTAATGAATTAAAAGTAAAATTTCCCTAAACCTGTTGCAAATTTGAAATGGGTTTACTACTTACTTCAAGTTTTTGAAAACAAATGAAAACCTGTAAATAAAATAGAACACGAATCAAAAATAAACTAAGGAAAAGAGAAACTAATAAGAGATGAGGACGAACTTGTAAATGCATACCTGGAAGGAAATTGTCTACAGATTTTACCTCATAAATCTTCAAATTCTTCCTTTGATTTATTAAAATTTTTCCTTCGTTTAAAATCATCTCATTATTCATTCTAAATCTAAGTGTGCAATCAGCCTAAATAAAATCTTTTTATTCATGTTCAAGAAATATAAAGTTTATTAGAAATAAATATAAAAATAGGCTCCCCTTTTGAATTAAAACAACAATTTATTATCTCTGCTTATTTTCAATAACTTGAGAAGAATCCGTATTGTTATAGTGACTGTTCAATAATACCTTTAGTAAATGAATATGATGCATTTTGTAGCATCAAATAATAAACTAAAGATCAGAATGGGATAAAGCCACTAATTGTGCAAAAATATCAAAATAGATTTGAAGGTGTGCACACAACAGAATGGACATCCTTAACAAATTTCGAGGAATATGAATTTCATATGATTACCACAGAAGATTAGACTGACTACTAATGATTGAGTCAGATTTAAGCTTATCATAGACATTCATACATTTCATGGGATAATGAGATCATGAAGCTCTTATATCCTCAACCTTTAGCATATAAATTCCAAAAGAAAATCTTAGAAGGAAATCTCGAAATGAAGAAAAGTGGCTTTGAGGCGATCGATGCCAAGTGCAACCTCAATTGAATTTAATCAAGACATTATTCAAAATAAGCAGAGTAGAGGTATTGCCGCAAGAAATTTAAAAAGGAAAGCAAGAATTAAAACTTTCTGATAAGGAGAAAATGTTTCAGTGAACATGCATGAGAAGGCTGATTGCTTTGTTTTATTTTTTAATCTACAAAACTATTAAAACAAATTAACTATACAAAACAAACTAACTAAATTAATTCTACTCATATTCTAACCATATACATGAAAAGGACTAGGTATAGTCATATTTCTAGTGTAGCCATTTTCTCATTTTAATTGCTGCATGTACAGTTCAAATGTTAGTAATAAAAATACAAATCTAATTAAACTAAGAAAATTAAATATGAAATCAGAATGTACAGTTATTGTTAGCAAGTTGATTAAAATCTTCTTCTCTTAAAATTTGCTTTCCAATCCAATACCAATTGGATCACAAAAATCTGGATGGATTTCCATTAATGATTGGAAAACGTTCAAAAGAAGAGATGACAGGCCGAATTGTGGATATGAGTTTTCAAATTCAAAGGCCTAGAAAAAATTGTTAGTGTTATGTACACATGTTAAGCTATTAACAATCTCCTTTGAGAGAAAAATTTCCAAATATTTTTCAAATGAATTAATGAAAAATGGATGGAAATCTTTCAAATAAAATGGAAAATTATTAATTGAATTGAATTGCTGGCCAGATTGCAAAAATACATTCTATTGTTGAAATTGCCTTTGAAAAAATAGAAGCTTTTGATGAAACATTAGCATTGATTGAAATTGAAATATTAATATCTTTTGATGCTCATGATTATAATATGAAACTTCAATTTCCCAATCGAGCAATACATCAATTGAGTGTTTGATAGTAAGGTGTTCAATATGCTAGCGAAAAGTGTGAAAATTTTGCAAAATAAAATCAGAAAATAAATCTAAATTTAAACAAAATAACCGTGAAAGAAAAACTAAAATGAAATCACTATTTGTACAACTAATGTTACAGCACAATTGGGATTGTTTTGTAATAATTTCTCTTCCACAAGGATTGGTTAGAATTATGAAATTTGGGTAATTTCGAATTCCAATTTGTGAAATAGAAAACGAATTATGATTATGAATAGGAATGGGAGTTTGATCCCTATATGAATCATAAATTGGAATGTTTTCTTGAATGGTGAAATCATGAAGATAATTTGCTGCTCTAAAATGAGGATTAGTTGGGATAATTCCTAAATTGAAGCGTTCCTCATCCTCAGATGTTATTTGAATTTTCTCATGAGGATTCTCTTGAGAGGAATAGAAATCAACATCCTCAATGTCAGAGTAATTATCATAAATGATTTCACAATATTCTCTACAATTCCCTTCAATCTCATCCAATATATCCAAACAAGGAGGAACGAGAATTTCATGTTAATTAATGACAAAAGAATGATCATTAATTGCTTCTCTACCTTGATAAAAACCTAACGGTAATTCATTTAGATCAGCCTCTGTATTTTCTGAAATATCATTAATACCAAGAGGGGAAAAATTACCATCATTAAAAATATCAGGATAAAGGGAAAAATGTGAACCTGAAATAATGTATTTAAAAAAGTGTCTCTATTAGAGAACTCTTGTGCATTATGCTCATTGTAAATTTCAGATTGTAGATCATTTCTTTGTGTGCTTATGCTTTCTTGAAGAAGGTTGCTTTTTTGCTCATTATGGAAAAATTCATAAATTTGTACAACAGTTTACATTTTATTATTTATTTTAATTGCTGCTTATACTTGTTGATTCGCGATCTGATTTTCCGAATTGACCGCAGAGTAATTTTCAGATTTCAAGGCAGTTCTTTCTCCAAAATCATTCCTGTTGTCTCCTTGCATTTGATTAAAACTATTTTCCAAGCTTTGTGAAACCACTTCATCACAATTTATTTGCACATTCAAATTGGAATTCTCATTTATGTTGGAAGGGGATGAAACAAAACTTGAACTAATTTTATATAGATTGGGAATGGGAGGAAGAGAACAAATATATTCAAACCAATCTAGTGATTCTTCTTCCGTAGGTTTATCTTCATATTTAAATCTTAAACAATTCAAGTGAAATCGAATATTAAAATCATTAACAAACTCATTTTCAAACCTTCGTAGATATTCAATTTCTTTACATACCCGTTCATAATCATAGCCGTCAAATTTACAAATGAAAATTGTAACAAATTGATCCCAGCTGCGAATTGAGGCAACTGGAAGAGTTCTACACCAGTTTCTAGCTTTTGCCACGAATGTGAGAGTAAAAATTTTGCATAAGATGTCTTCATCAATTCCTTGAAAATCATAATTTGAAACTTTTGAATAAATTGAAGGACATGATTAAAAGCAGAAAAATTTCCCTTACCATTAAACTTTACCTGAGACAAGAGTCTTACCACTTCGGGTGGAGTATTAGAAGATGCACGTCCATGGATACAACTCCAAATTGGAAGTTTAAGAAGAGACATCACAATAAATAAAATATTAAAACTGAAAAGACTCTAACAGACAAAAAGTCTCAAGCCCTCCTTCTAGTGCCAAAAATGTTGATGCCTCGAAAATCGCTGCAACAACAATGGGGGATAACCACTCGGTCCGGACCTTAAAGGAGCTCCTTTTCCGTTTGGTGTGGTGGCTCCGACTGGTTTAACTAGGTCCAGTGACCTTCTCCCTATTACTATTGGTTTATGATGTATCTTTACCTACCAATAGACAGGGATATCAGATCACTTCTTCTTGCTGATCAGGCAAGAAAATGACCCTTAAGCTGATCTGGGTTCAGCCAATCCACAACTAAAGTTTTGCCTCTTTGAGAAGATGACTTAAAAGAATGTAGAATTTACTCTAAATGCAAGCTTATTCTGTGATGCAAGCAAAAGAAACTAATATAAATCCTATCTTACTTAGGCATATATAGATCTAACTCAACTAAGAGCAAGATAATTAAAGTATTGGGATTTAAATATGTCTTGTTTATAATGAATATCAAGTCAATGAAGTAGTTCAATTAACTGATATTATGGTTACCAAAACACATCCTATTGAGACCTCTTAACTGAAATAATAAACCAACAACATTCAGGAAGTAGTTCACAAAAATGATATTAATTATCAAATCAGTAAATCCAATAATTGAATAATGACATGTGGAAATAGTTCACAACACATTACCATTCAATAAATCAGTTTTATAAGACAGATTTCTGAGTAAATAGTTACTCAGAAATCAGATTTTAATTCATAAGAACAGAGATACCTAATAACAATATTGAGACAAATTACCCATGTTGACAATAGTGCACAAACATGAATAAAATGAGACATTCATGTTACCATAAAAATGAAACTGATATTTGAAACAGTAGTATTAGAAATACCAATTTATTGCATCCATTTCTCTGTCCTTGGTCTCCAACAGCCCTTTACATTGCTTGAACTTCTACCTTCAAAACTAGAGTCACAATAGTGCAAACTCTGCTCCTCCTACATAATTCAAGATACAAAGGAAAAATTCTCAATAATCCCCAGATCTGAGATTTTCTCTCCTCTCTCCTACAACTCTAAATTCCTATTACAGTAGTGCTTTCAGAAGTATAAAATTGCAGAGGAGAGCAGCCCCTCATTACATTCTGCAATCTATTATTTATATTATTTGCAAAGGAATTTTGGAGAGGAGAGTTTGTTGAAGAAAAATCTACCAAATAGAATTTTATTTGCTCAAAATTCTAATCTTTAATTGTTGGAGCATTCTCATTGATTGAAATATTTTTCTCCATATCTCTTCTACTGTTTTCCTGCAAGAAGAAATCAAAATAAATTAAAATGCAACAATAAAATCAAAATGGCATTGCTAGCATTTAAATCAAATCCAATCAAATTCTATTTAAATAAATAATTGAAAATAAAATATAAGCTCCCTATTGATATTTGGGATGGTTTAATTGGTCAAAGGTATTATTAACCAATGGATCTGCAATTATAAGAGGCTTTGGACAAATGAAAATGAAGAAAATAACTCAGAAAATTGATTTTGTTTTCAAAATTCGGAGCTTGATCTTCTACCTGATTTTTGATCCAATAAATGATTAAATCTGTTAGTGAAACCTCCTCAAAAATGTTCTCTTTGATTTTCTCTTTCTAATGAGTCGTTCTGAGCCTCATTTGGCCAAGTATAACTCAATTTATGAGCCTCCACAGTTGATGGATGAAATCTGGCATAAATCTGGAAATTCTATTGCTGAGCTAAAATTAGAATTTTAATTAAAAATCTAATTCTAAATTAGAATTCTAATTATCTAATAATTAATTCTAATTTAATGCTTAATTATGAACTAAACTAATTAATTAATAAACTATTATTATTTATTATTCATCTAACTAATTAATATAATCTATTTATAAATAAATTAATCTAATTAATAATTAAATTTTAATTTAATTTAATTAATTAAATTTTATATATTAATTAATTAAATCAATTTAAAATTTATTATTAAATATTTTAAACTATTTTAATATTAACACTAACTAACCACTCCCTTTTTCACTCATACGTATGAGTGTTAAAACTTTAAAACAAAGCTTAAAAAAAACACTAAACTAAGGTAATGACCCGCATGCCTTCTGACTTTTTGCAATTGGAAAATGGGATCGGGGGAACGAGGGATATCGGGGTTTTTAAACTTTGGCACAATGCAAAATCCCCGATCCGATATCAGCATTGGGGTATGGTGTGGTGTTGGGGCTTTTAAAATATGTTCAATAAAATTTTCGACCCGATTAAAAGCCTTGACGGGATCAGAACAATTTTATTATATGTTTTTTTTGGTTTTAAATTTTATTTTAATTAAATTAATTATATTTAATATATTAATTAATTTAATTAATTTAAAATTTAATTTTAAACATAAATTTTTATTTTGGTTTTATTTTTATGAATTTAAGTTTCTAAACTATAGCCACTTTAATGAAAATAAAAATAAAACTACAGCCATTTAAATGTTTGGGTTTTCGAGATTAGGATTTGATTTGGAAATTAGAGTGAATTTCTGAAAATCCCGATAATTAATGATTTGGATGCAAAACTAAAAATGGAAAAATGTTAGTAAAAGCTTGCTATGGGTTAATATTTAAAATGAATGTGTTATTGAACTAATTTATTTACAAAATGCAATATTATACATTTTATGCATTTTTAACCCAGGTTAGATAAATGATGGGACTTCAAAGGAGTGCCATTTTCAAACCAGTTGACCAAATGAGGCGAAACAAGCATCAATGGGAAGCTTATAAAAAATTGATTCTAACAAAGCAATCAAAACAAGAATCCAAAGAAAACGAAAAATTAACAAAAGCGTAGGGCAATCAACTAAATAAAAATCCAAAAAGGTGTTTAGTCAAAATTTTAATAGAAAGGGTCCCCATTATTTGAAGTAAACACATCAATAATGGGGGGGTTGTGTTTTTACCACAACAGAATGCTATGTTGTTGTGAATTCTTCTTTGGATGGCAGTTCTATGGAAGAATTTGGTATTCTTCTCCCCCTCCTTGAGCCACCTAATTCTCGACTTTTGTCGCCAAAGAATTTCCTCTTGCTGCCTGCGGGCTTCAATTTGATTCCAAAGGTTCTGTTCTTGTTGTGCCTACTCATCTGTTCTGCCTTCCAAAATGAGAGTCTACTGTAGCGCATTCATTTGCTGCTCCAGCCTTTTGCGGTTCTCGAAAATGTTGCCAAACTGAGTACGATTCCAGACTTTGAGGACTTGTTTTAAATTTTTTAATTTCTGTTGGAATTTGAACATTTTGGCACCTTCCGGCGGGATGAATGATTGCCATGCCTCACTTACCACTGTCTTGAAGTTAGGATTTGAGAGCCAGAAGGCTTCAAATCAGAAAGGTCTATTGCTTCTTGTGCCTGGCCGAGACCATTGTAACATTATTGGCCAATGATCGGAACCGCCTTGGGGCATTATGGAGGCATGAAAGTCCCCTCCCAGATGTATGGCATTATCCGAGATTAGGAACCTATCTAGCCTGGAGGCGATGTGTTGAGTGCCCCTGCGCTTATTGGTCCAAGTGAAAACTCCATTGGAGGTTTGAATGTCCATTAATTGATTATTTTGAATGAATTCCTTGAGACCGTTGCTGTCACCTTCTAACCTGATTCTACCTCCTTTTTTCTCCTCCATCGTCTTGATAATGTTGAAATCCCCACCACCGATCCAGAGGGGGAACTGCCTGTTTGCATTGAGAATAGTAAGAGTGTCCAGAAGTTCTAATTTTTGCTGAAGAGTCTGCGGGAAATACAGATTTGAGAGGTGCCCATGGATGTTTGTGCCGATGAGATAGAAGGATGCTTGGATGAGGTGATGAGTGGCATGAAAGCCATATAGAGTGAGAACCTGCAGATTCCATAAGATGGTTAATCCTCCTGAAGCCCCAGAGGCATCTACTGAAACTGAGCAGCTGCCTGACCAAACCTTGTTGCGAATTCTCTTTATAGCAGTATTATTGCTTTTTGTTTGTTGAAGAAAAAATAGTGATGGTTTTTCTTGCGGAATCAAATTTTTTATCATTCTGTGTTTTGAGGGGCTGTTGAGCCCTCTCACATTCCATGAGATGAGCTTCATGATGGACAGTGGGGTTTGGGTTTGTAAAACTTTGTCAACTTAGGGAACCGCCCTAATTCCATAAGTATTTCTCCTACTATGATTGTCCTTTGTAGGTCTGTCTTGCGCCCTCTTTTCTTTGTTTCTTTGAGAATTTTTTTCCTGTCCCATGGGCTACCCACTTGTATAACAATACTTTTGTTGCGCTGTTCTTTGATTAGAACTCGTTCAAGCCTGTCGATTTGCCAAGGGGGTATTGAGTTGTATTCTTTCTGTTTGTAGGCAGTTTCTAGTTTGAGGATGTCTAGACCATCCAGACTGACATGCACCAGATATTCTTCCATGATAGTAGGGGAACTTTGATCTTCCACATCTACTAGGTCCTGTAGACTGAGGGCAAGAGCTTCATCTAGCTCCATTGCCGAGGGCTGGTGAGTGAGCTCTGTAGCAGATTTCCCCGGGGAAGGGGGGAGAGAGCCAGTATCAGAAACAGGTTTTTTATCTGAAAGGGGGCTGGTTAAGAGGCTTTGAGGAACGGGAATGGAGGACTGCCTGGGGGCGATGGGAGCATGGGAGGAAGAGGGCATGGAGGGGTTCTCCTGAGGTTCTGAACTTGGTTTTTCCTGAGGATCAGGAGATGAGAGCAAAATAAATCTGTTCTGAGAGTCAGTTTTGATGGAGTTGTCTGAGACTACATGGTTTTTCTTGGCATGCCTACGGTGATTCGGAACTTTGATGAATCCTTCAGAGTCTTTATTGGATTCATTAGCTGTAGATTTGGACTGCGAGTTCACAGGACAATCTCGAAAGAGATGGCCATGTTCATGGAATTTGCGACAACGAAAAGGGATATGCTCGTAATCTAAAGGTTGATTCCATTCAAAATCATCATGAAAGATACTTACCGAGTCGGTGAGAGCTTTGGCCAAGTGCATCTGGACACAGATCCGGGCATAAGAGGTATATCTGCGGGTTTTGGTTTCCTCAGCAACTTTGATGAAAACCCCTAGTTTATTGCCAATGTCTGCTAGCGTTTCTTCTTTCCAGTATTCCACAGGGAGGGAATACATGCATATCCAAACTGGAGCCCAACTGAAATCTTCTTTATCAGGGTTGAACCTAGGTTCCCAATCCCAGAGGTATAGACCTGAGGAGTTAAAAAAATACAGGCCTCCTTCGAATATGCGAGATTTGTCCTCCACACAGTGGAACATGGCCGTGAAGAAGCCTTTGGGTCCAAGCTGCAGAGTGACCTGTCCTTTAGGCTTCCATTTTGAAGCTATCCATCCCTGCAACGCCTTTTCAGTTGGCCAGAATCCGAGAAACTTGCCTATGAGCTCATGGTCCTGCATGAACTGGATCTCGCTGTTAATGCGGTGACTGGGGAGATCAACTTTGATTCGTTCTGCAGCTTTCGGGATGCAGGTAGCCGAGGTTACCTTTGGCTGTGACGAAGAGGCTTTTTGGTGCACGTCTTTTTCTTTGTCATCCGCCTCACATGGTGCTGAGGGATCCGCTTCGTTGTTTGTCAGTCTTGCTCCCTGATCAGTTTCAGTGAGACCGCCAGGAGAGGTCAGAGGATTTGCAGACTGTTCATTGTCAGAGGCTGGAGCTGAGTAAAGAGGGGGGGAGGATCCCACCCCTCCTGCAGGCGCGTCCATGGAAGGAGGTCAGAAGGAGCCCGACGGTGCGAGCTCAGAAGGTCAGGGGAGTACAGAGATTAGGGTTGTCGCGTTTCTAGCAGGTGAGGCATTCATATTCTTCAGAGCAATCCTATCTTTTGCATACTTTCAAGACAAATAATATCTTAACCAAAAAGTTACACTCTAATATTGATAGATTTGCATTAAAAAGGTGTAAATACAATAAAAATGTCTCCTTAAACAAGTTCTCATCCACAAACTAATCTCTTGAAAAGAAATCAAATCTACCTTATATATTACTACTTAAATCAGGCTGAAATGGTTTTAAAAGAAGGCACCCTCTACAATTACTAGCCAATAATAACACCATGAACACAGGTTAATACTCCTCAAGCTAGGGAACCTTCTCCATTCAAATTTTATTCACAAAATGACCAACACAATCCATTCAAAAGGAGCACTATACCTAGTAGTTAATATCACCATACAAAGGTTGGAGAAGTTCCTCATAACAACTCTAATATGTTGTTCATCCTCTCCACATTTTCTACAATATGAAAATCATTTGGAAAAAAAATCTCTACTACCGACCTCATGATCTTCGTAATCAACAAGAAGTTTTATTGACTCTCTCCATCATGTTCACCAACAGTTGCAACATAACATAATGCCCAATGCTTTCATGAATGTCCTTAGGAATCATAACAATTGTTGGATTTAATACCAAATTTGCATGGGCAAACCTGATATTAACAAGTAAGAGATCAAATGAGCAATGAGGAAATGAGCTCATTCAAGGGAACATTTTCACTTGCAAGCACAAATATAACATTTTAGCAATAAGCACAGATATAACATTCTACTAGCAAGCATAGATATATTATTCGACCAAAAATAATAGTTCCTTGATCCTTTTATCTAAAAGATAAAAAATCAACCTCAACCTAGTATCTTCAAGTTCATCGAATGACTATAAAATCTAGATATCAAAAAACTTCACTATTGACTTTCTTCCTCAATCCTAGGATTTAGTGTATAAACCCTACAATTTTCTTCAAAGCTTTAGTTTGGTTAGGTTTTGAGATTGGTTCATTAGGTTTTTTATTCCAAACCCTAGACTTAAATCACTCATCTCTAAGGTTCCAAACCCTAATAATGATCAATCCTGCACAAATTTCTCACTCCTAGGGTTCAATCACTAATTCCTTTAGGCCCTTGCTAGGGTTACAAACCCTAAACACTCACAACCCTAGGAATGACTCAAGACTTGCTTCTAAACCCTAGGTACATATGTCACACTAGTTCATTTAAGAAGACATATCTTATCAACCAAGAGCCATCATCATGGATAAAGAGTGTCATCAATAGAAATAACTTCTTTAATGTTGTTGATTTACTTACCAAGGTGTTTCTCTTAGTTATCCAAAGTACCCAAAACTTTAATGGCTTATAGATTTTTATACTAAGTGGGAAAAAATAGAAATTTGCTCAAAATTAACAAATTGTTTTCCATGTCTAAGTCAAAATCGTACATTACCAAGCCATATAACATCCTACATCAAGGTATAAACTAAAACACCTATTTATTTCAACAACAAATTCTAGTTTCAAACACCTAGTTAGATTCATTGGATAAAATCTCTCTCCTTTGTCAATCCATGACTTATTCTTTGTCTTGTCCTTGCTATGAGCACAACCTACCTTTTCTTATTGAAATGCTAGAAACTTTTTTATTCCAACATAAGAACAGTGAATACTATTTCCTTTGGAGATGTCTCTGATGTTTTCTTAGAGAAGCAAGAGAAGGCTTGTGCTCTAGTCGTGGATTTTCTTTGTACTACAGTGAAAAGTCCCATTGTCCTTCTAGCTCTAGAGATTGAATGGAGACAAGGGAATGTAACACCACAATATTCAATTGAAAGATTTGAATTTTATGTTTTAACATCCCATTTTGATAAATTTTGCACTCAAGGAACAAAGATTGGTGATTGTTTTCTTGTTTTGATAACATTTTTATGCTCAGTACAAAATTTGAATACTATGGTTGCTCTAAGAATTGAGCACTTAGGTTTTAAAATTTTGATCATGCAGTGTGCTTCTCTCCATTTGGGCCCATCATCTGCCATTTCCTCTTGGAATTGACCTTCGCAAGAGTTTGATAAGTAAAGGTCCAGAGAATGAAGCATCATCCTTCACAGCTGTTTCATATGGTCAACATCCAACAATGATAGTTAAACTCAATGTTCTTGAGAAAGATGGTGATGGAAAATTTGAAATGGTGGATGGAAAGTAAAAGTTTGATGTTACTGAACATGGTAGTCTTCTTTTTGTTCCTCATGAGGTGAAAAACATAACACTTTGTAACTTCACAACTTTTTTTTAGCGAAACCTTCTTGACACTCAGAGAAGTTGTCATATGAATGTGAAGGTTGATGGAAGGAAGCTTAAGATAAAAGAGAGTAGGTAAAGAAGAAAGTTAGTGATAGGTGTAGGTGCAAATGAAAACCTTGACTTGCAAAAAGATTATTTACAATTTGTGAATTATCAAGACTATGAACTACTGGCCTCGGAATTTAGCCATTTCACCGAGGAATTACATCAAAAGTTTGTATGAAATTGGGGATCCATGAAGAGACAATTGGTCCACTTGTTTTGGCAACATAATACCACTTGAATCCATATTTCATGATGAACTCCGGTGAAAACAACCATCACATGAACAAAAGTGCCAGTATAAACTCCAAATTTTCTCACATGGGTAGGATCATGGTTGATGAGCTATTTTCAAGTAATAGAAAGTCATAAGTGGAAATGATAGGTAATCTTGAAGAAAGTAGGGACAACAACTGAAATTGAAATTCTTATGCAAGAAAAAGAATGGGACGACAAGTGTAGTCTAGTATTTAAATGAGGGATCATTTGATGAGAAAGAACTAAGTTGTGATTTTGAAGAAAGGAAAAATGGGTTTAGAATTTTTAACGTTAATGCTAATTTTGTGGATGATGTTACACTTGTACATCGACATTAGGTTCTACTCTATGTTCTTCTAATTCGGTAGTTACAGAGGGAAAATCATAACATGTATGAAGTTGTTCGACATGGTCATACTTTTTTTCCTTTTTTTTCGGATACTCAATTGTCTTGTCCTCAAGAGAATTTTGTTGACGTGATTTTGCAAGCTACAGAGTGCCTCAATACATTACTTTTCTATCTTCATTAACAACAAAAGGAGTTCAGTCATCCAACAGACCTTGGAAGAAGACATGGAGTTAGGCAATAGTGGGCACTTTTCAAAGAATAATTTTTACATCCAATGGTAGTGCATCATGGAGGAGGAGGATGAGTGTGGTAGGAAAGAGGGCTTGTAGTATAGGAACCTGATTCCTGCCTCCTCATGGATGGAAAGAATATTAAAATTATCAACCTCTTGATTTCCTTTGATTAGATACATAGTTTGGATGACATTGGCTCACTATGCTAAGGAACACCAGAAGAGAGGGCTACTACTTGCCCAAGATATGAAACAAATGACAAGTTTATTGTTTATTTTCTGTGATGAACTCACATATGTCAAAAGATATAAAGGGAAATGGAATGAAGAATTACAAGAGGCCTCCATTTTTTAATCCATCAAACATAAATATAAGAAATTTGTTAACAAAATTGCTTATTTAGATGAAGTGGATACTAATGGATTTGTCTATGCTCTTTACCCTAAGCTAGAGATGATCTTTCCAAACTTAAGAAATCAATTTTTCACATGTGAAGAAGTGATGTCAGAGGTTGTCTTCTCCCATTTAAAAGCATTCCACCTAGTTCTATTATAGATATAATTAATTGGTTTTTAAAGTTGCATTCCAACCCATTCTTGAATGTATATAGAGATCAAAATCTAATGACTTATGGTAGTAGTGGTATGCTGAAAGGTGTTGTAGCTTCTAATGTGAGGTGCATCATATTGCAGATACTAGAATTAATTGTTGTGGGAAATATGGAAGCTATGATTGAGATATTGTTATAGCGGCTACAACCACCCTCCAAATTTCACCTTAGCTTCATTTCAGAGCCTCGCTACCAACCTTTAACAGCAACATGTCTTTTTTTGTCAGGTACACAATTTTCATCGATTTTCTTGCAGAATGACAACCTGCCCATCAAAGCTTGTTGCATCCCCCTCGCAAATTGCTTCACTAGACCTGGTCCAGTTGCAGGCTAAGTAGCTCCCTCAAGAAATTGTGCAATTCTAGAGGGGAAGTAGCCTTCCCTCCATAAATTGTACAATTTTGTCTGGCAGCTTGCTGCGCTCCAAAATTGTGCAAATTTGCCTGTCACTGTTCACTAAGAAAATTGTGCAATTCCTCCCACTATGGATGCTGAGCCCAGAAATTGAGCAATTGTGGGCAGCAGTCAACTTCTCTACCTAAAAATTGCACAATCCCTCTGGGTAGCCAGCCCAGCTCCCTCCCAGAAATGCGCATTTTTTCCTCCCAGCTGAGTAGACTGTTACATGTGCAGTTGAGTTGAGCGGTTCCCTCTGGGACCAAGAGAAATTGATTTGCATGCATGGGCTTCTCCTACCAAGGAAACATGTAAAGGAATCCCTTATTTTAGGGATCTATTTTTAGCAGCTGGAGGTTACATGCAAAAATCATTTTAGAAAACTCCCACCAAGTGTTGCTTTCCCTAGATTTGTGGCATGCATGTCACAACATCGATTTTATCAAAACTCATCAACCGGATGCTACAGAGCTCATTCCTCACATCTATTTTGCAGCTATGACATCCCACATTGCATCTAGTAGTCGTCGGCACATTCAAATTAGTTTTTTTGGGGTAAGCCTGCTTTTCATGTCTCACACTTCGTTTCTAGCGCTTTTCTGTTTCGCTTCGTATGAATGTTGTCTGCTTGATTTCAATGAGTGCTTATTGTAGTTTTGATACATACTAGCTTTTACCAGAACCATTTCAGATTTTGTTAACATCTCACTGTTGTCGCATGCATGAAACTGTTTTTGCACAGATGATCGCCGTTGCGGCGACTCGCTTCACACACATGCATGCCTTCCCATTTCCTGAATCCCACACTTACTATTTTCATGAATGATCATTCACTCTTTTTTGCACTCATCTCATCATGCATTCACACTTCTCATGTTTTCAGTCCCCCGTCGGTTAGACTGGGTTTCCTTGGCCCAGACTGTGCCTTGCCTAACTAGCATTGCGCATATCCAGAAGTCAAGGCTCTTCCCTCCCTCCAGAAATTGTGCAAGTCTAGCTAGGCACTAACCTCCAGGCTTGGATTGTGTAATTCTTGGGCGCAATGTCCTGTTGGCCCCAGAAACTACGCAATGAAGTTTGTTGGTTGCATGTCACTACTAACTAAATTTGTGCATTATGCAGTTTCAGTCTTTAGAAGGCCAGGTTGGACTATGCATTGCGTAGCTCTAGTAGTTAGTCGGCCTCCTGATAGCCCGAAGTGTGCCTTGCGTAGTATTGTTAGTCAGTCTTCTAACCTCTCGGTAGAAATTATGCAACCTTCATGATCAGTCACATAAGTATGTTCCAAGTCAGTGCTCAAGATTATTTTGGTTTTTCGATTGACAAATTCCTTGCCATGAGTGTTTCCATGTCTCCAAGTATCATATGTGTTCATCTGCTTCTCAGCAGCACAAGTACAATGGCCTTCAGGAGAGTAGATTCAAAGGACACCGTTGAGAGCACAACGTGGGTTGCAGCCAAGAAAGTGTTTATGAGCTTGCCTACCTATGAAGACATCAAGTTGTTCGTAGACAAGGACATCAAGATAAGATGGTAGCAACATCATAGCAAGCAACACCATCAGCGGCAGCAGAAGGTAGCACACCCGCATGCGGCAAATGCAAGAGGAAGGTTGTTGACAACACATAGGTGGAACAAAGTTTCAAGCTAAAGTAGGTCCACTTGTGATGAAAGAAACTTTGGAGACTTAGGCTATGAGGTGATAGTGTGACAAGATGATCCCGCGACGACAGAGAAAAGAACAAAGAAGGAGTTGCAGGTGATGAAGCAGCAACTCAAGGAAGAACATGAGTTGTAAAGATGAGAGAATGAGTTGCAACAGGAACATGTACATCAGCGGGCACAACATGCACTCATGGATGAAACTACGCTTATACAAGTTATAGATCCATCCCAGTAGCTGGCACAGAGCAGACATGGTGAGCAATTTTGTTGATCGCATGCAAGGGAATTCAGCAACATGCATGTCATTGTGCACACGCATGCGATCCCACCCATTTAGCACACTCACAGAGGCAAAGAGAAAAAGCAAGTCCAACTAGAGTTGAACATGTAGTTGACAATTGATGCGCATGACCACCAGCACACACTGGAAGATCAACATGTACGCTATGCAACAGTGTGTTTCTAGTTCAACCGCACCCAATAAGACCATGCACATGCTAGCAAATGAGTTGGACAGAAGAGCCATACCAATGCACCTGGATGTAACGGAGGCAAGAGTTTTCTTCAGCAAGATGTCACCATTGAGCGCATGCACACCATCATAGATGACCAATCTTGGAATCAGCTCACCACCTTCACCATCACAAGCATGCCAAAGAGTTGGACTCAACACAATTGACCGACTGTTAGTGATGTCTTGCATGGCTTACTCAAGCCATTTTTTCTCACATGGGCACATGTGAATTGTAATGTAACGTCTTGTCAAGTGGACATTCAAGTGTCGATGGTCAGATGTAACAGTCATAGAGTAGATGAAGATTCATGAGGGTAGGTGAATTGTCACAAAGGGGAATGTCAAGGGCCACCCCACCCTTTTCTATAAATAAACCTCATAACTCATTGTAAAGGCTTCTTGTCAGCCAAGCTTTTGATAGGACTATCTTAGAGAGAGCTTGGATAATATTGTAACAATCCTTGGCTTCTCCACTGCACAGAGCTAGTACATCTCTTTGGAGGAGTAGGCAGTTGTGGTTGTAACGTTCCGCTATCGGAAGTAGTGGTTGGACATGGATGTATTGTATGACTAGAACTTACACTTCTTAATATAACAAGAGCCAACACGTTTCATGCATATGTTGTATTGTATTTTAGCTATCTGTTTACTCTAAATGATATATGTAGATGTTTGCTTATGCATGCATGTATATCTATTTCTATGCATGTATGTATGAATCTTTCTGAAATTTGTTGTTGGTTTAACCATCACTTTGAATTGCTAGCTAACTTTCCTTCCATGTTTTGATGCATCTTTGCTCGTGTGTTCCCTTCTTAACTCCGCGCTGTCACAGGTTTCCAAGGGGTGCACTCATCTCAACCCCTGTGTGTTAGAACCTCTCATGCACCTTACTTGGCTTGTTGCAGCTGTCACACCCTTTCTACCAATAGAGACATCTTACTTGCCTCTGTGTGAAATCACAGTCAAGGCATTACTCTATGCCCCACTGCCAGGACTCCTACACCAAACGGTCTGAGATATAATTTGGGCTTCTTACTGGGGAGATCCCTTTACATGTTTGTGGGTCTAGCACCGTCAACATTTTGGCACTACAAATAGGGTCAGATGACAAGCTGAGTTGTCACATCTATTTTGAATCTCTTCATATCTATCATGACTAACTACAGAGTTTCTCTTCCGGAGTGTATGTCTTATGGAAACAACTTCATAATCTTGGAAGATCTCTCAGATAACTTGTCACATAAAACACACGATGGTGGAGGCCACGTAGCCTTAGTTAGGCATACGGTCGGTGTTGTAGGCTCATGCGAAAGGCATGGAATATTTGAAGAATATGTGACTTGCACGTTGTTTGTCTACACGCTTCGAGGGCACCCAATTTACTGGTGTGCCACGGTGCCTGAAAAATATATTCATTCTCTTTCTCATTTGGTCACAGAGATAGACCATGCTTTCAATCACTTTAACCCCAAAGCACTTGATCAAGAAATTTTGAAATTATGAAAAAAACCGATGAATCCATTGATCAGTTTTACACACGCTTTTGTAATATTGCATATCGATTTCCTAAATATGAAATTGATTGGTAATTTCTCTACGGAAGATTTGATTATCTTCTTCGCACATCTAAACCCCGCTTAGCACACTTTGGTGATGGAGCGGAAAAATCGCATAGTTGTTATCACAAGTGATTGTCCGCCTTCACCTCATCAAACAAATCCACCATCGCAGAGTGATGTGGTTTATCATTCACACACATCTGTTGAACTTTCACACCCTCTCACCCTACCTGCTCTTGATATCTACACAGATTTGGGTTGCAAGCCTATTTGTTGTCACGTGAATTCATTCCCTCAACCTCCATCCCTGTGTTCTGTTGATCATCCCGATTGTATTGTCTTATGTTCTTCCATTCCAGACTCCTTAGCTGTTGTGGACAAGCCTGATCAAGTTTTCGACGGAGTTGGTGTTATGAAACCAACGTACGCCATCATTCATGATGAGTGTGTGTGGGAATATAAAGAAGAACCCACGTTGAAGGATGGATCCCTTCTAGCCGCACCTCATCTGCTTTATCCTAACATCCATCGTGATTCTTCCACTACTGATTTCTCCTATGAAAAACCATTTCTGAATGTTTATACCTCTTATCATTCACAGGACACGTTGGATGTGAGTCTGTCATCACAGTGCATAGAGGACACATCTTCCTTTGAAATTCTATCCAATTTTTCATCTGTCATTTCTAAAAACACAGAGGGTGAACATCTTTGCTTCTCATCTAACCCTCTACCTGATTCATCAAATCATGAGGATGTCAACCAACATCCTAAATTTTCTAATCTTGGTTGTTGTGATCTCTTTACTTCTTCATCTGATCACAATGTTGATTCAATCATTGTTAATCTATCTAAGGCACTGGTCTATGATGATATATCTGTCAACGAAGTCAAAACCCCGTAGACTATCGAGGCACTTCAACTTGAGCTGATAGTTATGTGTGGTCCTTGCTGTCTTGAGGTTGGTTTCACTTCCGATCAGGAAATTTCTAAAACAATCAAGGCTCCTCATCGCTCAACCAAACACCTAGATTTCGCTTCCTCCACTCAAACTACACGATCCCATCGCCCATGCATTAGAGGAATATTACACAGCAAGCACACATGCACAACGTAGGTGTTCTACCTTTCTCATGTTTGCTTACATATCACAGTCAAGAGAATGCATACACTCGACATCTACACGTAGTGTAGCACAACACCATGGCAGCTCTACAAAGTGCATGTCATGCACTTTCACTCATCTTTTTTCTCTGGTCGTTTGTAAGCTCAGAGTGTGTCCGTCTTCATCGTTATATCTTCCATGCTTGCTAGTTTGCACAATTACGATGTCCACAAACCGTGCCTTCATAAACATGGGTCAACCAATGCGCTGGTGGCTACATTGGAAGTATCACTTCACGTGAGATGACCCATGCACTGTTAGCTTAGGAGTAGGAGTAGCATTTGCTTGCATGCATTTTTTTCTTCTCTCTTTGTGTGTTCTTTTGCTTTCTTGTTTGTTTTCTTACTTGATTTTCTTCTGCATTTGCTTTTGCTTATTGCTTTGATTTTTGGTTTGTTTGCTTGTTATTATCTGTAGGTTAGTTTCACATGGACCATGTGTGACTCTTCAATCAACAAGTTAGGTAAAGTACAAGAGGACTTGTACAAATATCAACATTTGGTGATCTGGTGTCTGCTCTCTTATGTAAGAACTTGTTGTCCTAGGTCCATGATACATCAATGGAAAATATGTACTATTCGAACTGATCCTTGGTGAAAACACAATGCTTTTGTGCTAACTAGTATCAATTACTCTAGTCGGTTGTTTTTGGGTTAATCCTTGTCAGCTCAGTCAAGTAGAGTAAGGTGAGGGGGAAAACCTTAACAAGAACGTCAAAGGTATACATAAAATACTTCTTTGAAGGAAAAAACTCTTCTTCTCCCAATAAGTTAGGATCCCTCTTCTACCTCTGAAATGAATAAGTGTTATGCACAGTTATGAAGATGAAAATTGAAAAAATGAAAACTAAAAAAAAAAAATGAAAAATGAATGAGGCGAAAGAAGATAAATGGTTCTTGCCTAGAGAGGTGATGAAAGTAACTCCGTCGAGGTACTGACCAGGCTTGCTGGTAGTGGAGCCATGCGTGTGTTCCTACATGACTCCACCGGGGTACTATCTAAGCCTGCTAGCAGTGGAGCAACACCAGAGATGAAACTAAGAATCTGACAACTATACTTCTTGTGCATCATATACTCCTCAACCCCAATTGAAACAACTATGTTGGCTTGTCTTGGAATGTGTGTCGACTAACCAAGGGCTTAGAATATGCTACATCTTACAATCAAGCAGTGCGGAAACAAAGACTAACTGAGAACTGAATAATACTTCTATATGTGTTAGACTTTGTTTTCACGAACAAGGTCCATTCAGAGAGTTGAATTTCTACCAGTGTGTCACCAAGTGTTGTAGTGGCTACAACGACCCTCCAAGTTTTCCTTAGCTTCGTTTTGGAGCCTCCATACCAACCTTTCATAGCAACATGTCTTATCTTGTCAAGTAAACAAGATTCAGTGATTTTCTTGTAGAATGGCAACTTGCCCGCTAAAGCTTGTTACATCCCCCTCACAGGTTGTTTCACCAAACCAGCTCCAGCTACAGGCTGAGCAACTCCCTCCAGAAATTGCACAATTCTTGAGGGGAACTAGCCTTCACTCCAGAAATTGCACAATTCTGTCTAGCAGCCTACTCGGCTCTAGAATTGCGCAAATCTTCTTGTCACTGTTCTCTGATAAAATTGCGTAATTCCTTCGAGGAGGGCTACTCAACCGAGAAATTGCACAATTCTTGGCAGAAGTGAGCTACTCTGCTTAGAAATTATGCAATCCCTTTGGGTAGCCAACCCAACTCCCTCCCAGAAATGAGCATTTTTCCTCCTAGCCGAGCAGACTGTTACATGTGCAATTGAGTTGATCGGTTCCCTCCGGGACTAAGCGAAACTAATATGCATGCATGGGCTGCTCCTCCCAAGGCAACATGAAAAGGCATCTCTTGTTAAATGGATCTATTTTTAGCAGTTGGAGGTTACATGCAAAGATCATTTCAGAAACCTCCCACTAAGTGTCACTTTCCCTATATTTGTGGCATGTGCGTCGCAACCTTGATTTTATCAAAATTCATCAACTGAACGCTATAGAGCTCATTCCTCACATCGATTTTGTAGCTCTGACATCCCACATTGCATATAGGAGTCGTCGGCACATTCAACTCAGATGTTTTGGGGTAAGCCTGCTTTTCATGTCTCACATTGCGTTAATGCTGCTTTTGTGTTTCGCTTCGTATGAATGTTGTCTACTTGATTTTGGTGAGCACTTGCTATTGTTTTGATACATACTAGCTTATATTAGCACTGTTTCAGTTTTTGTTAACATCTCATTGTTGTTGGATGCATGAAATTGTTTTTGCATGGACGGTCGTCGTTACAGCGACTCGCTTCACACACATGCATGCCTTCCTGTTTTCTAAATCCTACACTTGTTGTTTGCATGAGTGATCATTTCCTCTTGTTTGCACTCATCTCATCATGCATTCACACTTCTCATGTTTTCAGTCACAAATCGGCTAGACTGCTCTGCCTTGGCTCGGACGGTGCCTTTCCCTGCTAGTACCGTGCATCTCTGGAAGTGAAGGTTCTGCCTTCCCTCTAGAAATTGCACAAGTCTAGCTAGGTACTGACCTCCATGCTTGCATTGCGAAATTCTTGGAGGCAATTTCCTATTGGCCCCAGAAACAGTGCAATGCAGTTTCTTGGTTGCATGTCACTACTGACTGAAATTGCGTATTGCACAATTTTAGTCCTTGGTAGGCAAAGCTGGAATGTGCATTGCATGGTTCCAACAGTCGGTCAACCTCCTGATAGCCCGGACTGTGCCTTGCGCAATTTTGGTACTCTGTCTCCTGACCTCCCGACGGAAATTACGCAACCTTCATGATCAGTCAGACAAGTATGTTCCAAGTCGGTGCTCAAGTTCGTTTTGGTTTTTCGACTGACAGATTGCTTGCCATGAATGTTGCCATGTCTCAAGGTATCATAAGTGTTCACCTTCCTCTCAACAACACAAGTACAATGACCTTTAGGAGAGAAAAGTTTGAGGACACCATTGAGAGCACAACGTGGGTTATAGCCAAGCAAGTGTCTATGAGCTTGCCTAGCTATGGATACATCAAGTTGTTCGCAGACAAGTACATCAAAATAAGATGATAGAAACATCACAACGATCAACATCACAGTGAGTAACACCATCAGCAGCAGTAGAAGGTAGCACATCTGCATGCAGTGAATACAAGGGGAAGGTTGTCGACAACACAGAGGTGGAAAAACGTTGCAAGTTCAAGAAGATCCACTTGTGATGAAAGAAACTTCGGAGACCCAGGCCATGAGGTGACGGCGCGCTAAGATGATCGCGTGAGGGTAGCGAAAAGAACAGAGTAGCAGTTGCAGGTGATGAATAAGCAACTCAAGGAAGAACATGTGTTGTACAAACAAGAGAATGAGTTGGAGCAGGAACATGTACAACAGTGGGAAGAACATGCACTCATGGATGAAACTGCGCCTGTACAAGTTATAGATCCATCCCAACAGTTGGCATTGAGAAAACATGGTGAGCAGTGTTGTTTTTTGCATGCAAGGGAATTCAGCAACATGTATGTCATTGTGTGCAGGCATGCGATCCCACCCATTCAACACACTCACCGAGGTAAATACAAGAAGCAAGTGTGACTGGAGCTGAATGTGCAGTTGATATTTGATGCGCATGACCACCAGCACACACTGGAAGATCAACATAGGCACTATGCATTAGTGTGTTGTTGTTTCAGTCGCACCCAAAAAGACCATACACATGCTAGTAGACAAGTTGGAAGGAGGAGCCATACCAATGCATCCAGATGTAACGGAGGCAAGAGTTTTCTTCAACAAGATGTCACCATTGAGCGCATGCACACCATCAGGGATAGCCAAGCTTTGCATCAGCTAACCACCTTCACCATCACAAGCATGTCAAAGAGTTGGTCTCACCACAAAGGATTGATTATCAGTGATCTATTGCATGGCTTGCTCAAGCCATTTTGTCTCACATGGGCATATATGCATTGTAATGTAATGTAACATCTTGTCAAGTGGAAGTTCAAGTGTCAATGGTTGGATGTAACAATCATAGAGTAGATGAATAAACATGAGGGTCGATGAACTATCAAAAAGGGGAATGTCAAGGGGTTCCCCACCCTTTTCTATAAATAGAACCTCATAACTCATTGTAAAGGATTTTGGTTAGCCTAGCTTTTGCTAGGACTATCTTAGAGAGAACTTGGACAGTATTGTAACGAGCCCTGGATTCTCCACTGCGCAGAGATAGTACATCTCTTTGGAGGAGCAGGCATTTGTGTCTGTAACGTTCCATTGTCGGAACTAGTGGTTGGACATGGATGTATTGTACGACTGGAACTTACACTTCTTAATATAACAAGAGCCAACACATTTCATGCATATTTTGTATTGTATTTCAGCTATCTGTTTACTCTAAATGATATATGTATCTATTTGCTTATGCAAGCATGTATAGATATTTTTGTGTATGTATGTATGAATCTTTCTTAAACGTGTTACTGCTTTAACCATCACTTTGGATTGCTAGCTAACTTTCCTTCCATGTTGTGATGCATCTTTGCATGTGTGTTCCCTTCGTAACTTCGTGCTATCACAGGTTTCTAAGGGGCACACTCATTTCAACCCTCGTGTGTTAGAACCTCTCATGCACCTTCCTCGGCTTGCTGCAACTGTCACACCCTTGCTACCAACATAGACATATTACTTGTCTCTGTTCAAAATCGTGTTCAAGGCATTACTGTATGACCCACTACTAGGACTCCTGCACCAAACAGTCTGAGGTGTAATTGGGACTTTTTACCAGGGAGACCCCCTTACATGCTAGCGGATCTAGCACCATCAACAGATACCAGGGGTGATTCAGTTGTTGATGTATTTTTGTAGCAATTCCTATTGTGATGTGCCTTTATTGGATTCTATATTAAGCACTTTGAAGCCTCTAATTTCTCACACTGTTAGAACAAAAATTGCTTCAGATATTTTATTAGAGGATGAGCTCTCTATGATGATTTTTGAATCTTTATGCATTGATTCTCTTATAAGTGAGTTGAAATGAGGTCCCGAGAATAAGAAAAATAATATTCCACAAGGTGCACTATTGGTTTTTCTTGCTCGATATCTACTTTCAGAATTTTCTATTATGAGGAGGAGAAAACTTATGCAATCACTATGCAAAGTGAATAATTTGAAATTTGAAATTTGTTTCTTACATTATATTTTGTAGCTTGAAGCTAAACATAAAATTAAAATATGTTGCATCTTGGCACTTGTTTTAGATTCCTATTCATAAACATTTTATATTTCTGAACATTTCTACTTGTTTCTTGTTGTGTAGTGTGTCAATGTCACAATTATGAAATGAAGCGTTGGGAAATGTTAAATAACGCATAACATTGTAATAAATTTTTTCCAAGGAAAACCTCATAGGATCCACCCTCTTGGAAAACCTCGTAGGATTCAATGCTAATTTTTCTATTGCAAACAACCCTTGAATGGAGCTCCTTGATTTTCCATTTCCAAGGTGTTTGGTTGGCTTGTCTACATTGAATATTTCATATTTATTTTTGTGCACATTAGTATCCACTTTGTTTTGAATTTAGGGGATAAATCTAAATTCCATCCCCCTACCTTTAAAAAATGTTCTAGGTCTTGGTGAATGGAGCTCCATGAACTTTTTATCTTTGATAACTTTTATATAGTTTGGAGTCAGTTTGTCAAATTAGTTAAGTTTTTTTATTATTTCCTGAAAATAAAATAGATGTATAAAGTGTCAATTTGGTCACTATGTTAGTGTATAGAGTCAAAATGACTCCAAGTGGGGTCCATAATAGCAGTTAAAATCCAAACTTCCATGTGTGTCGGGATTATTTGTTCATGATTAGCATTTTGATAGTTTTGAAGAAATTCGTAGCAAATCTAGTTAGGGAAATGAAGAGTTTGCTATGAAATTTCCTGACACTTCCATAGCAAATCTGTCTCTTCGAATTACCGTCCCACTGTAGAATTCTGTTGTTGTGGTAACGATACTTTTTTTAAAACATGTTTTGGGTTAGAGTCACTTTGGGTCATGAATACATGATGTTTGCATTTATCCCCTAAACATTCACACCATATAGCTTCACTCCTACCTCGTTTTCTTTTCACGTTAGATTAGTTTTGTTGTCATATGAGTTGGTCTTGATTTCTTTAGGAAAGAGCCCGTTATTGTCAAAGAATATCTAGCTATCTTTAGGATAATTCATAGGTGTTAATAAGTAACTCTCTACATGTTGCATCCATGGCATAGAAGAAATAGTACAAAGGAGGCTTTATGGCACGCTATGAACCCACAGACATGAAGTTGTTAGAGGAAGACCCTATCTTTGTTCAATCCTTTGCTAGCGTGGGATGCCTGCCTGTTTTCTAGAAGTTGTAGGGTTTCCATCGACAGATTGCCAACTATTTTTCCATAAATTTCACAGGAACAAAAACGAAATTTCATTTGTTAAATTTATCCCATTGCTCATGCTATAGAAATCCCTAGGTCTGGAGAAATGTGGTTTAAGGTGCAAAAGTTTTAGCTATTGAATTGTGATGAGTTTCTTAAGGAACAACTGGCTACAAGAAGACATGAATAAGTTGCGAGGATAAGTCAAAGCATTAGAAACTAAAATTGAAATGATCAAAGTTGAGATCTTAAAGAGAAATCTCAAGATTTTTCTGTAGTAGATGGCACTCCATGACTATGGTAAAACCTCATTTTTGCCTATACTATGTTTAAATAATTGTTTCAACACTATGAATAGTTGAAAAAGATATTAGGAGTAATAAGGAGGCACAAGAAATCATGAAAAGTAAAAAAACCTCAAAAAATTCAAATTTCGTAGCAACTCCCCATAGTTAAGCTGAAAATTTTCTATGAAATTGTTGTAGCTCATCATTGAGGAAAACGAAAGGAAAATGTTTAGTTAAAGGAGTTCTAATGGCATGTTTTTAGCCAAAAACATCAATGAATACTTCAACACTGTCAGAAACATCAAATAGCTAGCAGAAAGGTGTTTTTTGAAATTTGTTACCAAAATTTGCTACACAAATTCTGGAAATGATTGTTTTAGTAGTCAACTTCAACCTCAGATTTTGACCAAATGGAAAGGAATTTTGGAAATTTGAAGGAGGGTTTTGTTCAGTATGGGCTCATCTACAAAAATCTCGTTAAGTGTTTACATAGATATCAAGGTTTGGATGATTTTCACTTATCTTTGAGGCATATTTTACAAAAAAAATCGTACCTAGAGTTGTTGCAGAAATTTTGAAATTCAACTTGGTGGTGTCCAGGTTAGCAAAGTCTAACAGGTCAACATCCACGTGTCAAAAGCACAATAATAGTCCAACACATTCAACAGTTGGTTGGATTCAATAAGGCTCATCAATAGAATTTTGTTGAGCTCATAAATGATGGAAAAATCCTATTTGTATTGAAATTGTGTAAAACAAACAAATCCCTACAAAGGCTCATTGTTTTGTAAGTAAAATAGGATTAGGTCACTCAGTTATTGATTGAATCTAGCCCAGATGGAAGATTTTGTAGAGGAGATCTCACTCTATATATGTGTATTTTCTTGAATTTTATGTGGGGGATCGATGATGTGAGAAGGCCATTTTATGTAAATATTTTATCCAGCTAATATACATTTGCAACAAACTTTGTTTTTCTACCTAAGATTCAATTATGGCTTTATGTTTTCTTATCATGCTTTTATGTTGTTATCATTGTTAAAAGCATATTGATTACTTTGAATTCATGTCAGATTGCTTCAACTTCCTTCAATTTGCTGTCTTTTATTATAAATGTTTATTTCACACCAGTTTAAAGCCAAAAATGCCTCAAGTTCCATTAAAACGTGTTGTTTGTAATTGAATTTTTTCTTAACTGAATCCATGGTCAATGGTGTTATCCATCACACTCTCTTTTACCTACAAAATCACATAAAAAATTAGAGTTACCCATCTAAAATTTTGAGTTTTATACCGTGAGTTTCAGAAGTATTTTGAGAGAACCCTCTCAGAAAGGAAGGGCTAACTTCTAGTTAAAAGTTGGTTTGAAATAGTTATGCTTGGTTGGAGGTTGTCACAGCCCAACCTATCTAGCCTAGTGATAAGATTTTGGTGCATCTGTCGGGAGCTGAAAAGCTCCATTTACCGGATTTTCTTTGAGTCTCTCCATTCTGATTCCTGAGGGTAACAGGAAACTAGAGTTTTTCAAAGTTTGTGATATTATTCTTGCAACTCCAATGTCAAAAGATCTAGAAGATCAAAGCTTCATGGTCACTCCACTGCTTGAAGATCAGTAGCTTGAAGAATTTCCAAGATGAGCTCTACTTCAAGAAGAAATGTTAGGTATGCTGATATGGATCGATCTCATATCTATGGTTTTCCAAATCTTATGCCTCATGTTGATTGGTTAACTCATCTTCCCATGTTCAAAGATGAAGAGAAAAATGATGTTAGTATGCATTTGGTTATATTTCATATGCATGTATGTAGACTGAGGGTTGAGTTTCCTGAGGATTGTCTCATGAGGATGTTTATGGCTACCCTAGAAGACAAAGCTAGACTATGGTATGAAGGGTTGCAATCAGGAAGCTTGTGTTCTCTTAAAGATTTCCATAGAATATTATTTGGAGATTATGGGAAGTCTCATCCTTCTTTACCATTATTTCAATACTATTGTAATTTTTTAAGGGTTTCATTCAATATCTTGAAAGTATTGATGATGATGTAGAATGTATGGATGATGAGGAGATGTTAGAGGAACTTTATGAATTTTCTCCTCAAGCTAGTTGCCATGATGATAAAGAATTTTTCCAACATGTAGATGTCTCTTCTTTAGCTAAAGATGAAATGGATCAAAAATTTGACAGTCAAGTCATATTACATTAAATTTATGAGAATTTTCAGCCTTGTCAATCTATATGTAGTTAAAGGTATGAACCAACTCATTCAAATTATTTTTCAGCCCATTCCTTTTCTAAGATTTTATTTCAAGAAGAAACTCCTCAAGATCAGGTTGTCAAAAATACATGCACGAAAATTCTGAACAGTGATCTAACATATGATGAAAGTTGTCTACCTAAACAATAACTTTTTTCCATTGAAAATGATAATGATGTTGTCCCGGTTGAAGTGCACGAAAGTTTACTATTAGTAAACCTGAGATACATGAAGAGATGAATATACAGGTTTTACCTATTCTATTTAAGGATCATCAAAATGACATGGATGATATGCATACAATTATTTGTATAGGAGTTGTTAGTGTTCAGAATCAAGATGATAGTCCTCAAGCAAAATTACCAAAGGTCAAATCAAAATTATTTGATAAGAAAAAGATTAGTTTTGATGCACACAATATGGATGTCATGTTTGGAGATGTTAAAAAATGTACGGATGTGTTTTTTGATTTATGTGAAAGGGAAAAAAAATATATTGTTGCCTTTTTATTTGATGATGTTCTCAGAATTGAAGAGATAGGTAAAAAAAGCCATCGGTTATGAATGAATTCAGCCCTCATGGTTTTACTCATTAAGAAGAGGTGATTTTTAATGATTATCAAGATTGTTTGGTAAGTCTATTCCATTCATTAGTGAAGGTGGAGTTTCTTTCATTTATAAGTTTAGGTTATGGCTTCATTTTCTATTATGAGTTGTCACTAGATGGTCCACTTAAGAACAGTCAAGGAGCCCAGGTCTTGGATCAACTCTTTGGCTGATTATATTGGAGGTTTCATATTGCTTGAATTAAGTAGGTGGATTTTCAGATGTTAGAGTAGGGTTATTGGTACATAAATAAGCTTGTTGGGCAAGCATTTCCTTCAACTTTAGGCTACATTTTGTAGTTGTCAGTTTTAGTTTGTACAATAGTTTGATATCACATTGCAACAATAGTAATTGGTTTCCAGTTGGTTTTCAGTTTTCTTTTCAGTTTGGTAAGTGGGTTTGAATGTAGTATTCAATTTGGAATCAACCCAATGGATAAGGCACTGGAGCTACTTGTTGCTTGTTTTACCACAAGGGCACAACATCCCCATTGGAGCCACTGTTATCTTTGATGGCTTTTAGATAGTTTGGAGTCAATTTTTCAAATTAGCTAAGTTTTTTTTTTTATTTTCTGAAAATAAAATAGATGTATAAAATGTCAATTTGGTCACCTATGTTAATGTATAGAATAAAAATGAGTCTAAGTGGAGTCCATAATAGCAGTTAAAATCCTAACTTTTATGTTTGTTGGGCTTATTTGTTCATGATTATCATTTTGACAGTTTTGCAGAAATTTGTAGCAACTCTAGTTAGGGAAACTGAGAGTTTGCTATGAAAGTTCCTGACACTTCCGTAGTGGATCCATCTCTTTGAACACATGTCCCGCTATGGAATTGTGTTACTGTGGTAACAATACTTTTTTTAAAACACATTGTGGGTTAGAGTCATGATGGGTCATGAATACATGTTTTTTTCCTTTATCCCCTAAACATTCACACCATATAGCTTCATTCCTACCTCTGTTTATTTTCACTTTAGATTAGTTTTGTTGTCATATGAGTTGGTCATGCTGTCAAAAGGAAAGAGTCCATTATTTTCAAAGAAGGTCTAACTGGCTTCAGGCTAATTTACAGGTGGTAAGAAGGAGATATCTACATTTTGAAGCCATGGCACAAAAGAAACAATACAAAGGAGGCTTTGTGGTACACTATGAACCCAAAAACATGAAGTTTTTGGAGGAAGACCCTGGTTTTGTTCAATCCTTTGTCAGCGTGGGATGCTTGCCTTTTCACTAGAAGTTGCAGGGTTTCCATGGGGAAATTTGCAGCAATTTTTCCATAAATTTCACAGGAACAAAAATTAAGGTTGGTTTGCTAAATTTTTAAATATCCCCTGACACCATTCGTCGTGCTACATAAATCTCTAGGTGTAGAGAAATGTGGTTTAAGGTGCAAAAGTTTCAGCTGCTGAATTTTGATGAGTTTCTTAAGGAACAAATAGCTACAAGGCAACAAGAACAAACTGTAGGGACAAGTCAAAGCATTAGAAACTCAAATTGAAATGATTAAAGATAAATTTTTAAAGAGAAATCTCAATATTTTTGTTGTAGTAGTGACACTCCTTGAATATTGTAAAACCCTCATTATTGGCTATACTATGTTTAACTAATAGTTTCATAATTGTGCATAGTTGAAGAGGATATTAGGAGTAATAAGGAGGCACAAGGAATCATGAAAAATAAAAAAACTCAGAAAATTCAAATTTCGTAAAAACTCCTCATAGTTAAGCTCAAAATTTGTTACGAAATTGATGTCGCTTATCGTTGAGGAAAATACAAGGAAAAATTTTAATTAAAGGAGTTCTAATGGCATATGTTTATCTAGGAATCGTCAATCAAGACTTCAAAACTGTCAGAAAGGTCAAATAGCTGGCAAAAAGGGGTTTTTTAAAATTTGCTACCAAATTTTTCTATAGAAATTCTAGAAATGATTGTTTTAGTAATCAACTTAAAACTCACTTTCGGACCACATGGAAAGGTATTTTGGAAATAAGAATGATTTTTTTGTTTAGAACGATCTCATATACAAAAGCCTCTCTCAGTTTTTACACAAATATTAGGGTTTGGATGATATGCACTCATCTTTGAGGACTATTTTACAGAATGTTTCCTAGCCAAAGTTGTCGCAGAAATTTTGAAACTCAACATGGTTGGGTCCAAGCCAAAAAAGTCAAACAAGTTAATATCCACATGTCCAAATCACAACAGTAGTCCAGAACATTCAGAAATTGGTTGCATTCGATAAGGTTCATCAACAAAGTTTTGTTGAGCTCATAAATGATGGAGGAATCTTATTTGTATTGAAATTGTGTAAAACTGAAAAGTCCCACAAAGGCTGAATTTTTTGTAAGTCAAATAGGATTAGGTCTCTTCGCTGTTGATAAAATCTAGTGCAGGTGAAATTTTTTCTAAAGGCTATCTCACTCTATATTTGTGTAGTTTCTTGACTCTAAAGAGAGGGATCGATGATGTGAGAAGGCCACTTTATGTAAATCTTTTATCCATATAATATAATTTGCAACAGACTTTGTTTTTCTACTTGAGATTCAGTTTTGGCTTTATGTTTTCTTATCATTCTTTTATGTTGTTATATGTGTTCATAACATATTGATTACATGGAATTCATGTCAGATTACTCCAACTTCCTTCAATTTGCTGTGTTTTACTGTAAATGTTTACTTCACACTATTTTAAAGAAAGAAAATCCTCATCTTCCATTAATAGTCTTGTTTATAATTGAATTTTTTCTTAACTCACTCCATGCCTAATGGTGGTATCCAACACACTCTCTTTCACATGCAAAATCACATAAAAATCCAGAGTTAGCCATCTGAAATTTTGAGTTTTATACAATGAATTTCATAAGTATTTTGAGAGAACCTTGTTGAAATGTGGCAACAGGAATATTCCAATTTTAATTTGTCCTTGAATTAAAATTGTGAATTAAAATCAAACTTAATCTTACCAGCTACTTGGAAATAATTAATTAATTCATTATGAATTAATTAGTTGAAGAAATTCAAGTTAGAAGTCTTTCTAAAGTCATGCAACAGTTATCCCTTAAATTAAGGAGATAAGGTTGAGTTATATTTGAGTTTTAATTAGTTAACTCAGTTTACTAAGTTAAGTCCATTTAAATTAGTTCCAAACTATTTGAGGAACTAATGGTGAGTTAACAATCAGTTGATTCATGCATGCACTCAACTAGTGTACTCCAGTTAACTGAAGATTCCCTCATCAGAAACTCATGCATGTCTATTCTGAGAAAGACCCAGTTGAGATTAAAGACAAGGACAATGTACTATCAGTTGCATGTGTTTTCCTATAAAGAAAACTCATGCATGCAGTAAGGAATAATTCCTTGAGGATTGCGCAGTTCTGACAGTGTGTGAGAGTAGTGTTCCACTTGGTTGAATGTGAATCATCCTAGAGGAACAACAAGGAAATAGGAGCTTGGAGGGTATAGAGGAAGGATTGCGAGAAGCCGAGATTTCCTATGAGCATCTGTGAGGATTGTACTGAGAACTAGCTAGCTGTGAATGCTAAGGCTTTGTATAATTCCTATGTATTTCCACCTTGTATGATAATACAGATAGTGGGGTTTTTAGCTCAGGCTTTCCCCGAAGTATTCTCATGTCTATTGTGCATTGATTCTTCTTCTTCTAGTTATATGTGTTCAACTCGATCTTTAAGCTTCCACAAACTTTGATAGTAGAAGTAGGTTATAGTATTCTTCTTTGATTTATATTGCATTATCGGGTTAATCTACAGGTAGATTTTCTACAAAGCTGCATTTGTAGAGAATTTCTACATGGTATCGGAGCTAAGTTTATCAGAGCTGTGAACAGTAGACTGAGAAGAGAATTCAAAGTTTAAAGTTTGGGGTTGCAGGTGCAAATCGAATTCAAATCATACTTCAAGGTTGACCAATGGTGTTCTATGGCCTGAGACTTGAGTATGCCTTGGAAGGTAGATTGAATTAATAGCATGGAAAGATAGAATGGAGGTTGTATTATAAGACAATGGCTTGAAGGATTTCATTGATCAAGAAATCCCAAAGCCATATTCAACTAATGCACAAGAGTTTGCTGAGTGGAAGAAGTGTGTGGCGAAGGGGAGACAGATCATCCTTGAGGGAGTTCGAGACCATATTGTCTCAAGTCTCCATGGGAAGGATACTCCATTTTCAATTTGGAAGACATTGAAGTACCTCTACTAGAATAGTAGTGACCAGAGGAAATTGGTTCTCAAGGATAAGCTTCAAAGAATCAAGATGGAGAAGGGCGATACTATTTCCACATATCTAAACAAGCTCACCACCTACATAGATGAGCTTGGTAGTGTGGGAATAACTACTGTCGATGATGATATGGTGAGCCTCACTCTCCTTGGCCTTCCAAAGAGTTGGAATAGCTACCAGGACTCTATGAATGGAAGGGAGAAACCACTGGATTGGAAACGATTGTGGTTGGATCTAATGCAGGAGGAGATTAGGAGGAGCACATGAGATGTTTCTTCATCCAAGAATGATGATGAAGAAAATCTGTCCTTAGAAAGTAAGGCAAGGAAAGGGAAGGCAAAGGCTTCCCATTCCAAATCGAATTCTTCTCATGGAGGGAAGAAGGGTGACATGTCTAAAGTGAGATGCTTTAATTGTCACAAGATGGGACATTATGCAAGTAATTTCCCATCGAAGAAGTCCAAGAAGGGATCCTTGGAAGGATCGGAAGGTGAGGCATTAGCCTCTCAGTTCAAAATGGACTTTACCCTCATCACATGCATGGTGTCATCGATGATGGGTTGTGTCTGGTATCTTGAAGATGGAGCCTCATTCCACATGACCGGCGATAAAAGCTTATTCAGTACCTTGGAGGAGAAAGACCTAAAGATGTGCATAGAGATGGGTGACGACAGAGGTATAGAGTTTCCGGAGTGGGCATGGTTGCTTTTTAGAGGGAGCATGGAGCTCCTATCACCTTGACAGATGTAGAGTATGTGCTTGGACTGAAGAAGAACTTGGTATTGGTCACGATGTTGGAGGACAAAGGCTATGATGTTGTCTTCAGAAAAGGAAAGGTGTTACTAAGACACATAGCCACGGGTCAGACAAAGAGGATTGGGATTCAGGTGAAGAATATCTATAAAATAGAGGTAGATGATTGTGCAACATTGAGTATGAAAGCAGAATTGGTGCCAAGCCAAGACATTGGTGAGTAGTGGCATAGACGATTGGGCCATTTTCATCATGGGTCTTTGAAGATAATGCAGCAGATATCTACAACACTTACCAAAGGTAAACTTCAGCAAGTTGACGCATGAAAAGGTTGCACCTTGGGAAATTACACCAAGTCTTCCTTTCATGATCGAGACAGTCGAGCAAAGGCTATCTTAGAGGGAGCTCATACTGATGTGTATGGACCATTCTCGACGACATCCACAATGAAGCAAAGGTATTATGTGATTTTAATTGATGATTATTCTCGTAAATGCTGGATTTATTTCATGCAGAAGAAGGACCAGACCCTCTCAAATTTTTATGAGTTCAAAGATTTGGTCAAGAAAGAGTCAGGGAAGAAGATCAAAGCCTTGAGAAGTGACAACAATGGCGAATATGTCTCTCAAGAGTTTAAGGACTTCTGTGCAATGGAAGGAATTAAACAAGAGTTGACGACACCTCATAACCCATAGCAAAATGGGGTGGCTGAGAGGAAGAACAGAACTATTGTAGGGATAGCACAGGCGATGCTACATGACCAAGGCCTACCACTTCACTTGTGGGCTGAGGCATGCAACATAGCGGTCTATTTTTAGAATAGAAACCTACACCGCATACTTGGTATGAAGACACCAGAGGAAGCTTTTTCCGGTAAGAGACCAGATGTGGGTCACTTCAGGCTCTTTAGCTCATCAGTATATTGCCATGTGAAAAAGGATGCATGAAAGAAGCTTGAGTTGACAACAGAGTTGGGGATACTTGTGGGGTACACTGATACACCTCACAATTATCGGGTGTGTCAGGCCATGCAATAACTCCACAAAGGCAAAAATGATTCGACTGTTGTATTCCATCAGGTAGGTCTTCATTATATACATGAGGGAGATACTGTTATGTTCATCTCTCGATGACTGTTCATATTTCCTATTTATCTATTTACATAAATTCACCCAATCAGAAGGATTAGGTGTCAACATTCCCCCCCTTAATCTAAAGGATGTTGGTGAGTCCAAGCATCATTCTGAATCGTTCAAGCTTTTCTCTTCCAAGTGCTTTAGTGAAGATGTCTGCTCATTTGTGGAACAATGATGGAGATGGATTGTTTTGGCCTCAACATGATGTCGAATCAGATGATATTTATTATTGATGTGCTTTGTTCGATCATGGAACTTTTGGTTCTTGGCCAACTTTATTGCAGAGGTATTGTCAATCATGAGTGGAGTTGATTGTATTTGTTTTACCTGCAAATCTTCAAGAATTTTCCTGAGCCACACAATTTATTTTGTTGCTTCAGCTGCTGCCACGTATTCTGCTTCTGTTGTGGAATGTACTGGAACTGATTGTTTGCGTGATCTCCAAGAGACAGCTCCTGATCCAAAACTCATAGCATATCTTGAAGTTGATACCCCAGTTTCTTTGTCTCCATCAAAGTCTGAATCAGAGTATCCAATCAAGCTGAAGTCATCCACATGTGTGTACTTGATTCCAAAGTCTTGAGTTCCCTTTAAGTCCCTTAAAACTCTTTTTGCCGCAGACCAATGTCTCTCACAAGGCTTTTGCATAAACCTAGAGAGGATTCCAATAGAAAACGAAATGTTTGGTTTGGTAGTAGCTAGGTAGTTGAGACTTCCTACAAGCTGTCTATACTTTGTTGCATCCTCAAATTCTTTTCCTTCAATAGTTGTGAGCTTTAAGTTTTGTTCCATTGGAGTAGTAAGAGGATTGCACTCTGTCATGCCAAACCTGTTCAACAGATCTCCAATGTATTTCTTTTGAGAAACAAATATGGACTTTGGATGTTGGGTTACTTCAATGCCAAGATAGTAATGAACATAGCCCAAATTAGTCATTTCAAAACCTTTCCCCAATTCCTTCTTTATGGATGCAATGTAGCTTTCATTGTTCCCTGTCATCAAAATATCATCTACATATACCACAAGATATACAACTATTTTGCCAACTTTCTTGACAAATAAAGTTGCATCATCATGATCAAAATGTTTGAAATTTAGTTTCAGAAGATGCTCAGTTAGTTTTTCATACCAGGCTCGCGGTGCTTGTTTGAGGCCATACAAGGACTTCACAAGTTTACATACTTTATGTTCATGTCCTTTCACAGCAAATCCTTCAGGCTGGGACATAAAAACATTCTCTTTTAGATCTCCATTCAAGAAAGCAGTTTTTACATCCATTTGATGGACTTTCCAACCGTTCTGAGCTGCTAGTGCAAAGAGAGTCCGGATGGTGGCCCATTTTTCTGTGGGGGCAAAAGTCTCCTCATAATCAACCCCTTCCTTCTGTGCAAAACCTTTTTCCAGAAGCCTATCTTTGTGCTTGTCAAGTGAGCCATCAGCTTTATACTTGTTCTTGTAGACCCACTTGCAACCAATTGGTTTGGTTCCTAATGGAGGATCAACCAGCTTCCAAGTGCCGTTCTTTATGAGGGCATCATACTCCTTTTGCATCACTTCTTTCCATTCATCATGAGAAGCAGCTTCTTTGAAGGAAGTTGGTTCAAAATTTGTACACAAGTTCAATCCGCAATCATAAGAAACATCCATATCAACAGGTGAATTAGAGTCATCTACATCACCTCCATTTTTCCGGTTTGAATTTCGAGTTCTTGTCTTTCCAACTTCATCAGGATGAACACTTTCAAGTGTCTTTGTCACCCACTTTTCGGGACCTTTTTTAGATGGTCCAGGCTGCTCCGTTGATCGAGTTGGGACTGAATCAAGATTGAGTCTCCCAATTCTATCAATCACATCACTTAAAGCATCATCCGTTGTTGGAGTTTCATGCGAGGGAGAGTGTTCTTCAACAGAAGATTCCACATATTGATCTAGTATAGGAATCCCCCCTTCAAGATGTGGAATCTGATTATCAAATTCTTGAAATGATTTTGCTTTTGAGAATCTATCCAGGCGATCAAGTTGCCGCTCAACAACATTGTCAATTTTGGATGATTCAAGGAAAATTACATCTCTAGATACAACAAACATCTTATTTACTAGAGGCGGTATGCTTTGGAGGTGTTTGAATACCCCATAAAGATACACTTACGACTTCTAGCAACAAATTTGTTTCTATGTACCTTTGGTATCAAGGCATAACAGGTGGAACCAAAGACCCTGAGATGCTTTACCGAAGGAACATGTCCATACCACATTTCATATGGAGTCTTGTTTCTTATAGCATTAGATGGAAATCTATTCTTTATATATGCAGCACATAGAACAACATCAGCCCAAAACATTATCTTTACATTTTTGAAGAAGAGCAATGATCGTACCATATTTAAGATGTCCTATTCATTCTTTCAGCTACACCATTTTGTTGGGGATTATAAGGCACAATTGTTTGATGTTTGATCCCATGTTGGCAAAGATAGTTTTCAAATTCATTTGATGTGTATTATTTTCTATTATCAGTGCGAAGAGACCCAATATGTGATTGTGCATCATTTTCAATCCATTTATGAAAATTCTTGAATGTTTGAAAAGCATCAGATTTGTTCTTCAATAAATAAACCCAACACATTCTGGTGTAGTCATCAATAAATGTCATGATATATTTATTTCCATTTGCAGAAGGAACAGGCATTGGACCACATAAATCTGAATGAACGAGTTCAAGTTTTCTATGTGCTCTTGAATGTGAATCATGAAAATACTGTTTGCTATGCTTTCCTAGAATGCAAGCATCACATTGCTTAAGTTTCCTAGGAATTGTTGGCAAACCAGCAACACCATTTTTCTTCAACAAGCGGAGACTATCATAGTTCAAATGTCCAAATCTAGCATGCCATAATAAACTTGATTGAAGTGTACCTTCTTCATGATGAGAAATGTATGAGAAATGTTGTGCATGAGCAGAGGTTCCTTGTAGTTTGAGAAGCCTTTCTTCCTCTATTTCCCTCATGACAAGTGAGTGGTCAGATGCTTTTCTTACCTCAAGCTTTCCATCAAACATATGAATGGAGTGACCTTGTTGGCGGATGTGGACCAAGGACAACAAGTTTCTCTTAAGCTATGGGAGATATAGAACATGATGCAGAAGAAAGTATGGAAGACCAAGCAGTTTAAGCCTAATTGTGCCAAGCCCTGATGGCTTGATTTTTGATTGATCTGCAAAGTATACTGCTCCATCAACATTGTCCGTGAAATCTTCAAAAAAATCTTTTCTATGAGTCATGTGGCAGGTTGCTCCTGAGTCAAGCAACCAATCCTTTTTCCAAGAAGCAAGTGAAGCATTAAATAAATCCTCATTTACTCCAATGTTACATTGTGCCACAACATAGTGAGCAGATTTAGGTGCTTTACCTTTGTCTGTATCATCATTTTTACCTTTTTGTTGGTTTCTTTTCTGCTCAATTTTGTCCCATGGTAGCTTGCATGTAGAGGCATCATGTGATCCATTTCTTTTGCACCATATGCAGTGAAAATCTGCCTTTTCTCCTTGAGAATGTCTACCCCCCTTGCCTCTGAAATATCTTCCTCTTCCTCTTCGACCACCTCTTCCTCTTGTAGAATCTTGAGCAGGATGCTTTTATTTATGAGCAAGGCACACAACGTCTTCAGAAGATTCAGGGGCTGTCTTCTTTCCAAAATCTTTCTCTCTTTCAACAAACTTTTTCACAAGAGAGTCAAAGGTTATATCTTTGAGATTTCCATTTGCTTGCAATGACTCAAGATAATTGGAGTAAGTAGGATAAAGTGCCTTGAGAAAAGCGATAAGAGGAATATCCAATTCAACCTTAGTGGATTTGATATCATACATTATAGACTTTACTTCAGATGCAAGAGCAAGAGGATCATTATTTTGTAGTTCAAGAGTGAAGAGTTTAATCATGAGTTGAACAACTTCAAGTGTGGAATGTGAGTCATAGAGTTATTTCAGCTTTTGTAAGGCTTCAAAGGTAGTTGAATATGATGAAATATGGCGACTCGCCTCTTCATTTACAGATGCTGCAATTAATGCATAAGCTTTGCTGTTCTTGTTTTCCCAAATGACGAGCTCTTTGTCTGAGGTAGGCTGTACTGGTTCATTGTCTCCGTCTCTGACACACACTCCTTTCCACAACTCATTGAAAATGAGGGCGTGTTTTATCATCTGGGACCATTCAGGATAGTTCTCCTTACCAGTGAGAACTATTCCCACCATGGATATGATTGAATGCATTCTGTAACAAAAAACTTTTGCTGCAAAATTTTACTTTTAATGGGAAATAATATACATCTAATATGATGGGACATCAAAGTCAACTTGTATAGCACGCTTGGTCAAAAAAAACTTCAACGTTTGGCCAAGAAATTTCAGCATTCAATAAGACTATTGTTAATATAATGCCAAGAACTTCAACGCATAAAAGACAGAAGCTTTAATATACCACAATACCAACCTCTTAGAACTAAAAGCTTGACAAGTATGCTCATCTCCCAGCTATAGGAATTGAGAAGTACAAGATTGAGACTGATCTCAGATCACCAAGCGTTACCATGAAAATCACGTTGACAATTAATGAGCGGCCATTTATGTGAAGAGATTAAGTACAACACGACAAAGCTATGTTGGACTTTAATATGCAAAAGGAGAATACCTATTTAACTTGCCTCACTATTTACACACTATTCAAAGGCCTTCACATGACTACGAATCTTCGCTTAATACAATCAAATATCAATATCGCCATTGAAGGGTGAGCATTGAGAAAAGAAGTTTTCAGTCCGTCAGTCAGCTTCCATGTGAAGTTTTCTTTATGTTGGTCATTGGTATCGATGATATGGATTCCCGTATCCACTCGTCAATGCTTAGAGATGGCGCTGGATCTTACAATGAATGCCGTCCAGACTTTGACACGACACAGAGAACAGTAGAAACTTTGGGGACAATGACAGAATTTAAGGCGGTCCTTCTGCGTGGTGCAGATTAATTACGCTGCTGTGACAATGTATTACAGTGAACCAGGCCTGGAATTTGAGAAATCCAACAAACAGTGGAAAAGTTTGCTCGACAGACTCAGCTGATTAAGACTATAAAGAATGACACCAATTTGCATTTGCAGTTTCGATCATGCTTAAAAAATTTAGGAAAAAGAAATGCTTCTTTCCTCAAGAGTATTGTTGTCAGCCCTTGCTTCGTTCAACGGCCCGCCGCAGATGCTCCATGCTCATGATTAATTTGGTTCCCGGCTGGTGCACCATCACACTTCCGCTGGAAAGCTTCCTTCCGTCCAATCAACCACCTCCTTCTGTTGACCAACCTCCCCCACGCATCATCAATCAATCTAGCAAGCAAACGCAAGAAGCCAACCAGCCAGCAATACAAGCTAGCGATCTACGAGCAATCCCAAGTAAGTCTAATCAAGCAAGCATCGTTGCAGCGTTTAGAGCCACCAGAAGCAGCGCTTGTCATAGCACCATTCGCAGGATCAATAAGCAAAGCCAAGTGCAGAGACAGAGATAGATTCTGTTTCTATATATTGATCCCGATTTTGATGTTGTTAATGCGTTATTATCTTGATCCTGCAAATTACCTACAAGGACCAGGTCCAGCAGCAGATCCAGAAGATCCAGTGGTCATTATTTGAAAGCAGCGCGAGTTGCACGAGCAGTTCAAGATCCACCAATATATAAAGCAGGTATCAAGTCGGTCCAAGAACATTTCCTTTGTCACCGCTTCGTATGACACAAGCTCAAGTGTGATTCCTCAGTGAAACAATGGTCATACATTCCTTCAGCATGGAGATAGACTGTAGAGTGCTCAGTGGTTCATGGCATGCTCGCAGATATGTTTCACATTATGGCAGAAAACGTTGACAGTCCAGAGAGTGCAGGTAATGCAGGGGTCAGGACTATAAATATGGAATATGGCAGAGGCAACAGCGTTCAGGTGACAGTGTGGAGTAGGCTACCACATTTATGAATAGGAAACATTTTTGAATGGAGAGCAGAGGAGCAGAGGAGTAGAATAGGGAGTTTCAAAGGGCACAAAAGCTAAAAAAAGGAGTTGGCTCTGATACCATGTCAGGCCAGGCAGTAACTCCACAAAGGCAAAAATGATTCAGTTGTTGTATTCCATCAAGTAGGTCTTCATTATATACATGAGGGAGAGACTATTCAGTTCGTCTCTCGATGACTGTTCATATTTCCTATTTATCTATTTACATAAATTCACCCAATCAGGACAGTGGTTCACAGAGATCTCAAGTTTGATGAGAAGAAGGCCATGCAAGTTTCCCTTGAGAGGGAGCTCCAATTACAGGCTGTGGAGGAATGGTTGGTTCTTAAAGAGGAGTAGCCTCAGACTGATGTGGAGCAGCTGCATGCAGAGGTTGCAGGAGTGGAGACATCCACTCAAGCAAAGTCTTCCAAAGATGGACGGAAGTTCACAAGAGAAGCTAACATATTGTTGAAGGATGCGAGAGAGAGTGTGGGAGCACCATCTTCTCAGTGCATACAGAGGAGATCACCTGAGAGGTACACTGGATACATGGCTCTTGCTAGGGAATGTGTTGAGACCGAGCTATCTTCCTTTGAGGAAGCAGTGCAACAACCGATTTGGGTTGATGCTATGGTGGAAGAGTATGACTCCATAGTTCGTAACAGTGTTTGGGACGTGGTTCCGAGGTGGAGAACAAGCCATTTGTGAGTTCTCGTTGGTTTTACAAGGTAAATCAAGCTGTTGATGTAGCGAGGAGGATCATGTTGTTGCATTATTTTTCGACAGAGGAGCAAGATGCTGACATTTTGACAAAGGCATTGTCAAAGTGTAAATTCGAGTTCCATAGAGATAGGATCGGGGTGGCAGATAATCCCTTTCTTGTTGAGAGGGAGTGTTGAAATGTGGAAACAAGAATATTCCAATTTTAATTTGTCCTTGAATTAAAATTGTGAATTAAAATCGAATTTAGTCTTACCAGCTACTTGGAAATAATTAATTCAGTCATTATGAATTAATTAGTTGGAGAAATTCAAGTTAGAAGTATTTCTGAAGTCATGCAATAGTTATACCTTAAATTAAGGAGATAAGGTTCAGTTATATTTGAGTTGTAATTAGTTAACTCATTTTACTAAACTATTTGAGGAACTAATGGTGAGTTAACAGTTAGTTGATGCATGCATGCACTCAACTAGTGTACTCCAGTTAACTGAAGACTCCCTCATCAGAAACTCATGCATGTCTCTTCTGAGAAAGACCCAGTTGAGGTTAAATACAAGGAAAACGTACTATCAGTTGCATGTTTTTTCTTATAAAGAAAACTCATGCATGCAGTAAGGAATAATTCCTTGAGGATTGCGCAGTTCTAACAGTGTGTGAGAGAAGTGTTCCACTTGGTTGAAGGTGAATAATCCTAGAAGAACAACGCAAGGAAATATGAGCTTGGAGGGTAGAGAGGAAGGATTGTGAGAAGCCTGGATTTCCTGTGAGCATCTGTGAGGATTGTACTAAGAGTTGGCTATTTGTGAGAGCTAAGGCTTTGTATAATTCCTATGTATTTCTACCTTGTATGATAATACAGATAGTGGGGTTCTTAGGTGAGGTTTTCCCCAAGGAATTCTCATGTGTATTGTGCATTGATTCTTCTTCTTTTGGTTATATGTGTTCAGCTCGATCATTAATCTTCCGCAAACTTTGATAGTAGAAGTAGGTTATAGTATTTTTCTTTGATTTATATTGCATTATTAGGTTCACCTAGAAGCAGATTTTCTACAGAGCCGGATTTGTAGATAATTTCTACAAACCCTCTCAGAATAGAAGGAATAACTTCCAGTTAAAAGTTGGTTTTAAATAGTTATGCTTGGTTGGAGGTTATCACAGCTCAGCCTCTCTAGCCTAGTGACAACGAAACTCTCATTCCCAAGGTGTTTGGCTAGCTTATTTGCAATGAGTACTTCATATTGATTTTTGTGCACATTAATATCCAGTTTATTTCCAATTTAGGGGATCAATGTGAATTCCATCAACTCACCTTTTAATAATTTTCCACGGCTAAAGTTCTGAAGCTAACATAGCCCAATAACATGCCTCCTCAATAATTTCTCACTTGAAATAACCAAATTCATCGAAAAGAGAGAGAACTTTGTTTGATTTTGGAAAGGAGAATATTTCATCTATAGTTTTCTTGATTGGGTTGGTCAATTGTTGCTTTAATGATCGTATTATTCAAAATATTTCGAAAACCCCATGAGTAACAAGTGTTTTCTATTAGATGTTTTGGAGTTTTTGGCTGGAATTATTGGAAATACTGAGAGGGGGGTGAATTAGTATTTCTTTTTCTCACTATTGTTTTACTAGTTAAAACATATATGTTCAGAAACTCAAAATGAACAACAGGAATAAATGCTTTTATTAATATAACAGTGTAGTAAAATAAATACAATAAATAGATTGTCACAATTGGTTGCCAAGCTCCAACTTGGAATTTGGTGAGGCTCCAACCTCCTGAGCACCAACTCTATTTTTCCAAGACACCAATCTTGGACTTAGGAGCACCAACTCCCAAGGACTTCAATCCTGTTCTATTCTGAGGCTCCAACCTCTTTGGTATACACTGGTGAGCTGCTGAACTCTTTACAGGTTTCCACTACTTTTGCTGCCCCCTTTTCTTCTGTTGCTTCCACTATCTCATGCTCAAGTTATGCCATCCAACAACAACTCATCAGTTCTTTGCTTTTTGCTGCTTTTATATGCTCCATGCCCCTGTCCATTCATTTCCTCTTACATGCTGGCTCTTTGGCTTCCTCCTCAGTGGCTATTGTTTCCTCTGACTCACTTGATCGCTTGGCACTTCGGCTTCCCATTTCTTTGCTTCTTCTGTCTATACAAATGTTCCAATCTTCGCAAGACACATTGTGTTGATGGTAAGCATTGAGTCAACGCAAAGGACTATATTTATAAGACTGTAACAACACTGCTTTTATGTTTATCAGAGACCATCGCTCAAGCACTTTAATCACCCATCAAAAGCCACCATTTATTGGTGCTTTAGTACTATCGGAAAACACCACCCGAGCCTTTTATCACCCATCAGAAGCCACCACCAGAGCCATTAATCAACCATCACACAGGCTTTATCAACCATCACCGAGCACTTTAATCAACCCGCCACACTTATAGAATCAGAGCCACCCTTCTATTGCCGCTTTTATGTCTATCGGAAGCCACCCTTATAGAATCAGAGCCACCCTTCTATTGCCGCTTTTATGTCTATCGGAAGCTGTTATCATATGCATTTTGGCCCTTTAAACCGTGCACAAGGCAAATATGAATTACACGGGAAATATGAGCAAAAACAAGTGAAAGTGCTAAAGGGCGGACTTCAAGGATCATAGCACCCATATCTATACCTATGTCGGGTCCGCAGCCTTATCGCAATCGGTGATCGTAAAGGGCCGATGGCCGATGGGCCGATCCTCCTATGGACACGATATTCCATTTAATCATGTTGTATATGCCTGTCGGGTCCACTGCTCCTATCGCTATCGGCGATCACAACATAACTGCAGTCACCAATGGCCGATGGTCGATGCGCTGGACCGGATGCGATATGGTATTAAACCATAATTTACATATATGTCAGGTCCGCTCCTTATCGCTATATAACATCGTCTATTGCCGATGGCTGATCCGATGGATCGGATGCGATACGGCAATTAACCTTGCTTTATAAATATATCGGGTCCGCATGCTTTCATCGCTGTCGGCGATTGGATGTGGGAAGCCTTTATAATATGAGCGATTGCCGCGGATGTGATATTATTATAGACTGCCTTTAATACCTTTATCGGGTCCACCTCCTCTTATTGCAATCGGCATTCGGGTGAGGCATGGCTTTTAAGCACTGCGATATATGCCGGACGCGATATTATTATACACCAAGTTTAATGCCACCATTGGGTCCGCTCGCAATCGGAGGTTTCAGCAGTGTCACATAGCCGAACCCCCGACGCGCATATATGCTGAAATATATGTATTAACACATATACCTGTGTTTATCCGCCGAAAGGGGAAATGCCTTTGATTATTGTAAAATGCATATATATGGGTTTTGGGCACCCAACAACTCCTGATAGAGATAATGCATGCGTATATGGATTTTAATCTCCCGACAACTCCCGATGGAGTTAAAGCATGCATATATGGCCTGATGACTCCCGATAATGATTAAGCATGCATTCAAGGGTTTTATAAGTCCGATAGTATTAATGAAGGCATATATGGCTCAACAGCTCTGTTTGCTGTGCTTGCTCCTCCGATGGCTCCTCTTGGCATATATATGGCATATATATATGTGGCTCCTCCTATAGCTCCTCTTTGCTCCAATGTGGCTCCTCTGGCTTGGTCTGCTCCTCTTTGCTCCATTTGCTCCTCTTGGCTCCGATATGCTCTGTCTCCTCCTCTTGAATATTGCCATATTGACATCAATGACAATCTGTGTCCAACAATCTCCCCCTTTGTTATTGATGGCAATATTCTTCTGCTCTCTCCCCCTTTGACATCAATGGAAAAGGAATGCATACGAACTCCCCCTGTCAAGTTGCTCCCCCTGTCCTGCTGCATCTTTATGAATAGAGTTGAGTGATGATAAAGGAATAACCCCCATCTTTTGTCGCAGGTGTTCGAATGCTTCCCGTGGAAGAGGTTTAGTGAAAATATCAGCTATCTGCTCCTTAGTACTTATATATTCCAGAGTGATGTTTTGTTCAGCTACTTGCTCACGGAGGAAATGATACTTGATTGGTATATGTTTGGTTCTTGAGTGCGTCACTGGATTTTTACTGAGACTGATAGCACTAGTGTTGTCACAATAAACAGTAATTGGTTGATCTGTACATATGTTTACATCCTTTAGCGCTTCCTTCATCCATAGTATCTGAGTACAAAAGTATGCTGCAACAATATACTCGGCTTCGGTTGTGGATAATGATATGAATGACTGTTTTTTGCTGAGCCAGGATACCAAACAGTCTCCTAAGAAGAATCCTTTTCCACTAGTACTTTTCTGATCATCTATATTTCCAGCCCAATCAGCATTAGTGTATGCAGTTACAGTCAATGTTGAACTCTTTGGGTACCAGAGACCAAAATCAAAAGTTCCCTTCAAATATCTGAGAATTCTTTTTACAGCTAATAAATGAGATTGTTTGGGAGCCGATTGAAATCTTCCCACCATTCCTACTGCTTGCATTATGTCTGGTCATGTAGCTGTTAAGTATAGAAGGGTTCCAATCATTGACCTGTAATGAGTTGCATCTACTAGAGGGGAGTCATCATCTTTGCTCAATTTGCAGTTTGTGGTCATAGGTGTACTCACGGGTGCACAGTCCTCCATTCCATATTTTTTGAGCATGTCTTTTAGATATTTGGCTTGAGATATACACAATCCTGCTCTGGTTTGAGATACTTGAAGTCCAAGGAAGTGGGACAGCTCTCCTATCATTGACATCTCAAACTCTTTTTCCATGCTTTGAGAAAATTCATGGCTCATTTCATCATTATTACTAGCAAAAATCAGATCATCGACATAAACAAGAGCAACTAGTAACTTACCTTGATCTGTCTTTATGTACAGATTGCTTCCAGCCACTCCCTTTTTGAAACCTTTTTGTTGGAGATAGTTATCCAGTCTTGCATACCAAGCTCTAGGAGCTTGTTTCAACCCAAATATAACCCTTTTTCAATTTACAGACTAAGTCCTTTCCTGCTGTGAGATCAAAACTTTCTGGCTACTCCATGTAGACTTCCTCCTTGAGTTCCCCATTTAAAAATGCTGATTTCACGTCCATTTGATAGATTTTGAATCCTTTCGAGCAAGAAAATGCTAAAAACATCCTGATAGCTTCCATACGGGCCACTGGTGCAAACGTCTCTTCAAAGTCAACTCCTTCAATTTGCGAATAACCTTTGCAAACAAGTCTTGCCTTGTTCCTGATAACCTATCCTTCCTCATTCATTTTATTTGTGAACACCCATTTGGTTCCTATTATGTTTTTGTCCTTCGGACGAGGTACCAGCTCCCATGTCTTGTTCTTCTCAATTTGGGACATTTCTTCTTCCATTGCTTTTACCCAATGAGGATCCTTACTTGCTTCTGTGAATGTTTCTGGTTCTATCATAGATAGGAGGGCAATGGCTTTTCTCTTGGGTGAGGTTGTTATCCTTCTTCTGGTTTGCACACCTTCATCTTTATCGCCAATGATATGTTCTTCTGGATGATATCTTTCTACATACTTCATCTTTGAAGGGGTATGAGGTGGTTCTCTTTCTTCTTCTTCTTCATCATCATCTATCTCTTCTTCTTTAGGTTCTTCTTCCTCAATGAGAAAGTCATCTTCCTATTCTTCAATTTCCTTTTCTGGAAGATCTTCATCAACCTTTACATCGATGCTTTCCACTATTTTCTTCAGTCGAAAATTGTAGCACTTGTAAGCCTTTCTCTGTGGAGAATATCCAAGAAATATCCCCTCATCAACCCGAGAATCAAATTTTCCAGGTGAACCATCATTTATTTTTATGAAGCACTTGCTTCCAAATATTTTGAAGTACTTCACCGAAGTAGGTCTTCCTTTCCATAGCTCATAAGGAGTTTTGTCACAATTTGGTCTTAATTGAGTCCGATTCAATGTATAAACAGTTGTCCCTGCTGCTTCCTTCCAGAATTTAGGTTGTAGGTCTGCTGCTAATAGCATGGTTCTTGCCATTTCTTGGACAGTTCGGTTTCGTCTTTCAACTACTCCATTTTGCTGACGTGTTCTGGTAGCCGAAAATTCCCTTTTAATTCCATGAATGTTGCAGAACTCACTGAACTCGTTTGATGTGAATTCTCCTCCTCTGTCTGTTCTGAGACACTTAATTTTTGAATCTTTTTCATTTTCTACAAGGGCTTTTAGATTCTTAAAACACTCAAAAGTTTCAGATTTATACTTTATGAAATATATCCACATCATTCTAGTATAATCATCAACAAATAATACAAAGTACCTTTCTCCTTGGAGTGCTTGATTTCTGGTTGGCCCACACACATCAGCATGGATGATCTCCAAGGGCTTTGATGTACAATGTTCCTTTGTCTTGTGGCTGGTTCTGGTCTGTTTTCCATGTTGACATGGACCACACACTACTTGCTTTGGTTTGGACAACCTTGAGATGTCTTGCACAGCTTTGATCTTGCTGATATTGACTAGATTTTCGAAGCTGGTATGTCCAAGTCTCTTGTGCCACAACCAACTCTCATCTGCCTGACTCAAATAGCATTTGGTTTCCTGAATTTTGTTCAGAACGTAAATATTGTCTGGTGTTCTCACTCCTTTTGCCACAAGTTTCCTTGAGGCAGAGTTCCTTATTTCACAGTCTTTGGTGCTAAAAACAACCTTATGTCCTTGATCACAAATTTGGCTGACACTCAGAAGCTTGTGTTTGAGTCCGTCAACCAGCAGAGCATCTTGAGCTTTTCCTTTTCCATTGATCAGAGTAATTGTTCCTCTTCCTGCAATTTTGCCAGTTCCGCTTCCAAACGACACATTCCCTTCCTTTTTGCTCAGTGAGATAAATTTCCTTCTGTCTCCTGTCATGTGTCTAGAGCATCCACTATCCACAAACCACTGGTTTCCATTATTTTTCACAAATAAAGCCAGGTCGCATTTGTCCATTGCAGAGATCTTGCTACTCGTTTTCTTCCTTTGAGTGGGCAGTTTTGTTCATAGTGTCCATTATTGTAACAAAAAGAGCAAGTCAGATCAAATTTAGTCAAGGGATCAAATGAATTGAAGGTTTTGATTTGTCCCTGTCTTTTGGGAGCATATGAGTTGATTACTTGGTCCTTTTGCGTTGTCTTTTCACTTCTGCGAGCCATGCAGTGTCTATCTTGGTGACCGAAGTTTTTACAGTGAAAACAGTGTCCAAGAAATATGGTTTTGAAGCAACCACGGTTTAATTCGCCTTCCTTTCTGAGAATTACTCCTCCCTCGTCCTTTGGATTTTTGATGGGCCCTTGGTGAAGTACAGGTTTGTATTTGCTGTAGTGTCCATGATTCGACTCCACATTTTTCTTTGGAATAACTCTTTCTTGATTCTTGGAATCTGAGATGCACTTTTGATAAGATACTTTTTCATCTTTTGGGTTGCAGGAAAGCGCATCGGCATAGCTTTTCGCACTATTCTTAGTGCTTGAGGATTGTCCCTTGAAACCTATTCCAGACTTATCATGTTGAGGTTTTTGATTTTTCATAATAGTATCAAGTATTTGAGAGCTTTTACAGCCCTTTTTAATTTGCTCCAACTCCTTTCTCAGAGATATTACTTCAGCCTCACGTTCTTCACAAGTCTCTTCTTTTTCCTTAAGCTTTGTTTCCAAGAGATCTTCTCTCCTTCTTATTTCCTCGTTTTCGACTTTGAGAGAGATAATTTTGTTCCGTAGTTTCTCGTTCTCTTCAATGGCACTTATTAATAGTTCATCCACATTTCCTTCTTGCTCCAAGTCATCATCATTTGTGAGTGCCATGAATAATGCTTCTTGGCTTTCATCATGATCGCTTTCCTCATCTGATTTCTTTTTGATGACCATAAACTCATCCTCATCAGACTCATCTTGCTTGGAGAGAAGGTTTTTCTTATTGAACCCTTTCTTTTTGTATGTCATTCTTTTAGAATTTCTTTCATCATCATTGTCATGTTTATGAGGACATTTTGCTGCATAATGACCTATTTTACCACATTTAAAACATATAAGAGGATACTTGCCTTTAAGCTTAGATCCTCTCTTCAGCTTTCGTACATATTGAGCCAATTCGGATTCCACATCTGACTCATCACTACAATCATTCCTTTCTTTCCCTTTCTTTGACTTTGAGGCCTTGAATGCTGCATATTTGGAGCTAGGTCCACCTTTCCTCATTTCATAGGCAGTGAGAATTCCATGGAGTTCATCCATTTTGAGGGTGTCAAGATCCTTTGATTCTTCTATAGCACTTATTTTGGAGTCAAATCTGTCTGGAAGGGACCTTAATACCTTTTGTACAGTAGTACTTTCTTCAACCTTTTCGTCCAATCCTTTCAGGGAATTTACCACTTCAGCTACTCGGAGGAGGTATGCTGCAATATCCTCTTCTTCCTCCATCTTCAAACTTTCAAATTGTCTTCTGTGAGTTTGAAGCTTTGCCTTTTTGACTTTTGAGTCTCCATCGTACAAACTAACTAGCTTCTCCCACATTTCTTTGGCAGAGTTACAATGCATGATTTTTGTAAACTCAGAATCAGTGATTCCACTAGTGATGGAGTTCATGGCCTTTGCATTTGCAATGTAGGCCTTCCTCTCGTCTTGGTCTGTTGGAAGAGTGAAAGTCGCTTGGCATTCAGTTTGACAAAAATGCCAGACTTCAGGACCAAGGGACATTAAATAGTAAGTCATTCTTTTCTTCCAAAAACAAAAGTTAGTGCCATCGAACAGAGGAGGTTTTCTTGATGCTTCATGATTTCTCATCATGGTTGATGATCCTTCTTCAAGTTGTTAGGCTAGAATGAAGAAGCCTGCTCTGATACCAATTGTTGGAAATACTGAGAGGGGGGTGAATCAGTATTTCATTTTCTCAATATTGTTTTACTAGTTAAAACATATATGTTCAGAAACTCAAAATGAACAGCAGGAATAAATGCTTTTATTAATATAATGGTGCAGTAAAATAAATACAATAAATAGATTGTCACAATTGGTTGCCAAGCTCCAACTTGGACTTTGGTGAGGCTCCAACCTCCTGAGCACCAACTCTATTTTGCCAAGACACCAATCTTGGACTTAGGAGCACCAACTCCCAAGGACTTCAATCCTGTTCTATTTTGAGGCTCCAACCTCTTTGGTATACACTGGTGAGCTGCTGCGCCCTTTACAGGTTTCCACTGCTTCTGCTGCCCCCTTTTCTTCTGCTGCTTCCACTATCTCATGCTCAAGTTATGCCATCCACCAACAACTCATCAGTTCTCTGCTTTTTGCTGCTTTTATATGCTCCATGCCCCTGTCCATTCGTTTCCTCTTACATGCTGGCTCTTTGGCTTCCTCCTCAGTGGCTATCGTTTCCTCTGACTCACTTGATCGCTTGGCACTTCGGCTTCCCATTTCTTTGCTTCTTCTGTCTATACAAGTGTTCCAATCTTCGCAGGACGCGTTGTATCGATGGCAAGCATTGAGTCAACGCAGAGGACTATATTTATAAGACTGTAACAGCGCTGCTTTTATGTTTATCAGAGACCATCGCTCAAGCACTTTAATCACCCATCAAAAGCCACCTTTTATTGGTGCTTTAGTACTATCGGAAGCCACCACCCGAGCCTTTTATCACCCATCGGAAGCCACCACCAGAGCCATTAATCAACCATCACACAGGCTTTATCAACCATCACCGAGCGCTTTAATCAACCCGCCACACTTATAGAATCAGAGCCACCCTTCTATTGCCGCTTTTATGTCTATCGGAAGCCACCCTTATAGAATCAGAGCCACCCTTCTATTGCCGCTTTTATGTCTATCGGAAGTCGTTATCATATGCATTTTGGCCCTTTAAACCGCGCACAAGGAAAATATGAATTACACAGGAAATATGAGCAAAAACAAGTGAAAGTGCTAAAGGGCGGACTTCAAGGATCATAGCACCCATATCTATACCTATGTCGGGTCCGCAGCCTTATCGCAATCGGCGATCGCAAAGGGCCAATGGCCGATGGGCTGATCCTCCTATGGACGCGATATTCCATTTAATCATGTTGTATATGTCTGTCGGGTCCACTACTCCTATCGCTATCGGCGATCGCAACATAACTGAAGTCACCAATGGCCGATGGCCGATGCGATGGACCAGATGCGATATGGTATTAAACCATAATTTACATATATGTCGGGTCCGCTTCTTATCGCTATATAACATCGTCTATTGCCGATGGCCGATCCGATGGATCGGATGCGATACGGTAATTAACCTTGATTTATAAATATATCGGGTCCACATGCTTTCATCGCTGTCGGCGATTGGATGTGGGAAGCCTTTATAAAATGAGCGATTGCCGCGGATGCGATATTATTATAGACTGCCTTTAATACCTCCATCGGGTCCGCCTCCTCTTATCGCAATCGGCATTCGGGTGAGGCATGGCTTTTAAGCACTGCGATATATGCTGAACGCGATATTATTATACACCAAGTTTAATGCCATCGTCGGATCCGCTCGCAATCGGAGGTTTCAGCAGTGTCATATAGCCGAACCCCTGACGTGCATATATGCCGAAATATATGTATTAACACATATACCTGTGTTTATCCACCGAAAGGGGAAATGCCTTTGATTATTGTAAAATGCATATATATGGGTTTTGGGCACCCAACAACTCCCGATAGAGATAATGCATGCGTATATGGATTTTAATCTCCCGACAACCCCCGATGGAGTTAAAGCATTCATATATGGTCTGATGACTCCCGATAATGATTAAGCATGCATTCAAGGGTTTTATAAGCTCGATAGTATTAATGAAGGAATATATCGCTCAACAGCTCTGTTTGCTGCGCTTGCTCCTTCGGTGGCTTCTCTTGGCATATATATGGCATATATATATGTGGCTCCTCCTATAGCTCCTCTTTGCTCCAATGTGGCTCCTCTTGGCATATATATGGCATATATATATGTGGCTCCTCCTATAGCTCCTCTTTGCTCCAATGTGGCTCCTCTGGCTTGGTCTGATCCTGTTTTCTCCATTTGCTCCTCTTGGCTCCGATATGCTCTGTCTCCTCCTCTTGAATATTGCCATATTGACATCAATGACAATCTGTGTCCAACAGGAATATAGCGAATATATTGTTTGTGAAGTCTTGATTTGTGATGCTTAAATTGAGTTTTCGACTAAATATTTGGACTCAACACCCTGAAATTCCCCTCAGGCACTTGGATTTCGGAGAGTTCACAGTTCAAAGTTGCAATTCCAACAAATCCTTGCCAAATTATAAGCAAATGATACTCGAAAATAGGCCAGAAAAACCTCCAAAAATACTAACAAATAGACTATGGATGCATAGTATAATATCTTATTTCCACTAGGATCATGAAAACCCCCCACACATGGTATATCTGGTCTATTAAGCTTTCAAATTTTTCCATAATTGTTTATGTTTTTCATCTTTTCATCTATGTTTGTGTGGTGGAAGTTCTGTGATTATTTAACATGCATTATATTTTGTAACAATTGAAGCAGTTGTATGTTACAAAATAAATGTGATTTGATCACAAATTTTTTATTTTTGATGTACTCGGCTATTTGTGTGGTAATTTGGATAAATGAAATTTGTTTTATAAAAAAATTGTTTTATATATAACAAAAGATGTTAATGAAACAAGTCATGTCTAGATATAGAATAATTGGTCCATCTAAAGTCACAGTCCCAAGTTATTCAATGTTGTATCCTTGTTTTTTTTAAGTCTAATAAAAGTTTTAGTTCTGATGTGGTTTTGGTCTTTCTATTAATATTTGCGTGGTAGAAATTCTTTGATTCTATGATAGGCATTATATCCATGGCTATCTAGTTTTCATTTTGTAATTCAATTTTATTCCTGAGAGAAAAAAATTACCTAAGATTTTGGGGTCTTTTTTTCATAAAAGAAGGAACTTTTTATGGATGGTAAAGCTAGAAATAAGCCCCATCCCCCTTCACACACTTAAGATAAGAATATGTTTTGTTGGTACTTTGTAGGGCCATTCAACAATCTGACTAAAGGCTAGTTTGACAATATTCAATATAGTAAATATCCACATCAGAGAAACCCCACTCAAGGGATGAGAATGCCCACTATTATTTGGAGAGCATGATATATTGGATGCATGATTAACATTTCATATTCGTAGGATTAACCTATCTCGTAATAATATGGTTTAGGTGACATGTTTTATGATTTCCTTTTATGTCCTAAAATAATGAGCTAGCAAAACCATTTTTTCCATGATGACTGGAATTGTTGGATTTGGAGGAACAGATGGGTAATGTGAGTAGATGATTAATTGACGAGACAATTTATAATTGTTTGAAGAGAAGTGCATATTAATTTGGCAGTCTTCACAAAAACAATGAGAGGATGAACTTTCTAGTATATTTCAAGTATATAATATTCTCTCAAAGTTTTCTATATGCTTCACAGTTATCAACATTACTTGAAAGTACTTACAAATTGGTTTTAGTTAAAATTGACATGTTCTATGAAGGAATTATATCTTTCTATTTAGAATCAAGTCTATCATAAATAATTACCTTGATTTTTTAGGAGGAATACAAGGTCAATGAAGAACTGGGTGCTCTAGACTATGTCTATATTTGCCTCTTAGGTTGCATTAAAAAATGACTATTACTAAAAACATTGTGAACTATTTACAAGAAAACAACTTAGAATGTATAAAGCCTTGAAGACAGTGAAAGTACATATTGAAATACATGATTCCCTGAAAGGAAATTGACTTCAAATATGTTATAATATGTTTCTAAATGATGACTTCCCAAATCTCTATTCAGTAATTCATTGTCAGTTGTTGCAAAATATATTTAATAAAACCTAAGAATATCACTAAATTATTTAACAAATGACGCACGTATTGGTGCTTTTGGTCTATGTGTTATTTTGTTAGTGTTCTTGAACTTGTACTTATTTAGCTTAACCTTCATTGCACCTATTGTTTGGAACACTGGGGAGGTTTTCGAACATATTGTTGTTTCATTTTGTTTGAAGGAAATTTTACTTCAATCTCAAAGTAACCTCATTCCTTGAAGTCCATTTGGATTGTATGAAAGACTATTATTATTCGATAGACTATTTTTTATTTACTTATTCCAAATATTCTCATGAGGTTATGTTTTATTATTTGGAGGATATTTTTATTGTTTGATGTTATTTCGATTTCTACAATTATTTACACCATGAGATTTTTAACATATAACTTAGTTGGCATGATTGTGCCTAAGCTTTTCCTGAAGGTTGAATACTAAGCTCCTAGGTTTTTCTTTTCTATGGTGACATTTTATTTTCTTTGTTTATACAGGTCATCTAGCCACATAGTGATTAATATCACCCAATTGAAGAAAACTTGTTTGAGTTTCTTTCTTTTCTGGGGAAAAATGGTATTGACATTGTAGATGTTGAGGTATATGTTGTATACATCCTTTATATTATACTTTAGTTTATATTTTAGTGTTCATTGTCTTTCATGTCTTATAATCTGCATTGTATCTTCTTTCATTTTCAGAAGAGGAACTCAGTAGTGATGGTAAGGAGCATGAATTGAAAAGTGAGAACAATAACATTGGAGCGAAAAGTGAAAATAGTGAGAGAGAAGATAACTGATTTAGTGATATCCTTGAAGCCAATATCTTGTATGAAACACACTCATACAAACTAATGGTCAAGCCTTTAGAGTTAGTGAATTCACTTGCAGTGCCTTGACAACACAATGATAATGTTTTTAAGTGATAAACAATATTTCATGTGTAAATTGTAGTCCAAAAAATATTAAGTTTTAAACTCATATTGTAATACTTAACAATTCATATAGTACAATTTATTTGGTTGAAATTATTTATAGTTGTACTTAATATCTTTTAGCATTATAATTAACATATGTAACTTTATGTTTTCATATGAGATGAGCATACACATTATATGGAATTTTTTTAATTTAGTCACAAAATCATATTGTTTCATTTATGTTGAATAATGACGAACACATAAAATCAATCTAAAACTACTAAATTAGTATTTTGTATTTATTAATGATGAATACAAATAAAATAAATATACAATGGCTAAATTAGAATTTATAATGATTATTAAAAAGAGTAAATGAAATGAATATAAATTATTAAATAAGTCATTTATATATTGAATATGGAACTACCAAAAAAAATATGACTACTGTAAATGATAAATTTGTAATTACAAATGACGACTATATTTTTCATATATGCGACTATTAGTAGCTAATTTATAGTATCTTATAACATCACCAAAATTTAGTCACATTTCTCTGGTCACTAATTGGTTTCAAACGTTGACTAAAATTTGCATATATGACTATTAGTAACTAATTTATAGTAACTTATAACGCGACCAACATTTAGATCATTAATTGGTTTTCTCGGGTCATCATCTGGTAGTATATTTTGTTGTGTATTTGGTCATTAAATGTGTCAATTAATGACTAAATCAATGAATAAATTAATGACCAAATACGCAACAAAATATACTACCAGATGATGACCCGAGAAACCAATTTTTTATCACAATAAAATTCGTTTTTTTATTTTTTAGAAAACGCTGACAATTGCAGTGGCTTTAATAAATAGGAAAATTTCCAATAGCATTTTAAGTATTCCGATTATATTTTTAGAAGAAATTCGCTGACAATGGTTTCATCTACTACCTTTATTGTTCCAATTATTCTTTCTAAAGGAATTCATTGACAACGACGAACTTATCAATGTTTTTCTATAAAAATAGATAGTTAAAAAACTCTATTTTTTAAACTGTTTTTCCTGTAAAAGGAAGTAAATGCAGGAGAGGTTTCCTAATAGATGGAAATTGATTTTCCAAATTATCTGACATAGGTTTTTGTCCAAAATGAACCCATTTATAAAAACCTATCTTGTTTTTCTAACAAATGTTACGGTTTAGAATATTCGAAGTGATATTTGAAAGGTTGTTTTTCACAAATTTACAATCATGTTTTAGTAATTGTTTTCAAAATAATGTCTTGGAAAAATGAGAATGAATTGTATGAAACTGAAAGATATTTTGGTCAAATTTAATGGATCCATTTAGAAAACCTCTCTCAATTTTCTAATATGTGTTACGGATTTGGATTTTCGAAGGGATCATTTGACCTTATTGTTCAAGAATTCGTGAGGGAAAAGCTCATGGACAGTTGATGACTTGGATGCGGCCTCATAAAATTTGACTTGTTGTTCCTTATCTTCAACAATGATTCCAACAACAACATTAACTTTAGATACAGATAGGTTTGGAAAGTTTTATATGCATGTATTTGAGGGATACACCTGGCCTCTTTTATTATTAGCAATATGTAATGTCTATAAAGAAAATTTTCTATAAATTGAAATAGGGTTGGAACATGATTGGAAAAACACTTATAGTCTAAATATATTTGAGCAATATTGAATGTATTCACATTGTTAAATGAGCAGTTAGTAGGAAATGGATGTGTTACTTCTCCTTGTCAATATTTCTCTGTTATATAATTGTTTTCTTCAAATGTCTAAGAATGTTAGTTTAGGATATTGGATTTCATTAATGCTCCTTTCTTAAAATTATCAGTCATTAATATGTGTTATTCTAGAAATTTATAAACTGTTTTTTTTTATTTAATCCTCTTTTTTATAAATATCCCAAACAATCAAAGGACTTGTGACTTTGTGATTTGTACAACCTTCTCATTGGAGTTGTGATATCATTTGTTTAATAGTTGGACTCCATGCCCAATGGTTTTGAAGATCACCCAACTAATTTCATCCATAGATCTAAATTTGGCCACCTGAACTCAACTGCAAAAAATCTTCTACTAGAGTGACCATAGAGTAGTTGAGTTTTTAGAGAGAGATCCCTTTCCAGATTAAAGGGCTAGCTTCAACCTAAAAGAGGTTCTAAGGTTACCTCAGTTATTTCCTCCCACAGCTAGGGAAAATAATGAGTCATAACATTTTTGCACCTTTGTCGGGGAGGCAAAGTTTTATGTCAAATCCTCCATGGTAAAATGGCAAAGATCAAATATTCTCTATGATGGTGAACAAAGGACAGACACAGAAAGGTTGTGAATCATTCACTTAACGACTCCATTTTTAAACAATATAGAGTTCATGGAGACTGCATTGTCCAAAGAATCAGTAGTGTGAAGACTTTCTTGGTGACCCATTGCTTCAAGATGGATCATAGATCTGTAATGTATGCTCCAATGAATCTCTCTCACATTCTTGGTTTTCCAAATTGTATTCCTTGCATATATTGGCAGACATATCTGTCAAGGTTTAAAGATGGAGGAAGCAATGCTTCTCTGCATATGATTAAATTTAATTTACATACACGTAAGGTTGGGGTGGAATTGCATGAGGATTATTTAATGAAAATATTCATGGCTACATTGGAGGGAAATGCATGATATTGGTATGAAATGTTACCACCTGGTGGCTTGTATTCCATTAGAGATTTTCACAAAGTTTTTTATGAGCATTTTAAAGAGAATTATCCTTCCTTACTAATACTTGAAAAATTTTGTGCACGTGTTAAAAACTTCACTGAATATCTGGAAAACATTTATGGCAATGAGGAGTTGATGGATGAAGAGATTTTAGAATTTTTGCGTGAAACCCCTTTTCAACATCATGAAAATAATCTGAAAGCTAAATGTCATACTTACGAGATTTTTCAGCAAATAACACTATCTCCCTTGGATGAAAAAAAATGGATCACAATCTTAGTGAGCACAGTCGTGTTCCTTTCTTTGTGGGTGATAAAGACATGCTGCAAGTTGATCAGTTTTCTTGTGATCAAGAGTGTGAGGAAAACAATTCAAAATGTTTTTCAGCTCATTCATTTTCAGAATCCTTATATGAAAATCAAGGTTTTGACATCAAATGCATAAAAGCTTTGTATGAGTTTTATTCTAATAAAGAAGAGCTAGTAGACACTAGTTGCTTAGATATACAAGATCAGTCCTAGCAAACATTAGCTTCTCCCTTGCTTGAAGATGGAATAGATCTGCATCTTAATGTTAACAGTCATATTCATTCCCTTGATTTTTATGAATACATTCAATAGTGTTTTCAGTTTACAGATGATCAAGAAATATATGAGGATACCATATTGGTTTGTTCTTCAAATCAATCTTTTTATGAGTCTTTATATCATGGAGGAACTGGTGAAAAATAGAATTTTGAGATTGTGTGCATTAAAAGTTTTGAAGTTGTGTAGGTTTTAACCCGTACAGAAATTACCTACATACTAATTCTAAAACACAGAAAATAAACAATGCAAGAGCATAACACATAAAACACATATACACAGAGATTTTCCCCTGGATCCCAAAACCGAGACTACCAGCTTGATTTTTCATTATATTCTTTTCAATTTTACAATACATATTTATACATGTCGAAGCATCCAATATCATGGATCGAAAACCATTGCGTCCAAAACCATAGGTAGGTCCCCCCAACCTAATATAGGGTCCAATTTTTTTTTTCTCGGGGGACCCCGTATAGGGGGGATACCCACCCCCATGTGACCTCCCTGTTGTGCAATCGGCGCAATGAAGGAGGGCTTGGCCCCCCCTCTAACCCCTTGGTTAACTACATGGGCTAGTTGTGGAAAGAATATAACACAACCCAGCATTCTCGCACTTGTTGTTTTCTTTCCACAAGGGGCCACAGGAGAGCTTAGTCATTTATACAACCCTGCAACGCCCATTGTTTCTCTACACCAAGAGAAATTCTCACAGCTCATAGATTTTGTCAATGCATCTGCATTATTCTTCAACATGTCCACCTTTACCAGCAACACCTTTTTGTCTTCTATCATATCCCTCACAAAGTGATATTGAACATCAATGTGTTTTGTCTTTGAACGATAAGAAGGGCTCTATGGCAAGAAAATTTCACTTTGGCTGTCACAGTCTATCCTTATAGATCCCTGTACTAACCCCATACTTGAATACAATCTCTGCAACCAAACTTCTTCCTTGCTTCCTTGAGTGGATGCCATGTATTCTTCCTCTATAGTTGATAGTGCCACTACAGATTGTTTCTTACTCATCCAACTGATTGCACCTCCAAATGGGTCAAACACATACCCACTAGTAGATCTTCTCTGATCGAGATCTCCAGCCCAGTCTGCATCAACAAAGCCACGAATATCCAACACTCTATCCAATCCTGGTCTTCCTTGGTAGCACAAAGCATAGTCATTAGGGCCACACAAATACATGAAAACCCGCTTCACTGTTGTCCTATGCTCCTTTCCTGGTTTTGACATAAACTTGCTCAATACTCCCACTGCATGTGCAATGTCTAGTCTAGTACATACCATTGCATACATCAGGCCACCGACTGCACTTGCATATGGAACATGGGACATGTCCTCTTCCTCTTCTTGTGCCTTGGGACACTGTTCAATAGATAACTTCACACCTACAGGAATAGGAACCTTCACCGATTTACTATCCTGCATACTAAACCTTTCCAGTATTGTCTCGACATACTTCCTCTGGTTTAACCAGAGCTTCCTCTTTGCCCGATCTTTTTTAATATCCATGCCCAAAATATAGTTTCCAGCACCAAGATCTTTCATGTCGAATTTGGAGGAAAATTGGGTCTTGAAATCCTGGATAATTTCTTTGTCATTTCCAACCAGCAACATATCATCCACATATAAGACTAGATAAATAACATGATCACCAATTAATTTAAAATACACACAGTGATCTACTTTGATTCTGGTGAAGCCAAGTCCCCGTATAAATGTATTGAATTTCTGATACCACATCCTTGGTGATTGTTTTAACCCATACAAAGACTTCTTTAACTTGCATACCACGTCTTTCTTACCCTTCACCGCAAAGCCTTTAGGTTGCTTCATGTAGATCTCCTCTTCCAGATCCTCGTGAAGAAATGTTTTCTTTACATCCATCTGTTCTACCTGAAAATCAAAAGCAGCAACAACAGATAAAAGTAATCTAATAGAAGCTACCTTGGCAACAAGAGAAACAAAATCACCAAAATCAATTCCCGGCACCTCGGAATAACCTTTTGCTATCAACCGAGATTTGTATTTCTCCACCTTTCCTTCTGCATTTGCCTTCATCTTGAACACCCATTTGCTACCAATGGGTTTCCTTCCAACTGGCAACTCCACCAGATCCCATGCCTCATTTTTGTGCAAAGATGCCATTTCATCAATCATGGCCTCTTTCTAGAGTTTGTCATCCTCTGAATCTACTGCTTACTTCATAGTTTTGGTATCATCATCAGTAATAGATAAAAAAAGAATTGAATAGAAAGCAGATGGACTATACTTTTCTGGCTACCTTCTTTCTTGAACTGCTCTTCTCACACCCAAAGTTTGTGGCTCCTCATCTTTTGATTCCTCCTCTACTGTAGAGTCTCATTCTTCCTCCTTGAGCTCAAACTCTATCTTCTCAAGTTCCTTCGGTTGGACATCATGTTTAATAACATCTTTCACCTCTTTGAACACCACATCTTGGCTATACACAACCTTCCTTATTACTGGGTTCCAAATCTTATAACCCTTTAAACCATCCTTATAAAGATGAAAACTGTGGAATATCTGAGTTTATATTCTAAAAAAATGAACCGCAGAAATCTACAATCCATCATCCTTATACCCAATAAAGATGCACTTTTCATATTTATTATCCAACTTGGTTATTTTCTCCTTTGGAACATGTACATATGCATCACATCCAAATACCCTCAGATGTGAAAGAGATGGTTTCTTACCAGTCCATACCTCTTATGGAGTCTTATCCTCCAACGCTGATGAAGGTGATCTATTGACTAGGTAACGTGTTGTCTCCACCACCTATACCTAGAATTATTGTCCCAACCCGGCACCACTGGGCATGCTTCTTGCTCTTTCCATCAACGTCTTGTTCATTCTTTTTGCAACTCCATTTTTCTCAGGTGTGTATGGAGTAGTCTTTTGTCGTGCTATACCACGCTTTTTACAGAATTCTTCAAATTCCTTGTTACAAAACTCTCCACCATTATCTAACCTTAGCACCTTTATCTTCTTCTCTATCTTGTCTTCCACGAGAGCCTTAAATTCTTTAAACATGTCAAAGACTTCAGATTTATTCTTAAGGAAATATATCCATGTATTCATTGAGAAGTCATCTATAAATAATACATAGTACACAGACTTACCCAGTGATGGAACCTTCAGAGTTCCAAACACATCACTGTGCACAAGCTCTAATATCTATTTCACCCTCTTACCACTAGAGGGGAAACTCACCCGATTTTGCTTCCCGTATACGCAATTTTCATAGAAATCAAAATCTAGAGAGCTATTACTCATACCTTCTACCATACCTTTACCATGAAATATTTAAAGGCCCTTCTCTCCAATATGTCCAAGCCTTTGATGCCACAACATGGTCTTCTCTCTAGAGACCACTAGATTTTCTGCTCCACTTTCAGGAAGCATAGAAATGTTGCACCCATCAACAACGGTGCTACCTTGTAGCTTGTACAGAGTTCCAATCCAAACTCCATGCATTAATACTAGTGCTCCTCAAACCATCTTACAGGTATCCTTCTCGAACACTATTTTTACACCTCCATCATCTAGCTTTCTTACAAAAATCATATTTTTGGCCAATGCAGGAATATGCAGAACACCCGGAAGTGTTCTAACCCTTCCACCTTGCAACTTCAACTTTACTTTTCCACGACCAATGATTCTAGCCTTCCTATTATCCCCTAAGAAGACATCACCACCATTGTATTTCTCATACTCGCATAACCACTCTCTATGGGGAGTGAAGTGAAAGGATGCACCTGAGTCAATCAACCATGTCTCATGATATACATGTGTACTTGAAGAAGCCATGTACACATCCCCACCTTCATCTGAGGTGGTTTTCACCTATGTATAGGGAGCATCATCAGATCCCTTTCCTTTGTCAGGAGCTTTATATTTATAGTCCCTATTGTAGTGCCCTTCCTTTCCGCATTTCTAGCACACCACCTTTATAGGTTTTCCTGGGGATTTAGATCTCCCTCTAGATTTACATCTCCCACTCGATGACTTATTTTTGTTTCCGCTCTGGGACCGTCCTCGTACAGACAAGGAATCACCATTCTGGCTCTCCATATTTTTCCGTCTCATCTCCATCGTCAGCAAGGATGAGACTATTTTATCAAACTCCAAGGTAGTTGCATTGCTACCTATTGCAATAACTAGACTATCCCACGAATCTGGTAGAGAACACAACAAAATGATGCACTTATCTTCATCTGAAATTTTAATATCAACAAATAATAACTGACTTACCATAGTATGAAATGTGTTCAGATGCTCTGTCACTAAGTCTCCATCTTTCATCCTCAAGTTATATAACTTTTTCCATAGGAACAATTTATTCACCAAAGACTTAGATTGGTACAAAGTCCCTAACTTCTCCCACAAAGCCTTAGCCGTAGTTTCCCCTGATACATTCAACAATACTGAATCTAAGACACACAATCATATTTTTCTCTTTTCCTTCCGATCCAACTTCTTCCATTCTTCATCAGACACTCTTGTTGGTTTAGTACTTGTATCTATCGCGATCCACTGATCTTTATCCACCAACAAATCCTCCATCTTGAGCTTCCACAACTCAAAACTCTAACCATTAAATTTCTCTATCTCTATCTTTCCACTGCTCACAATCTTCTTTCACAACCAAAATTGATCCCATAGATCTCCCACTGAACAGGGTCTACCACAGGCTTGAGCGAAATCCCTCAGCAACAAAGGCATCCCCTTGAAGCCAAAACAACTCTGATAGCAAATGTAGGTTTTAACCCCGTATATAAATTACCTACATACGAATTCTAAAACACAAAAAATAAACAATGCGAGAGTATAACACATAAAACACATATACACAGAGATTTTCCCCTGGATCCCAAAATCGGGACTGCCAGCGTGATTTTTCATTATATTCCTTTCAATGCTACAATACATATTTATACATTTCGAAGCATCCAAAACCATGGACCAAAAACCATCGCGTCCAAAACCATAGGTAGGTCCGCCCAACCTAATATAGGGTCCAAAAAAAATTTCCTGGGGTGCTGCCCTAGACAGGGGGGTTGCTTCCCTCCCTGTGATCCCGCCGCTGTGCAATCGATGAAATGAAGGGGGGGCTCTGCCCCCCTCTAACCCCCCAGTTAACTATGTGGGCTATTCGTGGAAAGAATATAACACAATCCAACAAGTTGTTCATGAGCCATTTATCCAAGAGAACAATAAGTTGATTTCAAATGAAGAGTTACTACTTGTATGTCTTAACCATGATTTAGGATTTGAGAAATGTAATGATGAAGAGACAGTTGTTCTTGATCCTTTTGAAAATCATAATGAAACTTTAAAGATACAAATTGCCACCATTCTATTTGAAAATGTTCAAGGAGGTGAGAATATTTTCACTGATAAGGATAGTAGGAAAGATGAGAAATTGGTTGTATTTCCATTTGAAAATGATAAGTTTGAAATTATAGAACAAGAAGCAGTTTTAGAGGCAAGTTGTCCTTTTCTTTTTACTGATCAACAAGAACAAATCTTTTATGATTTCGAAGATCCGTTGGAAAATCTGTTGGAATTTTCAGTGAAGGTGGGGTTTGTTTTGTTCATGAACACAAGGATTAGTTTCAACTATTATGATGAGTTTTCATGTTTCAAATTTGTGTTTATGCTTGAAGAAGTTGAATGTATGCTTCAGTCAAGACTCCAACTGCTTGATTGGTTGCATTGGAATTTTTGTATCACTTGATTTTAGCAAGATCTTGAGTAAGTTAGAGTAGGAAATGGCAAGCATGAATTTCGGTTTCGTTTTCAACAGTGAATTTTACAGTAGAATTTTCAGTTTCAGTAGGGTGCAATTGTGACTTTTTAGATTGTACAATTTGATTTCATTCAATTGCAAGTCAGGTTACAGTGCAGGTTGCAAGTTGCAGGGTTATTGGTTGGGAGCTCCTCAATGGATCAGACATCTGGTCTATGGGGTTCTTGTTGCCATATGATCGACAACATCCTTGTGGAGCCAAGCTTATCATAATAAACTTCATTTTTAAATCTTTTTAGAAAATGTTGACAGTTGTAGTGTCAACATTTAAATTGTAATAAACAAGGAAAATTTATGATAGAATTTTAAGTATTCTGATTATATTTTCAGAAGAAATTCATTGAAAACAATTTCATCTACTGCCTTTAATGTTCCAATAATTTTTTTCTGAAGGATTTCGCTGACAATCGACTTATCATCGTTTTTCTGTAAAAATGGACAACTAAAAAAACTTTGTTATTTAAAATATTTTTCCTTTAAAAAGGCAGTAAATTAGGGAGAGGTTTCCGAATGGATGGAAAAAAATTTCTAAATATGAAAGGTTTTTTTGTCTACAATGAACCCATTTATAAAAACATCTCTCAAATTTATAACAGGTATTGCATTTTGGAATATTCAAAGGGATCTTTGAAAGGTCATTTTTCATAATTTTACAGTCCTGTTTTAGTAATTGTTTTCAAAATAATGTCTCGACAAAATGAGAATGAATTCTATGAGAATGGAGGATTATTTTGTCCACAATGGACCCATTTAGAAAAACCTCTCTCGGGTTTATAACAGGTGTCATGTATTTGTAGTTTCAAAGGGATCATTTGACCCTATTTTTCAGGAATTCGTGAGGGAAAATCTCATGGACATTTGGTGACTTAGATGTCACCTCATCAAATTCGACTTGTTGTTCCTTATCTCCAAAATGACTCTAGCAACAAAATTATCTTTAGATGAAGATAGGTTTGGAAAGTTTTATATGCATGTATTTGAGAGATACACCTAATCTCTTTTATTGTTAGCAATTTGTAATGTCTATAAAGACAATTTTCTGTAAGTTAAAACAGGATTGTAATATGGTTGGAAAAACACTTGTAGTCTAAATATATTTGAGCAATCTTGAATTTATTCACAGTGTTCAATGAATAGTAGTAGGAAGTTCACATGTTACTTCTCCCTGCTAGTATTTCTCTGTTATATAATTGGTTTCTTCAAATGTCTGAGAATGTTAGTTTAGGATATTGGATTTCATTGATGCTCCTTTCTTAAAATTATCAGTCACTAATATGTGTTATTCTAGCCATGTATAAGCTTTTCTTCCTTTAGTACACTTTCTTCTAGTTCTCCCAAATAGTCAAAGGACTTCTGACTTCATGCTTTGTTCAACCTGTTCATTGGAGTTGTGATCTCATTTATTTAATAGCTGGACTCCATGCCCAATGGTTTGAAGATCACCCAACTAATTTCATCCATAGATCTAAATCTGGCCACCTGAACTCAATTGTAGAAATCCTTCTACTACAATGACCATAGAGTATAAGTATGGGGGATTTACGCAGTGCATTATATTAGATATCATTTTTGGGATTCAACTGCGTTAAGTAAGTCATTCAAACGTATGACCATTTCCATTAGAGGTAGTCGTAACTGACTAATTTCTCATGATTTTTGAATAGTTCGCTTAGCACTCATTGCATCGGGTGATGCTCACAGGGGTGAAGAAGTGGGATTGAAACTAGTGAAATGTGGAGAACGAATCACATAGCATCAATCATCACTTCCGGGGCTTGCACCCGGTAACCAGGACTTCCTAGGAGGTCACCCATCCCAGAACTCCTCTGGCTCAAGCGCGCTTAACTATGGAGTTTTTCCCACAATCAAGCCCACTTAGCTTGCTACCCCATTTGCAAAACCTTAGCAAGTATTGTGCCTCATAAACCATTCAAGTAGAGATCCCTTGACTCTTTTTGAATTTAAGTATGGGGGATTTACGCAGTGCATTATATTAGATATCATTTTTGGGATTCAACTGCGTTAAGTAAGTCATTCAAACGTATGACCATTTCCATGAGAGGTAGTCGTAACTGACTAATTTCTCATGATTTTTGAATAGTTCACTTAGCACTCATTGCATCGGGTGATGCTCACAGGGGTGAAGAAGTGGGATTGAAACTAGTGAAATGTGGAGAACGAATCACATAGCATCAATCATCACTTCCGGGGCTTGCACCCGGTAACCAGGACTTCCTAGGAGGTCACCCATCCCAGAACTCCTCTGGCTCAAGCGCGCTTAACTGTGGAGCTAAACATACTAATGCAATAATACATCAAAAGACACATAAGCATGTAGGAGAAACTCAAATAGTTTTATTGATGTAATAACAAGGTTCAGGAGGAGATACAACCAAGTGAGTCTGAATCCAACATCAACCTCCCAGCAAAGGAATCCCTTCTTCACCTCCTTCAAAGCATAAAGCACCCAATGCACTAATCTCAAACCAACAGCAATTCTCTACAATGTACAAAATTCTAGCCTCTGGATCTCTGGGAAGAGGGATCCATATATAGATGTTTGGAGAGAGGATGAGTCAGCTTGTCATCTGACTAGTGTCCTCTCCCTCTGTCAGTTCTTGCTTCCACTTGGAGGCTGAGAGCCTCTTACTCATCCCTGGTCGAACTCAGTGAGGCAAGTGTCATGGAGGAAGATTCTGGAAGCTTCCATCATCTTTACACCTCGCGGAATGGCACTGCCATTTGTCATTTCCCGCTCAGCGCACCCTGGTAGTGCATTTGGGTGCGTTGCAATGCACCTAGCTAGTGTACTGGGGTGATTTGCAATGCAGGTGGCTAGTGGAGCCACTGAAATGATCCTGATTTGACTGTTTCTGAGCAGTTTCTGGTGGAGAACTTATGTGAGAAGCTGTGGTTTGCTGGCCTTATTCCTTTAGGGGTAGGAACAACACTTTTAGGGACTTTGGATCCGTTGGTTTATGGACATTTCATGCTCAGAGTTGTAAGGCACAAAAATGTCTATAACAGATATATGCGATCGGTCCTGGCGATGTTCATCTCTCGCATCAAATATGTGTATCTATATGCCCCAACTGAGCGTTTAGGCTAACTAGACAAAATCAAAAATGCTTTTTATAGGATGACAACTAGACAATCAAATTGTCTCAGTGAATATACTAGAAAATCCATATAAATTAAATGGTTGATAAAACCTGGTAAAAATCAATCAATAATAAGAACCAAAAAAACATACTTCATGATTTGTCTCACATTGCTATAATTCTAAAAATCATAAAAGCTAACTAAATTATAATTTTATTTTGAATTATTATTGTTGTTGTTATTATTATTATTATTATTACTAGTACAAAATGGCTAATTAGTTACTAAAAAATGACTAAAATTTGCATATAAATGACCATTTTTCAGTTGGTGACCAATATTGGCTAATTTACAGTATGTTATAATGCAACCAATTTTTAGTCATATTTAGTTTAGTCATTAATTGATTGTCTCAATTTTATTGTCTAGTACTATATTTAGTCATTAATTTTGTCATTTTTTCAGTCATTGATTTAGTCATCAATTGACACATTTAATGACCAAATACACAACCAAATATATTACTAGATGATCACCTGAGAAAACCAATTAATGACCAAAGAAATATGACCAAAATGTTGGTCACATTATAAGATATTATAAATTAGCTACTATTAGTCATATATATGAAAATTTTAGTCATCATTTGAAACCAATTAATGACTAAAGAAATATGACTAAATTTTAGTCATGTTATTAAATACTCTAAATTAGCTACTAATAGTCGTATATATGCAAAATTTGGTCGTCATTCGTAATCATAAATTTATCATTTACATTAGTCATATATTTTTGGTAGTTCCATATTCATTATATAAACAATTGACTTAATAGTTTATATTCATTTCATTTACTTTTGTTAATAACTATTATAAATGACTAATTTTTTCATTGTATATTCATTTTATTTGTGTTCATCATTAATTAATATAAACCACTAATTTAGTAGTTTTAGATTTATTTTATGTGTTCATTAATAATCAACATAAATTAAATAGCATGATTTTGTGACTAAATTAAAAAAATATCATATAATGTGCATGTTCACCTCATATGAAAATGAAAAGTTACATATGTTAATCACAATACTAAAAAATATCAAGTACAACTATAAATAATTTCAACCTGATAAATCATATTATATGAAATGTCAAGTATTAAAACTTGAGTTTCCAACTTAATATTGGTTGGACTAAAATTTACACATGAAATATTGTTTATCACTTCAAAAAATTATCATTGTGTTGTCAAGGCATTGTAGGTGAATTGACTAACTCTAAAGACTTGACCATTAGTCTGTATGAGTGCGTCCCATGGGGGATATTGGTTTCAAGGATATCATTAGTCCAGTTCTATTCTCTCTCACTTTCTGCACTTGTCGCTCTAATGTTATGGTTCTTTTTTTTCAATTCACACTCGTTACCATCAATACTAATTTCCTCTTATGAAAATGAAAGAAGCTGCAATGTAGAGTATAAGACATGAAAGACAATGAACACTTAAATATAAAATAAAGTAGACTATAAAGGATGTATATGACATATACATTAACGTCAACAATGTCAATGCCATTTTTCCCCAGAAAATAAAGAAACTCGAACGAGTTTTCTTCAGTTGGGTGATAATGGTAATTATGTGGCTAGATGACATGCATAAACAAAGCCAATAAAATGTAACCATAGAAAAGAAAAACTTAGGAAATTGGTATTCAACTTTCAGGAAAAACTTAGGCACAATCATGTCAACTAAGTTACATGCTAAAAAGCTCAGGGTGTAGATAACTTGTAGAAATCAAAATAACCTCAGACGATAAAACTATCCTCAAAATAATAAAACATAACCGCATGAGAATATTTGGAATAGGGCAATACACAATAGCGCATCGAACAATAATAATATTTCATCGAATCCAAAGGGACTTCAAGGAATAAGGTTACCTTGATATTGAAGTTAAATATCCTTTAAACAAAATGAAACAAAAAAATTGTTGGAAAACCTTCCCATTTTTCCAAAACGCAAGTGCAACAAAGGTTAAGATAAATAAGTGCAAGTTGAAGAACTCTAAAAAACCAACACATGTACCAAAAGCACCAATATGTACATCATATGTTAAATTTTTAGTGAGATGCTTCGGTCATCTTCAATATATTTTGCAACAATTGAAAATGAATTACTGAATAGAGATTTGGGTAGTCATCATTTAGAAAAATATTCTAGCTAGCCTATTAGAAGTCAATTTCCTTTCAAGAAATCATGTATTTCAATATTCACTTTCACTACCTTCTAGGATTTATACATTCTAAGTTTTTTTCTTGCAAATAGGGCACAAATGTTTTAGTACTAGTAATTTTTGATGCAATCTGAGAGGAAAATATGGCCATAGTCTAAAACACCCAATTCTTCATTGTCCTTTTATTCCTCCTTTAAAATCAAGATAATTATTTATGATAGAATGAACTCTAAATACAAAGATATAATCCCTTCATAAAACATGTCAATTGTAATTAAAACCAATTTGTAAGTCCTTTCAAGTAATGTTGTTAACTGTGAAACATATAGAAAGCCTTCAGGAAATATTATATACCTGGCATATACTGGAAAGTTCATCATTTGGTTTCTTTTGGGAGGCTTCATCTACACTCGAATTTATGCAAAAGTAATATGCAGTTCTCCTAAAACAATTACAAAATGTCTCTTCACTAAATCTTGTACTCACATTACCCATTTGTTCCTCTAAATACAAAAATTCCAGTCATCATCGACAAAATGATTTTGCTAGCTCATTATTTTAGGACAAAAAAGGAAATCAAAAAACATGTTAGTAAACCATCTTATTACGAGGTCAGTTAATCCTACTAATATGAAATTGTCTCACCTCATAATTAATGTTATCCATATCTAATCACATATCTCTATGTTGATCGTGTGCGTCGACAACATCATAAAACATTGATGGGTCTAAAATCAAGATATCCTATAATTAAGAATGGTAAATTTGCAAGGACACATGTATAATATTTTCAGTAGACATTGTATACTATTTATAGAAAAAAACAGAGATATTGAAAAAACACAACTAAGACCTACGAAATATTCAAATATTAATTGTTATAAATTTGCAAAACCTTGTAATATAGATACAAGAACTAGTCCTCAATGGCTGAAGACTCCAAAGAGTAAATTAAAGAATTATCTTAATGTGATTTAAATATAATTCTAGAGACTCTCACAACATAAAATCTTGGAGGGATCTAGAACAGATGTTGTTAAAGGCTTGTATATAATGTGCCTTGATTTAATTGTCATTCCTCCCTTTGATGAATACTTGACTAAAATAAGACGGGGTGGGGTGAATCAGTTTAGTATATTCATGGATATTAAAATTATTTTCCTTAATCTCATTAACTCAAACATTGGATGAGCACCTTAACAAATAATGACCAACATATTGATTAAATGACATCAAGTAATAAGCTCATCAAAACATCACATCACCACATAATAACAACTCATATTGACACCAGGTATATGTGGAAACCCATAAAGGGATAAAACCATGATCTTATTATTGTTTTGATGCAAAGGCAAGCTCCTACTCCTTATTACATATGATTTTATGTAGGCTCTAACCTACAGGAGGCTCCTACCTCTTTTTTCTGCAAGCTGCAATTGCAAGGAAGCTCCAACTCCCATATGTTTTATGTAGGCTACAACCCACAGGAGGCTCTTACCTGAACATGCTCCAACCTTATGTTTATCAAGCCACTACTTGAAAGGAGACTACCATCTCCTGATGAAAATAAGAAATAACAATGTGTTGGTTTACCTAGTCATAATTTCTGTATATCTTCATCTTCATTTCTGCATCTTCTTCCACTCAAATTTTCTTCAGATCAGCTTCATAAGTTCTAGGTAACTAATGCATAATATCTCAATCAGGTTCCTCACATTCTCCCCTTCTCTAACATTTTTCATGCCTTCCAAAATGACATATTTTATAAAGATATTTTGTTGGTTGTTTGTATCCCACATAGGAATATGAAGTGAATAGGCTTGACTCTTTTCCTTCCAGTCATTCGTTTTCAAACTCTTCATATCTTGAATATTAGAGAAAATATAAATAATCCATCCCATATTAATTTCAGCCATATGCAATCATTAAATGCATCAACCTAATGCCAACATCAAATACCAATATTTATCATTAATGCATCATAGTAATCTTTGCCTTTGCCTTGGAGTCTTGCCTTTGCATCACAACAATTCAACTCAATTAACAATTTCACATTACAAAAAATTATTTAATATAGCAATCTTTGCAACATTATTCAAACATATCACAATTCCTTTGTGTTTCCCCTTGCTTGTTTCTCGTTTGATTTTTTCTCCTATGCTTTCTTTTACTTGTTGTTTCTCCTGCCTTTGCCTTGCTACTCTTTTTCTCTTTTTCCTTGTTGTTGCTCCTTGCCTTGTTGGCTTTGAACTGCTCCTATGTCTTTGTTGGTATTGTGTTTCTCTTTTTCTTGTTTCTCCTTGTGTTGCTCCTGTGCTTGGTTCCTTTTCTTTACTCCTTCATACCTTGCTACTCATGTTGTTTTGCTGCTCCTGCCTTGTTGCTACATACCTTGCCTTTACTTCTTGCTTGCTGCTCTTGTGCTTTCTTTGCCATCAATGACAACAATGCCAACAATCTACTCATTGATGGAAAAACACTGATCTACCCATTTTTTCTTAAAAGTGATTTCTCCTTGTTGTTCATAACCTTTGCTTAACTCCCCCCTTGACATCAATGGCAAGGGCGTCTGGTTTACTTTAATCTAGAAAGTATGTATCGAGGGATTACACAAATTTGTATGAATTCATCAGCCTTGCAACAACTATTGTCAAATTTCATGGTTCAACTTCAAGAGATTTAAGCAATATCCAAAGAAAATAAGTAATTATAGGCAACTCTCATCAGATCTTCGAGGTGCAAAGAATTGAAGCACCGTACAAATCAATGAATTGTTGCATGAAGCCATATATGAGGCAAAAAATTACAAAGGCGGTGCCTAAAAGATTGTCCTATTTTGTATTCAAACCTTCATCATTAGCATCCACATGTCCATCCTTTTATTTTCCCTAAAAAAGGAAAAAGATGATTGTCTAAGATCAAGTAAAGCTCTTGGAAGCTTCACACATCAACAATAATTTGAAAAATCATAATACCTTGAAGCAATCATATAGGCCACCAACACTATTGTTGTTTTAGAAATCTAAAGCATTGAGAATTTAAACTTATAGGGTGGCCACCCAATGTCTTAAAGTGGAGACTTCATCACATCCATTATGAGATTGGCTAGTTGCATATGTCCTTCATAATTTCCTGCACCTCATAAAATATCATTGTTTCCCAAAAACTTGAGCTCTTTGAACTATCTAAACCATTAGTGCATTTGAGAAATGCTTTAATGATAGGGATATGTGAGAATTGGAATCAACTCCATTACATTATAAACATGGTTCTGATTTTATGGATGTCAATGAACATTTTTAACAAACCAAGTTCATTATTAATTGCTAGATTCAAATTCAACAACTTCTATTCATTGTTTTCCTTTTGTTCTTTTATTGTTAAGTGCTCAACCTTTGTAGAGCACAAGTTTCTTTGGCTTCCTATTTTCTTCAAATAACCTTGCCTTCATTTTTTATTTTATTTTTACCTTGACTTTTGAGAGCAATGTATCATCTAATATCTGTAATGATGAAGAAAACGAGGAAATCCTACAACATATAATGATCAAAGGCATCGTAGATGTCAATATCATGTTCACACATGTACTACCCATTTATTCGTATGGAATGAATGAGGTTATCAAGTCTTCACTGCCCATTCTTACAAATGTGATGTCTTCTTGGTTTAGCAAGGCTTCTTGTATTTTCACTGCTACATCCCAGCATGCAATCATAATATCACATTTTATATGAATGATTATTGATACCCAGACTAAATAGCCTTCGAAGACATGAAATTTTAGGTTAAACTCAAGATGAAAATAGATGCATCCAACTTATGACAATACAACAACAGGTATATTTTACCAAACATAATAAGGAACTGTAGGAGACATAAATAAGTCGACAAAGAGTTTCAAGCTAGTTTGGTTTTACAATATGCAATATGAACATGAGGAAATAAATTATTTTCACAAATGCAAGCTCTACAAAGAGTCCACAACACATAGTGACAATGACCAACAATATCATTCATTGTGGTCGAGCTAAACCCTTGGATATTAGCCTTTATATTGCATTGATGCAATATATATCAGTTGAATTTTCTCAATGGAAACCACTGTAAAAAATGTGAGTGGTTGTCTTGAACATGCAAGTGAATTTCACTTAATCCATTTTTAAGCTTCAATACAATTTGTTATTTTCTCATCTAAAACTGTTTAAGATATTAATGTAAAAAATGAGCCATAATCGTATTCTTCTATTGCCAAAAAATAACACACCGACACCATCCTAACCAGCACTAACATAAGGCAGATATATAACACTCATATTTGTTCAACTCTGAGAAATGAAGACATTTGAGCGCAAAAATATGCGAAGGCATTACTTCATAATAAAAATATAACACTCACCATGGCATGAAATCTACAATGTAGAGGTGCAAAGGGCTAGACTATTCAACTTTCAGGATACGGTTCACTCCACCAGAAAGATTCGTGGAAACAGTCTTAGCAGTTATTCCAAGTTACAGAGTCGCCACGACCATTGGAGCTGGAACCAGTGTGCCTCGTCGTGTATCTGAGTTCCCCCAATAAGACCAATCGGAATCACGAGAATATGCGATAGGAGAACAATAGTCGATGTGTGCCTATCAAAACCCGCAATTGGTTGTCGTTCATCCGTTGGACCACCCCTCCAGAAATAACCATCAATCAATAAAGAAATGCTCTTTGGGTGATTTCGGATCACTCAAACTAGGTGCCAACAAGGATTGGTGCTCCCCCAAGTTGTCGATTATTCAGAGAGCACTATCTCACTTAATAGTATAGCCTCTATGCCCTTTCTAGCCCATACAACTCGTAGAACTACTCAATACCGATCAGAATATCTAACCCCAGTTCATTTTGCTACTAACAAGAGAGAAAGGATAGCCTGGCCTGTCATCTGATCCAGTGATGCATGCAAAGTGGGGTCAACGGGTCAACCGAGAATCATAGCCAATGCATTGCGAATGAGCCATATAGCCAACCAATCACCTTGCTGATTCACCTGCTCGGTTCAATCAGAAATGGAAATAAACATAACTATATTTTTTTTTCTTTACCAGAATGTTTAGACCATCAACCACTGATACTGTCTTTACGACTACCTATAGATAGGAATAGTGGCACTTCTTTTCTGGTTTCAACATGGAAAATTCTTTTATGTTTCGAGTGACGGTTGGATGATCCTTCTTACATGTGTTACATATATAACAAATGATTACTGCCTGCTGCAAAATATCAAGGTCATCTTTTGATGTGTGTACATGCTTTGTATACTCGGTATTACCAGGTCTAGAAGCTTGAGATACAACGAGATCAAATTTGGATGTGATTAGGTGAAATTCTGCCAAAATAATGGGCGATCTGATAATCTCGTATCCCACACTATGGTGTTCATAAGAGACAGTCAATTTTCGCAAATTTTAACCATTGCCATTGCAATGCAGTGCATGTTTTGTAAAAAAAAAAATTATTTGACCATCATATGTTCAAATCCTTTGAATTTCCTCCAAAGTTGATGATGCTTCGTGTCAGTTTCCCATCATTTCAGAATGATGATATCTACAATGTAACAACTCCTACAATATTTATACCTCTCTGCAATGATGATATCTGCACTATATCTTTGTCCGTGTATAATGTATGCTGAGTAATTGATTTGCATGTAACACATACTACTTGTAATGTTTTGCCACAAAAAAAATAGCGCATGTCGGCAACACATTATTAGCTTTTGCTACAGTTTCTGAGCGCCATGTATTCCTATTCCTCAAGACTTCCTACACTTTCCAATACAAAATAATGTTGCACAATGTATCAGTAACGTATTTTCCAGACATATCAGTGCCATGATATCATGACCAACCTCACCATATATGCACCATATCATATTACGGCCATCATTATAATGCACAACCTTTGGATGCTTTATTTTTAACATGATTCTCTATCACCTACACTCACGGACCTGTCACTTAGCGATGTTGAATGTTGCAACTCCTTTAGACTATGTAGCGCCTACTTCCATGCTTTCTCATTTTCAATGAATAACAATACGTAACATCATGCCACTAATATTTCCATAATGCATTGTCACTGCAATAGAGTATTGATGCCGTTATTGTCATTTACAGTCAGTGGAAGCCTAGGTATGGGGAAATTCCCCAAGGCCTAAGTGACCTTGGTCGAGTAAGTGATCAATGGTCAACATTCCCGCGATCCAGCCAAACGATCACCACCAACCAAATCCCCACCTTCTGACCCAGCGTTGATATCCTTATTAATATTTAAGTAGAGTGAATTAGGAGAAAATTATAAGAAAACATTAATAGGTCCTTATCCTTCCTTGATCTTTCCTCACTTCATTCGAGTCACCTCATGTTTTGTCTCTATGATGCCTCGATTTGCTTGCCTCAATCTACTTCGCTTCCAGGACTGCTTCTTCTACGGTGGCTTAGCTTTGGCCTTTTTCATCTTAGCTAGCTTCTATATAACTGGATTTCTCACCTCTATGGCATCGATGGCTACTTCGATGGCTGATTCCATGGCTTATCAAGCGTGTCTGGATTTTCCGGCAGCGTATATCCTTATATTCATTGTTATTTATTCTCTCCGTTGAGGAGGATATCCTTCCACTATTATGATGTATCATAGTTATATTCTCTTGATGATTATTCTAATTCGGAAAGGAGGGAGGGGTACCCAAGGGGTTTTTATTTCCCGAGTTCTGAATCTTAATATTATAGTGGTTATCGGATATTTTACATTCTTCTTATCATGTGTTGCCCTGAATAATCCACTAATGAATAACCAGATCTGTATGATCATGAGAATGAATAAAATGTTTGTGTGTGATAAATCCATGCATGGAGTGAACTGAGACTATTTTTTTTTTCAATCTCTCTTTCGTTGGTCGATGTCCCCGTAACAGATAAACATATTATATAGACACATTAAACAAGGTTGCTAGCATATTTGTTGTCATTGTAAGGTCAAGCACCATATTCTCGTAACCTCCAATTTTTTTTTTCTTTTAATTTAACTTCTAACTTGCCAGCATATATCAATATCTCAATTATCTAGCACTGTCATTGTATCCATAACTTTCTATGCAACTGAGTTTATCCTTCTTGCCACACTAATACATGCAACCAATGTGCGTAATATGTCCTTAGAACTTTGCAATATTTTGCATGGTTTCAATTGTAACATATGTTGTAGTCCCAGGGCAGTTTTTATTCTCTCTTTTGCCACTGCAAACATTTTTCCTAGTACCTGAGATCTCTCGAGCTCCTCATATGTTTTCTCCAAATTATTGTAAGTTTATGCAATTCCAAAACTGATTTGGTCCAAGGCTCTCTTTTAGTATTTGAGCAACATTGTCCAAGTAAGGAATAACCTTTTTCACAGTATCATTTAGCATGAGCAACCATCCTCATGAACATATTGAGGAACCATTTTCATAAATACCAAGGGAACTTAGTTGCATTGCTTTTTCATTCCTTGTTTGAATTGTAAATTGTATTCATTACTGAATATTCATATTTATGTGTTGCATTAAATATATTACACTCATTTCTTTGACATGTTGTGCAGGTATTGCAGGTTTGGCTAAATTTCTACAGGGTGAAATATCAATACACAATTTATATTCTTAAATTGCTAATCACTATTAAGACATTTTTTTTTTGGTGTTTCTCTCGTACCACCCTTGAAATAGAAGAGAATCTGCAAACAAAACTTGTTCCTTAATGCTAACTTCCTAGCATAGGTTACTATAAAATGCATAATGCAACAAGTTTTTCCTCATGATGTTGCCACTCTTCCCTTGGGCCGATTCGTCTCCTCTAATACTGACTCAATGATTGTCTTGCTTGCTAAAGAAGCTCCCCCAAAGAGTAAGCTAGGTCACTAGTTGTTCTTTATTGTTCCTCTTCCACACTTTAGCAGTTTTCCTTCTACTGTCTGCATTTCTTTTTGATTCAGAGTTTGGTCTTCTTTGATTTGCTTTTGTCCCCTATTTATTATTCTTTAGGGTATATGGCAGCCTATAGTCATTAGATTTGTGTCCAAGGTTGTGACATAAATATCATCTTTTTTTACCAAGGTATGGTTGAGATGGTGTGTGGATTTGTGTGCCCCATTATGCATATAGCTTACATTCAACAAGTTTATGTCCAAATTCATTGCACAAACAATAGTAACCATGGAAATGATTTGTCTACCTGGTGAATGACTATCTTTTTTGTTTGCTTGTTTGAAGGAGTCTTCTCATTTTCTAGTCTTTTGCTCATCCAACTTGATTTTCTTGGTCTTACATTCTACTTCAACATGTCCTCATTCATGACAAGAAAAACACTTGATATTTCTCCCAGTAGAAAAAGAATGGCCTCTGAGATCTTCTGAATTTATTCAACTCATTTTCAGGAGAGAATGATCTTCTTGCAATTAACCCTTTCTTCATCTCATTCATTTTGTTTCCATATTGTTGCTTGTTTTTTTTTTTCTTATTTATTAATCATGGTTCTTGTCCTTTCTCCTACGGGTCCTTTTAGGAAAGATTCATTATCATCTTTAATTTCTTCCTTTACTAAGTTTTTCATGGAGGCAAGGTCCTCTTCTAGCTGCTTACACACCCTATTGTTTTCTTCTAACTTACTTCTAGCTGAATCAAACTCAACTTCTAATATTTTACACTCTGGGTCTCTCTGCTTGAATTTACTACTCGTCACCTCTTCCGGTTTCCTTCTTCAAGCTGTTGTACTCATGCTCTTTCTCAACACATATATGCACCAGTTTCTTCAAATATTTATTTTCATTCTTCAATCTTTCTATACAAGCCAATGACAAGTCAATCCTAGCTTTACTTTCATTTGTATTTCTTCACGAGGGTCAGGTACATTCACACACTTATAGGTTTCATTTAACTAAATACTTCCATTTTGAAAAGGTTATTCATCCTTCCTCTTTCTCTTTTCTTTCTCTAAGCTATTGTTGCTAGCCTCTCCATGCATGAGATACAATCTATCCCAGATTTCTTTTGTAGAAGTTAAATCTATGATTCTATCAAGATCCTTATTATGAACATTGTTATACACGACACATTGTTCTTTAGCATTCCATTGTTGTTTTTGCGAAGAGGGAGAATATTTACAGTAGCCATGACATATAAGTTTCCATAAACCATGTCCATAAGCTATCAGTTCATATTTCACCTTATCTCTCCATTCATGAAAGTTTCTTGCATTTAACACAGGTATACTTTGATAGTCCATGACTCAACCAGATCTACCTTCAAGATGTTAGGGATGTTAGGCTTATATAGAAGGAACTGGGTCTGATACCAATTGATGAAAACTTGAGTAAAATGAGAGGGGGGGTGAATCAATTTAGTATATTCATGGACATTAAAATTATTTTCCTTAATCTTATTAACTCAAACATTGTGTGAGCGGCTTAACAAATAATGACCAACATATTCAATAAGTGAACAACAAGTAATAAGTTAATCAAAACATCACATCACCACATAATAAAAAAAATATTGACACCAGGTATATGTGGAAACCCATAAAGGGATAAAACCAAAATCTTCTTATTGTTGTGATGCAAAGGCAGGCTCCTACTCATTATTACATTTTTGTAGGTTGGAGGCTACTACCTCAATTTTCTTCAAGTTGCAACTGTAAGGAAGCTCCAACTCCCATATGTTTTCTATAGGCTACAATCCACAGGAGGATCCTACCTCAATAGACTCCAACCTGATGTTTATCAAGCCACTACTTGAAAGGAGACTACCATCTCCTAATGGAAACAAGAAATAACAATGTGGTGGTTTACCTCATAATTTCTGCATATCTCCATATTCATTTCTGCATCTTCTTCACTTCAAATCTCCTTCACATGAGCTTCATAAGTTCCAAGTACCTAATGCATAATAGCTCAATCAGCTCCCTCACATTCTTCCCTTCTCTAACATTTTATGCCTTCCAAAATCACATAGTTTATAAAGATAGTTTGTTGGTTGTTTGTATCCGACATAGGAATATGAAATGAATAGGCTTGACTCTTTGCTTCCCACTCATTCATTTTCAAACGTGTCATATCTTGAATATTAGAGAAAAAAAATAATCCATCCAATATTAATTTCGGCCACATGCAACCATTAAATGAATAAACCTAATGCCAACATCAAATATCAATATTTATATTAATGCATCACATCGATATTTGCCTTTTATTTGGAGTATTTCCTTTACATCACAACAATTAAGCTCAATCAACAATTGCACATCACAATGAATTCTTCAATATAGAAATCTATGCAACATTATCCAAGCATATCACAATTCCTTCGTGTTGTAGGAATTTACAGGGTAACTTCCTTAGATACAACACCAAAGGACACCACCCACAAATAGATCACAGATCGGTACACGAGTATTGTTCACATGGTTAAAACCCTCATAAAGGGAAACAGTCCACGACTTGAGCCAATGAAGCCACTTCAGGAAATTTATTAGTGTAAAGGAAAGAAAATTTGCATAAGCTTCTCTCATGAACGATCACCATACAAATGACCCTCCATGCTCTTTAAATAGAGATCATGGACCAATTGGGTGTTAATCCATGGATCAAGTGTCGGTAATACCGAGGAGAGAATGAACCATTGGATCACTTCATGTCTAGAACATATCGTGACCATTGGATTGCAAGTTACAAAACGTACATAGTAAAGAAACACATTTTACCTAACTATATACTAGACCAAATTATACTTAACTATTTCCTATGTGTCAGAAGATCCTAACATCCCCCCTTAAGAACAACTTGGGATAGGATTGAAGGATGTACAAAGATGACACAATAGGAGAAGGAAGGAGGCATTAGAGCCTATCCCCCCTTAGTGACAACTTTCTGAACTCCAACCAGGTTAAGTCCCTATAATACTAGTGATTCCCCCATTACAATTGTAATTGTAGCCCTTATTGTTATTATTGTGCCCCTATTGTCCCCATATTACTATTAGTGTGCCCCATAGAAGCCCACTATTGTTATGGTTGTGCCCTTATATTATTATTGTTATGTCATCTTTGATCATATTTTGACCCCTTAGAATCCTATACGTAGAAATGCGGTTTAGTCATTTGTATCATCCAAGAATTATTCATTTTTGTAATGTAAAGGAGGTTTCCCCCTCGAAGAGGCTGATTTTGAAGTCGTTGATCTATCTTCTATATCTTTTTGTGAGCTAGTTCATAACATTTGGTATCAGAGATTTGGATTCTAGGGTCTCGCTGCAACAAATAGGTCATCGTGGAATTTTCGTTATACCTTTTTTTATGCAACATTTCAGAAGCTAAAAAAAAATCCATTTGAGCTGAAATCTTGGTGATCCCCGGGTCTGAATTTCATACCTTGTCTAGCTATATTTTCATAGATATGATCTAAGGAAGTTAAGGTTTTTGTAGGCTCCTAAATTACATATCAAATAGGTGACCTTGGGAAAATTGTCGTAACTTTCTCTTTGGGTATCAGATTCAAATTGTGTAAGAAGTTGCAAAAATAGGATGGAATGTAGTTTTATGTGCATCGTGTTCCAGCTTGAAGGTTGAAACAGTGACACATGGCACTTCGTACAAGTTCGCTCTACTGAAAAAGTCTATAATTAGGTCATCTTGGAAGATTGGGCATAACTCTTTCTTGGAGAATCCAATTTCGATGAGATTGGTGAAATTGGAAAGAGGAATTAGAGGGCTACAATATTTTGCAATTTCATATGATGGAGATCCGAAATTTCAGAGATACATCAGATTCAATATCGAGCACCTAAAAAAGTGAAAAAAGGTGTGTAGGCTTTTTAAAATTTTGCATAAGTTTGGTTTGAAAAATTAGTTTGAAGGAATTCAAAGGGAATAATGAAGCATAATTATCATTAATTGATGCTCCGAAGAAAGAAAATTGAAACGCCTTGTAAGAAACCTAAAATCTCTAGCATGAATCATGAAGAAGAGGAAGAAATGCAACATGATATATCAAAATTATGAGACCAAGTGCAACAAATTTCACTCTCACAAAAAGTAACATAAGCTAAGATGGATGGTTTAAAGAAAGGTGTGGAAGCTAAGATGGATGATTTAAATAAAGGAGTGGAAGCTAAGATGAATGATGTAGAAGCTAAGATGGAAGGAAAAATGGAAGATTTGAAGACAGATTTGACAAAGTTGCTACAAGAAATGTTTACTAGCTGAAATTGTAATGAAGGAAACTCATGATGAGAACAAAAAAAATGTTAATTATGACTTGATAGACTCTAACATTGGATTGAAGACCCACCATGTTCCAAAGATCGATATGAGGAAGTTTGATGGAAAGGATCCTGTAACATGGATACTATAGATGGAGCAATATTTCGATCTTCATAATGTGCAAAACACACAAAAGGTACGCATTATAACTTTATATTTGGAACCAAATCAGTTTGTATGATATTGATGTTTTTTCTCTTGTAAACAAATTTTCACTTGGGAAATTTTTACGGAAGAAATGATAGAACATTATGAGGATACAAAAAGAAACACTTTTTTTAGCCAATTGATAAATCTCAAACAAAAGGGTTTAATGATGGAGCACATTGAGGACTTCCAAAAATTGAATATAAGGGTAAAATATATTCTAGAGGAGTATAGGACTGATGTGTTCATAGGGACTTTAAAGGATAACATCAAACATGAGGTTCGCCTTTGGGAACTTGATTCATTGGAGAAAGCATTTAGGTTGGCAAGAAAAGTGGAAAACAAAATTATGGAAACCAGGAAGCCTACCACTCACAACTATAAAGATGGAATTGTTGTTTCCCCTATCCTTTCACAACCTACAAGGTTGGAACCAAAATAATTGGAAAAAAAAGAAGAGAAAAGGTACTTTGTTATAGTTGCGATAGAAAATACACTAAAGGTGATAAGTGTGTTAAAAAGAAATTATTTTCAATAGATTGTGAAGAGGATGAAGAAAAGGAACAAGAAACGTCAAAAGAAGAGGATATACTGCAGGAACAAACCCTAGAGAAAGAAGAAATGAATATGACCATATCATTTAATGCATTGGTTGGAATTACTACTCCTCTAACTATCAAGATAGAAGGACACATCAAGAAGAAAAAGGTAATAGTGTTGATTGATTTGGGAAGTACCCACAATTTTATTCATTGTAAGATAGCCAAGGTTTTGAATTGCTTCCGATATCTAGCACCAGAGTGTCAAGTGATGGTTGCAAGTGGAGGAACCATAAATTGATCTGGAAAGTGCCATAATATCAAGCTATCCATGGGATAATATGTATTTAATAGCCCAATTCTTTCCATTCCAATGTGTGGTGTTGATGTTGTACTAGGAGTCAAATGGCTACAATCCTTGGGTGCATTAACTTTTAATTTTCAAGAACTTTTCATGAACTTTTGTTCAGAAGGAGCGAAGTTGAATTAAGGGGTATCACAGGGAAACCAGGAAAGATAATCAACTCTAATGGAATGACAAAGCTTCTAAAGAAAGAACAACGAGGTGTAATTGTACAATTCTATTCGCTAGAGATTTCCACATTGAAATCATCTATTTCTACAGATCTCCAAAAAGCCTTGGACAATCATTCCAAGGTATTTGAGACTCCCAAAGGCCTCCCACCTATTTTTGATCATGATCATGTTATTCATTTGATTCCAGGAAGTGTTCCTCCAAACATTAGGTCGTACAGATACCCTATGCCCAAAAGAGTGAAATTGAACGTATGGTTGCAGAAATGCTAGAGGCTGGTATAATTCAAGCTAGTCAGAGTTCTTTTTCTACTCTAGTAGTATTGATGCACAAGAAGCATGGATCGTGGCACATGTGTCCAGATTATAGGGAGATCAACAAGATCATTATTAAAGATAAATTTCCTATTCCTGTCATTGGTGAATTATTGGATGAATTGCATGGATAAATTTACTTCACCAAGTTGGATTTTCGTTCATGATATCATCAAATCATAACGAAGACTGAAGACATTCTGAAAACATCATTTAGAACTCATGAGGGTCATTATGAGTTTTTGGTCATGCGTTTTGGCCTTACCAATGCACCCTCTATATTTGAAGGTTTGATGAATTCCATTTTCAAACCCTTCCTTAGAAAATTTGTGTTAGTACTTTTTGATGATATACTAATCTAAATTAACTCTTGGAAGGGTCATGTTCAACATGTTGACAGGGTTCTCAAACTATTAGAGGAGAAACAATTATATGCAAAAAGCTCCAAATGTTTCTTTAGAGTACAAGAGGTGGAATATCTGGGTCATATTGTATCTCATGAATGTGTTAAGTTAGACCCTAGAAAAATTAAAGCCATTAAGGAATGGAAAATCCCCACATCCATAAAGAATCTGCTAGGATTTCTAGGGTTCATATGGTATTATCGCAAGTTTGTTGAGTCTTATGGGAGAATATGAGCACTTCTAACAACATTATTGAAGAAAGATTCATTTTCATGGACTCTAGAAGCAACAAAGGCCTTTGAACATCTTAAAGAGGTAATGTGCCAAGCACTAGTCTTAGCTATGCTAAACTTCACAAAAACCTTTATTGTGAATGTGATGCCTCAAGAAATGGAATTAGTGCTATTTTAATGTGAGAAGAAAGACCATTGCTTTCGAAAGTCATCCAATTAAAGGAAAGTATTTACACAAACCTATTTATGAGAAGGAAATGTTCAGAATACTACATGCACTTAAGTAATGATGACCCTACCTAATGGGAAGACACTTCAAGGTAAAAACAGACCATGATAGTCTTAAATACTTTTTAGAACAAAGATTATCTTCAGAAGAGCAGCAAAAATGGGTCACAAAGATGTTTTGTTATGACTTTGAAATCATTTACAAAAAAGGGAAGCAAAATGTTGTGGCAGATGCACTCTCAAGAAAGGATGAAGATGTGGAAGCAGGGCACTCATTCAAAGGTTACAACAAGATCCCAGTACATCTGATACATTTAGTTGGAAAAATGATTTGTAATGGTACAAAGATTTCTTATACCTATGTAAGAATTCCCAGCTCAAACAAAATATTATTATGGATTTGCACACTTCTCCGTTAGGAGGGAACTCAGGATTTTTAAAAACTTACCATAGGGTTAAGAAGGATTTTTTTTGGGATGGCCTTAAATCGGATATTTAAAAGTTTGTGGCAGAATGTTTGGTTTTACACAAAATAAAGTTGAAACAATTAAGACCCCGGGTCTATTACAACCTTTATCCATTCCAAGCCAACATTGGGAGGAGGTTTCAATGGATTTTGTCACAGTTTTACCCAAGTCCGAAGAAAAAAGTGTCATCATGGTGGTAGTTTGCAGACTTACCAAGTATGCACACTTTTGTGCATTATCTCATCCATTTAAAGCCAATACAATTTCTACTCAATTTATGGAAACAATTCAAAATCTACATGGAAACCCAAAGATTATTGTAAGCGACAGAGATCCCATTTTCACTGGAAATTTTTAGACATAATTATTTTCTTGTCTTGGTACTCAGCTAGCTCATTTATCATCTTATAATCCTCAATATGATGGGTAAACTAAGATAGTAAACAAATGTTTGGAAGGATATGTCCATTGCTTTTTCTTTGATAAACAGACACAATGGGTCAAATGGTTGCCTCTGGGTGAATGGTGGTATAACACTTCCTTCCATTTTGCAGCAAAAATGACCCCATTTATAGCACTTTATGGGTATCATCCCCCATCCATCACATCACATTTAAGATAAAATTCTAAGGCTCAAGTAGTGGAAGATCACATCGAGCATCAACAACAAGTTCTCCAACTCTTAATCAATATCCTCACTTTGGCGTAAAATAGAATGAAACAACTATAAAATCAACATCGCAGTGAAAGAAGTTTTGATGTAGGTGACTGGGTATTCATACGGCTACAACCATATAAACAAATATCCCTCAAGTAAGCTAAGAAGAATAATAAATTATCACTAAAGTATTATGGTCCATACAAGGTGTTACAAAATATTGGTACTATGGCATACAAATTGGAGCTTCATGCAGCTTCCCGAGTGCACCCGGTTTTCCATGTTTCATGTTTAATAAAGGTTATAGGTGACAAGCTCCCAGTTCAAACAATATTGCCAAAACTTGATGAGGAAGGAAAAATCATATTGGATCTTGAAGCAGTCATTACAAAATTGATCACCTCTGTGAGAGCCTTTGTAAAGATGTCTGCAACTTGATCATCAGTTGAACAATATTTCACTTCAAGGACATGGTCATGAAGGAGATTTTGATGAATTTCATGTGTAGTTCAATGTGTTTTTTGTGCTAATGTTGGACTGGATATTTTCATAGTTAAATGGAACTTTGATTATCACACCAAAGTGTAGCTGGATGTTGCTGCTGGAAACCAAACCCTGACACGATCAGACAAAGCAACAACGCTTGTTTACTAGCTTCTACGGTGCCACAATACTCTGCTTCTACTAAAGAAAGATAAATGGTAGTTTGTTTCTTGCAAGCTCATGTAATAGGTCTAGAACCAAGATTGAAGACATAACCTGCAGTAGACTTCTGATTGTCAGGGTCACTAGCCCAATCAAAATCAGTGAAACCAACCAATAGAGGAGATGCTTCTGCACTATAATGAATCTCAAACTGAACTGTACCTCGAACATAATGAAGTATTCTTTTAGATTCCTTCTAATGAATTTCACGTGGGTTTTGCATAAACCGAGCAATAAGGCCAACAACAAAGGATAGGTTAGGATGGGTATGGGTCAAATACAAAAGCTTTCCAAAAGCTTATGGTATAAGGTAGCATTAACTTCAGGGGAAGTACACGTGACTGCAATTTTGGCTCCATAATGAAAGGGAGAAGGGGTTGGCTTACAGTCTTCCATGTGAAAGTGGCGTAGAATATCACAGGCATACTTGGACTAGGAAATGGAAATACCTTCTTTGGATTGCAAGACTTGAAGACCAAGAAAATAATGCAAGTGTCCTAAGTATGTCATTTAAAACTGCTTCTGAAGGCTAGATTTCACATGGTTTACCAGTAAGGATAAGATCATCAACATCAATAACAAGAATGATAAGGGACTTACCCACTTTCTTGGTGTAGATAGTATTGTCAGAATGACACCTAGAAAAGCGAGTATCTAAAAGAAAGTTATCCATTTTAGCATACCAAGCCCGAGGGGCTTGCCTGAGAGCATAAGCGATTTCTTAAGACAACATACAAGGATGGAGTCTATTTGTATAAATCTAGGAGGTTGTTCCATATAGATTTCTTCATGCAAGTCCCCATACAAGAAGGCATATTTAACATCCATTTGATGGACTTCCCATTTGAAAGAGGCAGCAAAGGGAAAGAACAAGGTGGATAGAGCTCATTTTTTAAACAGGGGAGAAGGTTTCATTAGAGTGAATACCTTCAACTTGTGAAAAACCCTTATCAACAAGACAAGCTTTATGTTTATCAAATTTTCCATCTGGTCCAAACTTGGTTCTGTAAACCGATTTTCATCTAACAAGTTCTCGTCCCTTTGGAAGAGGAACAAGGTCCCATGTATCACTTTCCAATAGTGAATGATATTATTCATTCATAGCTTCGTCCCAATCTAGATGGCCTGAAGCTTCTTCAAAGGTGTCAGGATCATAATTCGCTGAAGCTTGAGCCAGTAAAGAAGAGGATCGATCGAGCTGAGAATCTGAACAATGATGATTTGTAGGATCACCTGCAAGAGCACGTGTTGCATCCTGAGTAGCACATACCCATTTTGGAAGCTGAGTAGATGAAGGAGGATCCCAAGAAGGTGGGGGATTATTGTCATCATCGATGTCATCATCTGAGGAAGAAATATTTTCATAAGTAGAAGGGATAGAGAGAGATGGCACATCCGTCGAACTAGGCTCGTAGGTCGATATATTTTCAGCAAACTTTACATCTCTTCTAATGATAACATTTTTGTATTTAGGTTGAAGAAGCCTATATGCTTTGACATCTTTAGAATATCTAACAAAAATAATTTTTTCACTCATAGGTTCTAAGGCTTTACGTTACTCATCTGGAATATGGGCCCATGCTTCACTTCCAAAAATATGAAAGTGACTTACATCTAGTTTAATTAACCTCCATGCTTCTTCTGGAGTGATATTCTTTAAAACCTTAGTAGGAGTGTGATTTGCTATGTAATTTTGACAGTTAATTTCTTTTGCCCAAAATTTAAGACTAAGTCCTTTAGATTGAAATATATAATTAGCCATTTCTTTTAAGGTGTGATTCTTCCTTTCAGCTACACCATTTTGATGTGGAGTATATGGAACAATATGTTTCAATTGAATTCCATGCTCAGTGCAAAAGTTGATGAATTTGTTGTTAACATATTCTCCACCATTATCAGATCTTAGCTTAAGAATTTGATGTCTAGATTATTTCTCAACAAAGGCCTTAAAGGCCAAGAACATGTTAAAGACTTCACTCTTGAGTTTTAAGCAGTATACCCATGTGTGTTTAGAGAAATCATCAATGAAAGTTAAGAAATACTTGTAGCCAAAGAATGAAACAATTGGAAGTGGACCACATAAATCACTATGCACAAGCTATAAAGGGATTGAGGCGTGCCAAGAGGCACATTTTTCAAAACTATCCCGATGATGTTTTCCAAGTACACATCCAGAACAAACACCATCAATGAAAGATACCATAGGAAGACCTTCCACCATATTTTATTTACATATATTTTGGAGGGAGTGATAGTTTAAGTGACCAAATTGTTCATGCCAAAGTTTGCTCCGTTCATCATTATGAAAAACAAATACCAAGGGAAGATTTGGTAACCCAAAGTTGTTAAACGTATACTTCCTTGTAGAATCATCAGCAATGCCAGTAGCTAAAATCTGTCTAGGATCTTTTAGGTCGTTAATTACAACATCACGAGGTGAAAATTCAATGATTTTACCTTCACCTGAATGAGTTATCTGATATACAGATAGAAGGTTGCAGGATACGGTAGGAACACATAATACATCACTAAATTGAGCATTGTCTAGATGAATAGCTCCAGTCCCTACAACACTAAGATATATATCATCACCAACATATATATTTTTGGTGTTACAAGCATTTAAAGAAGAAAGCATGGATTTGTTATTTTCCATGTGATAAGAAGCTCCAGAATCAATGAGCCACTCATGAGAATGAGAAGAAGAAGAAGATACATTTAGTGCATAACTAGACCAATATTCTTGACAACCACATGCAGAAAGTGTGATTCCTGAAGATGAATTTGAAGTTGAAGAGTGCTCCAAATGGATGTTATGCTTCTTCATTGTTTCTTCCAAGGCTTCAATCTTCTTAAAGCATTTGGATTCTAAGTGGCCATAACGATTCCAAAAGTTGCAACATCTATCAGTATTCTTCCCTTTGTTTTTATTTGCCTTGTCATTTTTTTTTAATTCATTTTTTATTTTAAGACTCAAAATTTATAGGGCCCTTGTTTGGTTTAGGACCATTCTTTTTAGGATGTTGCTTCTTACGATTCATTGAATTTGGTTGTTGTTGTGCTATTAAGGCTTTCTTAAAAGAGTTTCCAGTATTAAGAAGACCAAGATGTAAGATTTTTTCTTGTTCTCTTATTAAAGAATCAAAAAGGAATCAAAATAGGGGGACTTGTAGGCTTGTGCTTGAGAAATAAAGGCTTCTCTAGGAGAATGGAAGGTGGAAACAAACACAGAGTAGGCTGGTCCTAACTTAGTAAGAATGGAATAGATAAGGCTACCATATTATTTCTTAACCTTTACACCTTCCAAGAGAAGTATAAGGGCTTGAACTTGGAAAAAAAATATTCAATTGAAGAAAAATTATTGGGGTCCAACATAAGAAACTTAGTTTTGAGCTAATGGGCTATAATTTCATTTTTAATTTCAAAAACTGTATTGAGTTGTTTCATTGCTTCATCAAGGGTATCAAGTTCTGCGATATGGAATCTAAGGTCTAGAGAAATAGACATCCCTGTCAACCCACGTGCTTGTTATTGCTTATTTTCCCATTTGGCTAGCTTATCTTCATCTTTAGGTTTAGATTCTTGGCCTGAGGCTATTCTATAAAGACCTTTTCTTCTAAGTAAATCCACAATGTAGGATAACCATTAGAAGTAGTTGTTGTTGTCAAGAATAACTAGGAATGGAATTTCCATTTTAAGAGAAACTAAATCTGAAGATGCTAAAAATAAGTGCTTTAATGGAAAGATATAGAAAATTAGGCCAAATAAAAAAAAACTAGCTCTGAAAACGGCTTTTGGATGAAGAAGTTATGGCTTTTTGAAGAAACGTTATTGAAGATGCCGATGGACTATGTGAATGTTGGGAAGTGAATGATAATATTATATTAAAAAAAATTCCCCCCTTTTCCAAACTTAATCTAATTAGCTTAGTTTTAAAAAAGGATTAATTTATGTGAACCACTTTTATAAATAATTGAAAGTCATTTTTACAATGGTAATTTATGAACTACCCACTTAATTGTAACTTAAATAAAAGATAAGTGACTTCGGAATTATAAGTGACACAATTTTTATAATGGACGAGAACATGTTTACATAAAGTAACTTTAAAACATAAGTTACATGTGTTTTTTGAAAAAGTAACTAAAAAAAAAAAGACTTGAACCCAAGACCTCTATTCTCATAAAGTAACTTTCGACCAATTGAGCTAGTTTAAAAAGTTAGTAATTTTTGGAAAGGAGGAAGGTTTTTTTTTTTTTTTTGCTCACTGAAGCTTTGGAGTGCGTGCTTACTTGAAAACCCTTTTTTTTTCCTACAAAACAAAAAAAAAAAAACACAACCCAAAACGAACACGCAAAAGAAATCTAAGCCTTATGAATTAAAGTTAGATTTGGTCGGAAACTAAATATTTTCCTCAGTGTTTTTGATTTTCCAAGATCACACTAAGTCGCAGTGGATAAGAGCATACGCATGAGAAAAATCTGTTATTTCTATTTTTGGTTAGCCTAGATCGCACAGTGGTGGGGCAAAGAGCATATGAAAAAATGAAAGGTATAGATCTGGTAATAAAAGAAAATTATAGAGGAATATAAACCAAAATAAACAGAGATATAAATAATTGTAACAGCAAATAAAGACTGTATACCTCAAGATCTTAAAAATGGTGTAGCTAGGGCTACCGAAAACCTTTTCGTGTGAAATGAAAGGGGTTCCTCATTGAAACAGTTTCTCCTAACATAATATAGCAGTCCTCTCTGCCCAAAATTGGTTCGAAATAGTAGATCTAGGAAATGACAGTAGGTTGCAGTTGTACTAGCTTCAGATTTGGATCACCAACGGATGAGGCCCTCAAATATCTCAGATACCATGTACGAATTTACAGGGTACTTTCCTTAGATAGAACACAAAAGGACACCGCTCACAAATAGATCACAGATTGATACACTAGTATAATGACGTGGTTAAAACCCTCAAAGAGGGAAACAACCCACGACCTAAGCCAATGCGGCCACTTCAGGAAATTTATTAATGTAAAAGAAATAAAATTTACATAACCTTCTCGCATGAATAGTCACCTTACAAATGACCCTCCTTGATCTTTAAATAGAGATCATGAACCAATCAAGTACTAAGCCATGGATCAAGTGTCGTAATACCGATGAGAAAATGAACTGTCAGATCACTTCATGTCTAGAGCATATCATGATTGTCGGATTGTAAGTTACAAAAAGTACATAGTAAAGAAAGACACTTTACCTAACTATACACTAGACCAAGTTATACTTAAATATTTCCTATACTTATACTTATATTTTCTTTGTTTTGCATCAATGACAGCAATGCCAACACCCTTTTGCACCACAAATATAATCATTATAACCAAATGATGAGCCACTTTTTTCCTTTCATTTTTCACTGTTTCTTTTTAAAGAGTCTTCACATGCAACTTGAACATAAGAAATATGGAAATATATGAACACAGACTAAAGAATACTTTTTTATAGGTTGCCTTACCAACATTTACATGTGTGAAAATACCCCTTACTAAAAGTGTGTCCTTTATCATAAAACATGTGCACTGAAAAAGTGTCGTGTTAAAATGATCAACACCCCTATATTGTAAGGATTTTACAAAATAATCCATCCAATAGATCATGATTTCAAAATATTGGTGGGCATGTTCCTCCCTTGAGTGGGGTTTCTTTGATGTGGCTATTTACTATATTGAATATTGTTGATGTAAAATTCAGTAAGATTATTGAATGGCCCTACCAAGTACCAACAAAAACTATTCTTTGCTTAAGTGTGTGAAGAGGGATGGGGCTTATTTCTATCTTTTCCATCCATAAAAAGTTCCTTCTTTTCTGAAAAAAAGCGCCAAAAGCTCGGTTAATTTTTTCCTCTGAAGAATAAAATTGAATTACAAAATGAAAAATAGATAACTGTGCATATAATGTTTGTCACAAAACCAAAGAATCATTACCACACAAACATTAATAAAAACGAAAAAACTCAAAATTTTATTAGACTACAAAAACTAAGGATACAAGATTGAATAACTAGGGACTATGACTTTAGATGGACCAATTATTCTATATCTGGACATTAGTTGTTTCATTAACATCTTTTGTTATATTTAAAATAATTTATTTTATAAAAAGCATTTCACCTACCCAAATTACCACACAAATAGCCCAATACGTCAAAAACACAAAATTTGTGATTAAATCACATTTATTTTGTAACAAAAAATTGCTTCAACTGTTAGAAATGATAATGCCTATTAAATAATCATAGTACCACCACCACGAAAACATAAATGAAAAGATCAAAAAAAAAAAAAAAAAATGGATGAATTTGAAAGCTTAATAGACCAAGTATAGCATGTGTGGGGTCTTCACGATTCCAGTGGAAATAAGATAGTCTATTATGCATCCATAGTCTATTTGTTAGACATTTTGGAGGTTTTTGGTCTATTTTCTAGTCTCATTTGTCTAGAATTTGGCAGGGACTTGTTGGAATTGCAACTTTTAGTTATAAACTCTCAACAATCCAAGTGCCCAAGGGGTTTTTTAAGGTATTGAATCCATCTATGTAGTAAAAAAATCAATTTAGACATCATAAATCAAGACTTTACCAATAATGTTTTCGCTAGATTCTAGCCAAAAACTTTGAAACATATAATAGACAACACCTATTACGCATGGGGTTTTCGAAATATTTTGAATAATTTGGTCATAAAAGCGACAATTGACCAATACAATCAAGAAAACTATAGATGAAATATTCTACTTTCCATAATCAAACAACATTCTCTCTCTTTTCAAATGAATCTGATTCTTTCAAGTGATAAATGAATGAGGAGAAAGATTATTGGGCCATGTTAGCTTCAAAGGTTTAGGCCTAGAACATTATTAAAAGGTGAAAGGTGATGTGATGGACTTTAGGCTAATCCTCTAAATTCAAAATAAAGTTGATATTAATTTGCACAACAACCAATATGAATTACTCAGTGAAAAAAATCCGTCCAAACACCTTAGGAATGGCAGTTCAAGGAACTTCATTAAGAAGCCCTTGAACATTATTTAAAGGTAGGGTGATGGAATTTAGAATAATCCCCTAAATTAAAAATAAATGGATACTAATGTGTGTAAAAATCAATGTGAAATATTCAATGTCAACAAGTCAGCCAAACACGTTGGAAATGGCAGATCAAGGAGCTTCGTTCAAGAGTTCTTTGAAATGGAAAATTTAGCCTTGAATCCTACGAGGGTTTCCAAGAGGGTCAGTCTTGCGGAGTTTTCCTTGGAAAAAATATACTACAATTGTATGCGTTTTTTAACATTTCCCAACATTTCGTTTCATAATTTTGACATTAACACACTACATAACAAGAAACAAGTAGTGATGTTTGGAAATATAAAATCTTTATGAATAGGAATATAAACAAGTGCCAAGACCAAGTATATTTTAATTTTATGTTTAACTTCAAGTTACAAATTATAACATAAGTAGAAAATTTCAAATTTCAAACTCTATAAATCTCTTTAGGACCTAAGGCCTAGACTACTAAAGCCAAGAGCACAAAAAAGGTGTCAAAAAACCATCTTTGTAGACCCAAAACTAATCCATTTGGATTCATTTTAATGAGGCTATTTACCAACAACCAATTTAGGAAGATTTGGTATTATTAATTTAGTGGAGGAGGATAATCATGCTAACAATGATCTTGAAGTGGAAATCTGCACACGGAAGGAACTCTGACAACTGGAATATATACAAATTATGAAAGACAACACACCTTAAGGAATAATTCATGCATGTCTACAAGATCTGGATTCAGTTGTGCATTTTTTGAACTCCTCCTCAATGCTTCCTTAAGAACCTTCTTATAAAAAAAGATTACATTTTAAGGGAAAATAGGAAAACAGGTGTATAAAGAAACTACCATGCGTATGCATGAGACATTCATATCCAATATTCCCAGTGTTTCATCGAATTGATATATCTTACAATAAAAGAATGAGATGCAAAAAACCTCCTTATCTTCATTTTTTCGATCCTTGAGCTGCAATAAAGCCTGACAAACAGCTTGTTCTTCCTGAATGAATCCACCTCCTGGCATAATTTTCATATCATATAAGAGAAATAAAATAAACTTATAACCTCCCCAAGTTATCTATGAACAATTTGTATTCTAGGACCAATATGATCAGACCCTTCACAAAAATCATTCTCACTCTGAACACAACCCGTCTCTGCCATGGATATAAAATGGACATGTATGCACAATTGATGCTATGTCAAGCAGTTATGAAAAATATTCCTCAAATTTCACCCATTCTAGTTTCTCCTTCACCGCGTCCTTCTTTGTCTTCACTGCATCCTTCTCTTCATTCACTCCTCCACAAACCTAATATATGTTACTTTCTATTGATCTCTGATTTCCATATTTGAAATTTTTTTAGTATTTACATATCCAACGCATGCTATATTTCATAATGATGTATGTTACAAGTTTAATATACTAATTTTAAATTTCCTTTTGATATAATTTTCAAATTATAATCATGAACAAAGTAATGGCAACATATTTGGTTTAGAAGCAGTGGAAAAAATACTACCATTCTTAGAGGCATGCACGAGCAAGAAGAGATATCACAATTTGCGTAAATGGGCCATCTCTCATTGAGTTAGAAAATATAGTTGGTAGTATTGTTAACACCCAGGTTGTTCCCTATGACTCCCAAGGGAATACGGCCGGGGTAACCACTAACCAATCTTTGGATCACAGTTTCTAGCCAAACTGTAATCAGAGAGGGCTCTCTCTTTATTATTTGTCTCTGTTATGATGGAGTTTTAGGCTAGCTATTATGCTCAGGTTTGGTTTATGTTTTGGTTGAAGGATTTCTTTCAGGTCTTATGATATAATGTTTAGATAGTGAAATACCATTGGGCAATGGAGTCTGGAGTTGTGAAATGATTTGATATGCAGGATTGGTGGTGTTCAAACTGCAGGGCCTATTGTGTATTTTTAGACAAACAAAATTAGCTTAAATGGTGATGTATTTCAACCAATAGAAAGCAATTAAGAATTTTCTATTAAGTTGGTGAGGTGAAAGTAAACACACTGCACAGGAGCATAACTTGAATTCCTGTGACAAAGGCCACTGTGAAAGGTGTATTCTGAAAGTGCAGCAATTAAGAATTACACTCATCTAGATTACAGCTGAAGAAAACATTCATAAACAACACAGATTGAACTCAGGGTACTCAGTGAATAAATCCTGAAGGTTATTATTTTTCCTTGTTGCTTAGTATTGAAAATCAGATAACATATATGGATTTTAACAAAACAACTAAATGACAGAGAGAGTTACAGAGACTTATTGTATGGCGAAATACACAGGAATCCAGCAGTTATCAACAGACACTAGAAATACACTCAACGCTTCGGAAATCCGAGAAATTCCATCACTTTCTTTATTAGACTTCAGAAAGGATTACAGCATAAGAATTTCTTTAGGAGAAATCAACAACAACCCTTGCAAGCTCATGCGAAGGGGTTTTTATAGCAATGCTTATACAAAATATCTCAGGTATTGAGTCATCTGAGAGAGAAAATATCTTCATAGATGCGTACAGAAAGTAGGAAAAGAAGTTATTTCATTTCTGAATGCAGCATAAATGCTCTTTATGTCTGTCAGAGGGTAATTTGACCTTTGGAGGTCATTGAGTCGGTTGAGCCGTTTTGCTTTAACGCCGAATAATGCGTCTTTATTTCTTGTTGCGCTGTATTTTCTCGGCCCTGCCACCTGTAGTCTTCTATTTCTGCTTTGTTGGCCGATGCATCTGCTGAGTTGGCTCAACTTTAATCCATCATGCATGTTGATCTTGTTTGAACTGTGTTCTGCATGACAACTGATACTCTTTTAAGAAACAAAATTGTTAAGTGGCTCCCTGTTTACAAAATCTTCTGTATTGCATTTTTCCACCATTCTTGCGTAGGGAGTTGATGCCTGAGAATAGCATCCATTGTCTCCTCTGCCTCTGTGTATTTGAAGAAATTGGGAGCTACCCCAAACAGGTGATTGATCTCATTCATTATGAAAAACAACTTCTCAACTCTGTTGTAAAGAGACTGTCCTGTGGCTAGCCCTGTTTCCTCTGAGGTGCTGGGCTTATCATTGATCTGGCTGTGGCAAATGTATTGACCCTTTTAGCATATTGGTCATGTGTGCATAATCTCCCTGCGCTGTTCAGTAAGCCAGGGAGTCCTCTGCTTCCAACACTTGAAATTTTTTCCAGAAACTTGTTCACCTCAGTTTGCATATCCTGGGTTCTTCTTTCCAATGTCTGCACTAAATTTCTCAGTGTGAGAACCCTTTTGACCATTTGGATAGTCTCAGTTCTGTTGCAATTCCCATGGCAACTAACTGAGAACTTGTTCTGTGGTTAAGTACATTGATCATTCTGGTGGCCACTTCAGGCATACTGCCCAATTGAGCTCTTGATCTGTGAATCTCCCTCTGTGCCTTTGGGATGAGCTCTAGTTGCTCATGGATAGTTTCAATATATGGCCACTGCTCATTTATAGATTGACCAATATTAGCCCATAGCACTATTTTCAGTTCCGCCACCACTTTATCTAACTTGAGATCATTCTCTAGCTCTTTTATTTTGTTCTTGAGGGTTTTCACCTCCCTGTCCTTCTCAGCCACAGTTTGTTTGGATTTATCATATCTATCATTGATTTTAGCCAAAGATTCTTTGGCTGAATTGAGCTCCAACATTTGAGCTTCCAGGACTTGGATTTCGTTCTTCAGCTTTTGCATATCTAGGCTTTGGGCCTGCTCTGTAGTTGTTGGCGCTGCTGAAGTAGATGTTGTTGTTTTTTCAGTCTGTTGAGGAGGTGGGGAAGTGATAGGAGCAGTTTCCTCAAGATTGATGATCTGAGGAGGAGGCTGACAAGTCTGCCCTTCTTCTTTTTGTTTCAGAGATGCCTGTAATGCTGCCTTTGCAGCCTCTGATTCTCCTAACTTCTCTTGTGCTTGGACCAGCTGTTTATAAATGGAGATTAATAAATCTGTGGTGTCCTTCTCATGCCTTTGTTGGGCTACCTCATCTGTCTGAGGGTGAATGGTAGCTGGGATCTTGATTTTCTTTCTCATGGCAGCCATGTCAGCATCCCTCAATTTCAAGATTTCCTGTATCCCTGAAATATCTTTGGGATCATGCCCAATTTCAATGATTATGTCTTCCAGGGACCTGTTTCTGTTGTCCTTCGCCTGGGATGATGCCTTCTCCAATTCTAGTTGAGAGGCTGTGGCATTGAGGCTGCTCTTTAGCTTATAATTCTCCAATGTTTCATCTGCTAAGGAGGCATACACCATCTCACCAGTCTGTTTATGCAGTTCAATTTTGTCCATTGGGTGTATGTCTTTGGCCATGACCTCCAGGTTGGTCCTGAGGTAGTCTGAGGCAGATTGGGGCTGTAGTGTTGTGGGCATAAAATGACTCATGATCATCTTGCCTTCCCCTACATCAAAAGCAGACATAAGTCTCTGTTGATTGGTGGGAGCCATGTTTAGTAGATGATTGTACAGCTGTATTTTGATAGGCTCATTCTTCCTTTCGATGTCTATAAATTGTTGTTTGATGCTCACTTGTCCCTCTTTTTGCTGGCTGGAGGAGCTGACCTCCCCTCCCATAGCCCTGTCCTATTCCTGCTGGAAGGAACTTGCTGAAGCTTCTCTGCTGGGTGGGCCCATGCCCAATGCCTGTCTTATTGCTATGTCCTCCTCTGAAAAATCATTTAATCTTTGTCTCTTTTCTCCCTGGTTGATAGATGAAGTGAGGGGAGTTTCTCTATCCCTTTTTCTGCTTAAGTCCTCCTTTTGAGGAGTTTGGAGGACCGAGGCATCGGTGGTGACTTCTGGCCTAGGAGGCACTATGTTCTGAGCTTGTTGCTTAGTGGAAGTTGGAGTATCAATTACTCTCTCCTGCTGCAAGGGCTGCTGTTTGTCATGTTGCCCTACTTCTTGCTGCAAATCTTGTTGTTGTTGGTGCTCTGCCTGCTGCTGCCCTCCTTTATCTGTTTGCTCTTGAGTCACTGGAGGTGACTGCTCCTTCTCTTGATGTGTCTGCTCTGTCTCCATTTGCTTTTCTTTGCCTCTGCTGGATATATTCTCAGTGGCCTTGGTAGTTTGTTGCTTGGCAGTTGAGGAGGATTCAGCTGCTCCCGTTTGTGTAGTTGGAAGTGTGAATACCTGTGAACAAAGCTCAAGGTCAGCCATCTTCTTTAGATTCCTTAGTGCCCTGTTGTTCAACTCTTCTTCTGACAAGGGCTCTTCTAAGGTCCCTCTCCTCCATTTGTCTTGATTTGCATACTTTTCAATGTGAGGGATGCTATGGTGATCATAGGCAGATAACTTATATTTGAGCCTCCTTGTAGATATGAAATGGTTAGGGTCATAGGGTACCCATATGAAACTGGTTTGCAGGCCAAGGGCCTCAAGCATTCTTTCTGCTTCCCTCCATCCTTGCTCCCTCTCGTTATAGATAAAATGGCCAAGTTGGCTCTTGACCTTCAACTGTGCTTTTTTACCTTTTCCTGAAAAGTGAAGCACATCAACTCTGCCAAATTGCCTAAAGTACTCTAGGGCAAATAGCCTCATAGGCACATACTTGGGTAGTTTGAAAGGAGGTAGATCACACCCATATATCCTGATGACAGTGTGGTTTTTGGTAGAAGTACCAATCCCCAATGCTATAAGCTTTTGACAGCTGAAGAATTCTTTGCATATCGTCAGTGAGTCTTGGAGGAGGTGAGCTCATCAGCATTGCCATAGCTGGATGGATAAACAGATCCATGAATTCACAGTAAGTGTATGGAGACTCAGGTCTAATGTCGAAGATAGAAGACCAATAGACCACTGATCTAGGATTGCCTTGGGCATCCATTCTTTTGATTGAAAAGTGAAACTTCTCATGTTGATGGTACAAGATCAAATGGTAAATGTAGGAGGTGTATCTGAACATCCTATCTCTCCTTAGATTCATCAATTGCTCATGAATCTTGTCTGATATGTAGGTGGCATAGTCATAGCAGATTGGTGACTTGCCAGGAGCAAACATAAGCATCATTACCAGCACAGTTGCATCATATGCTCAATTGAACTATATCCCAAGATGGGAGAAATCATATCTGCAAGGTCTCTGCCCAGCTCATTGAGATATACATGAAGAATTGGAGGGCCCATCACAATGTTGGTTTTGATGTATAATTGATTAAATTTGACAATTTGAGCATCTGCGAGTTTATCCCCTTGTTTTATCAGGTTTACCAGTGACAGAGGAACCAACTTCTTCTGAGGGTTGAAGCAAAGCATGTCTCTGATAGCTTGAGGGGTAACATAGAAAAGTACTGAACCAGATGGGTCAACAACAGCCCTCTGAGAAACATAATATTGTTCAGCACAGAGGTGGATTAGCTCAGGGAACTGGTTGACCTGAGGGAGTTTGAAAGTAGGGAGGGAAGAATCCCATAAGCCCAATATATCTGTCCCATTTTCATGCTTGGTTTTCAACTCATTTAACAGATGAATGTGGAATTTGCTGCTCATAAGCTTCTCTTCTGTAATTTGGTAATCCATATCTGTCAAGGTTTTCCATTTCAAGTTCTTTTGAGGGGAATTCAGAGGTTGAACATTTAGTACTACAGGTGTCTCCATTGCAGAGGAGGATTTTGAATTAGGTGCAAAATGATTTTGATTGAGCAGGACAGTACAGAGGAATGCCTCTGTACTAGGGAGGTGAAATTATCAAGAACAGAGAGTGGTTCTAGGAAATAACAGTTGAAATACTATTTATAGTCCAACTAGGACCAATGCTTGGCCTTTCCTTGTCTCTCTCAGTGGTTGAATTTGTTTTGAATGAGTCTGCCACGATTGCGCAGATAGAACTTAGTTTTTTCAATGAAATGTAGGTAAAACAAGGCTCGGCTGGTAGTTTTCGAGGTGGTAGTTGAAAATTAGAGGCTCTGTAAAGGAATTCACCGGTGAATTTATAAGTTTTACCGTGTTTGAAGCCTTTTGAATCATTTATAGAGAATTCCAGGCGTACGGAGGACAAATGACGAAAAATACCTGGTAAAACAGCGAGCAGAGGTTGTATGAGTGGGCAGGATTGGCGCTCTGGAGGTCTCCTGGTTGATTTAGCAGGTTGGCGGTAAGTCGGACGTGAACAACATGCAGCAGAAAAATGAGCGAAAAGAACGTAAAAACATGTTTTACGGCCATAATATAGACTTTTTGACAATTTGGCGCCTTTTTCTGTGATGACGTCAGCATGACGTCATTGGTGGGGTCAAGGTCGGATGATGTCATAGGTGAGGTGGCGGGCTCTGATTGGTTCACGGGGATGGTGAAGTGGCATGCTAGGTCGGCAGGTGATCGGGCGCAAGGGTTGACGCGGCGGCATGATGGCAGTGACGTGGGATGACGCGGAGGTGACGTAGCATAAGCGGAAAAGCCGAAACCGGAAACAGCCAGCGTTTTTCATATCGCACCGCTTATGGTACGGGGGGGAATCTGTCAGACGCACCTCCGACGAGCTGTGGCGAGGACGCGTGGCGGCCGAATGACGTAACCATTTTACGGATATCGGGCGATATCCGACGGACGCGAGACCTGCTCCGATATTGATGCTGACTGTCGGATCTAGAGGGCTCGATCCAACGGCTATCGGGGGAGTGAAGTGACCGTGTATACGGCGGACGTCGGAGAGCCGTTCCGATGTGACATGAGCCGTCGGATGCTCTAGATCAGATCGGACGGCTATCGGGGTGATGACGTGATAGGTGGATAAGGCCGCGGGCGGAGGAATAAACATATAATTTTTTAATGTTTTTCAATATATTTCAAAAATCGAACAAATGCGCCAACTTTGGTTAAGCGGTCAAAAGTGGGTTTTTTCGGGATTTTGGTAGTTTCAAAGGGTTTTCATGGTAAAGGGGTTTTGTAAGGTTTTTCTTGGCAAATAGCAGTTTAGTGAGTGGAATGACTTGAGGAAAGGGAGGGTAGGTGAGGTGTAGGTTCATCCAAGTGGCCAGATGTCACTTTGATCCCTGATTGAGACTTATTGGCTAATAATGCCAAGGGAGGGGTATTTATACAAAATTTGGGGTTTATACACCATGGTGTTTAATACTAGTAGGAAAGGTGATATAGGGATTTACATAGTAAAGTTAGAGTTAAATGGGATGGGGGGTGATCAAAGGGAGAAAAACACTGAATTTGTTTGCAAAACACTTGGTTTAAAGAGTAGATCAAAATGAAAAGATTTTTACACAAGAAATGTGGCTTTTGAATGAACAAGAACCACCATGAAACCATGATCTTCCTCCATGAATCTCAGCTGATAAGGGGATGTTAGCAATGGAATGAAGGGGGAGAGGGAGGTTAGTCATGCTCCTTGCTGTAACTTTGATGAAGGTGAACACCTTGTCAATTGATAAACTTTGCCTTGGAAAACACAGTTCACACATCTGTAATGATAAAGATAACCTTTCTGCAACCCCCAACTACTTACCCCAGTATTTGCCTAACATTTTTATTTCTTCTTGGAGTGCACTTGGACTTGCAGACCCTTACTTGCCTTTTCTTTTCTTGGCTTTTTCTTTGTTATTTCTATCTACTTCTACCCTTATCTCTTCCAAGGTCCCAGATTAAGCTGTTGGGAGCCTATTCTTCTCTACCTGAACTACTTGTCTGCCAAGATTAAACAGTTTGGACAGACTTTCTTCTCTATTCTACAACTGCAAATTTAAACCATGGAATGATCCAGATTAAGCTGTTGAATCATCCATCAAAATTTGAAGCTCATTCCAAGCTATAAGCATAGATTGAGTTCTCTTGGAAATATGTGATCTTTGAGTCATCAAAGCAGAGCATATTTGGTCCTTTCATAGCAATCATGAAATATGAAACCTATTGGTATAGGTAGCTAACAGTGGCTCCACATGGGGATGGTTTTTCATTTGAAATATCAAGAACAACAGCAGGTCAGAATGCCTTGGCCTTTACTGCTTTTATGAACTTGAAGTTTTTGCTGCTTTGAAGTGCCCAAATTGTGTGCTTTTCTTCTTGGTAAAACCTCTGATTCTTTTCTCCTTTTGTTGACCAACTAATAACACTTGAGAAACTGCATTTTACAAATTTTAAACATAAAGTAATATACACATTTGGGTATGTATAATGGAAGATCATGCTGCACTTAGGGGTGGTATTCAAAATAGTGCTTCAGCATCCTGCCATTCACAGGACCTTCATCCAAGTCAGTTTCACTAAGACGTTTTAGGAAGTAAGTGTTGTTATCTTGTACTGCTTGGAAAGCAAATGGTCCTCTCCATAAGGAATCAAATTTTCCATGTTTTCCTTTCTCTTCTCTTCTTGCATCCCACTTGAGGACTTTATCACCAACATTAAAATCTTCTGCTTTGGTTCTTCTGTCAAAGGCTTTCTTTAGTTTTTCTTGTAATACCTGAACTCTGCTGAAAACTTGATCTCTGGTTTGATGCAGAAATATGATTTGAGTTATCCTTCTTTGCATATTATTTGGTTCAGCTTGGATTTCTTGAAGAAGCTTGATAACAGGCACTCCTAGTGAAGAGGGGAATTTGGCCTCTAATCCATAAACCAACTCATATGGGCTAGTCCCAATTGATCTCTTGTTTGTTAGTCTATCTGCCCATAAGGCATTGACTAGTTTCTTGTGCCAGTTCTTTTTGTTCTCTTCAAGTACCTTCTTTATGATGTTTACAAGGCTTTTGTTTGATGATTCAGCAAGGCCATTTCCTTGGGGATAGTATGCAGTAGAATGGCCCAAAGTAATATGGAATTTGTGACAGCAATTCACCATTTTCTTGGATCTTAAAGCAGCAGCATTGTCTGTAATAATTTTATCAGGGCAGCCAAATCTAGCCAGTATGTTGTTCTCCAAGAACTGAATGATCACTGAATCATTTGCTTGTCTGCATGGGGCAGCTTCAATCCACTTAGTGAAGTAATCTATGGCTGTTAAGATCCATCTATGTTGGCCTGAAGATGAGGGATGAATTTCCCCAATGAAGTCCAATCCCCATTGTTGAAAAGGTCTCTCTGTTGCAATAGGCCTTAAAGGAAGTGGCAACAGTTGTCTCTTTCCCTCAAACACTTGGCATTTATGACATGATGTGATGAATTTTTTGACATCAGAGAACATGGTGGGCCAGTAGTATCCAGCCCTTAGTATTTTATCCACAGTGGACTTCCAGTACAAGTGTCCACCACAGTCTCCTGAATGAAACTCTTGCATGATATTGTTAGTTTCATTTCAATTAAACAGTGCAACAATATCCTTCATGGTTTTTTCCACAGTAAATTGCCATCCATTACACAAAATCATGAATGTTTCATTTTAGGAACCTAACACTTAGTTTTGGACAGTCCAGGGGGAGCACACAGGTT